>JAWZYU010000003.1:88473950-89673950 GCA_038380435.1 Ryuthela nishihirai | reverse complement strand
TTCCAACTCTCACATGATTCGGTGTAATTCAGAAATCTATCATTATATTAACCACCTTTTCTGGTATGCTATACAATCTCATGATAAGCTACAAATTACAGGGTTAGCAAAATCAAGTCTTTAAAATCTAGAAAGAAAATAACCATGGGTTTTTGAAATAAACATTTCTCAAGAATCTAAGTAAAAAAGATTTCGTTTCTTATGACTTTTGAGTTCCCAATACTCATCCAGAAGTTCCCCATCAACTACTGTATATATGCATATATGCGTGTTTATTTGATTCTATAAGAACAATAGTGCAAATAACTTTATTATTTTCACAATTCTTTTTAAAAAAATAATAATAACCCTAGTAAGTCCTGAGGAATTCACTAGGAATTACTTATTACAGAAAATACTCCAAATTTCAATTTTTTTTTCTGTCATGCTGTATGCATTTTGTTATACATAATTTCCTCTAAACATGATGATTTGTGTATGAAGTTTTAATTTTGAACTGACAGTTCTCAGAACCCTTTAAAAGTGCATAGCAATCATGTACCAATAAAGTAAGTTTTACATTTGATGGGCTTGTGTAAACCTGTGTTAAATGCACTTCAAATGTTGTGAACATCACATACAACCCATAACATTTTTGACAAATTGTTAAAAATTTACAAAATATTTTTTATTCTACTTTTAGCAAAATAAAAAAAATTAGTTTTAAATTTCCATTTTAGAGATTTTTTTACTATTGAAATCAATATCCAGTTAAACTAGAAAAAAAGTTAAGTTTAAATCAATAGTACAATCTGTCCTGTAGCGAAGTGGTTAGTGTACTGATCACAGGGACTCAGGTTTAAGCCCAAGATATCCTTTATGGTTTCCTTTCTTGTATCGTCTTCCTAACTAACCTACTACTAAGGTCTCCTTCCACATGGGTCTTCCTACTAAGGTCTCCTTCCACATGAATCTTTTCTGGTACATTATACTGACAGGTTCCTGTGGCAAGCAGCTGCTTGAGGGTTTTTTTTTTTAATAAGTGAAAACATGAAATAAAAAGGGGAAGTTATTGTCAAGATCCTTTAAATGTTATTATGTTATTATGACAGTTTCCAAATATTTATAGTTAAGTATGAATTTTTAAACATTTTCTTATATAAAAATTCTTCCCATTTTAAATTTAATGTTATTTTAGATTTCATCTGGGTTCGACCCCTTGGATAAGGCATGGACATTTGTGTTGTTTTTTTACTGAGGTCCTGTCATCCTCTCAGACCTTATACTATGACATATAAACTGACAGGCTCCTGTCAGAACTCTGTGGCAAGCAGCTGCTTGAGGGGGTATTTTTTTTTTATTAAGTAAAAAAAATGAAGTATTTTGAACACATAACAAATTTCTGGTATAAGATTACAAATTGATAAATATTTTACAATTTTTTCTCCACGTACACCAAAAGAAACGGTGTAGTGAAATTTGCTAATTCTATATTATACAAGCCATAAACTATAGTTTTAAGTTCAGGACAGTTATGTGGTTACTTCTACTCTAAAAAAAACACTCTGGAAAATATTTGTCATATACATGTAAGTTTTGTTGTCTTTGTTCTTTGGAAGCATTAAAATATCACAACCTAGATGAGCTCATGATCTTAGAGTACACTTTATAACATAAATTCATATATCATACAATTTTCGTTCAATTTCATTACAATGTTCAGTTACAATTTTCGCGAAATAAAGTGCTTGCTGAAACTTATGATGCAATAATGCTTTTTTCTACGGTATGTATTATAGGTGGTTATTAAATAAATAAATTAAAACCTTAGCTTCAAAAATAAAAATTCTAGTTAAAATGTCATTTTTGTTTTAACAAAAATGCCTTTGAAGATGTTAATCATTAAAAAATTACTTATTACTGTTATTTGGAAGAATTGCCCATGTTTGTCAAATGCCACCAAGGAACCGAGAACTTCTGCCACCATGAAATATTCAAGATAATTTTAACGACAATGAGTATGATGGAGCTTGGCCATTGTTGGCCAAGGATGGAGTCGCCGATGAGACCAATAGTCACCAAAGACGAAGAAAACGTGAAAGTTGCTACAAAATATTCTGTGGTTAGTGAAAGTTGCTACAAAATATTCTGTGGTTAGTGAAAGTTGCTACAAAATATTCTGTGGTTAGTGAGATTTGAAAATATATTGTAGTTCTATTAAGGACAAATATTTTGCTGCAATAATATGTACTGGTGTACTGTTGTAAGTATGTGTTAAAATATCTATTGAAAATGAAACCATTATCTGAACATTTCAATTGTAAGCTATCAAAACGTTAAAGGACAGATTTCACTTTGTAAGTTTTATGCTAATTTACATTTATCAACCTCAGACATGAAGTATGGTACATGAAAGTGTACACTGATTTTACTAGTTTCATTCTAAATTACAGCAATCTCAAGCAGTTTCACCTTTTCTGTTTCAAACTGCTTATTTCCCATGAAACCTCTGGCAAAAAGTGTACATTCTGAACAATAGGCTGGATGTATACTTTTTGAAATTCAAGTGCAAATATTTTTGGATTCTTCAACATGCTAAATGCTGGCTATAATTATATAACTTGTTAAAACTGACAACAATAAAAGAGCTAATAAAATATGCTGCTTCCAGCTACCTTACTCAAATAAAAGTAGAAGCAAATGTCATAGCATTATATATTGCACACCAATAATAATATATATATAATAATACCCTTTAAGTGTTGGAAACTATTTTTTATCGTTTTCTGAAAATAGCTAAATATGAATTTGAACCTTTTTTTATGCTTATCTACAATTTTTTTTCTTTTAAATTTTATATTTTTTATTCAGAATTAGATGCTTTTTATTTCAATATGCAAACTATTTGATTCATTAGTTGTTTCATAATGAGGCTCAGAAGTTGAGATGAAATTTGAGAAAAAATTACTCTGATACTATAAAAGTTAATATTTTTTTTGCCTCTTAACATTTTTACCATAATGGACTATAATAGAGATAATAATGGAATGTTGGATGCAAGACTCGAATGGGACAATGAACTTTTCATACCCTTTCAAACAAATCAGTCAGCTACATTCGAGCAAAGCTGTGAAAGTCAACTTTGGGAATTTGTGGAATTTTATGTGGAATTTAAAAGGTTTGTACAAGTCCCCCATATACCCGAATTTTTGAGCTCAGCCCAGTTAATATTCACCAGGTAAGGCATTAGCTTTCCTGTGCATACTTTTAACTTGTGAATTCTGCCATATTGATTACTTGCAATTAGTCTTTACTAAATTTCTTAGTTATGCTACTAAGCATACTCAACTTTCAAAAATCTGTTATGAGAATTCTGACATCTCCACTAATATAAAATATGCTACACTGCATTTTAAGAAAAATAAAATTTCAATTATATGCATATAAAAATCTAAAAAAAATTAAAAGTTACCAAAAAGACAAGAATTAAAAAGAAAAAGATTCTGAACATTTACTACAGTGCTATATGAAAGAGAAAACGTCTTTAATGGTGAACAAACATATGCTAAAGTATAAAACTGAAATTATAAAAGCTTCAGCTAATTTGCATTTCCTCCATTAGACAATGCCTTAAAAGACAGTGCAGATCATGGATATGTAAAAACAAAATGTACAACTTACTTTCACGTAAGTGTCACTGTCTATTTTACATATACATCCAAAGCCAAACTTTGTGGCATTTGTACCAGCTGTCCAAGCCAAATGCAAGCCTGATTCTAGTCTGTCATTAATCTTTTGATACAAAGACCCACCAAACTCCTAGGCATCAGTCCTGAAAAAATACACTTATGTTACAAAAGCACAATATTAGATTTCAATGCAACATTTTCTAAAATAATGAGCTTTTAAATTTCAAGACACAAATTAATTATCTTAACTAAAAGAAAGATAGACTTGGCATGTTAGACTGGGAATTAAAAACAATTCAGATACACTTCCTCAAGTGTTCTCTCTCTCTGTGTATACCTCTTAAAGCACATTATTGCATAATACAAATACAATGGTTTCCATAAATTAGGGAAAACTCAGAAAAATTATAATAAACAAAAAACTGTATGAATGATTTTAAAGAAATTTGATGAAAACATGAATTACAATTCATAAGAATGTGTAATACTTTTTTTTTTGCCAGTTAGATTTATTTACACAAAACTACAATGTGCAGTATTTTTGTAGAGATATAGAATATGGAGATATATCACTTCAAATTAATTTCTTTCTTCGCACACACAAAATAATAATAATCTGGTGTTGTTCACTGCAGTTGGGTTGGACATAATGTACTTTTTTTGCAAATAATGGGCTAAATTGCCAGGTCACAATGATCTCAAGAGTTAAGAGATGTCAAAGAGTTCCATTGGTCAACTATTAGGGACCATGTGAGTTTCATGTGAGGGCTATCTAGTCGGTGCCTATGTAATGAGAATGCCTGCCGATTTCTGCAAATCCCTGTGTTAACAAGAGCGTATAGCAAGCTTCAGAATTTGCCACATGAGGGCAGCACCATTCCACAGTAAGCTAACCTTCGCTAATGGTAAGTATATAGCAATCTGGTTGAAATTTTATGGTAAAAGAATCAGACAGATGGTTAGTCAAATACAATAAACTAAAATCTTTCTTAAACATACAATGGAATAATGATTTAAACTCTCCATAATGAAAATATGTTTAAAAATATTCATGTTACAATTGAAAATTATTATCCATTAAAATCCAAAATTTTCAAGTGTTTACCCCATTATATTACTAAATATAATTTTTATTTCAAAGCAATTCTTTACCTATTTTAATAATTTCATTATTATTGCAATAGAGCTTTATTATTAAGGGAAATGCATGAGCAATAGATTAAAGCAAGATCATTTTGATATTAATACCTTTTTTCAATTAAACATGAAGCAGAAAATTTACTAAAAAAAATTAATGATTAGAAGTAATAGTTTTTAAATGCAATAGGCACAAAGCTTATGTTGCAGCACAGAACTGACTTTATATGTTAGCTTTTTTTATTTCAATTACTTCTCCTGAGCTACAAGGCCCCTCCTTTTTCTTGTTTAATGTTTTTTTTTATCAAATCAATCGACAAAATTACAAAAAGTAGTTCAATTTTCATTATTTTTCAATTTAGAAGGATAAAGGGGCTTCATTTAGATATAGCTCTAAGGCTCCTATTCAGAACTTTGTTCCAGGGCTCCCATTTAGAAGTTGGCTCCAGACTATCCACCCTGGTTCATACATATATTTGTGCAGTTCAAAACACTGACAGCCAAGGTACTGAGGGGCAACCCCTCTCAGTACCTTGGCTGTGCCACACAGATGATATAATGCTGTTTTGTTTTTTTTTGCTTTGGTGCACAAACCTTTCTGTACTTAGCCAAGATCGCCAAACTTCAACACCCAAAGAAAAAATTCATAATGTTTAGCAAAAAAAGCAGCCAAGGAAGTTTTTTATTTCATAACCAGTTCAGAAAATCCCGTGAATGTGAGAAGTTCAAGTCACTTTGTATAACACTGGCTGTGTTTAAAATATATACAATACTAAAAAGAATCATTAAAAGAAATAAAAATCATATTTCATGTTGAATAATATATTATTCGAGAGGAAATTTCCTTTCAATAAATGTATATTTTAACTGTTTTATTCATCAGGTTTTCCAAAATAAAGCCTTAATTGTATGGTGCAATCTTTTTTTTCACCATATCAAAATTAAAAAAGGCTTATTAAAATCAATGCCCTTGCAAACTTGTTGATATTATTTATTTTCATAAAATTCGTAAATTAAATTCTGTTTAGTTTGGTATATAACATGATCTATTTCCACTGATTGGTTATTTAAAAAAAAAATTCTGAAGTTGACTTGTTTATCTGACTCAGAACAATTGGCTAAAAGCCTGGAATTTTCTCAAAGTATGGTACTGAGAAAAACATTATGAAACAAGAGAAATATTTACTTCAAACAACTTTTTTTTCGTTATTCAGAAATAAATAGCCTTTCTATTCATGTGCATTATAATCATTTCTATCTATTAATTTTTTTAAATAAATTTTTATTTGCATTGCCAGATGCATTTTTTTACTGCATGACTCTAAAAAAGTCCTATTAAAATAAAACTTGTCTTTTTTTGTAAAATATTTTAAGAAAATCCAGAATTAAATGCTGATTAAGTTGGCATATAACATACCATGATTCCTTTCATTAGTTATTTGGCAAAAAGGCAATAAAGTTAAAATTTTTCCCCCTTGATCAGAGCCAAAAAAATAGCTGGATCTGGGAAGGGTTAAAATGTCATTCTTTTAGATTGTTCCAGGTGCTCTTGAACTACTCTCATCATAGATAAATGACAACTGGTTATAATTTATGTAACATTATGGATGACAATCACTTGTATTTCAACATAATATTTAGCTTTCATGCTGTGTAGCTGTTAGAAACTTCAGTATATTCTTGTCAAGAGAATGATGAAAGGTAAGAACTGACAGATCAGTGACCTATTGATATAATAATCTGCTATTGTTGCTTATAACATTAACTGGTATTCTGAAGAAGTATATTTTTTTTGATGTGATACGAGTTAAAATCATGATGACTATTTATGCCAATCTTACTTCTCAGAAGGATTGAGTTTAATGAACTTTTTTTTGCCACAAAACGTAAACACGACCCTGATTATTAAACCACCTCCACCAGCCTGTAACACCCCAACTTGACAGCTGGGGCCCATGGCCTTGTGGGTTCCATGCTACACACACACACACAACATTCCATCGGCGTGTTGTAGCTGGAACCTAAATTCGTCAGGCCAAGCTAACCATTTCCAGTTTTAATGGTCCATTGGCCTGGTGACTTGCTATTAACTAGGGTACTAGATGTGGGTGTTGGCAGCCATAGTCCAGTTGTGTTATCATACATCTAATGGTCTTTGCACAAACCTTCATAGCTGCCCTGTTGTTAAATGCAAACATTATCAACTGCACTATGGCCCTTTGTTTGACATTATGATATGGGAGAGGTGGCACTTGCCTCAAACATAAATCAATGGCCAAGTTACAGCCACATTTTTCCTGGCAGCTGCAGGTTTTGGCAGTTTTGATGTAGTCTTAGTATATATGTGTGACAGTCACAAGCAAAAATCCCAGACATTTTGTAGCCACAGATAGACCCCCCCCCCCCCAATTTTTTCAATCACCAACTATCTGTCCACGATTGAAAGCACTCAGGTTTACTCAACATAACAGTTGCAGGTATGCCATACAGCACATAGTTATCTGACCTATTTATAGTCCACAAGGGGTTTCAGCTGGCCACATTATTGTAGCAGAGCAGGCAGGTTTGTGGATGGGTGCAGTGTATAGTAAATTGTGCTCTCAATGTATATGCAACAGCTAAATTTAAGATCCTCAAATTGCATGGAACAAAAATACACAGCATATTTTTATCATAATCCTAAACTGGCATGCAAAATTTTATGTATGTCGGTATTTGAAGATGAAAAGTGCTTTTTCTTGAGCACTAAGGAAAGGATATATGGGATAAGGGGTCTAGTACAGAATTATTATCTGAAGAGTCCCTTACGACTATTTCTGAGTCTAAAACCCTCATTTTCAAGTGCTATTAAGCTTGCAAATTATGGAATATAATATATATTCTACTTTAGCTAACTTTAAATTAAGTCACTATATTATTGCTGGTAAAAAGAAACAATTATAAACATAACTGGGAAGGATAACCACTGAACTGTTAGGATTTGATAGAAACCTTCCATTAAGGCCATTCAGAGTATTCCTTAATGTGCATAATGTATGCTGCATACAGGTCCATGGCTTAACATTCAAGTATTAATGTATTCCAAACTATGATAGCTTTTATCAAGCCCACCAGTGTATTAGACGGGGGTGTTGGCTCCCATAGCCAACACCCACATCCCCCTATTTGCCTTGGCACATTAATAGTTGAACCAATCCCCACTCCACAACACATGAAGTATAGTGAATTTATGGCAACACATTGAAATTACAAGAAAAATACAAAAATACATATTTTTTTTTTGGTGCATTTGAAAATAGTCTATCAACACTACATACTGACAAGGTTCTCTCTCTCTCACCTTCAGCAATCTTAATCAGGAATCAGGAAGAGAATGGGTATTTTAGGTAGCAAATTTATAAAAAACAAAAAAAGTAAAAATACAATAGCTATACAGATGAGTATTAAATATTCAGTGAGAAAATGTAATGGCAACAGTGAGAATTAAACATAAAAATTTTCTGGCATGAAATGTTTAAACGAATAACTTACACATTAGAACGAAAGACAAAATCACCTTCTGAATATCCAACACCAAAATTTGTTTTTGCAAGCTTGCTTTTCCCCACATCATATGACATCTGTGCTCCTGCTAACCAACCTGGGTAACTGAAATATTTGTAAATGAACCATTTTGATTCAAAAGCTATTAATCAAAATGTATAATACACAACTGAAACACTGTTTTTACACAAAAAATATACATTTTTTAATATTACAAATTTCCATGTTATGACAGTGGGAATCAAACTTCAAAACTTTAAAAAAATTTCAACTTTTAAAATATTGATTTAATAACAGAAGATGAAGATCATAATCAAATCTATTTCGATCTCAATTTTTAACAATATTCATTCAGTATTTAAAGAGTTATGGAAGCTAGAATGCATCATAAGAAGTTACCTCACAAATCAATTAAAACTTACATAATTAGTATTGTTCTAAAAACATTTAATAAAATATACATTTTATAAATATGCATGATGATTATTTCAAAATTAGATAATTATGAATGAATTTTAAAAAACAAGATAATTTATTGTGAAATATTCCAGCTTCCTTAACTCTTTACTATATATATACTGAACAAATAGTCTTGAAAATAGAGGTTAAAATAAATTGGATTATAATCTTTATCTTCATTCATATTTTTCCAAAAGAACAATATTCAAAAGAAGTTACAGATCTTCTAAGTTAGACTCCCATTGACATAACATGGATATTTTCTAATATTTTTGTAGGGCAGTATATATAACAGATATAATAACATAAAAATTACATCAATTGTACACAATTTATTTTTACCTTGGCACTTTACTGAACTATGACCTGCAATGTGTTAAAAAATTGAGTTTGCATGAAAAATAAATATATCAATGCTCCCTTTTAATATGATGTACAAGTGGGATGTGATGCATTCAATTTAATACTGCCCAATTAAATTACAATGAACTTGTTATGCTAGCAGAAAGCTAAATTCAAAGATCTAAAATGTCAAAACTTGTTTTAAAAACATTCATTCATTAAATAGTCAAAGTTTCTTTAAATCCTCAAAAACATACATTTTAAAATCACTTGGATATGATGGTGTAAGTTGTGACCTCAAGATTAATATATACGTAGACTCCCTCTTATCCTGCCATTACGGGATCGGACTCCTGATTGGATGAACAAAAGGCGAGTTAATCCGAAAATTGTGTCAGAAAATATATAAAAACGGCAAATGACAAAAATACTAACTGTAATATATTTTAATTAATAATTTGTTGTACAATATTAACCATTTACTCACACTCATTTGAATAAGTCAGAGATTTTCTTTTGTTTCTTTGAACTTAACACTTTTTACCTGCAAAGTCTTGCCATTTTTTAATAAACATCACATCAACTGCAGATGAGGACTGTTGTTGTTCAATGTATCTTACTACAATATCAAAAGCTTCTTTTCCTTCAATATGGCTAAATTTCCCTTCTTCCTCATTCTCTGCTTCTTCTCCATTCCCTTCTTGGCAGATTGCATTGATAATTTCATCATCATTCAGTGTTTCATTTTCCAACTGTTCAGCACCTTTTAACAATTTTTTGATGTCATCTTCCAGTGTGTCACATCCAGGCAGCAGTTTAAAGTCATTAAGCAACGAAATATTGTCATTATCCGTCATATCTTTGACAGGCGCAGGATCATATGATACTTTCGTGTTGTATCTTTGGTACTTTCTATACAATTTTGAACTTCGGGACAAAGTTTTCTCCATGACTTCACAAACGTTGTACGAGGCATTTCTTCAATAGCTCTTGCCAACATGTATCGTAGATCGGTCATTCATTTCTTAGAGTATCAGGTACATGGGTACCCATAACCTCTTCCATCTGAATATGTGCCTAGTTGGCATCAGTGTAAACACAACTTTGTAAAATGAACCACCAATTGTGGGTCCCGAAGGACAATAAAGATCAACAGTAAAAAACAGTAAGGATGCACAAGAGACCTAAAATGGATGACTATCTTTGCTCAAAGCCATCATTTTAGACCTCTTGTAACTATTCAAGACTTCATGATTGTAGTCGAATAAGCATGATACAATTCCATGTGGATTACTTTGAACATTGTCAAAGAAACCACGTGATAAAAACTTATTATAAGTGTAAATATGGTCGATGCCCAGATCTTTGTGGATTTGTCTGTTCGTTACAAACCAAGGGGCATCGACCGCACATCTCAAAATCTTGTTCTGCAAGACCTGTATCTTGTGTATATTGGTTGCTGTGGTGTTCGCCCAAATTGGGTAAACATAGGAAATGATAGGACGTATGACCATGTCGTAGAGTAAAAGCTTCTGGTCAATCGAAAGGACGGACTTCCTTCTGAGAAGAGGTCTCAGCTGGCAACGGACGGTGTTCACCTTAGTTATGATCCCGTGAATATGGGGATCCCATTTCAATTTCTTCTGCAAGGTGACTACAAGGTATTTGACAGTATCTTGCCATCTGATGTCTTCATCCATAAAAAGTGAATTCTGATGGTTATTGGTCCTCTTGCCACTAAAAAGTATGGCGTTACTCTTGTCAGCATTGATTTTCATCTTCCAAGTATCATACCAGGAATCTAATTCATCCAAACAATTCTGGAGTCTTCTAGTTGCATACTCAACTCTCAAGGAAGGGGAGAGGAGTGCAATATCATCGGCATACTGGGCAATGACAATCCGGTCAAAAGAAGGGATGTCATAAAGGTACAATGAGAAGAGAGTGGGGCCTAGGAGAGAGCCTTGTGGGACAGCAGCGGCCACCACTCTCTTTGTGGAGGTAGAGGATTGATCCGAACCTGGAAGGTTCTATTAGAAAGATAAGATTGCAGGATACCAGTCAGGCCCGAAGGAATTCCAATCTTGATCAGTTTATAGATGAGCTGTCCATCCAGACGCGGTCAAAAGCCTTGGCCACGTCTAGAAAGACGGCAGCAACAATCTCCTTTTTGTTCAGAGCCTCAGCGATGGCCTCCACTACTCTGAGGACTTGGTGCTGAGTCGATCTTTTACGTCTGAATCCAAACTGTGACTCAGGTAATGTAGGATGGTGTAAAAGGAACTCATCTAGTCGATTGAGCAAAACTCGCTCAAACAACTTCCCCAAACAGGATAAGAGACTTATTGGTCGATAGCTATCGGCCAAGGATGAGTCTTTACCCGGTTTGTGTATGAGCCTGACGAAAGCATTCTTCCAGATCTCCGAAAAGGTGTGATGCTGGAGAAGGAAACTGTAGATGTTGCACAGATGCGGATAGCTTTTATCGGAAGGTTCTTCAGCTTCCTGTTGGAAATGTCATCAGGACCTGAAGCCTTATTGAGTTTCAGTTTGCGGATGGCCTGAGTCAGTTCAGTTGGAGATGTAAAATGAATTCTCGATCTGTCCACTTGAGAGAAACGGAAAAGAGTTTCCTCCACTTTGTCACAGGTGTTTTCGTCGGACAGATCAGAATTTTCTTGAAACTGGATCTCAAGGGCATCCGCAAAAGCTTCGCATTTATCATCCTCGCTGTAACATAGCCCATCCTTTCCATGGATGGGGGTAGTTAACATAAGGATTCTTTAAGGTCTTAACCAACTTCCAGATGGAGCCATCACTTGTAGAGAGTGAGGTAATCTTCTTGTTCCAAGTAAGACCTCGGTAATTCGAGAGCTCTTGTCTTACTTCAATCTTAAGTGCATAGTAGGCACTCTTGTCACGAGCCTCTCTCGATCTTTGCTATTTATGCCTAGCTTTATTTTTCTCCTTGACAAGATCAGAAAGAAATCTGGGAAGGATGTAAAAATCCTTACGAGGTTTTTGAGTGATGCTGGCATCAATTCTAGATTGATTCATAAGATCTGTAAAGGTGATGGTTGTATCTTCAATTCTCCTAAGAGATAGAGGATTACAGGATCCGGAGACTTTTCCGTTGACTGTAGTCTTAAAGAGTTCCCAGTTAACGACTGTAATATCACCTGGGACAAGGGTGACGGACGAGAAAAGAGTCAGGCAGACTGGTCAATGGTCGGAGTTCAAAACTTCATGAACACAGAGGTCATAAGATGGTAAAAAATTACCGAACAAGACCAGTCAATTGTATCTGGTCGGTGCATGGAGTTGTAAGGATAAAATGTGGGCTCACTGGGAGCATCCACAATAATGCCGTTGGCTGTGGCATAGTCTAAAAGAATTTTTCCATTCTTGTTACAAGATCTGGAGTTCCAGGTAACATTTTTTGAGTTTAAGTCTCCTGCTAAAATTGTAGGAGTACTAGTAATAAAAATAATTTTGAAATCATTCAAAATAATATCAGAATTGGGCGGTTTATATGCTCATATTTGTTCAGATTTCCAAAAAGGATATCATCAACTGCAATAGCAGTGACCTCCAACGTATCGAAACCTACAGTTTGTAAAAGATGGTGTTTGATGCATCTCTTGACGATAACAGCAGTACTTCCACCTCTGTTATGCTGTCGATCCGACCTGTAGACCTCGAAGTTAGGAAACTTCAATTTGTCAGAAGCCCTAAGGTGGGTTTCGCCCAAAAGGACAATATCAGCTTGGGAGTCAGTCAAAAAGTCACTGAACTCCCATAGATCAGTGAGAATGCCATTCGCGTTCCAATGAAAAATCTTGAGATGGTTCTTTTTACAATTGTGCTCCATTTGACGACAGTGAAGAGAGTAAATAATCGGACGCTTTTAGTCCAACTGTGGGTTTGCCCATAAGGCCGTTGGCATTCTGATATTCATTAATTAATGACTTAGCCATTAATAAAATATTGGAGACATTTAGATTTTTGAATATCAAAAAGATCTCCTTCAGAAGATTTAAAATGGTTGCATCAAACTGCTCGCTTGTAGATGGAGCTGCAGTAGGGTTACAGCAGTTGGATGCTTTCTCTTCAGTAAAGGTTTCTCTTTACCAGTGAGTTTAGGAGCAGGTGCGCCTTTCGCAGCAACACTTGCCTAAGATAAACCGGATTTGGGTTGTGTTGGGTTGTTTTACCTCTGAGCGGCACTTTTTTGCACACCATGGGCTAAATGGCCAGGTCACATGGACCCCGAAGGCTCAGAGAAGGTTGGAGGAGGGGACCCACTGGAACAGCTGTTGGGAGACAGATGGTAGCCTCCCGTCAAGGCCATCCAGCGTGTTCTTTAACGTGCACAGGGTATGGCTCTCCCGCACACGGGGCCACGGCTTAACGTCCCATCCGACGGACGGCGGCCTTTCCAAGCCCATCGGTGTCCCCTACTGACCGTGGGCAGGGCGGGGAATTTTGCGGAGATAAATCTCAACGCTGACCCAGCTGGGACTCGAACCTGGGAACTACAGATTACGAGCCTGGCGCGCTACCGACTGAGCCACCCCCGCCCCAGATAAACCGGATGTGACAGGAGTACTAACAGCCTTTGAAGGTGGGGCAATGTTAGGCTTTTCCTTTGGAGTTGTCACAACCTTCTTGGTAGGATAGTGAGAGCAGCCTTTGTAATTGGCAGTATGGCCAAGGCCACAATTGGCGCATTTAGGTGGACTTTCATCCTTTTTTTCTAAGGCAGTCCTTCGTTACGTGACTTCCAGCGCATTTCACGCAGCGTGGATGATTAAAGCATCACTTTGTGCGTGGCCATAACGCTGGCAATTATGGCACTGTGTCGGAGTTTTCTTTATTCTGTAACTCTCGATATGAATCTTCAAATGGAAGAGGTCAGTTATATCGTATATCTTTTTATTAGTTGCGTCTTTAGGTAATTTACCAAAAAGACATTGATCAGGCTTTTGTCTCTGCCACGTCTCATCTGTGAGATTTTTATGACTGTAAAGCCCAAGTCAACTAGAGCAGTATGCACGTCGTCGTCAGAAGTTATGTCATAGGGTAGGTTTTTAATGACCACCCTGAGATTCTTCTCTTCTTTTAACTTGTATGTATGGAATTGCTGTTTTGAGGTTTCAAAATATTTAACAAATGACCTATAGTCATCTGAACATCTGGTTTGTACTCTGACTGTTTCGCCAGAGGTCTTGGCAGTAAATGCCTCAACAGCAATTTTCGTTAGTTGTTTGTGAGTGCTCATCCAGTTCTTGGGAGAGCGAAAAATAACAGGGGAATCTTTCCTTTATTACTTCTATTCTCCTTAGGGGTGGAAGTAGAATCTGATGCTTCCATTTCACAGGCTGGGGCATCCAAAAATTCCTCCTCCAAAGTCGAAAATCTGGTCTTGGAGGCGAATTTAGACACTGTATTTGGAGATAAGGCCCTTTTATGTCCTTTCCCTTTTATAGGATTTTTTCCCACCTCTTTCCTTTTTGGTTTGACAGAGGCATTGATTTTATCTTGATAAATATCCATCCCATGCTTTGGGATAGAATTTATGTTTTGGATAGACTCCAAAACGATTGTCTGACTAGAGCAATTATCATTACAGACATGCTCATTAATGTCTTTTTCGATATAAAATCGGTTCAAGATTACATCGTTAAACTTCAGTCAATCTTCAGGGAGAAGGCTATGTATATCCTTCATGGAAGGCATTTTGTCAATTGTTGAATTAAAATCAACTAATAATTTATTTTTCTCAGAGAGAAATGCACAAATTTGTGCACTATAAACAAACTGAGAATTATCCAACGAGACATGAACTGCAGAGGTCTCTGCGCCTTCCGGTCTGACGTCACTATAACAGAAGCTCTCTGTCAGGACCGGGACGGAAGTTGAATCCATAATGTCAGAACTTGACATTTTCAAAAGCTTTACTATTACAGACCCATATGCTTATCTTCAAATATGTTAAAATTATATGAAAGAATTATTAACAACAGATTTACATGATATATAGAACAAAACAATATTTTAAACAAACATTTTTGTCTTTGGACCTGGTAAATCATCCAAAGATTTACTATTACATTTATTAACAGATGTGGAATCAGCTTTCATTAATAAAAAACACCTGGTAGCTATTTTTATAGATATACAAAATGCTTTGATTCCATAAATCACAGTGCACTTTTACACAAACTAAAAATTTTAAATGTAGAAGGTAATATTTACAAAGCTATATTTAATATTATTACCAAAAAACGTTTTAAAGTTAAAATGGAAAAATCACTTCTCAAAAGAGCATCTAATCAAAACAGGAATAATGCAGGGAGACATACTCTCCCCCAATTTATTTAATATCTTTTTACATGACCTCCCTAAAATTTTTACCCATGACATAAATTATGGAATATATGCCGATGACATAGTCATCTGGTTTCAACATAAAAATTCAAAAATAATAAATCATACACTTCAATTAAATCTAAATAATTTTCATACCTACTGCATTAAATGGAACCTTACTATATCAAATGAAAAGACTATTATCTTACCTTTTCATATATCCAAATTTCCAATCCAAAATTTAAACATTTCCTTAAACAATAAAAAAATTAAAGTTGTTAAAGATACAAAATTTTTAGGCTTACATTTAGACTTTAAACTTAATTGGACTAAACAAATTGACAAAACAATCAATACAAGTAACAAACTTTTTAATCTTATAAAATTTTTGGGCAATGCCAAATGGGGTAGTAGTACAAAGAATTTATTATATATTTACAAAGGTATCATTGCACCCAAATCCGAATATGGTTTGGAATTTTTAAATAATTTAAGTCAATATAAAATTAAAAGACTTGAACAAACCCAAACAAAAATCTTAAGACATATTCTTGGCCAACCTAGAGGTAGGAACTCCTTAGACTTATATGCAGAAACTGAAATTCCACCTTTAACAATACAAAAAAAATATACCCTCTCAAACGTACTTTAGAGAATTATTTTAAAAAATAAATCACACACCATAATAGATAAAATTACATCAAACCATCAAAATCAGACACTCATAAATTTCAATAATAATGAACAAATTTTGACTATTATTAATAAATATCTTAGTGGAAATTTTCAATCACCTTTCCCTTTTTAGATAAGCTGCCCACCCTCCCCCCATTATCTCTTTAAATATCCCTGGCATTACCACTAAAAAAGAACTAAACACACCCATTTTAAACTTATTATCCACCTCACACATAAACTTAGAATATAAAAATTTTATCAAAATTTACACAGATGGCTCATATTGTGAACTCACTAAAAACACATCAGGAGCATTTCTTTGTCCAGAATTCAATATAAATAAGTCTTTCAAAATTAACTATCCAATTCCTATCACCTTAGCTGAAACAACAGCAATTTTATTTGCAATTAACTGGGCTCTCCAGTTTAAAAATTCAAATATTGTAATAATCTCTGACTGCAAACCAGCTATTAACTTATTAAATCAAAACTTATTTAAATCAAATTTTCCTATTTTCACAAATGATTCTTTAATCCTAATTTTTCAACACTTATCTCAAAATAACTATTTACACATTCAATGGATTCCCTCCCATATTGGGATAGAAGGCAATGAACAAGCAGATAAACTTGCTAAAAATGCATTAAATCAACAAAACTTTATACAGTTTCCCCATTTTGTTTGTTTTCACAAGCAAGAAAACAAAAAATTAATGAAAAATGAACTACAAAATTATTATTCTAGCCATGCAACAAATTCACACAGATTTAACATATCTAATCAAATTCATAAATTGAATGACTATGGTTTAAATAAAAAAGAAATTAATCTCATTATTAAAATTAAAACAAATTATGCTTACACAAATATAACATTATGCAGATTTAAACAAAAAAATTCCCCAAACTGCAATCATTGTGATATTCCACATACCTTATCTCACATTATTTTTGACTGCCCACTCTTTCAAACACAAAGAATAAAATAAACACAAAGAATAAAATATTATAACAATCTAGAAACAATTAACATTACAGAGCACAATTTTAAAACAATTTTACATCATGATATTATTAAAATAAAAATTAAACTGTATAAATTCTTAATCTTATTTTTTAAGGATTGCTCCCTTTTGGACACTCTTTAATTTCTTTTTTTCTTTTCTTTTTACCTTTTACTGATACAAGTTAACACAAACAACATGAAGAAAGCATAAACAACAACACAAATACACTCACAACCAACACGAAAAAATTACAGCAAAATTACAATTTTTAATATCACCATACAGCATGAAGAATTATAACAATAACAATTCTCACATTATAAATAAACGTGTATGACATTTTTTTTATACATTTCTCATTGTTTTTATTTTTTATCTTCTTTCTAATTCAGGCAGAAAAAGTTTTCTGGATGAGTTGAAACTCGTAAGAATTTTCGAGTTTCAGAAAATCCAAGTTTGAGGGAAGTGATTGACTTGACTTGACTCTTTGAATTTATTTTTCAAATAAAAAGCAAAGAGAATAATAAATCTATATTAAAGGATATATAATAGAAGATGTATATATCAATAGGATAGAACAAAAATATAAAAGGCAAAAATCTGAAAATTTCGAACGGTTGCAACTGTAAAAATTGACAGTTGCAACTGTAACTGAAAACCGGCTCAAACCAGTTTTGCAAAAGGATAAATTACTGTAAACTAACAGTAATTAATCCAAAAAAAATCGTAAGGCTCGAAATGAGTAAAATATATATTTATACAAGAATAAGTATAAAAATATAACACTAAAAAGGAGTGAAATAAAGCTACTTATAAGTAGCAGTTAAAATCGAAAAAAATCGTAGGACTTAAAGCTAAGAATACCTCAACGGAGGATTTTTAAGATAGTAAAAATTAGAATACCTCAACAGAGGATTTTTCACTAAGAAACCTACTTTAAGAGTATAATTAGAACATATATTGGCCGTTATTAGCGGCCAAGCGCTGAGTCAGCTATCAGTGTGTACTCTTCCTACGCCAATAACGGCCAACTTAAAGTCGGCTATTGGCGCGTACTTTTCAAACAGTGACAGCGGCTAACTCAGGTCTGCTATTGGCCTGTACTAATACAAATCAAATGTAAAGTGTATCCGAATCAGAATCCACTGTAGACTTTAATTACACATCAGAAATCTGAAAAACCGTAGCTAAAAAAAACTACAAGTTTAAGTAAAGAGTCAAGTTAATCTAGCTACCTTTCCTGCCAAGGGCTCCACTGGGATCTTCACCCAGTCTTACCCAAGGCTGATAGGAAATTTATGTAAATAGTTAGCTAATAAATATACTTTGAAGTAATCCAGGAGCGATGCGAAAACACGTCATGACTGTTCGAAGTCAGAGCTCCAAGTCCATTCACCGCCAACATGTAGATCACATCCTTTATATTTAATAGAATTCAAAAGTCCTATTCCATCATTTTTGGTTCGCTGTAGAATTTTTGAAAGCTTTTTCCTGTATCGCCTTTTTAAACTTACAAGCATGCCTTGATCCATTGGTTGCACTAAAGATGTTACATTAGGTGGCAAAAATATGGCTTTTGTGAGATGGATTTGTGGCATTGTTGACAATGAGTAGGGCCTTTACAGGCATTTTAAAACTAGTCAAGTGATTTTTTTTTGTTTTGGAACAAATTCTGTAAAAAACCGCTCTTTAAACAAATACGAGTCTATCCAAGCAGACTTTTGAGCTTTCTAGTAAACTGGCAGAGCAGCTAAATTTAAATGCTTGAATGCTCGGGGTTTTGCTAATTTCCTAATTACAAAAAGAGGAAGTTTGTGAATACCTGCAGCATTTATACACACAGAAACAATGATTCTTTCTTTGTTTTAAATCCTGATGCTGACGTTTTCATTGGAAGAAGTTTAAAATTTAACCCAGTCTCATCTACATTGTAGATTTGTTCTGTGCATAGGCCTTCTTCTTCAATAAGCATTAAAGTTTTTCTGAAAATTCCTTTGCTGCTAAGGGATCAGCTGACAATTTCTCACCACAAGCACCAAGGTAATGAACACCATGCCATTTTTTCCAGTGAGAAAGCCATCCCTTGCTTGCTGAAAAATCTCCCCCATTGTCGATTTTAGAATGAAGGATTAATGCTTTTTCTTTAAAGATTGGCCAAATGTTTTAGTTATAATGCCATCTGCTAAACTAGTAGGGTGCTGATTCATATTAATCCTGCATTTCTTGCTTTCAGAAATAAGTTCCATAGTCTTATCACTCAAATAATTTTTTTCCCTCTGTTCCTTTCACCCAAATAAGTACTGTTGGTTTCATGAAAAGCCTATTTAAACTGATCACATTCTTTCCCAACATCAGCAATAAATAAACCACAATTGTCATAAAAACTAAGTAGCCTATCACTGTATGCTTTAGCTATATCTGGATCTTTCAGATCTTCAGTGTTAAAACTAATTTTCTTAATTTTAGCACAACATTTCTTAAGCTTCAGTTGCAAGACATTTTTTGATCAGGTAATGGTCAGACCCAATTTTTCTTCTCCTATATGATCTGGTATTCCTAACTGAACAAGCCCATTTGCTGTTAATTTAAATATAATCTATCATATTCCTGTGCAACCCATCAAGTGAAACCATGTGTATTTATAAATGTCCCAGTGTTTTGTTGTATGTGTTAGTTATTCATAAACCATTAAATTTATTTCCTTGTGTGAAATGTTCTCTATTGCCATTGGATCTACCATGCCAAAGGGACCTAAAACTCCAGCCCAAAGATCAGAGTCAGTACAAACTTTAGCATTGAAGTCACCTAGCAGAAGAGAACATCTCCATTCTTTACAGAATTCAAAATATCCTGAAGCTGTCTGTAAAACTTTTCCTTCTCATTCTCAGTAGTCCTCTTTAATTTTTGTTTTGAATTTATCTGTAAGAAACCCATATGTATTATATAATTAATGCAGTCATATCCTAAAAGAGCATCATTGGTGTGTCTGCTGAGAAGCAAACCTACACCTTGGAGATGCTTTCCATCCTCCCTCCCTGAAAAGAGAAATTTAAAATTATTTTTAAGTATCTCACCTTTACCTGTCCATCTGGTCCCTTGCATGCCTAGAATGTATATACACACCGGACACTGAATTAGAAACATTTATTCAATACCGAGTTGGACCTACTTTAGCCCAATTAGAGCATGTGTGCATTTTGTCATAATCTCTATAAATTACAAGTCACAGCTATATAAATATAATTTAATTCTTCACGATTAATTACTGTACAGTAAAAGTTAAATTAAGATCAAAAGGAGTGCATTGCATTCCTTGAGATAAGTAACCTCTATGTTACTATTCTCATGCTCTTAAAGTAATTTACTTTGTTGGTATAGTCTAAAAGTCTGAGGATGCCAATGCGAAAATTGATGAAATGCATAGCTGGTGGAGGGGGGCTGATAGTTTTAAACTTATTTTAAAGAATTTTAAATGAGTTTTAAGTTATGTATTAAGTCTTGGGGATGTGCAAGAAAACTACCTATTTATACAGAAATAATAGTGAGAACCTCTACTGTGAGGCATAACAACAAGTGAGTAACCAAAGGCCTGGGTATGCAGCAGCTGAAATAATGGTAAAATTGTTCTAATTGCCAACATCAATCTACAACAGGCAAGATTGGTAGGTCCAAGCATCCAATACGGCAATGGTGGAGATGACAAGCCACTATCAAATATGGCCAAAATCTTCTACCAACAACAGAAGAAAATAAAAAGTATCTGTACCTGTACCAGCGAACTTTCCATCAAAGTCTTCAGTTAAAAACTGGTAACTATAATTTCTTATATTCTATACCCACTTTGTAATGGAAAGGAGAGCTTTTAGACTGTACCAGTGAAGGAAATTATGTTAAGAGCATGAAAATAGTAACATAAAGGTTACTTATCTCAAAGGAATGTAATGCACTCCTCTCGATCTTAATTTAACTTTTATTGTACAGTAATTAATCGTGAAGAATTATGCTTGGCATAATTTCCACAAGATCTTGGAGTGCCTTTACATCTCCAGCATACCAGGCATTCACCAGTTCTTTAACTGATTTCTGTGTGCCATACATTCTCAATGAGGTTCAGATCCGAGCTTTGTGGTGGCCAGTGAAGATGATGGAAGTCGCTGTCATGCTCACTGAACCACTGCTGAGCACATCTTGTGCGATGGAGAGTAGCATTGTTGTCCATTAAATAGCTCTCACCTGCTGGATAAAAAGTCAACATTGCAGGATGGACTTTATCGGCAACAATGTCCAGAAAATCCTTGGAGGACAACCGACCTTCCAGCAATATCAGGGAACCTCTTCCGTACCAATAGAATGTGCCCCCATACCATGACACCGCCTCCAGAACCTTGAATTGTGTTTACAAGGCAAGCTTGGTCCATTGCTTCACAGGGCTCCTGCCAAATTCTCTGCATATCGTCAGTACAGAACAAGGTGTACTATGACTCATTGGATCACGTGACTTTTTTCCAGTCTTCCAGTGTCCAGTCATGGTGTTCCTGATACCATTGCAGATGAACTTTCTGGTTCTTCACATAAATCAGTGGTTTCTGCAGGCATGCGACTCCTAATACTGATCCTTCTCAATTCCATGGACATAGTTCGCTGAGATATGGGTCGGGAACAGCCTTCATTGAATGCTTTGGTCAAATGTTACACACAAGAAGTCCCGTTTCTCCATAAAAGCCTTCTCAGACAACAGCGATCTCGTTCCTGACAGATTGTCATCGCACTACACTTATGCCTCTTAGACAAATGATGTGGGTTATTTTTCCACTGATTAAAAACCCGAGATATCTCACCTTTCGAGAAACCAGTCAGCGTTGTTTTTAAAATCATCATTCCAGCCAGACGGGCACCCACAATAAACCCTTTATCAAACCCCAAATGATCCTTTGTTCTTCTCATTGTGATCAACACTACTGATGATTACTGACTAGCAGCATTCTTAAATAGCTGCCTAGATCATGTGGTGATGCATGTGACCATGTATTTTGCATATACACCATGCAAGTGATTTTTAGATACATCTGCATAAAGGTTTCTAATTCAGTGGCCGGTTATGTGTAGGTTATAATGCTGGTATTCCTGCATGAGGACATCAAGAGAATAATCTCCATGTAATTAAAACTACATTTGAAAGTGCGAATTACATTTCATTAGCAACCAACTAAAAAAGAGATTTCCAATTATCTCTTAAAACAAAACCGTTCCGTTTCTTACTAACTTGGGCTTAGGGTCAACTCATTGTTGTCAATGGAATTTTCAAGACTGTCACATTCCACCACCAAAATTTTAAATTTATAGCATAACTACATCGTTTGCAATATTCCTTTTAAATTTTAAGATTTTTCGATTTTTTTCACCATTAGAAGGCGCAATTATAGCTTTTGGGAAATTCGCAAAATGCAAATTGTAGTATTTCATCAATACCTGTCCAACCCAAAAAGAATTTTTAATTTATCCCTAAAAACACACTTTTCTTTTAAAAGAACAAAAAAGTTTCGTTAACCTCCCCCCCCCCACCAATTGACTAGAGACAGGACTGGCAACGGACGCCATGAACTCGTACAGATGTTAAGCGTAGTCGATAGTGAGGAGAGCGTTGGGTGTTTTTAATATGTCAACAGTGAAATGCCTACCTCATGCTCTGCGCACGGATGCAAAAAGAAATGCTGTAAAGGAAGTAATTTGACATTTCATAGGTTAGTACTTTACGAAAATTACGAGATGTGTTCTTTGCGATAAATTAAAAATTGAAATTGTTAAACTAAGGGATTTAAAAATAAAGGGTTGTCAACTTTTCAATATACCTTTCTGTCTAAGTCAAATGTAGTTCACGATTTTTTTAATATATGAAACTAATAATATTTGCATATGTAAAGTAGGTGATTTAAAGCCTGAATTAACATGAAATTAAAAGAATGTTTTCGTACATTTTATTACAATAAGAAATATTAAGAATATGGCATTAAATTTATGAGACGTCTGCTTTGCATTTTTTATTTTGCCAAAGTGTATTATTATTTAGGTAACATATTATTTATTGTGCAACCTTATAATATTTGGGGTTTTTTATAGCATGAAATTCTGTCATTTATTGG
This sequence comes from Ryuthela nishihirai, assembly GCA_038380435.1. Taxonomy (NCBI): domain Eukaryota; kingdom Metazoa; phylum Arthropoda; class Arachnida; order Araneae; family Heptathelidae; genus Ryuthela; species Ryuthela nishihirai. Next base: position 89,650,604 of record JAWZYU010000003.1, on the reverse strand, counting down.
GAGGAGATTTGATTTCCTGCCTCAGCTGAATTTAAAAAAAAGTTTACTCTCTCTGATTATTTCTTTCAATTTTTAATAAAAATTAATAGTTTTTATTGAAGGAAGAAAATAAATGTGACTTTTCATGTTTTTTTAAATGAGGCGCGGATTTGCACTTTTTAAGGTCTATAAATTTTGAGGGCTTTCGCTTATGCTGAATGCTTTGATCATGTATTAGATTTTAAAATACGTTTACCATTTTAACGTTACCTGTTTTAAACGGGCTCAAATTGAAATCTGCTAAGTTTACAGTCAATAAAATATTTTTAAATTTTCATACAAAACCTCAGATTTGAAAGAGATGCAGTTTCCAGCCTCTTCGTTTTTCATCCGATATAAATCAGTAAGTGTGTATTAATTAAATCTATTTTGCTTTAATTACTACAGTGGAATAACATCATTGAAATAAAAAACAAAAACCAGCAAAGTTCTGCCTCATTTAATCATTTCTTAAACATTTTTAAATAGCCTTCATCGTTGTTCCCAGCCAATTCGCAAGGCATCATGGGTATCTTTCCTCACTAAGCAGTCGGCAGCATGGAGGTAAGAAGATAAGAGGAGGAGCCCTAAGCACTTGAAAATGATGCTTCGGCGACTGCGCGGCAGCCATGTTGTTCTATTCAAAACATTGATCAGTAGTATAGGTGAGTAACGAAGTGTTGTGCTATAAAAAATTAATTTTTTTCGACATTTGTATTATGGCAGCCTGTTCAGCTTACGGCTGCACGAATCGCCCTTCAAAAAAGAGACCAGGAATTACCTTTCATCGGTAAGTTTGTCATTTTTATAAAAGTTTAAATAATTATATAATGATACAAGCAACTTCGTGTTGAAATTACGCCGCTATGAAATCGGTTTTATTTCGAGTTACAAACCTCGATTCTTCACCAGATTTTTTTTTTATTTTCTTCGGATTGTACTCAGTGATAAATGTGAAGATGTACTTCTTATATTGATTGATTGATTGATTGATTTTACGTTACACTTATTTGAGAATTCCTTCTGCACGCTTTCTCAGTAAAAAAATTTTGTTGTCTCTAATTGAACATTAGTGTGTATTCTATTTAATGGATGATGAATTTACATGCTTTTAAATAGAGGTGATTAAAATATCAAGGAGTTTCTTTTTTTGTTCCTTATTTTCTTTTAGGTGGAAGTATTAGATATTATTTTGTTTAAATGTTTCAATGTTTAAATTCCTCTCTCTTCATGATTTAATAAGTTCAGTGTAAGAAGGGAAAAGTAAATTACAATAAAGTATTTTCATAAGGTGAGAAATATATTTTTCTTTTTTTTTTAATTTGGATAGCATTTAAGGGTTTTGTTTAAATGCCCCCTTTTTTTCTTGGATTGGAGTCATATTTTTGAATTTCTTTTTAGATTAATTTAATGTATCTGGTGTAAATGGTCATAGGTGAGTGACAGCGATCATTAGTTAGGGCAAAAATTGTTTAAATAATTTTAGTTAAAAGAGGAGAGGAGAGTGTAATGATTTTCTCCTTTTCGTTAATTCTTCTGATAGGGTTCTAATTGTCCCTTTTAAGGTGAATACTGAATTTATTTAATTCTGTATGAATTTCAAATAGAGCGAGTTTATTGGTTGTAGTTATTTTATTTTTACTTTGGTTGAGGGGTAGGTTAGGCGTACATGAAGATAGGTATGAGAGACTGAGGAGTCAGGCACTGAGATGTCGGGTTCAAGCCACTGTCTGGAACGTTGCCTTTTTTTTTTAAATGGATATTATATTCCCTTCACCCTGTGGATATATATATATATTTTATATTTTTTTAACTTTTTATTATTTTTGCTTAGTATAATTTTTAGTTGCTTTTTTTTTCATATAGTTTTTTCAGATGTTATTTTGAAATTTTCCTTTGTGGCTGAGGAAGGATGTATTTCAATCCTTATGAGATTTTTTTTGACAGTTTGTAATAATTGTGTATTTTGCATTGATTGTTAACTCTGGTTGAGGGAGGAAAATCAGCATGAGATGGGGGAGAGATGTGAAGCTGAGGGTACAAACATAGAGCTGGTGGGTTCGAGCCACCATCTGGGGCGTTTTTTTTTGTATAAATATATATTTTCTTTAGTTCTTTTTTTTTACTTCTTATACTATTGGCTTTATTTAGTTTTGTTAAGCAAATTTTTTTATTTTTGTGGAATGAGAATTTTGTAACGTAAAACAGCTGTTTTCTGAATCTTACAAATGTGATTTTTTTGCAGTTTAAATCTGCTATTGCATATAATGTTTAGTGTTTTATCCATAAAATGTTTTCTGCTATTATCAGTGCAGTATAAATAAACTTTCAAAATCTGGTAATTGTTTGTTATTGTCGTATTCAACGAAATACATAAATAGTTCTGCTATACAGTAATTCTGTATTGAAATATTCATTGCACTGAAAAAAACAATATAAATTCCAAATAGCTTAAATGGTCTTTCTCTTAGTCGTAAAAAAATAATAATCCCGTATATAACGCATAGTAAAACTGAGTATAACACGTGAAAAGTAGGCTTGATTGCAGGGGCAGACGGTTTGTTTTGAATGCAACAATATGGCTACCGCCCTGCTGCCTAAGCATCATTTTCCTTGGACAGGGAAAGCGCGTTAGGGCGTCTCCTTAAAACAGCTGTCTGTGATCATGGCGGTCAATGCTACGGGAATCGTTGTCCTGTCTCTAGTATTACCATTACTACCTGAATCTAAGGGGTCTGGGTCTAAAGGGTCAAGTGATTGTTGCCAATGGTAACTTCGTAACCTTCACATTTTAACACTAAAATTTCAAACTTCTAATATAACTACATCGTTTGGAATATTCGTTTGATATTTTGGAATCTTCAATTTTTCCACCGTTAGAGGGCGAAGTTATAACTTTTGTGAGATTCGAAAGACGCAAATCGTAATATATTATTAATTCCATTTTAACACAAAAAGAATTTTTTGTTTATCTGTATAAACAAAAAAGTTCGATGTCTTCAGACGAACTGACAAACAAAGCAAAATTTATATCTTTTTTTTTAAAAAAAAGCCCTAAAATTTATTTTTTCTTTTTTATCCGTTTTCAAAAGTGCTTTCAATCATGAACACTGAAATCTGTATGAAATATTACCCTACCCTTTTCCGGAATCCATAAGTACCGTGCAATACCATGCAGCTATGAACGTATGAACACTGATGATATGCACGTATTCAGCTATGCCCGTATGAACACTGAAATCTGTATCAAATATTACCCTACCCTTTTCCGGAATCCATAAGTACCGTGCAATACAATTCAGCTATGCACGTATGAGCTACGACAAAACATGGCGTCCAATTTTGAGATGGCCAACCTCTACCTATTATAGGGCCTCTAGTTGACTGTAGCTTTAGGGATGCGATAATCGGAGCAATAAGCGCTTGCGCCGTTGTACGTCTGTCAAGCGCGTGGTCAGCCTTGACAGCTTAGAGCGTGGTGTTCAACATGGCTACGCTTCTTAATGGAATCGTAGATCCAGTACCTCGCCAACACAATGTTGTACAAAATAGTTCTGATTCTACAGTGCCAGTAAAAGATCATGATGCTATTAAACTATTTATCGGTCAAATACCACGAAATTTGGATGAAAAGGACTTGAAACCGCTGTTCGAACAATTCGGGAGAATCTATGAGCTGACAGTTTTGAAAGACAAGTACACGGGTATGCACAAAGGTAGGTGTTTTTGGTGCAAAATGTTCGAATTTCAAGTAGTTTGAAATTTGTATTATGTTAGACACCCCGAAATGTGATGTATTTATTACGATTTGTTAATATCATTAGTGCATACATACTTCAAAAGATTTAGCAGGTATGAGTCATCGCGAAGTCGCGTCAGTCAAGCTTGAGTTCAACTGCTTTCGATAGAGTGCAGCTGCCGTCAGATAGGGTCTTTGCTGACAGCTGTTTATTTTGGTTCGGGCTTTGTTACATCAAAGCTTTCTTTCCAATTACTGAATTAACTACAGAAGTCTAAAAACGATTCATACTAAAAGTATTCGCGACATATTTCACTTCATCAAAAGTAAATTTGCTCCAAATTATTGTGTATATATACAGATCTCCGACATAATCTAATCATCTTTATGAGTCATTGATAACTTACATTTAGAAGCAAATAATGAGGCAGGCAGGCATTTACTAATTTTTAGTGTCTTATAAACCTAGTATGATGTATTGCTAAAATAATCACTGAAGTCTGTAAGTTTTAAAGATTGATCTGATCAAGAATTTTTGAAGCTGTTGAATGCTTGTGTAATATCTGCTAAAAGACATCATAGTCACATGATTGAAGCTGTTTACACAAGATATTTTCACATGTATTACTTATGTTTATGTATGCTTGCAAAATAGTAGACAAGTGGGAAATTGGCAGTAGGATATAAAGGGTTGGATTAAGCAATTCTGAGGCCTGGGGCATTTAAAGGTTATGGGAGCCCCCCCCCCTTGTGTTATCAGAAATGAAAAATAAATGAGTAAATAAATAAAAGCACTGAGGCAGTATTGCAGTTCACAGTTGCAGTGTTGCCATTTGTGTTGTATGCAATATAATGATACATTATGTTTTGACCAAAGAATGTAGAGGGAGAAGAAGTTAAGCTTCCATAGAGATTAATATAAAATTGAGTATTGTGCATTTGGCGTAGAGGTGAAACGAACATTACGAACAGGGGACGAATGCTTTTGTAATTACATGTTACTGTCAACTTCCATTCTCTTCGCTTTTCCTATGTAATAATTTCCCATTGATATCCTTGCAGAGTATATTGATATCAATTCTGTTTCCTGTTTCTGTGCAACCAAGAATACTTCTAATTGTAATAATTTATTCTATAAATTAACTTCAGGCTAATTTCAAATCTTCTCTTTCCATTCAATTTATAATTGTTGGTTCAACAAAAAATAATTCCAATGGAGAAAATAAACCTTTATTAAAATCATGATATTATTTTTTTCAAATACAAAATATAGTTACTTTTTTTCCTTTTTTAAAATATAAATTTTTTGATGCATAATTCCTTTGCCCCTTATTGTTTGCTTCCCAGCTTAAACAAATGCACGATACGAATCGAAACACCACTTGAGGTCGCCACTTACGCTTTGTCAAAGCTGAACTTCTTTTTCTTATACGTTCTTTGGTTTTGACTGTGTCCAACCTCCTGCCCCCTAACAGTGACTAATAGGAACCAAAGAAATAATTTTTTTCCCTCAATAAATAAAAATCTAACTTCTGTACAGAAAATTAATGCCAAATACAACATAATAAAACAGAGCATAGCACATTGCAAAGAATTATCATCTAAGTTGTAGCTTTATATTCAAAACGTGACAAATGTTCCCAGGTCTAAACATTTCAGTGGTGATTTCATCCATTCCTGGGATTTATGCAGTTTTTATTTAGAGATAGCCAAAACCACTTCAGAAGATGATATAGGGCCAACATTAAAACCAGTAATGCATCTATCATCATTACAAAGAATGGGAGTAAAAATAACCACATTGTTTAGAACATCACTGAAATGCTCAACCCACCTAGCATCATAAAATCCTCACCTTTAATAACCTTAGAATGTTTATATCCTTCAATCCCTCTACACCTTTCCATTTCTTCCCACACAAAACATTAACTATCTGGTATAACTCTGCTATTACACTATCTAATTGCTGCTTCTGCTTTGTCAGCCAAGCTATCAAGTCAGAGATTCTTATCAGATACTGATTCTTTACATGTTTATTAGGCTCTGTAATGTTTTCTGTTAGAACTATGAGGTTGTTGATTCACATTATTCCTGCACTTCTTTCTTTCAGAAATAAATTCCATAGCCTTATCACTCAAATAACTTTGTCTCCAGTGTTCCTTTTTACTCGAAATGGTATGTTAGTTTTAAGAGTAGTCTATTTAAACTGATCCTATTCTTTCACAACTTCAGCAGTAAACAAACCACAATTGCCATTAATGACTAAGTAGCGTATCATCATCATATGCTTGGTTATATTTGGATCTTTGAAAGCTTTATTGTTAAGGGTAATTTCCTTAACTTTAGCACAACATTTCTTAAGCTTCAGTTGTAAAACCTAACTTTCCTAACCTAAGTAGCCATCTGCTGATAAATTATAATTGATAATACTAAATCATGTTAGAGTTGGTAAGACTTGTAACGATTGGTTTAGCATGGTGGAGTTAGACTAGGGTGCATTTTATCTCCTTTTCCCTTTGTTTTTTGTTATTGAATATATGGAATTCTTTGCAGGGGGAAAAGGGGAAGATTTGGCCTTAACTGGTCTAGAGATTTGAAAATCTCTTGATTTAGATGATGTGTATGATTTGGTCCTATTGGCTAATTATGATGAGATTAATTCTTTCATTAGGTCTGTTGATGAGACTGGTAATAGAGTAGGAATAGTTGTAAACAGAGAGAAAATTAAAGTGATGAAAATTGGTCAGCAGGTGATGCTTCAATTGTTTTGAATGGCTGCACTCTTGAACAAGTGTCCCAGCTTAATTATCTTGGGAGCTATGTACACTGCTAGCCATTAAAAGTGCAACACCAGGAAGAACTCTTCAGATTGTCCCAAAACCTGCAAGATGGGTAGCCCATGAGAAAGCATGTAAATGATTTAAAATGCAGCACATATGCACATCATGTGTGACAGTAACGCCCCCTGGAAGTGGTATAAGAGGAGATTACAAAGAGTCGTATAAAGCACTGGAATTTTGTTTGCTCGCAGTTCTGGCACACTAAAGGATCAAGTATGCACCGTCGAAGAACACAGCATCCATATGGCCAGGTTTCCGACTTTGATCGAGGGAGAATTGGGGGATTACAGGAAGGTGGATTATTGTACCGTGATATTGGTGCTCATGTTGGATGGAATGCTGCCACAGTGATGAAAATATGGTGTCAGTGGGTAGAGGAGGAATGAACTCACCAACGTGAGGGATCTCAGTGACCCTCTCATACAAACGAATGAGAGGACAGAATCTCATGCGCATGGCTTTGAATGATCGTACAGCCACATCAAACACCTTAACTCAACAGTTAGAGTGTGTTGCACATCAACCAGTGTCTGCACATATGGTTTGACACTGGGGCATCAGCAGGCAGCATCGCAGCATCTTTGCTAGGCAGTCATTGCTTTGGCTACCATTGACTCTACAACACAGGGGTATGCAACAGCAATGGTGCCAAGAATATCACTCATGGATGTGCAAATGGCATCATATCATCTTTTTAGATGAATCCCGCTTCAGTATGCAGCACCATGATGACGAATCCATATCTGGTGTACCGTGGTGATAGGCTTGGTGAGACATGCATGATGCAGTGCCATACAGGTCCAGCCCCTGGTGTTATGGTATGGGGTGCCATACCATAACACTCCACTCAAGCACACACTTCATATTACCTGTACTTTGAGTAGCCAGTGTTACATCACTGAGGTGTTGGAGCCAGTGGTCGTACCTTATCTTCAGGGGCTCTCTGGTGCCATTTACCAAGACGATGCCAGACCACGTACATGCATTGTCCAACAATTCCTGGGTAGACACCATGTGATACTTCTGCCTTGGCCTGCACTGGAGCTTGTTCACTGGATCTGTCTCCAATTGAACATGTCTGGTCCATGATCTCAAAATGACTAGCACACCAGACACCATCAGCTGCTACAACAAATGAACTTTGACTATGCATTGAAACTGCATGGACTGACATTCCCCAAACACACATCCAGTGTCTCATCCTCTCAATGCTGGACCATGTAGCAGTGGTTATTGCCACTCATGGTGGCTACACAGGATACTGATTTCTTTGTATTTCACAAGTCTAACCGAGTTTTATTTGTAATCATTTGATCCTTGTAACATAAGCGTTGTAGTCACTAAATATGGCTTTGATATCTCTTGTCTTTCCTGATGTTGCACTTTTAATGGCCAGCAGTGTAATAGATACAGCTGAAGTGCAGCATGAGATAAAGAGAATAGAAATTGCTGTGGAACCTTTAAGAATCTGTGGAGAGTATAACAAAATAGGCACATACACTTAAAGACTAAATTTAGCCTGTATAATACTCTGGTTCTTTCTAGGGTTAGTTATGATAGTGAAACCTGAACCTTTTGTAAGCAGAGTAACAGGAAACTTGATGCCTTTGATTCTAGAAGCTTATGCACTATCTTGGACATTAGGTGATTTGACTTTGTAAGTAATGATATGGTTAGAGGAAATCAGCAACCTCTTTTGAGCAGCATATTGTGTAAAGAGAGACTGCATTGGCTTAGCTATGTTGCTTGTATGCATAGCTGCAGATTGGCAAATAGGATTATGAACAGCATACCTAAAGGCCTCAAGAAAAGGGGGAGACCTAGAATGCTATGGGCAGACAATGCCAAATAGGACCTTGTTATGATTGGTGTATAGTGACCAAATGCAGCAGCTGTAGCTCAGGGCAGACATTCCCGGAGAACAAAATTATGCAATCTGATAGGACCTCCAGAACCCATGGCTTTTTTTTTTGTATGTATGTATATACCTATAATGGCCTAAAATTTGTGTTTTGAGTCGCTGAAGGTGCCATAAAGTTATGACATGCCAAAAGGAATATAATGATAAGATGTTTCTAAACTTAAATTTTTGTTTAGTACATAAAATTATAACAAAAACAACTGCATCTAAGACTATTTTTTTAACTGCAGATGCACTTAACAGTGCCAAATAAAACCATGTCCTTCAGTAAAGTATATCGCAAACCTATGCCTAAATGTCCTTTCCATGTTTAACAAAATGATCAAAAAGTATCTTCAGGCACAATTATTTTGACTTAAGCATATTGCTAAACAACAAACATGTAAATTTTATATAAAATAATACTAGATATTTGTAGCAAAAGCTCTCCTTTCCCCTTAATCTGGTCCTGATTAAATAAAAAATTACATCTCATACAGCTGATTACCACAGATCCCTGATAGGAGCCTGTCAGTATAATACACAATGGAGAATGTCTGTAAGCGAAGTGAGACCTCAGCAGAGGGACAACACAAGGAAGAAATCATCTAGGACTTGAACCCAGGTCCCTTTGTTCAGTAGCCAAACATGATAATCACTTGTAATGCTCCAAAATTTTAATAATTCAACTGCCGGATATCTCAGGATTTCAGGCTCCAGGTAATAATTCACTTGCCAAAAATTTAGGATTCTCTAGTTTCTAGAGTGTAAATGACAAAATTTCACCTAAACTTGTGAACTGTCCAATTGGCTGAGTGGTTAGCGGGCTTGGCTAGTGATCTAAGGGACCTGGGTTCGAGCCTTGGGTATGTTTGTATTGTTTTTCTGCTGAGGACCCACCATCCTCTCAGACCTTTTACTCTGGTGTATAAACTGACCAGGCTCCTGTCAGACTTTTGCGGCAATCTGCTGTTTGAGGGAGTATTTATTTTTATTTACAACTAAATGTTAAAAATAAAACATTAGAAATAAAACTACAACACATGAACTTAAAAGTGATGAAGAATTATATGAAAAATATTAGTTGTGTACTAATCTTTTTTCAGACCAATATTAGTGCTTATTTAAAAAAAATCAAAATTCTTTCCTTAATTTCAACTTTATTAATCTTCTATTTATCTGTATTAAAAAAAAAAAGATTGCCCTGCTTCACTATTGTTTGTTGGGAATGAGATAAACCTCGAGAGGCACTTGTGATAACTTGGAAATCATTCTTTTTGGGACAACTAGAAAAGAATTAGAATTTCAAGGCTATTAATTCCTTCACAGCATCCATATTCAACTTTTATTAAATAGACATCTTTGGACATGGGTATATTGCTGAAAACAATATTAACATCTCTTGCAAAAACAATTTAGCATTTTAGACAATCAGGATTGAAAACTCGTGCTTTAAAAAAAGTGCTATTCTGCGCTATTGAAATCAGCAGTATTTTTCATTGCAGTAAAAAGTGCACAATTTTATTTCAGTACAAGCAGAGTATGCTTTTTGCATAATGGTTATCACACTCTTCACTTTTATTGCTAAATCATTTCATTGTAGACCTTCAAACAATGCAAGCAGATCAGAAATATCATGCTTGTTTTGATTTGTTTAATATCACTTAAGAAATCATTTCAGTGCATTTAATGATATCCTTTATTACAGTTCTTGTGATCAGAGTGATAAAGTATAGATTCTTCCCCCTTATTTGAATGGAAACTGATGGTTTCTTAGGTTTGTCCCCTTTTCATGAATTAATATCCTAAAATACAATATATGTGTAAAGCAAGGGGAAATCAGCATTTAACTACTACAGCCAGAGCATTAAATATTTATTGATTTACTTTAAACATATAATTAAATCACCATTAACACTGTTATATTTCCTAAATTCTATAAAATGGGATCATAAGTGTTCATGTACTTATTTCTATGTAGGATGCTGTTGCTTATTCTCTTCCTGCTGTATGCACTGTATCTTGCTGTCCAGTCGGATGAGTATTATGCCCCTATGTTGAACATATTGTTAATGCAGGGCAAAATAATTAAGATTTCCTTGGCTTCCACAGTAGATTTGATATACACACACAAATATGGTAGTTAGGCATAACTGGAAGGAGAGCTGTGTACCAATCCCTAGTGATGATGCACAGAACCGGCCAGGTCTAGCACCTAATGTCCGACCCCACCTTCTCATGGTGCAGGCCATTAGTACCTTTCAAAAGAGATATTCTCTTTTGGAAGAGAACGGAAGGGGAGGGCTGCCAGTTCAGTATGGCCTACTGATCTGGTCATCTATGGCAACTTTTTTTCTTCTTTTTTTTCAACCCTGCTGAGGAGTGGTCAACTTCACAGGGTCCTGGTGCTGACCATACTATGCTGGTGATATACTGGTGATATACCTACTAGACTGGACTTGTTTATGGATTTGAGCTTGATTATGGATCCTGGACTTGCTGCACTGGTGGGCCTCTGTTGAGGGAGAATCTGCCACTGTGTTTTCTGTTTGCTTCTGGGTTGCCAGCCCTAAGTGAACAAAGGCATGGGATACCTTATATCAGCTGGTGGATAATCCTAATCAGAGGTCATCGCAGGTACCTGAACCTTACTTAGCTAGTTGGGCATCGTCAAGCCTAAACTGGAGTAATGTGTCTCAGGCAGGTCATATGGCTCTTGAAAAAGTCCACTTGAAAAGGTGGTGCCTAAAGTTCCTACCAGCATCGGTGACTTTAGCCTTTAGCCAGCCTTTAGTGGAGGAGGAACAGGTGGCTGTTTCCGATTAGGGGGCTGTTTGATATTGTTGGCCCTACCTATCTCAATAAACCTAGTTTCTTTAAAAATCCTACTAATCATTTTCTTTCTGCAGGAATGTGTGGACATTATATAGAGATTATTCTCTTGATGTCCTCACGCAGGAATTCCAGCATTATAACCTAGATATTCTAAGCTTGCAAGAGACCAGATGGACAGGTAAAGGTGAGATACTTAAAAATAACTTTAAATTTCTCTTTACAGGGAGGGAGGACGGAAAGCATCACCAAGGCATGGGTCTGCTGCTCAGCATGCATGCTAGTGATGAGCAGACTTCTAGGATATGAGTGCAATAATGAAAGGTTTCTTACAGCTAAATTTCAGACAAGCATTAAAGACTTGAATGTTATCTGCTGTTATGCCCCCACTGAGGATGCCGATGAGGATGAGAAGGATAGGTTTTATGGACAACTTCAGGATATTTTGAATTCTGTCAAGAAAGGAGATATTACCCTTGTTCTAGGTGACTTCAATGCCAAAGTTGGTACTGACTCTGACCTTTGGGGAGGGGTGATACGCCCTTTTGGTATTGGTAGCTGCAATGGGCAACATCTCCTACAGGTAAGTAAACTCAATGGATTCAGAATAACTAACACTTATTACAAACACCACGACATACATAAGTACATGTGGGCTTCACCTGATTTGCTGCATAAGAATATAATTGATTATATATTAATTAACAGCAAATGGGCTAGTTCTGTTAGGAATACCAGGGCATATAGGGAAGCTGAAATTGGATCTGACCATTACCTTGTTAAAAGTGTCTTGCAACTTAAACTTGCAAAGTTTAAGTGTTGTGCTAAAGTTAAAAAATTTACCTTTAATACTGAAGCTCTGAAAGACCCAGTTATAGCTAAAGCTTACCATGATAGATTACTTAGTCATTATGACAGTCATGATTTGCTTACTACTGAAGTTGAGGAAGAATGGGGCCATTTTAAAACAGGCTTTTTTTTGGAAATTAACAGTACTCTTTTAGGAAAAAAGGAACAGAGGAGGCAGAATTATTTGAGTGATAAGGCACTTGAGCTTATTTCTGAAAGAAGGAACTGTAGGAATGTCCTTAATCAGTACCCTACTAGTCCTAATAGAAAGGATTACAGAGAGCTTAATAAATGTGTAAAGGATCAGTTATCTACTGATAAGAATCTTTGGCTTGATGGCTTGGCTGACAAAGCTGAGAAAGCTGTTAGGCAGCACAACAGCAGAGAGCTGTACCAGATAGTTAAGGTTTTATGTGGTAGAAAACGGACAAGTATACAGGGATTGAAGGATAAACAAGGTGAGGTTATAGAACGGGAGTATTCTGTCATGGCTAGGTGGGCTGAGCATTTCAGTGATGTTCTAAACAATGTGGTTAGTTCTGCTCCCATTGTTTGTAATGATGATAGATGCATTGGTGGTTTTAATGTTTGCCCTGATGAAGTTATTTTGGCTATTTATAAACTTCATAAATCCCCAGGGGTAGATGAAATTACTACAGAAATGCTTAGAGCTGGGAATACTTCGGTTACCACTTGGATGACTGAAATTTTAAATATTTTTTATGATAAAGGCATTTTTCCTAAGGAATTTACCAGAGCTATGATTATCCCTATTTTCAAAAAAGGTGAAAGCATTTCTTGTGATAACTATAAGGGTATCAGTCTACTCTCTGTTCGAGGTAAAGTTCTTTCCATGATTCTGCTTAATAGAATTAAGAATCTGGTTGACAGTCAATTGTTTGATGAGCAATGTGGATTCAGAAGTGGTAGGGAATGTGTGGATCAGATATTTTCATTTAGACAGATTCTTGAGAAATGTTTCGAGTTTCAGAAACCTTTGGTTGCTAGCTTTGTTGATTTCAAAAAGGCTTTCGTCTCTGTTGATCGACATAATTTGTGGTTGATTGTGAGATCATATGGTATACTAGACAAGTTAGTTAACCTAATGACAGCTCTCTATAATAACACTGAGTCGTGTGTGAGAGTTGGTAAGTCTTGTAGCAATTGGTTTAGCATTACTTCTGGTGTTCGACAAGGGTGCATTTTGTCTCCTTTTCTCTTTAGTTTGGTTATTGATTACGTTATGCGAAATTCATTGCAAGGGAAAGATTTTGGGCTTAAATGGTCTGGAGATATGAAAATTTTTGATTTAGATTATGCTGATGATTGAGCCCTTTTGGGAAATGATGTTGATGAGATGAACTCTTTCATTCAAGCTGTTGATGAGACTGGTAGTAGAGTAGGTTAGGTTATAAACAGAGAGAAAACTAAACTGATGAATAGGGTTATGAACTGTGTGCCTAGAGGTCTCAGAAGGAGGGGGAGACCTAGGATGCAGTGGGTAGACAATGTCAAACAGGACCTTATTAGAATTGGTGTGCAGTGGCCGGATGCAACAGATGTAGCTCAGGACAGATATGCTTGGAGAATTAAACTGCGCGGTCTGGTTGGACCTCCGTAGCCCATGGCTGCTTGAGGATGATGATGAATTAAAACTTGCAAAAGGTAAAAATAGTTAAAAAAAAGCGCATGATGTTTTGACAAGGTGTCCTTGTACTTGTTGTCCTCGGGCTAGATGTGTTTTGTGCATCATTAGTTATGATTACTCAATTTATATCGGGGTCTTAGATGGCACTGGTGGTGGATGTTCAGGTGTAGGATCTCAGGGTGTCCAGGTGTAGGATCTCAGGGTGTCCAGGTATGTTAGAAAAAGGTGGATCAGGAGGGTTGGGTGGGTTGGCATTCGGTGTTGGAAGATGGATTAGGGGTGGAGATGGTTTTGGGTGTGTTGGAGGCTGTGCCTTAGGGAGATCGGGTGGTGGTAGTAAGGGGTGGGTTAAAAAAAAAATCTGGGGATCGCAGAGGTTGGAAGTGTAACCTCTGATACATGAGGATAATAAATATTGTGTTGATGGTTATAGGACAAGGAGTAATTGAATTAATAATAATCCAACCATTTCTGTGATGATATCTAAAATAGGGCCATCGTAATAGTAATTCAGGAGGATGGTGGGCTCACTTTATTATGGGTAGGATAGAGGAGGGTGTGTGGGTGCAGGTGTGGGATTTTGAGTTGGAATGGGTGGGTGGTGGGAGAGAAAGTTTGGGGCTGTCTGGTGTAAGCTGGGCAGGTTGTTAGTAGGAGAGAGGATGATTATCAAGGATAGGGGGTGGTTAGCAAGGATAGGAAGCGATTAGTGAAGATGTGGAATTATGTGTTAATGGTGATTTAATTATATGTTTAAAGCAGAACAGCATTGTGAAGCTTTTATATTTTATAGCTGTAACACTTTTTTTCTCATGCTTTAACATGTGTGAAGCATTGTAGGAACAAATGCTGTGACAATATAGCACAAATAAAATTAGTTTATAAATCTAGTAATTGTTTCACTGACCATCTTAAAGTTCATTCAAGCAAAATAATAATTTGGGGTTTTCACTTTCACAGTTAAAGAGCTGATCAATTCATGAAACAGCAAGAATGTTTGAAATATATCAATCCTTTGTAACTGTTTTTTTGTCTGTTACTATGCTGATGCCCCCACCACCATCACTGAAATGGATTAGAGTCATGTAGGAAATAGATACTGAAGAACATGAATGTGAACAAAGGCCTTACTTAAATGTTAGTTTCTTAAAATATTAATGTATTTCATAGAAAAAAATAGCATAGTTAAGAAAAACAGGGAAAAAAACATCAAAAGCTGGAATCTAGAAACTTACTATTAAAAATAATGAAATTGGCCAATAATCTGAAAGTTAAAATAAAAGATTAGGATAAGTCACGCAATTTTAAAAAAGAAAAAGGAACATGAAAATTTACAGGAATTGAGAAAAACATCAGAATTAAAGAAAAAATTCCTGAAAATTTCACAAAAAAGTAATTCACAGAAATTGTTAAGGGAATTCTTGTCAGGAAAAATTCATTGTTCTATATATAAATAACTAAATTTTTCTTTTCTGTCTTTTTTTTTAATTTCTAATATATAACCAAAGCATTTCAAGCAATTTTACATTAAATAGTTATAACACTCTGGCATGTATCTGGAGAGATGTAGGTTCGAATCCCGCACTTCAGAAAAATTATTTTTTAATTTTACATTTCTTGACTCCTTCCCATGGCCGAGTGGTTAGCGCGCTTGGTTACTGATCTAAGGGACCTGAGTTCGAGCCCCGGATTAAGGCATGGACGTTTGTGTTGTTTCTCTGCTGAGGTCCTGCCATCCTCACAGACCTTCTACTATGGCATATAAACTGACAGGCTCCTGTCAGACCTCTGTGGCAAGCAGCTGCTTGAGGGGGTATTTATTTTTATTATTTATACCATTTTTGATTTTGTTTAAAAGTAAAAGTCAGCTCTCATTTATTCTTTCTGAAGTCATTTCTTTTCTAAAATATGCATATATCTTACTTTCACTGATTTCTACAGACCACTGACTTTCAAAGAGCAGTGAAAAATCCAGTGAGCTAATCTTGTGTTTAATTATTTTTTAAATATTATTTTAATTACACAAAGGATGGAGATAACATGTAAGCTTTTGGCTTGCATTGGTTCCTCATACAACATACAAACACTTACACAAGGACATGCCCTCTGTCTTGGTAAGTTAGATTCTCTAACCACTGTACATGTTAGGGCTAAATATTGTGTAAATTATTGTATAATGATCAGTACACAACACAAGGACATGCCCTCTGGCTTAGTAGTCAGGTTCTTTAACCACTACATCAATTAAAGCTAACTACTACACAATTATGGTATAATAATGATCAGTGTTGCCAATGGAAATTTAATGACATCAAGAATTATGTTTAGATTTATTTTTTTTACATTTAGCATATCATGAAAAAAATATATAAAATTTTCTGTGTGTATGGAGATTTTTCAGTAAGTGATAAGAACTGATGCAGATTTAGTTCGGTTCTTTTTGAATCTGAGCATAACCTTGATTTTTTTAGTTGCATGATGAGTTTTAAGGTTAGATCACAACACTAAAGACCTGTCTTTTGGCTAATGGTCTAAGCTCACCAAATGCAAAGTTCAGGTAAGCAGAAAAGATCTAAACTCTAGCATATTTAAGATCTGAACCTGTAAATCTCACTTAATAAATGTAACATACTATAAACTGCTTTGTGTCATATATATGTAATGAAAGAAGGTGTGTGTGTGTGTCTGTGACAGCCATAACTCATAGGGAAATCAACATAGATGCTTCAAATTTTAAGAGAATTTCTGGTTGTGGTCTGGGTTGCATTGCAAAATTTCAAGAAAGTCCAAAAGGAGGGCTTGCTAGAAGCAAAAATATTTACCATGGTATTCCTATGGGAAACGATAATCACTGTCAATTTTATTGTTGCCATTTACCACTCCCTAATTGTGAATGTAAGATTTAAAATAACATTTAAATCTACTGCTGTTGCCAGATTCCCCACATTTCCAAAGGCATTATTAAAGTGTCCCATTGGAACTACAACCTGATTTCTAACCCAACATGGGATCAGGCAGGGGGATCCTGCCTATGAAATTTGGGACTTTTTGGTGAAGTATTTTGGAAATTATAGAATGTCAAAATCTGTTGAAATAAAAATTTCAAAGGTTTGCGACAAAGTCATGAGCTATGAGAGAGCGTGCAATGACCTTTGTAACATTGGAAAATTCTTGATATTGAAACTGTGCTACAATATTGGGAGTGGGATAATCACAAAACTAAACCTTTAATATAATAAACAACAGAATATGCAGATTAAAAGTGAGACCCAAACTGTGACATTTTGTGTAGAAACAAAGTCATGGGGAGGACCTGATTTTTAAACCAACCACCATGGCACATGGTGGAGGCTGTGTAGGAAATTTGGACCATGCTGTTGAGTGTCACGGTAATAAGAAAATTTCATAAATAAAGTTTCCTTCAGATCTCTTACTGTGGCATGTAAACTGACAGGCTCCTGTCAGACCTCTGTGGCAAGCAACTGCTTGAGGGGGTATTTATTTTTATTTTATGTATTTATGTATAGTGCTTATCAAATATTAAGCATGGATCATTGAAATGCTCAAATTTTAAAATATATTTTGACAAATATGATCAAATTTTATAGGAGGTGATAATTAAGGTGATGGTGATAAGTTATGAAAATTTGGAGGAAAGTGATTTATATTTATCCTAAAAAAAGGAATGTATGTGAAAGAAAAAAGAGGGGGGGGGGATAGTTTCAAACACAACATATATAGTGATTAGAGGATGTGACCTTCTCTAACACTAAAACAGATCTAACAGTATATCAATGTCCTCAGTAAGATATTCAGAGAAAATGGGGGGTTAAAGCAATAACAAATCTCATAGCATTCACAGAACCTCCATCAAACATGCAGTAACTGATACAGCCACTGAGTGAAAACTTGGCCCATACAGTCAGATCTCCACCACCAAATGTACTTCTCTTAACAATGTTATGAAGTTGATTACAGGTTTCAAACCATTTGTAGAGAATATATCATCTATGAACAGGACATGACCCCATTGTTTTCAAATGCAGACTACATGATCATGACACCATTTCAGGCAGTCTTGTCTGGAGTTTAAAGGGATGTATACAATGGATTGATGTTTATGTAGTTGACCTTGTGAAGCCTTCTGGTCACATTTGAGACAGATACCTATCATTCTGTGACTGCAATGAGACCTGAATGCAGGGGCAGGTTTACCTATAAATGGACTAAGCAGCAATTAGGAAGTCCCCTAATTGTTCTGTGAATTTATAACATTTGTTTCTTAAAATCTGTAGGGTTTCTCAATCTCTAAATTTGCTACTGCCTGAATGCAGAGATGATGCTGTTGCTCTCCTGTTGTTACAGTAGCCTAATATAGCAATCATCTTGAGGGTTGTAACCGTAGAATACTGTTGAACAGGTCTTCTGACAAGTGTTTGAATTGTTTGGAACTGCTGTCATAACCTTGAGATAACAGAATGGTGTATCACAAAGAATATGGCCACCTCTGAGATTGTTTGATCAGCTTTAAACCTTCCAATGGCTCTCTCCATTGTTTTTAGGTGTCTAAACATAGTTTTGGGGTTATCATGGAGCATTTGCTGTTCAAGATTGAAAATGTAGCATTTCAATTTGATATAGAGTTGCCAACTTTTTATTTTGCCAAGGAAGAGCAGAGGTAAGCTTATCTTGTTTCCTTTTACCCGCAATGCATAAATATATGTAACTATTTATCATCTGTCAGATGGGATGTTAAGCTGTGACCCCATGTACAGGAGACCCCATACCCTGTGCATGTTCAAGAACTTGCTGGATGGTCTAGATGGGAGGCTACCATGTCTTCCAATAGCTGCCAAGTGGGTTCCCTCCCTCAACCTTCTCTGAGCCTTTGGGGTCCTTGTGACTTAGCTGCTTAGATCATTGTGTACAAAAAAGTGCCACTCAGAGGTAAAACAAACAAATGTAAATATTTGACATCACTTGCCAAGTCATTTTTTATAATTCATTGTGTTCTGAAGAATTTTCACACTAACATGGTGTTCTAGGTGAAACATAAGCTGCATTTATTTAGTTGTACTAAACAGGGAATGGTGGATGGTTCTTTGGAAGTTCAGGGCCTGACTTAAGGAGGTACTGTGATCATCTCATTATAATATATATTTATTCTTCATTTGGCCAACTTCTTTGTTGCCAGCCAACATTTTTTTTCTCAAATCTGAAAGTTCATCTATACATGAAGCAGTTGCATGAAACAAACATGCTCAGAGAGCAGACCTTAGAACTTGTAAAATTATCTTTCATTAGTGTTTTTTTTTCATGAAAGTACATTTTGACCCCAAGAAGGAAGGACATTAGTCAGAAGAATGGACTATTTTTCCCAAGAAATCGCAATTGGAAACCCTAATGTGAAATTATTGAGCATCTTCAAAAGTACTCCTTTTATAGGGTATCATTTTTACATATTCTGGGACATTATATAGGATTTACACAAGGGCAGCTCATCATTTAGGCCATATGGGACACTACTCCACCAAAAATAATAAACAAATTTCAAATTTAGTATTCATTATTTGTAATCTAAATCAACAGAAAATCATTTTTATATTCATTTCTAACCATTATTTGCTATGTGACATAGGCAATCATGGCATTTGCCTTGTGAATCAGGCCTATGTTGACAGCCTTCATATTGTCAATACGAATTTTAATATTATGGCCACCAGAATCTTAAAGTTATCTATTATAGTGATGACCCAAATGCACATACGCTGAAATACAACAGTGCTGAACTCAAGAGCCAGGTCACCATTTGTAGTGGCTCATGACATTTGATTAGCTGATTCTGCTAGTGCAAGCGATAATCAAAGGTCTTGTTGCTGAACCGATGGGCTTGTGAAGGCCACCATTCGTTGGATGGAACGTTAAGCTGTAGCCCCCTAGTGGGAGAGCCATACCCTATGTATGTGAAAGAACAAGCTGGATGGCCTTGACTGGAGGCTACCATCTCTCTCTTAACAGCTATCAACAACAAGAGAATGATAATATTATATTTTAAATTACATCTTGTCAGCAATGTGTGGTTCAGTTGGATAAATGCAGTTTTTCTTTTGGACGTGCAACTTAAAGGACTGGTTCAATCCCAGCTTCTGTCATTAGTTTTTTTTATAATTCTTTTTATTACTATATCACTTTTTTATAAATTGTTGTAAAATATATTGATATATTTATAAAATGTAATAAAATGTATATATAATAAGTTAATAATTTTAAAATAATAAATATAAATTTATAATTGTAATGGAATCAAAAAATAGTAAACCTATGTGTTTGACATAATTTTCACAAATAGTTTTTTAAAAATACCACTAGAGAGGAGAGAAAAAAATATATATATAGGTAATTATTACAGTGGAGGGCCAAAATACTGAATTGAAGAGGAAAGGATAAAGAACACTTTCTGAAGGTTGTTTTTTATTTCTGAAAGTTTTTGTTAAACAGTGCATTTTGAAAATAATTGAAAAAAAATATTTATATATGCATTCTGAAACTTCTTCTTTTGAGTCCTATTCAGTTCAATTGAGTATCCAGGCCTCTCCCCAATATTTTTCTCCTACATCCAGTCTGCCTATAGGAATTAAAATGCCCCACCAAAATTTTATCATGAGTTCATTTACTGGATTTACATGTCGATTTTTTTTCCCAAACAAAGCCATTCCTTAACCAAGTGGTTAGTGTGCTTGACTACTGATCTAAGGGACCTGGGTTCGAACCCCTGGTAAGGCATGGATGTATGTGTCATTTTCCTGCTGATGTCCTGCCATCCTCTAAGACCTTCTACTATGACATATAAACTGATAGGCCCCTGTCAGACCTCTGGCAAGCAGCTACTTGAGGGGCAATTTTTTTTATTTATTTTTTATTTTAAACAACATCAAATTACTTAAGTACATTATAAAACATATTTATTATTAATGATTATTTTTTTTATTCACATTTTGGTGATCTGTGCTTAACTTTTGATGAGTAGTGTATAATCAGTTGGACTGGTTACTGGTTTTTGAATTTGATATATGAATTTCGGATAATGTAGTTGCAAACTTCTGTTCAGGTAGAATCTGTTCTTCACAGAGGCATAATGGTAGCATGGGCAAGATTAGCAATGGCTCAAAGTGAAGTTTTAACAAGTTAATATTAGTTTAACATCATAACACATAATAAGGCCTTCTCCCCACCCCCCACAAAACATTGAGGAAATTAATTTTGGAGAGCTAGTCACAAAAGTGTTCATTTAGGATATCCAAAAAAGCATTATTATGGGCAATAGGAACACAGCATAAGTACTAATGTGTTTTTTTGAATAATTTTATGTATCAATTCTGTAGGTCATATTTTGGGAAATACAGGGTCATTATAAAAGAATACCCATGTTTTAAAATGCTATATTTTATTAAATAATTAAATAACAAAAGTAATTGTATGTGAAAAATATTGAGAAACTGTTTTATTTTGTGCTCAATAGTGTGAGCCACCAATGCAATATTCAACTTTGTCGTACTTGGCTCAGCATGTTCATGTAACACTTGCAACAGCTGCAGTAATTCTTTTAAATTTGAATTTTTCAGAATAAATGATGTTTTTAATGTATCCCCCAGAAAAAGGTCCAATGGTGTCATATTGGAACTTCTCAGAGGGCTAAAAGATCGATCTACCTCAATCATTCAAGTGATTTGGCTTTAGGCATTATATATGATACTTGTGTCACCATGTCATGCTAACTCCATGGCATCATAATTGAGAGTTTCTTGACCTTTTGAATACACAATTACTATTATTACTTAATTTTAAAAAAAATTATAGCATTTTAAAATGTGGGTATTCTTTTGTAATGATGCTTGTATATTCCATGTAAACTATAATGTCTATTTAGTAAGACCCTGAGCATCTAGCATCAGTCAGTGTCTGATCAATGTCTCTAGGATTATAGCATATATTGTGGTAGGAGGGAGAGGATGTTAAGTGTTAGGAGCATAACAGTGCACTAGTAGAGGGGAGGATAAGTTCAAATAGTCATAATTAGATGTAGTTGTATACATTTTTGGTGCTGGAGAAGCAGTTCCAATTTAGCATTCCCCCCCTCTCCAAAGAAAAAAAAAGAACAAAAATGATCTAGTTACAGTCCATGATTTTCAGTCACGTTTTTGCATCTAGTCGGTTAATTATTCTCTGTAACATTCAGACTGACATTGCAGTTACTGCTACCACTTGTTTTCTATTGATAACTCTTTTTAAATTCTTATTGAAATAAGTGAAAGTTATGATTGATTTAAATTTAAATGGTAGCTAGGTAGTCACTGGAAGGAGAGCTATGCACCAATCCCCTGTGATGATGCATAGAACCGGCCAGGCCTAGCACCTAATGTCCGACCCCGCCTTCTCGTGGTGCGGACCGTTAGTAACTTTCAAAAGAGATACTCTCTTGTGGAAGTGAACTGAAGGGGAGGGCTGCCAGATTAGTGTGGCCTACTGATCTGGACAACTATGGCTACTTTTCTTTTTTTCTACCCTGCTGAGGAGTGGTCAACCACACAGGGTCCTGGTGCTGACCATATAAACCTACTGGACTGGACAGATATATGGCTCTGAGCTTGATTATGGATCCTGATTTTGCTGCACTGGTGGGCTTCTGTGGAGGGAAAATCTTCCGCTGTGTTTTCTGTTTGTTTGTGGGTTGACAGTCCCAAGCGAATAGATTCACAGGATATGTTTATCAGCTGGTGGATAATCCTGAGCAGAAGTCATCGCAGGCACCTGAACTCTTTGCTTCTATTGGCATCGTCAAATTCTACTTTGGAGGAAGTCTTCCAGTGTAGATGGCTTCAGCCTTTAGTAGTGGGAGAACGGGTCTTTGCCCCATGTCTGTGATTAGGAAGCTGTTTGATATTGTCGGCATTCCCTCTCTCAATAAACATAGTTTCTTTAAACATCCCACTAACCATTTTCTCTCCATAGGTAGTTGGAATGTGAGGACTCTGCACAGAGCTTTTTCTCTTGATGTCCTCACACAAGAATTCCACCATTATAATTTAGATATTCTCGGCTTGCAAGAGACCAGATGGATAGATAAAGGTCAGATTCTTAAAAATAATCTTAAATTTCTCTTTTCAGGGAGGGATGACAATAAGCATCACCAAGGTGTGGGTCTGCTTCTCAGCAGACACGCTAGCGATGCTCTTCTAGGTTATGAGTGCATTAATGAAAGGTTTCTTACAGCAAAATTTCAGACAAGCGTTAAAGACTTGAATGTTATCTGCTGTTATGCCCCCACTGAGGATGCCGATGAGGATGAGAAGGATAGGTTTTATGAACAACTTCAGGATATTTTGAATTCTGTCAAGAAAGGAGATATTATCCTTGTTCTTGGTGACTTCAATGCCAAAGTTGGTACTGACTCTGACCTTTGGGGAGGAGTAATAGGCCCTTTTGGTATTGGTAGCTGCAATGGCAATGGGCAACGTCTCCTACAGGTAAGTAAACTCAATGGATTCAGAATAACTAACACTTATTACAAACACCGCGACATACCTAAGTATACATGGGTTTCACCTGATGGGCTGCATAAGAATATGATTGATTACATATTAATTAACAGCAAATGGGCTAGTTCTGTTAGGAATACCAGGGCATATAGGGGAGCTGAAATTGGATCTGACCATTACCTTGTTAAAAGTGTGTTGCAACTTAAACTTAAAAAGTGTTGTGCTAGGGTTAAAAAATTTACTTTTAATACTGAAGCTCTGAAAGATCCAGTTATAGCCAAAGCTTACCATGATAGGTTACTTAGTCATTATGGCAGTCATGGTTTGCTTACTACTGAAGTTGAGGAAGAATGGGATCATTTTAAACAGGCTTTTTTGGATACTAACAGTACTCTTTTAGGAAAAAAGGAGCAGAAGAGGCAAAATTATCTGAGTGATAAGGCACTTGAGCTTATTTCGGAAAGAAAGAACTGCAGGAATGCCCTTAATCAATACCCTACTAGTCCTAATAGAAAGCATTACAGAGACCTTAATAAACTTGTAAAGGATCAGTTAGCTGCTGATAAGAATCTTTGGCTTGATGGTTTGGCTGACAAAGCCGAGGAAGCAGTTAGACAGCACAACAGCAGAGAGCTGTAACAGATAATTAATGTTTTGTGTGGTAGAAAACGGACAGGCATACAAGGATTGAAGGATAAACAAGGTAAGGTTATAGAAGGGGAGGATTCTGTCATGGCTAGGTGGGGCTGAGCATTTCAGTGATGTTCTAAACAATGTAGTTAGTTCTACTCCCATTGTTTGCAATGATGATAGATGCATTGGTGGCTTTAATGTTAGCCCTATAACACAATCTGAAGTTATTTTGGCTGTTTCTAAACTTAAACTTCATAAATCCCCAGGGGTAGATGAAATTACTACGGAAATGCTTAGAGCTGGGAATGTTTCGGTTACCACTTGGATGACTGAAATTCTGAATATCTTTTATGATAAAGGCATGGTTCCTAAGGATTTTACCAGAGCTATTGTTATCCCTATTTTCAAAAAAGGTGATCGCAGTTCTTGTGATAACTATAGGGGTATCAGCCTACTCTCTGTTCCAGGTAAAGTTCTTTCCATGATTGTGCTTAATAGAATTAAGAATCTGGTTGACAGTCAATTGCGTGATGAGCAATGTGGATTCAGA
Source organism: Ryuthela nishihirai (assembly GCA_038380435.1). Classification (NCBI taxonomy): domain Eukaryota; kingdom Metazoa; phylum Arthropoda; class Arachnida; order Araneae; family Heptathelidae; genus Ryuthela; species Ryuthela nishihirai. The sequence continues at coordinate 89,626,059 of JAWZYU010000003.1, read as the reverse complement.
AGTGGTAGGGGATGTGTGGATCAGATATTTTCACTTAGGCAGATTCTTGAGAAATGTTTAGAGTTTCAGAAATCTTTGGTTGCTAGCTTTGTTGATTTCAAAAAGGCTTTCGACTCTGTTGATCGTCATAATTTGTGGTTGATTGTGAGATCATATGGTATACCAGACAAGTTAGTTAACATAATGAAAGCTCTCTATAATAACACTGAGTCATGTGTGAGAGTTGGTAAGGCTTGTAACAATTGGTTTAGCATTACTTCTGGTGTTCGACAAGGGTGCATTTTGTCTCCTTTTCTCTTTAGCTTGGTTATTGATTATGTTATGCGAAATTCACTTCAAGGGAAAGATTTTGGCCTTAAATGGGCTGGAGATACGAAAGTTTCTGATTTAGATTATGCTGACGATTTAGCCCTTTTGGCAAATGATGTTGATGAGATGAACTCTTTCATTCGAGCTGTTGATGAGACTGGTAGTAGAGTAGGTTTGGTTATAAACAGAGAGAAAACTAAAGTGATGAAAATTGGTCAGGCAGGCTGTGATTCAGTTAATCTGAATGGTTGCAGTCTTGAGCAGGTGTCACAGTTTAATTATCTTGGGAGCTATGTAACAGATAATGGTGATGTGCGGCATGAGATTAACAGACGAATAGGGATTGCTGCCAGGACTTTTAAGAACCTATGGAGAGTGTGGAGAAATAGGCGTATACACCTAAAGACTAAAATTAGACTGTATTAGACTAAAATTAGACTGTAAAATGTTTGGTTCTTTCTAGGGTTAGTTATGGTAGTGAAACTTGGACACTTTGTAAACAAGATAACAGGAAACTAGATGCTTTTGATTCCAGATGCTTACGCAGTATCTTGGGCAAGGTGGTTCAACTTTGTAACTAATGATGAGATTAGGGAAAGGAGTTTGCAACCTCCTTTAAGCAGCATATTGTGCAGAGAGAGACTCCGTTGGTTTGGCCATGTTGCCCGTATGAATAATTATAGATTGGCGAATATTGTTATGAACAGTGTGCCTAAAGGCCTCAGAAAGAAGGGGAGACCTAGGATGCAGTGGGCAGACAATGTCAAACAGGACCTTGTTAGAATTGGTGTGCAGTGGCCAGATGCAGTAGATGTAGCTCAGGATAGACTTGCTTGGAGAACTAAATTGCACGGTCTGGTTGGACCTCCGTAGCCCATGGCTGCTTGAGGATGATGATGATAATTTCCCTTGACCCATTCTTCTAATTAATTATTCAGTATGATCATTAACTGATAGTTACACAACATTTAACCCCCCACCTACCTTTTTTTTTTTGGCTATTTAAGCTTGTAGATTATTTTCTGATGCTTGTGAGAGCAGAACATTGCTGAGGCAGACTTCCTGGATGAATGAAATAAATCAGCCCTCACAAAAATCGATTATTAAATACTTTATTGACAGCTTATAGTTAATGTATTTTACTTCACTCTAAAAAAATATTTTGAAACATTGATGGGATCACAACAGTTATTCTGATTGCTACTTTGTTGCTGGACTAGTCACTGATATGCAGACGGACAAGTTTTCTATAGGTAAAGAAGCCGAGACATTACTGTAAACTCTTTTCAGTTTACATTGTTTGCACAGCTGTTTGAAAACTGGAGCATCTTTCCTCAGAGTACCCTTCTCGCATACCTCCCATGTTTCCTTGTAAAATCCTACCTATAATAGATTCAAAAACTAATGATTTTGAACAATGAAATAATTCAACTAATTAAAACTAAACTATGAAATTGCAATTAAAATCACTGGTCATAAAATAAATATTCCTCACCAGATTTGCTTCACAAAATGCAAGTGATGTCAATTAACCCTTAACATGCCATGTTTATAGAGTGGAATGAACTCCAGTGGCCAGGTTAATTTTGAAATGCTTCCAGCAGAAAACAAGAACAACTTTGAAATCTAATACTGAAGTAACTAATAGACAGAAATAGGGCATGTTATATTCAAAAGTAAAGGACATTTAATTATGAATTTTTAGAAAAAATTATTTGAGAAAAGCAGCAATCATATTAATTTTAATAGTGCTTATGTAAAGCAATGTAGGGAAAAAGTGTAATTTTATTAGATTTGAAACTCATTCTGAAATAAGTAATGAATAGAATATGACATGTTATATCTCGAAAGAAAGAGCACTTAATTCTGCATAACAATATATAAACAAATTTACATGAAACATAAAAATTCTATAGTTACATATTTTCTTGTATAGTACTGCTTGTTTTGCCATATTCACTATATTGTGTGCCTTCACTTTTGTATAAACCATTATACAGGTTATTTTAGAAAGAATTTCAAAAGATCAAGATAAAGCTTAATAGCAAGAGTTAAAGGAACACTCTTCATGAAACATTATTGTGGGAACATTAAAAGAAGGGAGAAAGCAACCAAATGCCCAGGTGCAAAAAATATCGCAGTGATGGCTGCTGCAGTAGTGTAATGCCTACTTTTGTCATCTCTGGGAGCTATAGTGTCTTTCAGCACTTTATGGGTTAAAGGAAGCTATGTAGGTACATCACTCAAGCAAACCACAAATAAATAGATATGATGGACACATTAACAACTTTTAGACACTTTAACTGGCCATTATTAAAAGTAATATAACATCTTGTTTCTAAATATTATGAGACACAGTAGGATCAAACTCTTTAATAAAACACGAATAAATACTGTACAGTAAGTCTTGATGCCCAATTCCGCTACAATTCACCAGTGCATCGCATTGAATATTTCATTTGATGTATACATAACTCTGAGGATGACATTATGTGTGTGCGGTAATATTGCCTTTTGTATTTGCTAACTAGTGCTCTTTAAGATAGGTTAAAGAAAGTATTTAGTTGATAGTACTAAGTATATGGTATTGTTACGACAGAAGGAATCTGGCATCCGAAAGCAAAAAGTATCAGCCAACGAATAAGAACTTTGGGAGAATTTGAAGAAGAACAGTGGAGCGTGTAATGGTCGTGTGTGTAACGGTCGAGAGTTCGAAAATGGACGGTTAGCTGTTTTGAGACAGTGCGCGTTAAGTATAAAGAATTATCTTTATGTGATGTGTACGCGGGAAGTATAAAAGTGGTATCTTTTATGTGATGTGTATGCGGATGGTCGTATGGTTCTGCTAGTGTGAGTTAGCGAACTAGCACAGGATGATTTTGTTTGTGTATGAAGATGTTCAAGCGACATGGTAATCAAGTAAAAAGGTAATATTTAGTGGAATAGACAGAGCTAATGTTGTGTGCTCTGCGCAGGAAGGTTGATGACTTGTGTATGGATAATAGTTGATTTGTTTATAAGATACTTCATCCATATTTTCTTTGTAACAATTTACCTTGTATTGAATTTGGTTTTAAAATATAGTTTTTAATACTCACGCTCAGTGGCTATCCATTTTTGTAATCCGCAACATTTGGTGTTAGAAGTGTAGATAAATTTATTGAATGCCGTTAACTAGAAGAATGGATGAATTAGTAAAGTTGATGACTGATATTAAAGGTGATATAGCTACCCAAAGCAATAAAATAGGTGAACTTTCTAGTCAAAATAGTGACATAAACAATAAAATAGGTGACCTGGTTAGACAAAACGATGATTTGAAAGCCGAAATGGCCGCACAAAATACTGAGATGAGAGTTGAAGTGGCTTCTCAAATTTATAAGATTTCTGATAAGTGTAAGGACATTATGACCAAACTAAATAGTGTAAAAGATGATCTTGATAGTGTTAAGTTAGATTATAAACATGAAATTGAAATTGTAAAAACTGATTGTGAATGCCAGTTTCAGATTTTGAGAAATGAAATGATACTTTCTGCTTGTGATAATAGTAAATCTAGTGAAAATAATGTTATTACACATATCGCTAGAAATATTACTAAACCTTCTACATATGATGGTCAATCATCTTGGACAGTATTTAAAACACAATTTTAAGTTATCGCTAGAGCCAATGAGTGGAATGAATTCCAAAAGGCCAGTTTTCTTGCAGCTTCCTTAAGAAATTCTGCTGCGGAAGTTTTGCAGTCTGTTCCAGAAGAAAAACGACTTGATTATCAAAGTCTAGTTTCTGCATTAGAACTAAGGTTTGGTGATAGTTATTTAAAACAATATTACGTGACTCGATTTAAACATCGCATGCAGAAAAATGGTGAAACTTTGTAAGAGCTTGCTAGTGATATTGAGCATCTAGCTAGATTGGCTTAGAGTAACTGTCCACCAGAAATTCAAGATAATTTGGCACAATTACAATTTATTGATGCTATTGCTGACCCTGACACTCAGCAATCTCTGAGGATGTTAGAAGGTGAATCCTTAAAGTCAGCTGTGGTACATGCTATGAAATACAAGTGCTCTAGGCTTTCCTCCCGAGCAAACAAACGTACAGTGAGATTTGTGAGTGCAGAAGAAACTGTAGAAAAGGATAATGAAATGAAAGAACTAACCAAAGCCATACTATCCGTTTTGAAAGATATAAAAGGTTCTTCTTCAAAAACTACAACAGACCTTCAGTGTTGGAATTGTGGCAAGTCCGGACACATTCGTACCAACTGTAATAGGAAACAAATGAGGAGTCCGAGTCCATCTACCAGAGAACAGGATCAGGGAAACAGAAAATTTGTCAATCTTGCGAGGCAAAGGCTGGCTGTTGATTGGTTGGCCCCAGGGGAAGTCGCCCATGTTTCAACATTACATGGTGATAATAATGGATTAGTAGCTGATGGCGCCATAAATGGAATACCTTGCCGTATGATTGTCGACACTGGTGCAAATGTAACTTTACTCAGAACGGATATAATAAAGAAAATGATACCTCACCCAAACTTGAATACTACACAGTCTAAAATAAGCCTACAAACAGCCACTGGAGATCGTGCAAAAGTCCATGGAAAAATAGAACTTAACATCCGAGTTGGTAGCTGTCTGGTACACCACCCTGTTTACATCGCTGACATCTACGATGAATGCATATTAGGCCTCGATTTTCTTAAGAAACATGGATTCAGCATTAGACCCAGTGATAAACCTACTCATCTATGAGACAGAAGAGATTCCTCTGCTTAGCCGGATGTCTGATTCTTTATCAAGCGTAACTTCAATATTAGTGACGGAAGACACAGAGATCCCAGCACAAAGTGAAGTTATAGTCCGTGGACATCGGGCGGAGACTTCTGGGGCCTTCCGATTGGCAGTTACTGATGCCTCTGGTAAATTAGCTTTGGCTCATAATATCCTGGTTGCAAGGACTTTAGTCAGAATAAATAAAGAACAGATTCCTATCAGAGTGATGAACTGTAACAAGTCCAATAGAATGTTAAAAAAAGAGGAAGAATTAGCAGTATGTGAAGCTGTTACCTGTGTAACGAGTATAAATAAAATAGAAGTTACTGATTCAAATCAAAATCGTACAAACATCCCATCTCATCTTACTGAATTATGGAGAGAAACAAGAGAATATTAACTGAAAACCAAACTGTTAAGGCCGAGAACCTATTAAAAGAACTTTCTGACATTTTTTCTGCCACATTAAATGATTATGGCCGTACTAACCTGACAGAACATAAAATTGACACTGGTGATTCTCCTCCAGTCCATCTGCCGGCAAGAAGGCTTCCATTGGCAAAAAGAGAGGAGATGGAACAACTCATAAAGGACATGGAAGCTCAGGGCATTATAGAACCATCACAGAGTCCCTGGACATCACCAGTAGTTCTTGTCAAGAAAAAGGATGAATCTACACGATTTTGTGTAGATTATCGCAGATTAAATGATGTAACAAAGAAAGACCCCTTTCCTTTACCCAGGATTGATGATACACTAGACACTTTATCTGGGTCAGAATGGTTCTCAACATTAGACTTAAAGAGCGGCTATTGGCAAGTTGGTATACGTCCTGAAGACCGTGAGAAAACAGCTTTCACCACAGGGAATGGACTTTGGCAGTTTAAGGTGATGCCATTTGGACTTTGTAACGCACCTGCCACATTTGAGCGACTAATGGAGTCGGTGCTCAAAGGTTTGTCTTTGGAGGTCTGTCTGGTTTACTTGGACGACATCATAATTCTTGGAAGAACTTTTGAAGAACATTTGAGAAATCTTCGTCAAGTGTTTGAAAAACTTAAGGCAGCCAAGTTAAAATTGGGACCGACAAAGTGTAAACTGTTCCAGCAAGAAGTTCATTACCTTGGTCATGTGATCACTACATCAGGGATTAAGACTGATCCTAGTAAGATAGAAGCTGTAAGAGACTAGCTTCACCACAAGATGTTCATCAACTTCTTAGTTTTATTGGACTTTGCACCTACTATAGAAGATTTGTCAAAGGTTTCTCCAACATTGCAAGGCCATTACATCGTCTGACAGAAGAGGGCCAGCGGCTTATGTGGACCACTGAATGCGATATAGCCTTTCAACAGCTAAAGAAAACTCTTTCCACAGCACCAGTGCTAGCGTACCCACAAACTGGAAAATAATTCGTAATAGATACTGACGCAAGTAACACAGGAGTTGGTGCTGTACTTTCACAAGAACAAGACGGACAAGAGAAAGTTATTGCATACTTTAGTAAAACTTTATCCAAACCAGAGTGGAATTATTGTGTAACACACAAAGAACTGTTAGCAATAGTAAAAGCAATAGAACATTTTCATCATTATCTCTATGGCCAGAAATTCCTTATATGTACTGATCATGCTGCACTTAGATGGTTATTAAACTTCAAAAACCCTGAAGGACAAATCGCTAGGTGGATACAACGGTTACAAGAATATGATTTCTCCATCGAATATCGAAGTGGTAAAATGCATAAGAATGCAGATGCTCTTTCCAGGTGCCCATGTATTGGCAACTGTAAACATTGCTATAATGCAGAACTGAAATTTGGAACTAAAGAGATAATGCCCATAAGACAAATAGTATCGACACAAGCAAACAGTGATACCCCTAACATCTGGAATCCAATTGAAATCAGAAAGGCTCAACTAGATGATGAAGACATAAAACCAATATTAGAATTGATTGAAAAATCTGATGTAAGACCTAATTGGGAGCAAATCTCGAGGTATAGTCCAACTACTAAAAGTTACTGGGCACAGTGGGACTCCTTAAAAATGAAAGACGGTGTATTATACAGAAGATGGGAGAATCCCACTGGACAGCTGATCCGTTGGCAGATAATCCTTCCTCGCTCCCGAGTGGAGCTTGTGATGAAAGATGTATATGATAGTGCCACGGGAGGACACTTTGGTGTCAATAAGACATTAGCCAAAGCCAGGAAACGATTTCATTGGTTGAAAAGTAGGGCAGACGTTGAAAGATGGTGTAGGCAATGTGAAGCCTGTGCAGCAAAGAAAGGCCCTAAAACTAGGAGTCGGGGATTGTCAAAAGAGGCACCAACCCTTTTGACGATCCCTGACTCCTAGTTTTGGTGCCCCTTTTGAAAGAATAGCCATTGATGTAATGGGTCCGTTTCCTAGAACTGATGATGAAAATCGATATTTATTAGTGGTAATGGATTATTTCACAAAGTGGCCTGAGGTATATCCCATCCAAGACCAGGAAGCAACAACAGTGGCGGAGATGATAGTTAATAACTTCATTAGTAGGTATGGAGTACCTTTACAACTCCACTCTGATCAAGGACGGAATTTTGAATCCAATTTGTTTAAAGGCATCTGTCAACTATTAAACATTCAGAAAACCAGAACAACTCCCTTACACCCTCAGTCAGATGGTATGGTTGAAAGATTCAATAGAACAATTGCTCAGCATTTAGCGTTATTTGTGAACGACCACCAACGTGACTGGGATCGCCATGTACCACTCCTTTTGCTGGCATATAGGATGGCAGTGCATGAGACAACTGGACAGACACCTTCCATGATGCTTTTTGGAAGAGAGTTACGTCTTCCCTGTGACCTTTTATATGGTCGGCTCGAAGCAATGCCTGTGTCCACTCCACAATACGTACAAGAATTACAACAACGACTAGAAGAAGTCCATCACTCCGTTAGACATAACATCGACAGAGCAAGTGACAGAACCAAAACAAGATATGACAGTAAAATAAATGGAACTGTTTTCAATCAAGGAGATCTTGTCTGGCTATACAGTCCACATAGAAAGAAAGGACTATCTCCAAAACTTCAGAAACCTTGGGAAGGTCCATATACAATAGTTAACAGGATTAATGACGTGGTATATCGCATTCATCGACGTCCCGCTACAAAGTGCATGGTGGTTCACGTGGATCGTTTGGCCCCGTTTCATCGAAGAACTGAAGAAGCTTTGGAATCCAGAATTGTTCGGGACGAACAAGACCTAGGAAGGGAGCAGTGTTACGACAGAAGGAATCTGGCATCCAAAAGCAAAAAGTATCAGCCAACGAATAAGAACTTTGGGAGAATTTGAAGAAGAACAGTGGAGCATGTAACGGTCGAGAGTTCTAAAATGGACGGTTAGCTGTTCTGAGACAGTGCGCATTAAGTATAAAGAATTATCTTTATGTGAGGTGTACGCGGGAAGTATAAAAGTGGTATCTTTTATGTGATGTGTACGCGGACGGTCGTATGGTTCTGCTAGTGTGAGTTAGCGAACTAGCACAGGACGATTTTGTTCGTGTATGAAGATGTTCAAGCGACATGGTAATCAAGTAAAAAGGTAATATTTAGTGGAATAGACAGCTAATGTTGTGTGCTCTGCGCAGGAAGGTTGATGACTTGTGTATGGATAATAGTTGATTTGTTAATAAGATACTTCATCCATATTTTCTTTGTAACAATTTACCTTGTATTGAATTTGGTTTTAAAATATAGTTTTTAATACTCACGCTCAGTGGCTATCCATTTTTGTAATCCGCAACAGTATTATATAACGAAGGTATAGTGACATCTGAGATTTATGATAATACATAAAATGTCCGCACCCTAGATTTGGCGAGCGACATATTGTCATCCTCAGAGTTATGTATACATTAAATGTAATACTCAATGCGATGCATTGGTGTATCGTAGCGGAATTGGGCATCGAGACTTATTGTACAGTACATCTTGTTTACTACTCAAACTACATTGTTGTAATTCATGATTGAAATTATGTTTCCATTTTTTCTTTTAACGTGTGAAAATTTAATGCTGGTACAATTGAAACATCTTTAAAAATCATTTGGAACACTGGGACAAATGGTTTGAAACTGGTACATTTGGTCACCTTATATATACAAGTCATATCAGAATAATATGACCACCTACCTAATAATGGGAATAACCACCCTTGGCTCAAATGACAGCGACGAGGTGGCATGGCATGGACGCAATGAGGCCCTGGAAAGTTGCCAGAAGCACACGTGCCCATTCGGACTCCAGCAGAGCACTGAGGTTCCAGAGATGACATGGTTGTGGGTCTGCATGCCAAACCTGTTGATCCAAATGGTCCCACAAGTGCTCTATGGGATTGAGGTCAGGCGATTTTGCTGGCCAAGTGAGAATGACGACATCACTGTCATGTTCCTGGAACCAGTCACGCACCACCTTAGCGACATGGCAGGGTGCATTGTCCTGTGCACCTGCCATGTCGCTAAACTGCAATTGTCCTGTGTCCAGGTTTGACATGCAGACCCACCAAGGTAAATGTCCAACATGAAAGGGATGCAGCAAGGATGGACAGGTAGCTATTGGTGCTCAGAGACCCATCCAGTGGTACCAACAGTCCCAGGTCATACCAGGAAAACATCCCCCAGACTGCCACCGCCGGCCTGTACTTGACTGACAAGCATGTCCGGGTGTTGGTTCTCATGTGTCTGACTCTGTATCCGCTACTGCCTATAACTTCTGTGGAGTAGAAACCTCGATTCATCCGAGGAGGCAACCTTTTTCCATTCTTCCACTGCCCGATGACAGTAGTCCTGTGTGAACTGCAGGCATCATTGTCGATGGACCTTGGTTAACATGGGCTACTTTATGCAGCGTCGACTCCAGAGACCCATTCTTGCTCCATCACTTACGTGCAGATCTCCTGTATTCATATCAAATTTATATTTGTTTCTGAATGCTTAGGTCATATGCAGGCAGAGCCACTCCTGTATACCATAGGTCCATTATATGCTACTTGTTGCACTCATGGAGATCAAGCTTGGCTCACAGGCACTGATATATTTCCTCTCATTCTCTACATCTCCTGGCAAACAATTGACACATCTGTTAGTTTTTAACTCTACATTCTGTAGCACACCAAAGAATATATCTTATTTTTAAAAAATTAAAATGGCACAACATTCAACATTTTCCAACAATAGAGAAATAGAAATCACAATGAAACTTATTATTTATATACACATTTCTATTTATAAAATTGTTCATTTTTCTAATAAAATTATGTGACCACAGGACGTCTTAAAATTAAGCGATTCTGGCTGACTTGCTGAATTTTGAGCTGACCTTGGCTGAGTGGTTAACACGCTAGGCTTCTGATCTAAAGGACCTGGGTTCGAGCCCCAGGTAAGACATGGATGCTGTTTGTTTTTCTGCCATCCTCACAGACTTTCACTATGCCATATAAAGTGACAGGCTCCTGTCAGACCTCTGTGGCAAGCAGCTGCTTGAGGAGGTATTTATTTTATTATTTTATTTTATGGCAACTACCATATGGAAGTATCTTTAACAGCAAATGGATCATGGTATTAGTGTCTTGTAGAAATGAATCTGTGACAATGTATTGTCCCTGCTACTAAACTACCTGCTCCATCGTGAGAAATTACGTGAATTTTACATTTTAAAGGTTGGCAATTATAAAAAATAATATCATAATTGTTGAACTATCAAATTTCCCATTAAATCCATTGAGACTAGGTGCAGTCAGACATTTGTCCGAGTCAGATTTTTCATTTTATTCTTTGTTTTTGATGTCTTATATCCACCAGAGCTTTGAATGGTCAAAAGTGTTATGAAGGTATAAAGATAGTTTGCTGTGTAAGAGAGCCATGACAAGATGCCTACAGTTTTTTTCTATGGGTAAATCCCTGTCTGCATTTGAAGCTAATATGAATTAAGAATTAAATGATCGCATTCTGTCCCATGAGCACAGAGAGCAATGCTTGCAAAAGTAATGCCAGATGCCCCATGGACAACATCAAGTAGTTCTCCAACATAAAGGTATTTGTCTTTTATTTTTTAAATTTAAAAAGTTGCATATTCCACACACACCTCAGAAAAATGGGTAAATTATTGTGTCAATGGAATATCTTTTGAAAAGCTACCATTAAAATTGAAAATTTTTATTATAGATATAAATTATTTGAAAAACTCGATAACAGCTCTACTGTTTTCATGTTTAGTGATCTGTAAAGATATGTATATTAAAACTACCTAAGTATTTGAAAAATGAGAATTATAATATTTCATTAGTACCAATCCAAACTAAAATCGAGTTTTTTAATTATCACTTTGCATTGTTTTCAATGGAAACTTCTTGTCGTTCACACTCCATCACCAAAATTTTAAATTTCTATTGTTAATACATTGTTGCTAGATTCTTCTGGAATTTTCAACATTTTTCTATGTTAGAGGATGCAATTGTGGTGTTCAAAAGATTCCGAAAGTGCAAATCATAATATTTTATGATTCATTATCATTTATCTCTAAAAGCAATTATCTGCTAAAATTAAAAAGGTGTGTTTTCCCACCCCTCAGTGTCAACTCATTGTTGGCAATGAAAATTCCATGACATTCACATTCCACCACCAAAATCTCAATTTTCTAGCATAAATACATTGTTTGCAATATTCATTTGAAATTTTTGAATTTTCTACTTTTCCACCGCTAGAAGGCGTAATTATAGTTTTAGAGAGATTCGCAAAATGCATATCATAATATTTCATCAATACCTATCCAAGATGAAAAAGAATTTTTAATTTAACTTTGTAAACAAAAAGTTCAATGTCTACAGATGGACAGACAGACGACAAAGTGAAACTATTATCTCGTTTTCTTTGAAAGCGAGATAAAAACAAAAATATTGTGTAAATTTTGTTTTTAAAGTTTTTTCTGAGTTTCTCCTATACCCCAAGTCATCAAATCAATTTTTATGGATATAAAAAAAAACTAATAAATATCCCTTCAATGAGTTGCTTACCACAGAGTTCTGGCAGGAGTAAGTTACAAATTTTTAAGTAAAAAAATGATTTACTCATGATTACAGCCATAATACTGTGACCTACTTTTATAACTCATCATTTTTCTTTCACAGGGGATAGATATTTAAAAAAACTTTAATAACAAACTTTAGTTTACATATTCTTTATCTGGTTTTATCTGGTTGCCTTTTCAACTGTTATATCAGTGATTTGATATATCGGTGTATTGTGATAATTCACAAATCACATTGGGTCCATCTACAAATGGAATTTCTAAACTTTGAGTGGTTTTTCTTATTGTTTGCAGCAATGGCAATTGTTTCTCTTCAAGTTCTCTTACAAGACTTGGATTTGTGAAGAAATTATCAGCAGTAACATTCCTTCCACTTTTCTCAAGTAACTTGACCATAGAACTACTACACTATATTGAAAAAAAGTGTTCTGACACTTCCATGTTATGTGAATGGAAAGACACTTTCAAAACTCCCTAACATAACATTGAAAATAAACCTTTTACACAAAAACTATTATTGGCGTTAAATTGTAGATGTCACTCAAATCTCTCTGAATATATTTCCTGCAATATTTGTTTAATATTTAAAGAATGAATGGAAGCTGAAGTATTTTCATGTCTTTGCTCGGCTGTGCCATTCACATAAGAAACAGCAGTATTCTTCGTATATCCCAGCTGCAGACCCATCAACCACTACCTTTGAGTCACAACAGAGATGCCAGTCATACTTGCTGTATTGAAGCAGTTCAACAGCTGTTTTAGGTTGTTGTAGGTTTCTTTAATGTAGACAGCGTGTCCAACCGGAATGGATGGAAGTCAATTTCCATTATGCAGCAATACCGCCTTCAGACTCGATTTCGAGGAGTCTATGAATAGTTGCCATTCTTTGTTTGATTCCGAGGGCATTCATCAGGCCATCTACATCGGAGCAGAACACAAGGTCATCTTCTTTTCTGAAGTAAGGTGAAAACTGCTCATTACAAGTTCGAAATGAAGTCACTCGGACATTTTCCTTGAGAAGATTCCATTGTTTAAGTCTTGATCCAAGTAACTGCTTTGCCCTTGGACAGCTCCAGATTGCGAACAAGATCATTTCTTCTTTGGTGATAATATGTGGCGCAGATGATGCACCGTGGCAGATGTATGGATAATCATTACACACTGAAGGCTGCAGAGAACCCGACATAAGTTTGCCTCCCTCCTCATCATCTAAATCGATGGAAAATTCTTTTGGTGGTTCAAGAATGGGAAGGCCTTTGTCGTGCCAAACTGGTTGGAGAGCAGATTGTATATTCGGATATGCTATTGTCCACTTCTTTTTCCTTGTGATGCCTCCAGAAACAGGTGGAACCATGCAAAAGTAGCAATCATTTGCGTTATTGCTTGGCTCTCTCCAAACCATAGGAACAGCAAACGGCATCACCACTTTTTCGTCTTTCAGCCACTTTGGAAGATTTCTTGCACACATACTGCAGCATATGTGTTGGGCCCAGGACATATCCTGGTCCCCGATCTTGCATCGAATGTAAAACTTATACGCCATGTTCACTATTGGAGTGATGACTCTTTTCTGGCTTGCAAACATCACTTCCCCGCAAATGTAACAAAATGTATCTTCATTATTAACACAGTTACGAGGCATCACTACTGCTGGATTAAAACTGCAAGGATCACTTGTGTTATACTTATGACTTGGGTAAATGAGAGTCACTCAAAAGACTTGTTCACCCTATGAGACATCGCTTACAACTAACGATTGCATCACCTTTTGTCCATGATCATAAAGCCACAATGTCATGAGTCAGCTACATTGCATCAGACAATGATGCAATACCTCTGGGGGTTATGTGTGTATGGCAGGCTGATGCAATACAACGCAATATGTTGCAATCCAGAGTTTAAAATACAGGGTTGGGAAATGCTTAACTATGTACTCAATGTGGACTGAGTTGTTTATACATGGCCATCTCTCTCTCTCCTAAACAAGAGCCAATTGACAAATTTTATTGTCATTTTCATGTTCAGCACCTCAAAATAGTAAAAATTGGCTATTTTCATTTCAAAGTCTTATTGTGTGTTGCCCAGTGTAATAAGCATTAATGTAGCATTATTTTGTATTTTATTTGCACTAATTCAGATAAGCTTAAATAATTTCTCTTTTTTTTTTGCTTGCAAAAAATACTCACCAAGAATGTAGATGTACACTGTTTCTTTTGAAGACAAAATTTAAAAGAATGACATTTATGAACTGAATATAAATTAGAAATTAAGGATTTGTATTAGCATTATGTGCTTTATTTTGTAAAATTAGTATTTTTCTGGTATTTTATGAAACAGTATGCTTACAAATTAGCTGCATTTAGCCTACATAATAGTCTGCAGAGTTAAACTTGTTGCTAAAAATGGAATAAACTCAGTATTTACTAAGTCTTAAGAATTCAGTTGAGAAAAGTCAGATCTCCCTGCCAAAATTTTATTAAGATAATCGCATGAGGACAGATTGCATTACAATGGCAAGAGTATAATTTTAGTGAAAGAATATAAAGATAACATGTTACAGATTATGATTCTGTTAATTTAGGTATTTACTATTATCCATTTATTCCTGAAAATGAATATCAATTTAAACCATTTAGTTGATTTTTACCTTTGGATGGCAGTCTAATAATATCCCTTGATACATCCATATCTTGATCCCTACAATACATATCTACAGTGCTGTCATGAGATATTTTTGCACCCTAGGCAAATCAAGCATTTGGCACCCTTTGCAAAATTTTAACTAATAGGTAAAAAAGAATTTTATATATATATATTTGAACATTCTCTATATTTAATACTGTTAAATTGACAAACAGGGCAATTCTTTAAGAATATGTAAATGAATCAATCAATTTTTAAATTATTTTACATTTTGCATTTCAAACAATAATAATAATTTGCATTAATATATTATTACAACCAATTAAATTTGATTTTTTCTCCAGGCTAGGAACATGTAGACTAGCTTATCGAGATCTAATGACTGCTGTTTGATATTCAATTGACAGAATTGCAAAGGAATTAAGTCGTTTTTGACTTGTTAAGGCTTGTCTAAAATTCTTTAATATTTTTGATTTGCTGAAGCTTTTTTCTGCCATAGCAATTCTGATGGGAAACAAGGAATATCCTCAACAATATGTCTACATTCAGAAATGCCTCTCTCAGATTACTGTCAATGAAATATTGTAGCATTTCTAATCAAAATATTTTTTCTTTTACGTCAAATTGTGAAAATTGTTTTTTCAATGAACTCATCTCAATATGTAGCTCCTTGAAATCTACATCATTAGAATATGATTCATTTAAAATTTGGGAATGCATTTTAATTTCATCATCGGTTGAATTCATTAAAGTATTTTTTGATAAAATTTTTCATAAATTGCATTTAAAACGTTGAATCTGTTCTTCAGACTTGAAGGTGGCACATTTTTTAGTCTAATTCTTTAATAGCTCTTCAGATGTTTTACGTCTTCTATTAAACCGTTGAAATATTTAAATCTTGGCAGATTTTTTTCAGCAGTTTGATAATATTTGTCAATATTTTTTCCATGCTTTCAATCTTCTATTTTAAATCCAGCAAAAGTGTTACCATTTTATGCAAATTACAATTTTTATGTTGCAGCATCTTAGTTAGGGTTAGGTTGTTTTATCTCTGAGCGGCACTTTTTTGCACACAATGGGCTAATGTCCAGGTCACAAGGACCCCGAAGACTCGAAGAAGGTTGGGGAGGGGACCCACTGGAACAGCTGTTGGATGGTAGCCTCCCATCAAGGCCATCCAGCATGTTCTTTAACATGCACAGGGTATGGCTCTCCTGCACTTGGGGCCACGGCTTAGCATCCCATCCAATGGACGACGGCCTTTCCAAGCTCATTGGTGTCCCCTACTGACTGTGGGCAGGTAGCAGCTAAGCATCATCATCGGTGTGTGCTTTACACCAACTCACTTAGCTCGCTACAGGCTTTGATCTTGGTGAGGCATTGGCCTCACCCTGTTCTCTACAAGATCTGCCAGCAGCTCCATCATCTGGCCACCACCACGATTCTCTTCTGTTGGGTGCCCGGTCACATCAGGATTAGGGGCAATGACTTGACAGATGCTGCTGCCAGGTCTGCCATACCCCTATCTGCCTCTCTGCTACCGGTTCCATACTTGGACTTCCGGCAGCATTTTTCTCTCAAGCTCCGGGCACAGTAGCAGAGATCTTTGTCTGAACAGGTTGGAAACGAGCTTTTCGAGATCAAGCCCATTGTCAGACCGTGGCAGTCTTGTTTTCGCAGGAATCGAAAGGAGGAAGTTGTACTTGCTTGGCTCCGCTTAGGTCATTCGTTTCTTATCCACTCATTTCTTCTTCGGGTGGACGATGAACCTAAGTGTGAGTTTTGTGCCACCATTCTTTAACCATTAAACATATTTTAATCGCTTGCACTGCTTTTAACTTTGAATGTCATATATTTTTTAACTTTCATGATTTTACATCTGACAGCGTTCATTATTTTACATCTGACAGCGTTCATTATTTTACATCTGAGTCCCTTACACTCGGACATCTTTTATCCGATTGCTCTGTTTTAACCACTGTTTTTACATTTTACTGGATTTTTTCTACGTTTATAATTTTACTATGTTTTCTAGATTATACACTTGTTTGTGATTTTCAATGGGTCCTAAACACCCATTTTTATTGTTGATTTATACACTTGTTGATTCTTTTTATTCGTCCTTTTTATACTCCTCTTTCTTGTGCTGTTTTATTTCTGCAACTTTTAACTTTGATTGTGGTTACGTGATTTTTATTCCTTTATATCGTTTTGCAGCCTTAGCTGCTCTTGCACCAAAAAACACCAAACAACCAACCAACCGTGGACAGGGTGGGGAGTTTTAGGGAGAAAAATCTCAACACTGACCAACCTGGGACTTGAACCTGGGAACTGCAGATTACGAGCCTGGTGTGCTACTGACTGAGCCACCCCTGCCCCACATCTTAGTTACCTTGTTAATTTGTTGTAAACATACATCCCAGACAACTGAATAAAAAATAAATTCATAATCAATTATAGATATGCAATTTTCTGCTGTAGCATCATTCTTGCTCAATTTGTTTAAAACTTGGAGTAATTCTTTAATTTGGTGCCTAATAGCTTCCACTGCATTAGCTATAGAACTCTATCTTATTGAGCAGTGTTGTTTTACAGACACTTTCATTGTTTTGGTCACTTCACCCCATCTATGAGTTGATCCTGATAAGTATGTATAAAACATATCAACCTAATTGAAATATAAGCAGACTTCTTTGCTAGTTTTCTCAAAGGCATTAATGCATGATAAATTTAAACTGTGCTCACAACATGGTACATAGTAGGCGTATTTGCAGACTTAATAGTCTTGATTGGACTCTCTTGTTATACTCATTCACATTTACCATTGTCATATGATTGAGCACTCATCATGGTGATAACCAAACCATCTTCCTCTAATTTAGTCAAAATTTCTTCAGTAATCGGTCTCCTGTATTTTTCAAAAATATTATTAAAATCTATAAATGATTCTTCAATGCATACTGATTTATTTTCCTTATCAATATTAACATATCTTATTAATTACACCGTTTGTTCTTTGTGTGCACAATTGGGTTTACCATCCAGAAATAACAAAATATTTTCCTTCTTTTACTTCTTTGATTTTTATCATTAGAATTTCATTAGCCGTAAAGTCGAATATTTATAATAGAAGGTGAAAAGTAAGATTTATGTTTTCATTTGTGCTCTGATATATGCTGCTTCAGAACTAAGTCATATTCATTTATAAGTTCTATTATCGATAGAAAAGCTCCATTAGATCTTTCATCAAATTTATCAATGCTTCCTGCTAACTGTAATTTTTTTTTTCACAATACAATATAGTTTTCGTAGAAGCCTTTTCCTTATATTTCTCCACTTTTCAGTTTCTTTTCTTCTCTCATTCAAATAATGATTTAGAGAGTGTTTTATCTGTTGATATTAGTTACTTCAGTTTTCCAATGAACAAAAAAGTGTAAATGCTTCTTACTACATTCATACTCATTTATTTTCTCGAGCATTCTTCCGATCATTATACCCCTTTTAGAATCAGTAAGAGCACAGATTTTAGTGGCACTATTGCCATAAAAATACAAAGAGAAATATAGATTTATACTTTTTAGAATAAATCAACCAATGACGTAAAAGTTTTTCACTCTTTGGCTATTTCTTGTCAAACAATTCTTTACTAAATGAATGCCCTTCTCATTTGCTTTGTGTAATCTACATTGATATCTTGATATATTGGATTTTTTAATATTTACTCTCTCCCAGAAAATTTTGCTAAATTAATTAAATTATCTGCATGACTGCGAAGTGCCCCTACCCAAATGGGGCCCTAGGCATTTGCCTGGATGCCTACCATACCATGACAGCACTGCATATCTACATACAGAAAAAAAACTGAATCTGTACCATGTGAAACTGAGTACTTTATCTACATACAGAAAAAAAACTGAATCTGTACCATGTGAAACTGAGTCGAAAATTGTGTACAATGAAATGGTTGCATTTTCTTGACTGTACCAATCATCATGTAAATCAAATCTGGTTTCATTTTCTTGGCCATGTAAAAACTATAATCGTGTAAACCGAGTACTCTGTAAATTGAGGGATAGGAGTATATTAAACAGAATATCAAATACTTCATAGATTAATGTAGTAGTCCATGAAAGAGTGCATTGAAAAACAAAAGTTTGACTCAAAAAGGAATCACTGGATTATGCCAGTGTTTTCCAGGAAAAAAGTAGCTGTTCGCAACAAAATAGCTGTGGCTTTTGAAAACTGTGAAGACAGAATAAGTGTGTTTTTGAAAGCAAACTACTGAAATCAAATGGGTAAAAACTGAAACATTAAATACGTGATTTTACTTTTAATTCTGCAGTCAAGTCATAATTCTGTTGGCTTTTTTTTTTTACTATTTTATATTAAAGCCATAATTCTTTAGTCATTTTTACTAGTAATACAAGTTTATTCAAAATTAATGACAATGGTGCTTTTCACAGTAATTTAATGTATTAAATGTAGAAAACTGAATTTGGGCTAAAATAATTCTATCAGTTCTACTTGATTTTTAAATGGCCACTCATAAAAAATAAATAAATACCCCCTCAAGCAGCTGCTTGCCACAGAGGTCTGACAGGAGCCTGTCAGTTTATATGCCACAGTAGGAGATCTGAGAGGATGGCAGGACCTCAGCAGAAAAACGACACACATCCATGCCTAATTCTGGGGCTCGAACCCTAGGTCCCTTAGATCAGTAGCCAAGCGTGTTAACCACTCGGCCACGGGACGGCGGCCACTCTTAAAGCTATAAAATACAAATGTTTGTAAACTCCTCATTAGATAATTTCTTTTGATGTTATACATATACTTCTGTGGCTTCCAATCAGAAGCCATCAGAATAGCCCTTTACATTTTGGCATATAGGTGGTTCGGTTTGTAGTGCACCAGACTCGTATTCTTACATTCCCAGGTTTGATCCCCAACTGTGCCAGTGTTGAGATTTATTTCTGTTAACCCACACACTGCCTTTAGTGGGAAAGGGGATACTGATGGGCTTGGAAATGCTGCCCTCTGTTGAATGAGACATTAAGTTGCGGCCTATGTTTGTGAGAGCCCCGGTATACATTGAAGGACACACTGAATTATCTTAATGAGAGATTTCTATCTTTCTCTTTACAGTTGTCCATTGGATCCCTTTCCCTTACTCAATTCTGAGTCTTGGGGGTTGGGTTGTTTTACCTCTGAGGGGGTCCTTGTGACCTGGACTTATAGTCCATCATGTGCACAAAAGTGTCTCTCAGGGGTGAAATGAGCAAAATCTGGCATAGCAATGATGGACATGACTGTTTGTTTTCATGGACCAATGACAAAATTTTTTTGGATTTTTTACATATGTCTGTTTATAGAATGCAGTATTGGAAGGGGAATTAAATAAAATTTAATCACAATCTACACTGTTAAAATCAAATGCCCTTAATCCTCTAAAGCATATTTTACACTACATCATTGTATTCAACAACATGATGAGCTATTTTCTTATTGCTGTAATCACATAAGATATTCCACTAGAGAAGATCTAAATGCTACATTCTGCTTATAGTTCGAGTATTTAAAGTTCTTAGTTATATACTCACAAGAAGGTTGCATTTAGATGGTATAACATGCAATAGACATCTCACAAAAGCAGGCTGATACACTCGACACACTTGGTGGAGAGAAACAGTCCTCTTATTTGCGGTGCACTTGTTGATGTTGAATTCTTGTTGTCTTAAATCCTTGCTGTTGACTCATTTTGCAGTTGGGCCACTATTCTATTTTCAATGATCTGTAGTTGTTTTAATAACTGATGGTCAAGTTGTTAATAAAAGTCCAGGTTTTAAGTTTGCAACTTCTTACTTGATCAGTAGCAGAAATTACTTTAAAGCAGATTTAATTTAAGAGCACATTGCAAATTTAAAGGCATTTGAATTAAAAATAGATTGAAGTTTTAACTTAATACATTTAAACTAGCATTTAAAATCATATTAACCAATGATAATATTTTAAAATCAATATTATTTTTATATATTATCATATTATAAAAACCACTTTCTCCACTGCTATGCATTTCAACATATCCCATCCTAAGTCTTCGTCAGGCAGCAACTAGCTGAGTGAGCTATATATAAGGCTGGCCCTCTAGCAGTGAGTGACATTTCCCAGCTGGTAATTATGCATGAGAATGTTCCATGCAGACAGCAGGGAGGTCACATCTGTGTTACATAATGTTTCATGATATAAATTTATCAACAGATTCTCCATAAAATTTAACTGAAATTTTGTAGCTGGGGAGGAATTATTTTATAGTTCAGTTTATTTATAGTTAATTGATTTTGAATAATAGTTTGAGATAGTACTGTATGACCATGTAGATGCTGAATATCTTGTTCATGTTCAGAAATTCTTCTGTTGTCCTATGTGTACGTCCTATATATTTATTTTTATTTTCTAAGATATTGGAAGGTTCATCTAATTGAATTAAATATATTTCCCCAAAAGGGGTTATTTTATTGTGGTCGTTTACTGTTAACATTTTTATGGTATTATTAATGGTGCTTGGTACTATTAACTTATACAGTTTTAGAATTTTGTTAATAAATAATAAATAAAATAAATACCCTCTCAAGCAGTTGCTTGCCACAGAGGTCTGACAGGAGCCTGTCAGTTTATATGCCACAGCAGAAGATCTGAGAGGATGGCAGGACTTGAGCAGAAAAATGACACATACATTCATGCCTTACCCGGGGATTGAACCCAGGTCCCTTAGATCAGTAGCCAAGCGTGCTAACCACTCTGCCATGGGACGGCATTTTATTAAAAATAGATTGAAGTTTTAACTTAATACATTTAAACTAGCATTTAAAATCATATTAACCAATGATAATATTTTAAAATCAATATTATTTTTATATATTATCATATTATAAAAACCACTTTCTCCACTGCTACGCATTTCAACATATCCCATTTCCATTAAGATATGGAAAACTTATAGTATATTTAGTTAAATTATTCTCAACGTTTTGAGCAGGTGTAATTTGAGTATTGAGAAATTTATATTTATTTCGATTTTGACTTGCTCTTATAAAGTGTTTAGAGTATCCAGATTGTGTGCCTTTATCATATATGAATTTTAATTCACCATCTAATAGTTGGGGTGTGGAACAGTATTGGTAGGCTTGTAAAAAATATGTATTAAAAGCAGCTCTTTTGTATTTTGTAGGATGAGTGGAGTTTGCAGGAATAAGATTTAGGGATATATGTGGGCTTCCTATATACTGTGGTATTACAATGTTCCTTCCTAAGTGTTAAATGTATATCTAAATATGGTAATTTTCCTTGTTTTTCAGATTCATAAGTAAACTGAATAGAGGGCATAATATTATTGAAAGTGTCAATAAGCTGTTGTAGTTCATTTTCATCATAATTCCAAAAAAATAAAATGTCATTGATGTAACAGACATGTAGATGTAAATAACAAGAATAAAATTTAGAAATTATGCAATAATTCTTGCATATGCAACTATGACCAGTAACTCTTTGTGCTTTGTACATATTGGTAAATCATAGTGATGTACTGTTTGCAATGTGGTAATAGATGACAAATATGTGTTGCTGGATATTCTCTGAGCTTCATGACATTTTTACATCAAAACACACATTCCTGTAGATGAGTAAATGTGAAAACTAAAGAATTGTAACTGTGGCCATAAGAAAAACAAAAGTCTGCAATATTCTCTTTTCAATTTTATTTCCACCTTAGTGCATTTTTTTACAGTAAGTAATCTAGGATTATTGCCTGTTCCCCTGGTATGGTATCATTTATATAAAAAATTTAGTATACCTAGAATATATTTGTAGACTTATGATTAGAAAAGTTTTCTGACCATTTTTCATGTGTGCTTACACCTTGTATAAAACTACTAACAATTGCCTATTTGTAGGAACAATAATAACACATATTTTTATAATTTTTAAAATGTTTGTTAAGCATAATCATAAATGGGCTATCAGTTCAGAATTCCTTAGTGTTTTGAATTGACCTTCTCTACATTACCTTAAATGCCTTAGATTAATCTTTCTGAAACTAAGGCATTAATTGTAATGTCCTGATTTCCAGCTTTGAAAACCTCTTAATCCTATTGTCAAATGATATGCATTGGACTGTGATAATATATTAAGCAATGTATTTAAGACAACCACAACTTTTTTGTAACTTTGCGTATAGAAGCACAAGAGCGAAGAATATACAAAAAACAATTAAGAGCTATAAAAGTACATTCATAATATATAATTTTAATATATATATATCTATGTTTTGGTTTACATGCAGTTTGTGTGTGTATAATATATACATATAAGAAATGTGATTTTGAAATTTATTTTTATTTTGATAGGTTGTGCTTTTTTAACATATTGTGCTCGAGACAGTGCAATCAAAGCACAGAATGCACTACATGAACAGAAGACACTGCCTGGAGTAAGTTTTATTACCCTAAAATATGTATTTTCTTACTTAGTTATTGCACAAATCTGTCACAGCCTTAAAAGTGTAATAATAGTAATTATTAAGAATTTATTTACCATTTAATCTATTATATTCAGTACCAGTTGGGGAAAAATGTATGAAAATGAATATTTCTGTTTCATATAATGCAGAAATTATTGTAAAACATGTAGTTATTAAAATGTCTACCAGTGGCATATGGTGAAGTCATTGGAAGTGAAAATGACTGCCAATGAAGAGAAGTTATTTAATAACTTTTTTTCAATTTGCAAATAATATCTACATGAATATTTCAATTTATAGTAATTACAGTTAGTGGTAGAAATGATAAAAGTAATGCTAAGTACAAAATTACTAGTATATGTAAAAAAAAAAGATTATGAAGTTGGTATCTTCTTTATTCTATGATGAACTATGAGCATCTACTTAACGAATTTTTAGCATTATATGGAATAATAATATGTAACAAAACAATAATACATCGAACCTTGACTTTCGCAGGTTTAGCTTTTATGGATTTGATTATTCACGAGTTTCCCATCAATAATTAGTAAGTCATAAATGTATAAAAAATATGTATTAATAATCTATTTTATGATTTACTACCATAAATATACACAGACATTTATTATAAAAAGTTAAATTTTGTAAAACGTTTCAGTGCACTAAAGATCTGCGGACTACACACTTTGTTTGAGAATGCCACGCTCTTTGTCTCGGTATTAGCCAGCCCCACTCGCATGTTTTGTCTCTCAGTGTGCAGTGTACTGTATAGGTAAGGTACAGTACTGTATTGTACTGTATATAACTGTGTTTTATAAACTGTATTTCCTCTCTCTCATTCTCTCTCTGCGTGTGTGTTAGCCTACAATATTGATACTGTAATTTTAAATTTATAAAATATATTGTTGCAGTACAATGTATTGTTTTACTTTTTTTGTGTGTGAAATATGGTCAACAGTATTAAGAATTAAGGTTTGGGGGGCCTAGAGATATTCGCGGTGGTCCTGTGCCCCTAATCCCCATGAATGTGGAGGGCCAACTGTACTTCTAAAATTTAAATAATACTCATTAATAATTTAATGAATATTTTTTAAATGATGTACTTATGATATTACTTATTATTGTAAAAAAATGTTGAGTTAAAATAAGTCACTAAATAATTCTACAGGTCAGAAAATCTTCCCATTTACTAATTTTTGTATGAGCCCCGGGTAAGGCATGGCTGTGTGTGTTGTTTTTCTGTGGAGGTCCTGCCATCTTCTCAAATCTCCTACTATGGCATATAAACTGACAGGCTCCTGTCAGACCTCTGTGGCAAGCATCTGCTTGAGGGGGTATTTTTTAACTTTTAATGTGTAGCTCTTGAAATATGTGATTCTAAGTAAAATATCATTGTTTTTAAATGTTTTTGCTTATTTGGGAAGGACAAAAAATAATGTGTGCTTTTTTGTCTACCTATTGATGGTAACATTTTTATGAACATTAATGTCATTGCTGTAAATAAATAGTACAGCTATTCTTTGATAACACCTTATGTGAAATCATTGAGATTAATTACAGCATTGCCTTTCTATACTGCTACTCATTATTTGATATATATATATAGGCTATTCGAAAATTGGATCAAATAGAATAATTTTAAAGAGATAATCATTTCTGTTTTATTGTTAAGTAGTTCTAAAACAACGAAAGATAGTAGCTCCTAACCCATTGAATTTTTTTGTTTCTCTTGCAGTTTCTCTGCATGGTCTTCTCTACACTCTATGGATAGACTGTCCACATTCCAAATGTTTAGAATACTACAGGCTATCTTATTATTATTAATCCATAAGAACCCTGTAATTTATTAATTACAGAGTTCTTATGGAGCAGGAATTCATTTTGCTTGGATCACTGCCTGTTCCCCTTGTCTAATACTTATAAATGGTCTCTAGTATACTACTTGTAAAATGTCTTACATGCATCCTCCAAAACAAAAGCCAGCTCAGATTTTACATTCATTTTTGTTAGAGTTGCTAACATCTCATAGTGGTTAAGTCAGTTCTCTCGATTGTCCATTAGGTGTTGACTTTATTAGTAACTGTACTGGAATAAAATGTGATGAGACAAGGAGTATTATTCAGTTAGAACAGGCAGTGTCCCTCCTAGTACACCTCTAGTGTGTAAAAAAGAAATAAAACTACTCTTTAGTGTCCAGTTTTATAAAATTCCTGCAAAAGTATACAAGTGAGGAAATTAAACTCCAGAATCTCATAACTGGTATGTGCAGGATCTTGGCTTTTTTTTATTCTAGTAATTGTTCTTTCTTTGCACGCAATTCAGCTTTGATGGTAGCACATCTTAAGTGAATTTTCCTCTTTCATACTCTTAATAACTATTCAGTAATGCTTGTGATTCTTTGTCATTTATCAGACTGTATCTCAATTTATATAACGGCATTTTTTAGATTATGCATTTTATGTAATAACATTTATAAATGGAGTCCAGATTTCATTGATTGTGAATCATGTTTCTGCATTGAATGGCAGTTCATTTCTACTTCAATTTCTTAATTTTTTCCCCCTGATTTTATTTAATTTTTGTCTTTTTTGCTATTTTTTTCTTTTTTTTTTCCTTGTAGGTCCTACTTGTTTTGCCAATAAACGGTTTAGTTTTACACTTTGAATATGCTGTCTTTATATTTCCCTTTTTGAGACATTATTAGATGTTATTTTGCTGATATACATTTTCCATAGGTGCAATATATTTCATGAAAACTCTGAATATTTAAGAATCAGAAAAATAACAAGTATAAAAAGCCTCCAGACCAGTGGTGAGTAACCTGCCATGGTCCAAACCTTCTGTTATGGTCTGCAAGTAATTTTCAGACAAAAAAAAATTAAAAGTTTTAAAGTTAAAAATAATATTCCTTATGAAATTAAAAGTATTACTTTTTGACAAAGGATTCAAAAATACCCCCTCAAGCAACTGCTTGATACAGAGGTCTGACAGGAGCATGTCAGTTTATATGCCATAGAGAACAGGTGAGGAAGGCAGCACCTCAGCAGAAAACAACACAAACATCCATGCTTTGCCCAGGGCTTGAAATGAATGTTCCTTTGATCAGTAGCCAAGCATGCTAACTACTTGGCCACTAAAATCTGCATGTATAAATTCTAAAACAGTAACACTGCATTGGGTCATGTGCATATGGTAACATTTCATTTGGTTCTGAAAAGAAGAAAGAAAAACTTCCATCAACTCTTGTGTTTTAACAACACTACATTAAATTTATGTGTCTGGCAACACAATTTTAACAGTGATTAATGATAGTGTGCATGCACAGTTTATTGTTAGTAAATATTCACAGATACAAACATGCTAAAGTGTTAGTAAATATGTACAGATACACTTGTGTTAAGTGTTAACAATATTCCATTTATTAAAATATGTTAATAAAATTTAAAATTAATTTTGAAAAAAACCTTTAGTAAAATTCCCAACTGCACACATTAAAAACTGTTTAGTTCAGAATATACTGTTATTTTTTATTAGTACAAAGACAGCCAGGGCTGGCTCTAGGGGGGGGTGGGCATGTCCCTATTTCAGAATGCTAGAAAGGGTAATAAAAAATACACCCTCAAGCAGCTGCTTGCCACCTAGAGGTCTGACAGGAGCCTGTCAGCTTATGTACTATAGTAAAAGGTCTGTGAGGATGAAGGTACCTCGGCAGAAAAGCAACACAAACTTTCATGCATTACCCGGGGCTTGAACTCTGGTCCCGTTGTCGAACACGCTATCCACTCTGCCACAGTAAGGGCAATAGAGGCAAAAAATTATTAAACTATTTATATTTCATGCATACTTCAAGAATTTTTTTAAAGACCTATGAAACAAAAGTGGAAATGTTATACTGCATTGGAAATCTAATCTCCCCCGTTCCACATTTTTCTGGCTGGATTGTGTTTCCTGCCCCCCCCCCCCTCCCCTTTGTTTTTTGATCTGACCATAAAAACGAAAGATGGTAAAGAAATTGGGCATTTCAAAATAAGTGGACTAAAGAGTATTTGTGTTAAAGCATTTTGTTTGGCTCATTTGCATTGAAAATATTTCTGATTTCAAAGAATATATTATTAGAAGACACTACAAAACATTACAATTCAGTGGCATACAAGATCTGTAAGGAGAGACAAAGTAACTCAGTTTCAAACAATATTCCTACAATGCTTGTTATGTGGTTTATGAAACTTTAGTGAAAGAGATGAAACCATTTAGTGAGGGGGAAAATAATAGAAGGAAATAATAGAATGCTTTAAGACAGTTATTGATACTGTATTCCCTTATAAAAATTTCTGTCTACATGTATCACTAAATACATGAACAATGCAACTAGCCATAGTTTTATTGTATGCTATTGTTTAATATAGTGATGAATCAGGTACCTAGCATGCCTGGAACATATTTTCAGTACCTGGAAATTACTCAGCTACCATGCTGGGTATTGGATTCCTATTGAGCAAATTAAGATAATAAGGGCAAATGGAATTTAATATTTTACTTTTTAGCCTGCAAGAAACAGAGGAACAATATTTTAATTATAATAAACTTTTAAAAAACATATTACTCCAGCAAAAGTTAAACTGAACCATGAAATAATATTTTATGTAATATGCATAATTATACTTATCAACCAGTTAACAGTGTCAGCTGTACTTAAGATTTTATAAACTTTATAAAATCTTAAGTGAACAATAAAAGTGCAGTCCAAATTTTAATGATTAAATTTCAACAATTGGAGATTATGAAGAAGAACCTGTAGTTTTTAGCAATTCACCAAATTAGTTGGGGTGGGGTTGGCTCAGTCGGTAGCGTGCCAGGCTTGTAATCTGTAGTTCCCAGGTTCGAGTCCCAGCTGGGTCAGCGTTGAGATTTATCTCCGCAAAATTTCCCGCCGTGCCCACGGTCAGTAGGGGACACCGATGGGCTTGGAAAGACTGCCGTCCGTCGGATGGGACGTTAAGCCGTGGCCCCGTGCATGAAAGAGCCATACCCTGTGCATGTTAAAGAACACGCTGGATGGTCTTGATGGGAGGCTACTATCTGTCTCCCAACAGCTGTTCCGGTGGGTCCCCTCCCCCAACCTTCTCTGAGCCTTCAGGGTCCATGTGACCTGGCCATTTAGCCCATGGTGTGCAAAAAAGTGCCGCTCAGAGGTAAAACAATCCAACAACTCAACCCAAATTAGTTTATTTCTTTTTTCTTTGTATATGGTTACTTTCTCATTAAATATCCTTTCACTGGATATGCTGCATCACAAGTGATGTCTAGCCGATTTTAACAGTTCAGGATAGATGGCTACATTTTTTTCCCACCAAGCTAAAGGATTTTCTTTGAGGGTTGATAGAACATTTAAGAAAATTTTCAAATTGCCTCTCTTCTTTAGAATAAAACATATTATCCTCAACATGAAACTTGTTTGCTTTCATTTTCAAACATAATTTCATTTAAGCATTCCCACACATCTTGAATTTTATCTTCATCATTTTTCTCTTCTTAGGTTCTCTTGGTTCATTATCTTATTTTTCTTTATTTTCAGATATTGGAGACAGAGTTTTCATTTCTTGTACAATTCAGTTTTTAGCACTAACACATATTTAGGATTTAAAAAATGTAAATTTGTAATGTGAATTCAAAACAGTGGCAACCACAAACAATTAATTGCATATTGTGAAATCTAGCTTTCAAAGATTTTAGCAGTTCTTTTTTCATAATTATGGTGCCTTCATTCTTTCATTTTTTTCTGAGAAAAGTGCTCTAAAGCAGCTAAATTTGGAATCATGATTGGAACAACAGCTTTGTGTGAACTGGCTTTGACTGTGACAGCACAACTACATTTTCAATCACCTTAAAATTGGCATCAGTCAAGTTGTGATAGAATGAGTATAATATGATGGCTTGCTTTTGTTCAAATATCCTCTTCAACATATGTTGAATTCCTCCTCATTGCTGCGTCTTGTGGCAGCAAAAAAGTTGTATTTCCTTCAGCCTTGTACAAGCTACTTGCAAGTGATTAAAATGAATTACGATATTGCAGTACTCTAATATTAAGACTTAAATAGACTTTTGAGAAAATATGCTGTCATAGAGTACCAATTGGAGATAATGGACTGATTTCTCAAACTGGTAATATTTGCCCCATTTATGTCATATGCATTGCTCCAAAGCAATATGTATATGTTTTAGGACAATATAATATGTATTCTATTGTTTACAGCACTTGATTCCAGAGTTGTAGCATTTCACTTAATGCCTTCTTTTCTGCTTGTACTCTTGAAATAATGAGTTCAGTTTGGAAATTTTTTTAGCTGTACCACACAGGTATTTGGGAAAATGGCAAGCATTTAAAACTAAGCACATTTTCTTAAATTCCTTTGTGAGCAAGTGCCCACTGACTGAAGCTTAAAAAACTGTAGTTTCTATGCAGATCCATATATCAGACATTAAGAAAATCAAATTATTTTGTGATTTTTTTTTCAATATCAGTTAAATCCAGAATTTTTGAACGATATTTATTGTAAATTGTAGGAATAACATTATTTGGAAAATATTTTCTTGATGGTGTTTGGTATCGATGCTCCAGTGAGATGTCAATATATGAGTTTAATGTGGAAGTGGGTTAGCTTGCTGAGTTTGATTTTTAAAGATGCTGTAGAAAATATATATATTTAAACCCCCAAAAGTGGGAAGAGGGTTATATTAAACCCATCCCCTGTAGATTGCCAATAGTTATTAATGTGGTTGCAAAACTTGTCAACCACATTAGAGTGAAAGGAATAAATCATTGCCAATATCAAGAGTTTTTGAGGGATGTGAAATTTGCATAAGGAGGTGTTCTCTACTATATGGAAATATATTGGTTGAGTCAAGGGTGAAAGCTTAAACATGTTCATGATTTGGAAATTGAGTTATTTTTGGATATGAAAGCAAAGCTTTTCCTCAGTTTGTGACGATGTGAACTGAAAGTCAACTTCACCAATGAAACCAAATCACACCAATGAAATGTTTAACAAAATAAAAGTGTTTGAGAATAAATTTTGGTTGTAGAAAACTTCGATTAAACGCTATGGAGCACTTCCAAATGCTAAGGAACAGAAACCCCAATTGAATGGAAATATGTGGAAAAATTTAGATTCTTCAACACAAATTCAGCTCTTGTTTTCAAGATTTCCTCAAATTTGAGGTAATTTTCACTTTGTTTTCAATACCATTTGACATTAATATTCAAAGTGATGCAGCCTGAATTTCTAATGGAGATTATAAATAACAGTGCAGTTTGAACCTAAGAAATAAATTTCTTGAAATTGAACTGATTTTCATAAACTGTACTGGGTGACAAATTCCAGTGATTGGTGACCATACAAGACAAATGACAAACCTTTTCAGAAGTACTTATCTTTGAGAACAGTTCTTTAAAAAAGATGAAGTTTGTGAAATGCAAATCTAGAAACTGAGTCAGCAATGAGAGATTGTAAGAGTTACATCAGAGTTACTGCTTCTCAGATATGCCCAGCTATTGAAACAGTACCAAACATCTCTTTGACAATCTTCTAGCAGATTAAAAAATGCAAGTTGTAAAATATTTATTTATTTATTTCTGTTTTAACTGTAATGTTTTTTTTTTTGTTACTGGAAAATATAAAATAGACAATTATTCAATAAGCCATCCCATGGCTGAGTGGTTAGCGTGCTTGGCTACTGATTAAAGGGACCTGGATTTGAGACCCAGGTAAGGCATGGATGTTATTACCCTGGTTAGGTATTATCTTTATGCTGAGGTCTCACAGACTTGCTTTCTACTATGGCGTATAAACTGACAGGCTCTTGTCAGACCTGTGTGGCATGCAGCTGCTTGAGGGGGTATTTATTTTTATTATTTTCAATAAACTCTAAATCATATAGTTATCAATTAAATTATAAGTTCACAGCAATATAGTTAAAACAATATTTAATACACGATTTATGCTGTTTAAAGGGAGTGAGCCTAGGAGCAATCACATATACACTTTGACTATCCTTATGTATAGTCATGGTAGAGTTGTTACAGTTGTATGACAGAACTTAATGCAATCTTTAAAACAATAAAGGTTCAAAGTAATAGTCATAACATTACCATTTTTTAAGGAAAGTCCTGCTGGCTACAGCTGGTTAAATGACATAATATGATCCATTGAGGTGCAGTCTTCATTAAAGATGCAGGCACACATAGATGTAATCGTAGAGGTGATCGTAATAGTAGCACATATGCTGTCTGTTCACAAGTATTAACTGTCGATGTATAAGTATAATACTCCAGATACCAGTCCAGAACTATGTTGATCTTAGAGATGATATATTTCAATGTTATTGATGCTTGAAATTTTCAACAACTCGTTAATGTGATATACTTAAGCTCAGGAAGCAGTTCCATTTGTCAACGTCCAATATAATTGAGCTTCAAATTTATTTCCAGGTTTGCATCCCACAAATTCCATGAACAAGCATACATCAGTGCAAGTTAAAAGCAAATTAGTTAAAGCATCAGATTAAAAACGCTAAAAGTTTATGGCCCGCCTTTCCCATATATTAACAGATTTACGACGTTTCATACCTGGACGTGTGTGGGACTTCATCAGGCAAAGTAGCAAGTAAGGTAGTAGGTATATATGAGAGCATCCCCCTATTGGTGAGTTATCTGATTTGTTTGATGCTCATGCAACTGGAGACTCCAAGCCGCCGGTAGGAGTGGAATGTCCATGTTGCACAAGCACTCCTTGTTTAAATGAATGTAAATTTTTTCTGTATAATGTAATTGATATTTATTTGTTGGTGCAGTTAACGGTTTAAAATTTAAGTTACTAATCTGTAATTGATTTTGTTTTATAGTTTGTGCCAGAGCTGTATTATCATTTCCTTTATTAATGTCAGATTGGTGTTCCGACATGTTGTTCGTATGACCGGAAAGTTTTACCAATATAGAAATTCTCCCCCCCCCCCCCCACAATATTTTATTCTCATCAGGTATTTCAATTTCATATACTCCCCCCGTTGGTTTCCGTTTATTTCTGTCATTTACAATTAAATTCTTAATAGTATTAATCTTGTGTGGTAATTTTAAATCATATTTAGCTACAGCGTTTTTGATAGTTTTAGATATTCCGGATATAAAAGGGAAACTATGAGTATATCTTAGTTTTACACTTTGAGTGGGATCCAGTTGTGAGGTTTTCTTCATACTATATTTCACTGTTTTATGTATTTTATTTATACATTTTTCAGGGTATCCTGCTATCTTTGCAATATTATACATGATAGTTAATTCCTTATTTAATATGATTTTATTATTAGAAGAGTACCGATATGCTCGTATAAAATATGTTCTGATGGCAGATTTCTTGTATTCCCATGGATGTGCTGAATCATAGGGGATGTAGTTGAATCATAAGATGGATGTAGTACTGTCGTTTATCGAAAACCAACTTTTATTCCAAATCTTATCCCCTATGATTCAGCACATCTGTGAGAATACAAGAAATCTGCCATCAGAACATATTTTATATGAGCATATCGGTACTCTTCTAATAAAATCATATTAAATAAGGAATTAACTATCATATATAATATTGCAAAGATAGCAGGATACCCTGAAAAATGTATAAATAAAATACATAAAACAGTGAAATATAGTATGAAGAAAACCTCACAACTGGATCCCACTCAAAGTGTAAAACTAAGATATACTCATAGTTTCCCTTTTATATCCGGAATATCTAAAACTATCAAAAACGCTGTGGCTAAATATGATTTAAAATTACCACACAAGATTAATAATACTATTAAGAGTTTAATTGTAAATGACAGAAATAAATGGAAACCAATGGGGGGAGTATATGAAATTGAAATACCTGATGAGAATAAAATATTGTGGGGGGGGGGGGGGGAGAATTTCTATATTGGTAAAACTTTCCGGTCATACGAACAACGTATGTCGGAACACCAATCTGACATTAATAAAGGAAATGATAATACAGCTCTGGCACAAACTATAAAACGAAATCAATTACAGATTAGTAACTTAAATTTTAAACCGTTAACAGCACCAACAAATAAATATCAATTACATTATGCAGAAAAAATTTACATTCATTTAAATAAGGAGCGCTTGTGCAACATGGACATTCCACTCCTACCGGCAGCTTGGAGTCTCTTGTTGCACGAGCATCAAACAAATCAGATAACTCACCAATAGGGGGATGCTCTCATATATACCTACTACCTTACTTGCTACTTTGCCTGATGAAGTCCCACACACGTCCAGGTATGAAACATCGTAAATCTGTTAATATATGGGAAAGGCAGGCCATAAACTTTTAACGTTTTTAATCTGATGCTTTAACTAATTTGCTTTTAACTTCCACTGATGTATGCTTGTTCATGGAATTTGTGGGATGCAAACCTGGAAATAAATTTGAAGCTCGATTATATTGAACGTTGACAAATGGAACTGCTTCCTGGGTTTAAGTATATCACATTAATGAGTTGTTGAAAATTTCAAGCATCAAGCATCAATAACATTGAAATATATCATCTCTAAGATCAACATAGTTCTGGACTGGTATCTGGAGTATATACTTATACATCGACAGTTAATACTTGTGAACAGACAGTATATATGCTACTATTATGATCACCTCTACGATTACATCTATGTATGCCTGCATCTTTAATGAAGACTGCACCTCAATGGATCATATTATGTCACTTAACCAGCTGTAGCCAGCAGGACTTTCCTTGAAAAATGGTAATGTTATGACTATTACTTTGAACCTTTATTGTTTTAAAGATTGCATTAAGTTCTGTCATTCAATTGTAACAACTCTTACCATGACTATACATGAGATAGTCAAAGTGTATATGTGATTGCTCCTAGGCTCACTCCCTTTAAACAGCATAAATCATGTATTAAATATTGTTTCATATAGTTATTTTACAGCTTGTGGCCTGTACAAGATTTTGAGCTTTTTAAATTGGCCCTGAGCAAAGAAAATGGTTGCTCACTACTATTCTAGGCTATCACCCAGGCTTGAAATCTCCTAGTTAGGTTCTCTTAACACAGGTTATGCATTAACACTTTGAGGTCAAGTGGCAAATATTTACCTCTCATTTCACAGGTCAAGCAACAACTAAATGTTGCTAGCCTTTTAACATCTCTTTTAGGGGTTCTGTGTGTCATAACATTATTTGTAAATGCAAAAAATGTTTGACATCTCTTTGGGATCATTCTGAAACTTTATCTTTTCTTAGACGTCAGTAGATATCACACGAGGCTTGAAAATATAGAGACATGAACTAAAATCCTGATCTTTAAAGAGTTAAAGATCAGGATTTTATGGCCTTGATGGTAGGCTTTCATCTGTCACCTAATAGCTATCCAATGATATCCCTTCCCTAACCGTTTTCTGAGCCCTTGGGATTCCTGTAATCTGGCATTTAGCCCATTATGTGCAAAACATATTGTTCAGAGGTAAATCAACCCACCCAACCTTCAAGTTAATAGCTATATCCATAGAATAAGTTGCTTTACTAAGATAAATCTCAACTGAATCCAGTAGTTGAAAGGTGGCACAACTATCAATTGACTAACATAACTGGCCTGTAATCAGTGAGTATTATTTAAGGTCCACCCTGGTAATAAGCAGCCTTTCTGTTTAAATGTTGTTTAATAGAAAGGAAAATGTCACAAGAATGTTGAGAAAAGCATGAATTATTATAATTATTTTCAAGTATTGTATTATTGTCCTTCCATCTTGTTTGTCTGTGAAAGTAAAACAATTATATCAAAATTTGTGTATTGATGTTCAACAGTTTGTTTTTGCTTTCTAGTTGTCCTAAATATTTGTTATTAAATAATAGTAGAGAGTACTTCACAAAATTTGATACATTCTTTGTTTTTTGCAATGTAATTTATTTTTTTCCTTTTCAAGCATTCTTGTTGACACTCAATGTTAGAACATCATTCTAGTAATATTAGGAAGGTCATCAAGTAAATTTTACCCAATTTGGTTTAAGCTTTACATGAGGAGCATTTGCACTACTTGCTTTAAAACTTAAATATGAGTGTTACATTTCATTTCAGAAGGTCCTCTTATCCATCGCAGAAATTTTAGTTTACCATTTTTGAGGATAAGATCCCTTGTTTTCCAGAATTTAAGATTAATTGCAGTTATCACAAAATCATTATTTGATCTGCAGTGCTTTTCCTTGAATTATTAATGATCAGTTTCTCATCTGTAATGCTGGATTAATGATGGTTATAAAAATACCAGGTTTTTTGAGTAAATACCGAAAGTTAATGTATTGAAAACACCTTAACAATTTTAAATTCACAAACTTGTCACATACTATTTTATTTTGGTTTTGTTATAAATATTGGACAGTGTTACTTTCCTCCATCTTTATTTTGTCTCTTCTTTTTCTGCTAGTGAGTCTTAATATAGTCACAAGTGTCTAGCCTGAAAAAGTGGTTTACACCCAGAGGCCAATCTATTTTCTCCCTATGCTCAGCCCAAAAAACTTGAACTTTAGAACTTTTTTGCCAAATAACTAATGAAAGGAATTATGGCATATTGTTTGCCAAATTAATCAGCATTTAATTCTGGATTTTCTGAAAATAAAGTATTTAACAAAAAAGACAATATGTTTTATTTTAATAGGACTTTTTTAGAGTCATAGTAAAAAATGCATATGACAACACAAAAATTTATTTAAAAAAAAACTAGTGGACAGAAATGATTACAATGCACATGAATAGAATGACTATATATTTCTGAATAATAAAAAAAACTTTTTGGTTTTAAGTAAATATTTTTCTTGTTTTGTAATTTTTTTCTCAGTACTATATTTTGAGAAAATTCTAGGCTTTTAGCCAATTGTGCTGACTCACATAAACAAGTCAACTTTAGAATTAAAAAAAATAACCAATCAACGGAAATAGGTCATGTTACTTACCAAATTAAACAGAATTTAATTACGAATTTTATGAAAATAATATAAACAAATTTGCAAACATATTAATTTTAATAAGCCTTTTTTTAATGTAATATGATAAAAAAAAGATTCCACTATACTATTACAGCATCATTTTGGAAAACCTGATGAATAAAAATAGTTAAATTATACATTTATCGAAAGGAAATTTCTTCCTGAATAATATAATGTTCAACCTGAAATACGATTTTTATTTCTTTTAATGATTCTTTTCAGTATTATATACATTTTAAACATGGTCAATGTTATACAACGTGACTTGGATTTCTCACATTCACAGGATTTTCTGAACTGGTTATGAAATAGAAAAAATCTTCCTTGGCTGCTTTTTTTGCTCTAAACATTATGAATTTTTTCTTCGGTTGTTGAAGTTTGGTGATCTTGGTTAAGTGCTGAAAGGTTTGTGCACCGAAGCAAAAAAAAACTTATATCATCTGTGTGGCACAGCCAAGGTACTGAGGGGGTGGGGGGTTGACTCTTTAAAATCATTCAATATAAGCATAAAAACTCATAATTAAAAAAAATATATTTTTTTCTAGAGGGGGGGGGGGGTGAAACTTTCTACATGAGTTTAGCAGAGGGGACCCCTTCCCGAAATTGCCCTCCCACCTGACAGCTGATTTCCATAGCAAGGAAGTCTATTTTGCTTCCATGTCCAAGTCATTCATTTTCAGAAAACGGTACAAGCTCAAAGTTTTTTTTTATTAAAAAAACAAGAAATAATAAAAGAAAAATTACATATAACCTAATGGGATGTTAAATAAAATATCCGCAACAACTTTTAAGCCGGTCTCCAATCGAGCATAACTCGAAAAGATCAATAAATCAGCTGATCAAAAGATCGCTAACTAAAGGAAATAAATCTACAGAAATTAATTTGCTTCCATATGCAAGACCTAATTTATTTTCAGAAAATGATACTATATCATAGTTTTGTTGGAAAAGTAATAAATAATAAAATGAAAATTAACACATAGCCTAATGCAATGTTAAAATATCCACAGCAACAAGTTGTAGGCCGGCCATACGATGTTGCATAACTATGAAAAAAAATCTATACTTATCGATCAGCCGAAAGATTGCTAATTTCTAAAATTAAACTGCTGAAATGAAAACTAAGGTTTAAGTATGAAAAAAGTAAATACTAACTTTACAAAGGGTATCCAATATGCTGGACCAAAACTTTAAAAAACATTTGTAGCACACGCAACGGAGATTGCATGTGTCAGCCATCTGCATCTTGTTTGCCTCAGTGAAGCATAACTAATTAAATGCAGCTGCAACCAGAATTTCTAAGAAGGATGTGTTTACTTCCAGTTTCGACTTTAAGGCGGGAAAGATGCATAGAATACTGGGAAAAATGATAAAAATAACTTGGGAATACTGAAATAGGTTTATGATAGAAAAGAGTGTGAAACAGAAAAATTTTGTAATTACTTCCAAAATCTATCGTTTTTAAAAATAGCTATTTTTTGTTGATTTTTAGATTTTCGAAAATTTAAGGAAAGATTTGTTGATAATAATTCAAATCAAACTTGTGAGCTTAAATCAGAAGGTTGCTTCAACAAATAGGAACATTAACAAGCAAATCGGCAATACCGTTTAGTGCTTCTAAGAAATGGCAATCAGATGGCTTTATGAATTACTTATATTGTAGTTTAATAAAATATGCATCAAATTAAAAATCAAAATATTATTTTTGAAGCCTGAATTATATATTTTTATAAGATATATATATAAATTTCAATGTCAATTTTTATTTTTAAAAAATCAATTTTTTTTATTGTACCAAAAATGGATACATATGTCCTTGGCCTCTCGATTCAGATTCTTCAAACATATACAGACAATATGGACACTGGAAGGGTTAATGTTTTTTAGTCATGTTAAAAAAAGCATCTGGCAAAGCAAATAAAAAATTCTTTAAAAAACTAATAGAAAGAAATACTTATAAGGCATATGAATAGGAAAGCTGTATATTAATAAATAATAAATTCACAGAGTTACCTGTTTACTTTGATAACAATCAATAAAGAATTTTGTGGAAAAAATTAGATTTGTTAATCCCACATGTTGCTAAAACTGATTTTTTCCACAAAATTCTTTGAGGCTATATATTTCTGAATATCAGAAAAATACTTTTATTTGAAACAAGAAAATTACTCGCTTTTCATAATAATTTTCTCGGTAATATGAGAAAAGTTCAGGTTTTTTGCCAATTATGCTGAGTCATACAAATCAACTTTAAAATTGGGGAAAAAAATGAAACCAACAGAAATAGGTCATGTTCTATGCCAAATTAAATAGAATTTAATTCTGAATTTTAAGAAAATAAAAAAAAATTACAAACATGTTAATTTTAATAATACCTTTTCACAGTGCTATAATGAAAAAAATAATCTGACTATGCAATTCAGGCTTAATTTTAGAAAACATGATCAATAACAACAGTTAAATCATATATTAAGCAAAAGACAATTCTTTTAGAATAATGTAGCATTTATGTAAAACATGATTTTTTATTTCTTTTTATAATTCTTTTCAACATAATATATTTTAAAACATAGCCCAGTGTCATATAAGATGATGACTTGCAATGCTAACATTCATGCAATTTTCTGTCCTATTTACGAAGTGTAGGAAGAGTTTTTTGGCTTTTTTTTGGGGGGGGGGGGACTTTTTAAGAAATACCAGAAAGTTGGCACACCAAAGGCAAAAATAAAGAATTCAGTATCTTCAGAGTGGTATAGCCAAGATATTAAAGGGGAGGGGGGTAAAGTATTTAATCATCCTCCTCCTCCTCAAGCAGCCATGGGCTACGGAGGTCCAACCAGACCGTGCAATTTAGTTCTCCAAGCAAGTCTGTCCTGAGCTACATCTGCTGCATCTGGCCACTGCACACCAATTCCAATAAGGTCCTGTTTGACATTGTCTGCCCACCTCATCCTTGACCTCCCCCTCTTTCTGAAGCCTTTAGGCACACTGTTCATAACCCTATTCGCCAATCTATAATTATTCATACGGGCAACATGGCCAAACCAGCGGAGTCTCTCTCTGCACAATATGCTGCTTAAAGGAGGTTGCAGACTCCTTTGCCTAACCTCATCATTAGTTACAAAGTTGAACCACCTAATGCCCAAGATACTGCGTAAGCATCTAGTTTCCTGTTATCTTGTTTACAAACTGTCCAAGTTTCACTGCCATAACTAACCCTAGAAAGAACCAAACTATTATACAGTCTAATTTTAGTCTTTAGGTGTTTACGCCTATTTCTCCACAATCTCCAAAGATTCTTAAAAGTCCCTGCAGCAATCCATATTCGTCTGTTAATCTCATGCCGCACATCATCATGATCTGTTACATAGCTCCCAAGATAATTAAACTGTGAGACCTGTTCAAGATTGCAACCCTTCAGATTAACTGAATCACAGCCTGCCTGACCAATTTTCATCACTTTAGTTTTCTCTCTGTTTATAACCAAACCTACTCTACTACCAGTTTCATCAACAGCTCGAATGAGAGAGTTCATCTCATCAACATCATTTGCCAAAAGGGCTAAATCATCAGCATAATCTACATCAGAAATTTTCGTATCTCCAGTCCATTTAAGGCCAAAATCTTTCCCTTGAAATGAATTTCGCATAACATAATCAATAATCAAACTAAAGAGAAAAGGAGACAAAATGCACCCTTGTCGAACACCAGAAGTAATGCTAAACCAATTGCTACAAGACTTACCAACTCTCACACATGACTCAGTGTTATTATAGAGAGCTTTCATTATGTTAACTAAATTGTCTGATATACCATATGATCTCGCAATCAACCACAAATTTTGACGATCAACAGAGTCGAAAGCCTTTTTGAAATCAACAAAGCTAGCAACCAAAGGTTTCTGAAACTCTAAACATTTCTCCAGAATCTGCCTAAGTGAAAATATCTGATCTGCACATCCCCTACCACTTCTGAATCCACATTGCTCATCACGCAATTGCCTGTCAACCAGATTCTTAATTTTATTAAGCACAATCATGCAAAGAATTTTCCCTGGAACAGAGAGTAGTCTGATACCGCTATAGTTATCACAAGAACTGCGATCACCTTTTTTGAAAATAGGGATAATAATAGCTCTGGTAAAATCCTTAGGAACCATGCCTTTATCATAAAAGATATTTAAAATTTCAGTCATCCAAGTGGTAACAGAAACATTCCCAGCTCTAAGCATTTCCATAGTAATTTCATCTACCCCTGGGGATTTATGAAGTTTAAGTTTAGAAATAGCCAAAATAACTTCAGATTGTGTTATAGGGCCAACATTAAAGCCACCAATGCATCTATCATCATTACAAACAATGGGTGTGGAACTAACCACAATGTTTAGAATATCACTGAAATGCTCAGCCCACCTAGCCATGACAGAATCCTCACCTTCTATAACCTTACCTTGTTTATCCTTCAATCCCTGTATACCTGTCCGTTTTCTACCACACAAAACATTAACTATCTGGTACAGCTCTCTGATGTTGTGCTGTCTAACTGCTTCCTCGGCTTTGTCAGCCAAGCCATCAAGCCAAAGATTCTTATCAGCAACTAACTGATCCTTAACACGTTTATTAAGCTCTCTGTAATGCTTTCTATTAGGAGTAGTAGGGTATTGATTAAGGATATTCCTGCAGTTCTTTCTTTCTGAAATAAGCTCAACTGCCTTATCACTCACATAATTCTGCCTCCTCTGCTCCTTTTTCCCTAAAAGAGTACTGTTAGTTTCCAAAAAAGCCTGTTTAAAATGGTCCCATTCTTCCTCAACTTCAGTAGTAAGCAAACCATGACTGTCATAATGACTAAGTAACCTGTCATGGTAAGCTTTAGGTATAACTGGGTCTTTCAGAGCTTCAGTATTAAAGGTAAAATTTTTAAACCTAGCACAACACTTTTTAAGTTTAAGTTGCAAGACACTTTTAACAAGATAATGGTCAGATCCAATTTCAGCTCCCCTATATGACCTGGTATTCCTAACAGAACTAGCCCATTTGCTGTTAATTAATATATAATCAATCATATTCTTATGCAGCCCATCAGGTGAAACCCATGTGTACTTATGTATGTCGTGGTGTTTGTAATAAGAGTTAGTTATTCTGAAACCATTGAGTTTACTTACCTGTAGGAGACGTTGCCTATTGCCATTGCAGCTACCAATACCAAAAGTATCACCCCTCCCCAAAGGTCAGAGTCAGTACCAACTTTGGTATTGAAGTCACCAAGAACAAGGGTAATATCTCCTTTCTTGACAGAATTCAAAATATTCTGAAGTTGTCTGTAAAACCTATTTTAATATAAGCTCAAAAACTAATAATTGTTTGAAAGCATTAAACTTTTTTTAGGTAGGAATAAAACACACCCAACATTGTGACAGAGAAGTGGGGTGGGGGGGGGGAAGTTTAATAACCTCGTAGCTAAAATTTCCCTTCTAACTGTAGGAGGACTGATTTCCATACCAAGGCGGTTTGCTTTCATATCCAAGTCCTCATTCATTTTCAGGAAGTGATAAGAGATCATCTTTTCTACTGGAAACTTTTTTTTAGAAAAACTGCTTTTCTACTCTTTGTTGACATTTTTCAATGTTTAGGATGTCCCAACATTGTTCCTGCTGTTGTTCCATTAGTTGACCCTTTTGACCTGCTTCTATGCAGTCATGTGTGTTTCCTCCTTGTTTAAACCAATTAATGATTGCCTTCTTGTATTTTTTTTAAAAATTGCATTCAAGAGTAGCATATTGCTGTGATGCTCTACCTCTTTTGTAGGTGAATACCAGTGACATTTTCTCTGTATTTATTTTATCACTATCATTTACCTGAGTGAAGTGATATTTATTTTAGTAACAAAATTATTATACTAACAGTATTATTGTAATAAAGATGTTATATTAGTAATCATTTACAATCCTACAAGGCAAATTTTTACAAATCACTATTGGGCACAACATTTGGGCCATTTTGTATCTAAACTTTCTGGACAATTGGTGGAGAATTAGAATCAGTTTTGGCATTTTTGGTAGATTTGCTATTAAACTATTTTGATGGCATTTAGCAATAAAAAATATGTACCTGTTACCTAGTGGAAAGTGTCAAGGAAAGCTGTAAGAAACCAGTAACAAATTTGTAGGCTTTTAACAATTTCATTTTACCTTCTGGTACTACTCGCAAAGTAACTGATAGTAATTTCATAATTTTGAACTGTCAACTGTTTTATGTGGATGTGAAAAGAAAGTTTTTCTACCACAAAGAAAGATCTCATTATTTATATGATTGGTTGGAATTTAATCCTTTTACTTGCTTTTTATAGTTTTCATCACAGCCATATGTTTCAAGGAAGAATGTAAAGTTTTATCTTTAGAAATGCATACAACCAGCTAAAATTTTATCTTAGGAAATGCTTACAGAAAAACTTTGTAGTTCAGAAATAGTTGGCTGCAAAAAAAAATGTTTTTGTCATTGTTAACCATGCAGACAAAATATGATGAAACTGGTTGCAGATGTAAGTTTTGCTCCTGTTATATAGGGCCCCAAGCACAGTGATTTGGGGGAAACATTCTGAGTACAAGGCATATAGAGGTAAGCTAAAAAATCTCAAAACATGAAGCAAACAGTACATGATTTTTTGGCAGCAAAATGAAACATAAATACAAGCAGCACAGCCACTAGCCAACAATTGATTGATATAATGGCTGGAATAAAGGAAGCTGAATATAGGAATGCCTTGTATATTGCTCAACATGGCCTAGTTTTATCAACTAATCATTTGACTGATGTATGTAAAGAAAAAAATTCCTGACAGTGACATTGCAATGGAATTGGTGGTTAGCCTGCTTGCCTACTGATCAAATGGACTGGTAAGACATGGATCCAGGTAAGACATGGATGTATATGTGTTGTTTTTCTGTTGAGGTCCTGCCATCCACACAGAGCTTCTATTATAGCATATTATAAACTTACAGGCTCTTGTCAGCAGCTGCTTGAGGGTATATTTATTATTTATTTACTGATAGTCACTGAACACTTGATAGCAATTGTTTATCATAACCAAAAGAATTGGTGCATAGTTACAAATCAAATTTTTTTGGCTTTCATGAAGCTAAAAAAATACAATGCAAAGCAATAATCGAGGTGATATGTAAAGTACTCAATAGTTGCAAAATAATTAAAACAAGTTTTTATTGTTTTGTAAAAAATTTGAAAAAAATAATTACACACTAGTTGGCATGCTGCTGTGTTTGCTTAGGAGCTCTTGAAATAGCCCTGCATATGGCACCAAATCACAAGCTTTTGTTTGACACAGAACTCCTTACTCTCAGCCCTCATGTTCAAAAGATTTGATGGAATAATTATCTACACATTTTACATTTTTTAGGAAGGAATAAAGCAAGGGGAAAATGTATTTTAGCCTCTGATGCTCTCCATGTCACAGAATTTCATTTAGTAGATAATTCATTGCAACTGGATAATAGTTTTGGGGAGATATGGTGGAACAATCATTTTGACAAACACAACAACCAACAAATAATAAGTAAAAAGCAATATAAATATTTAAAAAAACGTTAATTTATATATTACTTCTCTTCATTATATATATATGCCGTAAAAAGTAAAAAAAAATAATGAATTTAAACATAGAAATCATGAAATCACTTACTGAACTCGTATCAACTTCAAAGGAAGAAATTTTTGTAAGAGAAATCACTTTTGGTACCCTATCTTATATGATATTAATATGGATTCAGTAAATGATTTCATCATTGGTATATTTAATTTTTTCTTTTATAGGGTACATTATGGAAAGAAAGGTATTGTTTTTAATTGTTTTAATATTGCTTTTTAGGAGCAACTTCACAGGGACCTTTTCCAATAAAAACATTTATTTAGTGGAGAAACAGTCCTTAAGTTCCTCTGCACAGCTTAAGATTTTATTTGGCATATCACTTGTTATGATCAACTTCCATTACATTTTCCTCCCCCTCTTTTTTGGGGGGGAGGACGAGAAAGGGGGCACAATTTGAGGTGG
Source organism: Ryuthela nishihirai (assembly GCA_038380435.1). Classification (NCBI taxonomy): domain Eukaryota; kingdom Metazoa; phylum Arthropoda; class Arachnida; order Araneae; family Heptathelidae; genus Ryuthela; species Ryuthela nishihirai. The sequence continues at coordinate 89,581,615 of JAWZYU010000003.1, read as the reverse complement.
CCCATGACATTTTTGATGTCACAAGCTTTCATTTGAGATATAACCCATTTTGAATTGACCCCATGAAATTTCTCTCCCCTTTTTTGGGGAGAATCTGCAGTTTCAAGGTCATTTCAAAAGTAAATCAGAAACACCTCGATATGGATGATGCAGTCACCACAGTCATAGCAGCAGTTCTAAACAGGAAGTGGAGAAAGCGAAGGTGAAATGTGCAACATAGCATATTGCAAAAATGCAATATGCTATGGTGAAACATATGTAAGCAAATATATGAAACAGCTGTAACTGAAAATGGCATTTGCAGAGATTTCAGACACTATTGTGCGTGAAGATCAGCCTTTGTACATTAATTGAACTCGATGTGGGGTGGATATTTGCTGAAGGGGAGGATTTTCTACATTAAACTGTTACTATTGATGAAACTCGAATTAAAGATTTTGAAGCTGAAAGCTCAGTTCACTCAGTAGAGAAGAATGACCTTTCCAATGTGTGTCTTGTGTTATGAAGAATCAGCACCCCATGTTTCAGACTGTCAGGTCAGTTGCTATGCATTTTTTGATACAGCTTTTAAAGAAAATCATGGCAATACTGTGCTGTAACAGTACAGTAGGGCTGCCAGATTAGTGTGGCCTACTGATCTCGACATCTATGGCTACTTTTCTTTTTTTTCTACCCTGCTGAGGAGTGGTCAATGATACAGGGTCCTGGTGCTGACCATATATATTAACCTGAATGGAATTATGGCTCTGAGCTTGATTATGGATCCTGATTTTGCTGCACTGGTGGGCTTTTGTGGAGGGAAAATCTTCCGCGTTGTTTTCTGTTTGTTTGTGGGTTGACAGCCCCAAGTGAATAGATTCACAGGATATGTTTATCAGCTGGTAGATAATCCCGAGCGGAGGTCATTGCAGGCACCTGAACTCTTTGCTTCTATTGGCATTGTCAAATTCTACATTGGAGGAAGTCTTCCAGTGTAGATGGCTTCAGCCTTTAGTGGTGGGGGAATAGGTCTTTGCCACATGTCTGTGATTAGGGGGCTGTTTGATATTGTCAGCATTCCCTCTCTCAATAAACATAGTTTCTTTAAACATCCCACTAACCATTTTCTCTCCATAGGTAGTTGGAATGTGAGGACTCTGCACAGAGCTTTTTCTCTTGATGTCCTCACACAAGAATTCCACCATTGTAATTTAGATATTCGTGGCTTGCAAGAGACCAGATGGACAGATAAAGGTCGGATTCTTAAAAATAATCTTAAATTTCTCTTTTCAGGGAGGAACGACAATAAGCATCACCAAGGTGTGGGTCTGCTGCTCAGCAGACACGCTAGTGATGCTCTTCTAGGATATGAGTGCATTAATGAAAGGTTTCTTACAGCAAAATTTCAGACAAGTGTTAAAGACTTGAATGTTATCTGCTGCTATGCCCCCACTGAGGATGCCGATAGGTTTTACGGACAACTTCAGGATATTTTGAATTCTGTCAAGAAAGGAGATATTATCCTTGTTCTTGGTGACTTCAATGCCAAAGTTGGTACTGACTCTGACCTTTGGGTAGGGGTGATAGGCCCTTTTGGTATTGGCAGCTGCAATGGCAATGGGCAACGTCTCCTACAGTTAAGTAAACTCAATGGTTTTAGAATAACTAACACTTATTACAAACATCGCAACATACATAAGTACACATGGGTTTCACCTGATGGGCTGCATAAGAATGTGATTGATTATATATTAATTAACAGCAAATGGGCTAGTTCTGTTAGGAATACCAGGTCATATAGGGGAGCTGAAATTGGATCTGACCATTATCTTGTTAAAAGTGTCTTGCAACTTAAACTTAAAAAGTGTTGTGCTAGGTTTCAAAATTTTACCTTTAATACTGAAGCTATGAAAGACCCAGTTATACCTAAAGCTTACCATGATAGGTTACTTAGTCATTATGACAGTCATGGTTTGCTTACTACTGAAGTTGAGGAAGAATGGGACCATTTTAAACAGGCTTTTTTGGAAACTAACAGTACTCTTTTAGGAAAAAAGGAGCAGAGGAGGCAGAATTATGTGAGTGATAAGGCAGTTGAGCTTATTTCAGAAAGAAAGAACTGCAGGAATGTCCTTAATCAATACCCTACTACTCCTAATAGAAAGCATTACAGAGAGCTTAATAAACGTGTTAAGGATCAGTTAGTTGCTGATAAGAATCTTTGGCTTGATGGCTTGGCTGACAAAGCCGAGGAAGCAGTTAGACAGCACAACAGCAGAGAGCTGTACCAGATAATTAATGTTTTGTGTGGTAGAAAACGGACAGGTATACAGGGATTGAAGGATAAACAAGGTAAGGTTATAGAAGGTGAGGATTCTGTCATGGCTATGTGGGCTGAGCATTTCAGTGATATTCTAAACATTGTGGTTAGTTCCACACCCATTGTTTGTAATGATGATAGATGCATTGGTGGCTTTAATGTTGGCCCTATAACACAATCTGAAGTTATTTTGGCTATTTCTAAACTTAAACTTCATAAATCCCCAGGGGTAGATGAAATTACTACGGAAATGCTTAGAGCTGGGAATGTTTCTGTTACCACTTGGATGACTGAAATTTTAAATATCTTTTATGATAAAGGCATGGTTCCTAAGGATTTTACCAGAGCTATTATTATCCCTATTTTCAAAAAAGGTGATCGCAGTTCTTGTGATAACTATAGCGGTATCAGCCTACTCTCTGTTCCAGGGAAAATTCTTTGCATGATTGTGCTTAATAGAATTAAGAATCTGGTTGACAGGCAATTGCGTGATGAGCAATGTGGATTCAGAAGTTGTAGGGGATGTGTGGATCAGATATTTTCACTTAGGCAGATTCTTGAGAAATGTTTAGAGTTTCAGAAACCTTTGGTTGCTAGCTTTGTTGATTTCAAAAAGGCTTTCGACTCTGTTGATCGTCATAATTTGTGGTTGATTGCGAGATCATATGGTATACCAGACAAGTTAGTTAACATAATGAAAGCTCTCAATAATAACACTGAGTCGTGTGTGAGAGTTGGTAAGTCTTGTAGCAATTGGTTTAGCATTGCTTCTGGTGTTCGACAAGGGTGCATTTTGTCTTCTTTTCTCTTTAGTTTGATTATTGATTATGTTATGTGAAATTCACTTCAAGGGAAAGATTTTTGCCTTAAATGGACTGGAGATACGAAAATTTCTGATTTAGATTATGCTGATGATTTAGCGCTTTTGACAAATGATGTTGATGAGATGAACTCTTTCATTCGGACTGATGATGAAACTGGTAGTAGAGTAGGTTTGGTTATAAACAGAGAGAAAACTAAAGTGATGAAAATTGGTCAGGCAGGCTGTGATTCGGTTAATCTGAATGGTTGCAGTCTTGAGCAGGTGTCACAGTTTAATTATCTTGGGAGCTATGTAACATATATGGTGATGTGTGGCATGAGATTAACAGACGAATAGGGATTTGCTGCCAGGAGTTTTAAGAATCTATGGAGATTGTGGAGAAATAGGCGTATACAACCTAAAGACTAAAATTAGACTATAATAGTTTGGTTCTTTCTAGGGTTAGTTATGGCAGTGAAACTTGGACACTTTGTAAATATGATAACAAACTAGATGTTTTTGATTCTAGATGCTTATGCAGTATCTTGGGGATTAGGTGGTTCAACTTTGTAACTAATGATGAGGTTAGGCAAAGGATTCGGCACCTCCTTTAAGCAGCATATTGTGCAGAGAGAGACTCCGCTGGTTTGGCCATGTTGCCCGTATGAATAATTATAGATTGGCGAATAGGGTTATGAACAGTGTGCCTAAAGGCTTCAGAAAGAGGGGGAGGTCAAGGATGAGGTGGGCAGACAATGTCAAACAGGACCTTGTTGGAATTGGTGTGCAGTGGCCAGATGAAGCAGATGTAGCTCAGGACAGATTGACTTGGAGAACTAAATTGCACGGTCTGGTTGGACCTCTGTAGCCCATGGCTGCTTGAGGAGGAGGAGGAGGAGGAGGAGGATAATTGTATGCAAAGATCATCTTTGCTTCACTTTTGACATTCCCTGCCTCTTTTTTTGGGCATGGGGGAGAGAGGACTTCACTGACTGGACTGAGATTTCAGTTCAGATCCAAAATCCCTAATCTAAGTTTCATCAATAGTGACAATTTGATGCAGAAAATCTTCCCCTTCAGAAAAAGTTCACCCAGTGTAAAGTTTCAGTCTTAATGTGTGACAGTACCTGAAACATCTCCAAGTGCGGGGGCGGTGGGGTGGCTCAGTCAGTAGCGCGCCAGGCTCATAATCTGTAGTTCCCAGGTTCGAGTCCCAGCTGGGTCAGCGTAGAGATTTATCTCCGCAAAAATTCCCCCACCCTGCCCATGGTCAGTAAGAAACACCAATGGGCTTGAAAGGCCGCCGTCCGTCGGATGGGATGTTAAGCCGTGGTCCTCTGTGCGGGAGAGCCATACCCTGTGCATGTTAAAGAACACGCTGGATGGCCTTGATGGGAGGCTACCATCTGTCTCCCAACAGCTGTTTCAGTGGGTCCCCTCCCCCAACCTCCTCTGAGCTTTCGGGGTCCATGTGACCTGGCCATTTAGCCCATGGTGTGCAAAAAAGTGCCGCTCAGAGGTAAAACAACCCAACTCTCCAAGTGCCATTTCAGTGACAGATGTTCCAAAATGCAATATGCTACAATGCCAAACACATCAACTTTGCCTTTCTCCACTTCCTGTGTGGAACTGCTCCAATGACCTGATTGTGTCATCCATACTGGAATGTTGCCACTTTGTGCATCACTGTAGAAATGACCTATTCACTGATCAGCCAAAACATTAAAACCACCTAAATAATATGATGTAGTCCTCCTCTCACCCGATGAGGCATAGATTCAGTGAGATGTTGGTAGGTGTCGCTTAATATTTTGTACCGTGACTGCAACAGAAGATCCCACAGTTCCCTTAAATTGACGTGATGTTGCTTATACCCGTTTCTCCAACTCAAACCACAAATGCTCGATAGGATTCATGTCTGACGAATTTTGGGGCCATGGCAATAAATGGAATACCTCATGTTCTAGGAACCATTCCCGAACCTTCTTCGCAGTGTGACATGGGGCATTGTCTTGTTGAAAGATGCCATCTCCACCAGGGGATACAGTCACCATAAAGGGGTGTAGTTGGTCAGCCACGACATTCAGGTAGATGACAGCTATCAGAGTTTGCTCTACAGGGATAATTGATCCAAGTATTCTCCAAGAAAATATTGTTCAGACCATCACACTCCTCCAGCTGCCCAGATCCATCCCACAGTGCATCCAGGTGAGAAGGCTTCTGTGGGTAAATGCCGCACATGAGATCGTCCGTCCACATGGTGTCTCTGAATCCCAGAAATCCCTGAATCCCAGAAAATGGGATTCGTCTGACCATGTGACCCTCTTCGTCTTCTATGGTCTAATTTTGGTAATTATGTGCCCACTGCTAGCATTGATGACAGTGAACGGTTGTGAGCACAGGCACACAAATGGGGCTGTGGAGAACCATATCCAAGAGCATACAATGAACTGTGTGTTCAGACACATTGGACTCTTTACCACAATTGAAGTTATGGGTAATGTCAGCTGCAGTAGCCCTTCTGTTGCTGTGGACAAGGCAAAATAGCCTGCACTGACCTCTGGCATCAGTGAGGTGTGGCTGACCCACACCTTGTCAACGGCTCAAAGTGTCACCTATTTTGGACCATCTTTGATAGGTACTAACTACTGCATAGTGTGAACAGCCTACCAGCATCGCTGTTTCAGATATGTTCTTACCAAGGTGTCTTGCCATAATGATCTGACCTGTGTCAAAATCAAATAAATCCTTTGTTTTTCCCATGTTGAGATGAAATGAAATGCTGCCTGTGAGAGCTCCAACCCAGGTATATATATATCATTCACGACCTTGGCACTTACACTGATTGACTGCACGTGTACTACTTTGCATAATGCAGAGGTGGTTTTAATGTATTGGCTGATTGGTGTATATCTCCACTAACTCCCACCCTGCCTTTGGTCAGAAAGAAGACACTGAGGAATAAAGGTTGCAGTCTGTCAGATTGGGATATTAAACTGTGGCTTCTTGTGCAGAAGACTCATACCCTCTGCACTTTAAGAAGACACTAGATGGCATTGATGGGATGCTTCCATCTGCTCCTTAACAGCTGTGCTCAGAGTAGGTTGGTCCCCTTCCCCAACCTACTCTGAACACTTGGGGTTCTTGTGCCCTGAGCATTTTGCCTATTGTATGAAAAAAGTGCCACTCAGATGTAAAACAACCCTTATATGAGAAGGCTGTAAAAGTTAGAAGTAGCCTTTAGGATGCTTCCATATCCTATGTGTTCAAGTGAGAAAGTTGGGGTGGGAACTTGTGGTATCCTACAACAACTTCCCATGCCATAAGCTTTCACTTGGCATATGATTCTTGTCATTTGGCCCTAACATTTGAAAGATTTAGTAGAACAATCATGTACACATTTCTCTTTTTTAGAGGGAGAATAAAGTGGGAGGTAAGTTTTTATAGTCTATAATGCTCCTCTCATTACAAGTTTTCATATGGTACATAACTCGGCTTGATGGTTAATGGGTTGGGAAGATATGGGTAGAACAATTGTTTTGACAAACACACAAACTGACAAATAATGAACAAAAACCTTTAGGAAGATAGAAAAAAATTAACCACTAGTTTTCTTTGCATATCCACTTTTTAACAACCATGCTGATAGTTTTGCTTTTGATGGTTCAGATATGTAAGTGAATATTAAAAACTAACTGTTATGGAAATTTTTGAGTATTCATATAATCAAGAGTCTATTGTATTTCCATCCAATATGGTATTGTTTGTGAAAAAAGAGTGTTTAATAAAAATATTTTTCACAAAAGTAAAATATTCCAAGCAGTAGTCTTCACACATTATGTAAAATCTATGATTTTACAAATACTTTCTTCTCGAAAAGGTTAAAATATTGTCCAAAAATGTATAACTACTGATTTTAGAGGTCAAACGTTGATTCTTCAACCTATATGAACTTTTACCACCATTGATAAAAATTACTTTTAACAATAATAAAAATGATTGTGTATGCTCTATGGAAGATCATTTAATAAAATTTTGATCAATCAGATTATTATTATTATTATTTTTTTTTGGAGGGGGGTCATTTGTTCAAATAACAAACTGATAATCATATTTTAATCCTTCTTCAAATAGATAGTGTTCTTCAAATAGATAGTGTCCTTAGTACTCCTTCCTACCTGGTACAGGCCTGGGCAAATATTGTAGCTGAAGGGCTGCATAGGAAACTGAAATGGAATGATGAACTATCAAGAATTATGTAATCAATAATGTATAATGAAAAAAAAGTGAAACGTATACAATATAATTTTACTAAAATTAATTATTTTAATGAGAAATAACTTCTTGTTCTCTAACATTCTTTTCCTCTTTTGCAAATTTATTTGCCCAGTAGGATGTGGGCTGCACAAAATGCGGTGGTGAACCATAGTTTGCCCAGGCCTAGTCTAGTTTGTGGAAGCACCTACATTGGGAAGAACTAATTCCTCATATATTTATTTATTTATTTATTTATTTATTTATTTATTTATTTATTTGAGTGAGGGGTAAAGGATAACAGCATAATACCTGTATATTGGGTGGTTTTTCCTAAAGGAACTAAACCAGTTTAGTGCAACCATTCAGGACAGATCAGTCGGTCAGGCAACAACCCAATCCAGTGGATCTCGTTCCCCAACTTTTTCTGAACCCTTATGTTCCGGTCATTTAGCTCATTACTTGCAAAATGAGTGCTGCTCAGAGATAAAACAAACTCAAAGTACAACTACTTGTTGAAAAGTGACAGTAGGTTTCTTTTCTACCTAAAGAACTGAAACAGATTATGTCTAAAGTCACAGGCCAAAAAATTATCAATAAGGTGCAGGGTATCATCAGTCATTACCATCATTTCTAAGAAAGGTGTACTTTCTGTTTGGGGAAAGGAACACAGAAAAACAGCTTTTGGTTTTCTTTTTGCATAACAGATGCAAATAAAAACCAATGTGCTCAGATCATCAAAGATAAGATTTGCACTGGATTTTAACTGAGACCAAATTGAAGATTATTATTCTTAAAATTATTTCTCTGTTGCGTAAGATTATGTGGAAATAAATTTTCAATTAAAATTCAGGAAAAATTAGTCACTACAGTTATAAGGGTATTGCTGATTTGTTTAACGTTACTCTGTATTGAAGCAATCACCTGATTTAAGCTTACAAGTTTGAACTTTTATCAATATATTTTTCCTTAAATTTTCGAAAATCTCTTTGAAATTAACAAAAAATCTGCTATTTCTAAAAATGGAAGTATGTGTATTTTGGAAGTAATTATGAAATGTGTATCTATTTCTTCCATTATATTTTATACCACTGTAAAAAGTGTTAATTAAATTAAAATTAATATGTTACTACAGTGTTCATATTTTTTACTTCAGTAAAATTCAGAATTTAATTCTCTTTAATTTGGTATATAACATGGCCTATTTTTGATGATTAGTTATTTATTAAAAATATTCTAAAGTTGACTTATTTATTGGACTATATAACAAGCCAGGACTTTTCTTGAAGTATGATATGGAGAAAAAAAAATTACAAAACAGAAGAAATATTTATTTTAAACAAGAAAATTATTTTTTTATTCAGAAATAACCTTTCTATTCATGTGCATATAATCATTTCTGTCTATTAGTGTTTTTTTTGAAAAAACTTTTATTTGTGTTGCCTGATGCATTTTTATTACATGACTCTAAAAAAAGTCCTATGAAAATAAAACTAGTCGTCTTTTTTTGTTAAATATTTTATTTTCAGAAAATCTATAATTAAATGCTGATTAATTTGGCATTATAACATGCCATAATTCCTTTCATTAGTTATTTGGCAAAAAAGTTCTAAAGTTAATTTTTTTTGCCTGATCCAAGTGAAAAAATAGCTGGAAGGGGTTAGTGAAGGAAGGGGTTAGGAAGGGGTGGGCCTGGGAAGGGTTAGTGAGCACAGTTGTCAATACAACGAATATAAATTGTGACAATCCTGGTGCACCGCAGTACTGTGACTGCATATCACTATAAGGGAGTTATCACTGAAACCACTATAAACTAAAAAGGTTCCTGTCCTTTTAAGCTTGCCTTAACATTGTACCTGCCTACAGTGGGAGAAGACCTTTTGTGAAGAGAAAAGCACTGCTTGGGATACAGCAATCATGTGTATATCATACCACAGTATAACTAAGGATGCCCAAGAATAAAATGAATAAAAGGGGAAACTTATTGAAAAAGCATGCAAAAATATTTTTCTCCATTAATAAATAAAAATAAATTATATGCTTCCAAAACACAAACAAATGTAAAAATTTAAAATAAGGTAGTTTGTTAAAGGTAAAAAAAACTGATTACATTTAATTTTTGGTACAGTTGTATTATTCAATATGTTTTTCGATCAGTTTTTTTCAGGGGGAAGGGAGGGGGCAACTGCCCCTCTCTTGCTCTTGCCCCCTACTGATACCCTTGTTATCACTTCTTCCATCCTCCTCCTTCAAGACCAGTATGAAGAGCAGCATTTTTCTGGCAAGTCATTTACAATGTCAATTATTTCTTGGTCCACACTTTGTTAAAATGATATGCAAGAAATTGGCCATTCAGCTACTGATCATTTTGATAATTGGCATTCTACTGTGTGTGGTTTTTGCATATATTTATTGTGATAGCTTTCACTCACTCATAGCTCTAATTCTGACTGCAGAGAGAAGCCTACTCATACAAAATGTGATCAGGGTTAAAATAGCACACCTTTTAATAATTCGTTCACACTGTCTTTAAATGCTTGAAAACTGGTACAATTTGAATAATATTATTTGCTTATGTTAACAGACTTAAGCTGCAGTTGCAACAAAAACAAACTACAAAATTGCAGTCATAGCCATTCACTCCCAGAAGTATACCAGATTCTGCCTCTGCACAGTGAGCTGTCTGAGCTATATGCAGCATTCTGTGAATCAATTAGACAATGTGATCAAACCTGCAGAGCTGCTTTACAAATAAAAATTTTATTTAATCAAATTTCTTTATTTTTATGCTTTTTTATAGTGGAATTGGACTTAGAAATGTTTTCAGAATACAAGAAATTTAACTCGTTTTTAGGCAGTCTGTTATCGATTTAAAATTTTAGAACTTATCAGATTAAAAATAAGCAATGTAATCTATAAGAGTAAACCAGAAATGAAGTTCCCAGTTTATTCTCCATCAAACAAGCAAACATCTTGGGCTATACCACCATTGCATGTTAATACCAAATAGTGTCACTAAGTGGCAGAAGTCATCACTCTTACACACCCTTGCTGTGAGGTGCAGAGTCAGAGTGAACATGGTGAATGAACTGTGCATTTATATGATGCTGGAAATTGAACAATGATTCAGTTTCTGTGGGCACAGAAGACCTAGCTGTTGGAAAGCCATCACCAGCTTGTGGCTGCATATTTCAGTGCAGTGTGTGAGAAAATGGCATTTTGTGTTAAATAATGCCATACACTTCTCGCTCCTTGATGTACCTTCTCCACACCTGGCACCATCAGATTTTCACTTGTTTGGGAAACTGAAAAAGTATCTCTGAGTATGATGCTATTCAAGAGGAAATAACAAGGTATCTTCTGGATCAGAATGCATACTTTTACCAGTGGTGCTTTAATAAGCTGATCAACTGTTATGACAATAATAAGTCTGGTTACTAAGTGAAGTGACACATGTATATAGGAACATTTCCTGTATATTGACTTTGGTGTAATACGCCATCTATCGGATGGGAAATGCCAGGGGCCCCATGTGCAGGAGGACCATATCCTATGTACATTAAAGAACACGCTGGAATGTCTTGATGGGAGGCTACCATCTGTTTCCTAACAGCTGTCCAGTGGGTCACCTTAATCTTTTTTTGAACCCTCGTCTCCTTGTGACTTGACCATTTAGCCCATTGAGTGCAAAAACAGTGACACAGAGGTAAAACAACCCAACCAACTGTGGTGTAATTACCTACCATCTGCTAAAGTTAAATAGGGAACCTTACTTTCTGATTTTACTCTTGTAGAAATAGCTTAAAAAACTGTTTACTATCAAGATTGGGAAATAAATAGGTACTTGCATTAGAATGGTGAGGGATTAGCAATTTATAAAATTATTTTCTGTTATGTTTGATTAAAATCAGGATTCTTCTGCTATCACTGTTTTTAAAATGGTTATTAAATTTTAGTAAGGAATAGTGGATATATGATAAAATATATTGTTACTCTAAAGAAATAAGGCTAACAGTAGTTTTCAAAAATTTCAGATGAGCCGTCCAATACAAGTTAAGCCAGCTGACAGTGAAAATAAAGGAGGTAGGTTTCATCATTTTGTAATTTTTGAAACTGTTTTAAAGTAGGATTTTAAATAGCTTTTAGATATTTGTTTGCATTTATATATGCAGATGAGATTGATAATTAAAATTATTTGTATCATAGTTAAAGCTATAAAAATTCTAAGAGTAAAGACAAAAATAATTTGACTCTCCACACTGTGATACTGTTGGATCATAGTGCAAGCAGATGTATGAGGCATAACATTCACAATTGCTTTTGTCTATAATCAGGAAACTTTGGTGAATAATTCTGTAAGCTGTAGAATTGCGGCTAACACCATTCATACATTATGCATTGTAGGCTGAAACAGTCAACATAGAATTAAGGACAATGACATGAATAAGCATGTCTTTTTTTTAATTCCTTCTTGACATCTTCCAATATTTTGTTGAATCTACTTTGTTGTTTAAACACTTAAAACTCATTTGTGAACTAAGAGAGGAGATTACTGTTTTGTATACCTTTAATAATATTGACTTCCTATGATATATTAACAAAAATTTCAACTTACTGTCAAAGCATTAAAAATCTAAATAAAAATATTCAATTTTAATAATATATATTAAATATATATTTATAAAAATATTCATAACACTGTCAAAGCATTAAAAATCTAAATAAATTTAAAAATTTTAAAAATATCTATGTATGTGCCCTAAAAAGTAGAAAATAAACTTAAAGCATATCCGATGGTGCAATCAGTCACTGAATTCATATTCACTTCAAAGGAAGATAGGGCACCAGAAATCTTGTTGAATAGGTAAATCAGCACTCTTTGAAGTGAATACGAACTCAGTGACTGATTGCATCATCGATATGCTTTAGGTTCATTTTCTATTTTTTAGGGTGCACATAGAAAGATAGGCATTTCTTAAATTTGTTAATTCATTTAGTTTTTTTTCCTTTGTTACTAAAATTACCTACCTTCAGAAACTTTTGTTTGATATGACTCAGAAACATCGACCACATTTCTTCCCCCCCACACACTTTTTTTTTGAATCGTGTTTGAGGTAACCCATGATATTGGAGATGTCACAAGCTTTAATTTGAAATATATGTTAACTTTAATGTTAACCTCCTCCTAAATTTCTGTAAAGGGAGAATGGTGGGGGAGGCATAATTTGAAGTAGTTTATGATGGCTCTCTTATGTTCTTTCATTTGACACCTAACTCATAACTGTAGGCCCTCGCATCTGTAAGATATAATAGAATGTCTTTCATATTTCCCCTTTTTTAGTGGGTAAGAAATCAAGAGGGTGATTATATTTTTATTGCCCACAACATTCCCCATGCCACAAGCTTTCATTTGAATTCATTCATTGAATTTATTTGGGTAAATTCATTCAATTTGGTTATTCGTTTGGGTTAAATTCATTGAATTCATTGGGTTAAATTCAGCCCTCATATTCTGAAGATATAGTGAATCATTTTCATATTTCCCCTTTTTTGAGGGGAAGAAAGCATGGAGGATCAATTTTTATATCCTATGACACTCCCCACATCACAAGCTTTCATTTGATGCAGAGCTGTTACTTTGGGCCATTTTGTTTCAAAGATATAGCAGAACAATTATTTTCATATTTCCACTATTTAGTTGGGGGGGGAGAGGGGAAAAAGGTTGGGTGGCCAGTTTTTATAGCCTATGGCACTCCCCACATCACAAGCTTTCATTTGATGCATAGCTCGTTACTTTTGACATTTGGGTTCTGGAGATGTAGTAGAAAGTAGAACAATCATTTGCATATTTCCCCTTTTTTATGGGGGAAGAAAGCATGGGGGTCAATATTTTTATAGCCTTTGACACTCCCCACATCACAAGCTTTCATTTGGCATATAAATCATTAAATTTATCTGTCATGTTAAAAAGATGTGGAACAACTATTTTGACAAATCCACAAACCAATGAGTGAAAAGCAATAGGAAGATCGGTAAAAATGCTAAATGGTGGAAACTGAAAAAATCATCCAATCACTAACAATCATTCATAACACTACTAAAGCTTTGAAAAGGTAAGTGCTAAAAATTAAAAGAGATTGCCACCTAACCTCAGTCTTTTTTTAGACTTAGCTCTTACTGCAGTTTGAACTATGCTATGAATGGTTTTTAGTAAAATATTAAGCTGTGATTGTTTTTAATATATTGTTAAAAATGTTTATATAGTCAGGACTTTTTGTTTGAGTGAGCATCACTTGTTACTAAAGTGAGTTTCTGGCTTTCACGAAATTTGATAAATCCCAGCTCAGTTGATCTAATTGGAAGTCTTTTACAATTGAGCATTCTAAATGAAAAATTTTATGTATTAACTTATTGAGTGTGAGAAGCAAAAATCTGCATCTTTCAGTAATCAGCTCTACAGTACTTACACATTAGTATTACTTTGATACTATTCTTCCTATGGTACACTGATCAGCTGTGCTACATTGCTTGTAATGAAATTTCTTTGCAAAAGGCATCTATCAAAACAATCTGAACGAAAACAATCAAATCAAAGTGTTTTTATTGGATTTAAATCAAAGGATTGAAATGATCAAGAAGGGGAATGAAATCTGTGATGTTCACCGAACCAGTCCTGTACTATTTTGCCTTCGTGCACTGCAATGGTTCTATGTCAATTCATCGTAACATCAATTTATCTCGATGTCAGTTTATCGCAGTGCTAATTTATCGCAATGTTAGAGATATGGTTTTGTTGACTTTCTACATTTGTGCTCAAATGAACTCTATAGAGACAATTATTTAATTTGACTTTGAGAGGTAAAACATTCATCAAGAGAATTTATCTCGGAAATTAATTAAAACTTAAATAACAATTATTGTTTTGAACCATTTAATAAAATATGCATTTTAAAAGTTTGCATAATGTATTTCAGTATTAAGAAATATGTCTGCTAACAGCTGTCCATTGTGTTCCCTTACCCAACTGTCTCTGAACCATTGGGGTCCTTGTGCCTGGTCATTTTTCACATTGCATGTACAAAATTGCTACTCAGTGGTAAAACAACCCAACCCTCTGTTACTATGGAGGGGGCCATAAAATATATAATGATTTTTAGGCATTTTCCACATAACAATAGGTCAACATACACTGTCCTACCAAAACACAGATTTCCACATTATCTCAAGGGGAATCTAATTTTGAAGTTCTATGACTTCTAAAATATGCATTTAATGGAAAAATTTGATTGAAGATATAGATCATAATCAATTTTATTTAAATCAAGGTTTTCAACAATATTCTTTCAGTATTTAAAGAGTTATGGAAGCTGGAATATTTAACAATAAATTATCTTTTGAAAAAGTCAATTGCCTAATGCTGAAATAATCACTACACAAACTTTTAAAATGCATATTTTATTAAATGGCTTGGAACAATACTTGTTATTTAAGTTTTAATTGATTCTGAGGTAAATTCTTATGACCCATGTTTTTTTTTACTTCTCAAAGTCATAATTAACAATTGTCTCTCTAGAGTTCAGGTGAGCACAGATGTAGAAAGGCAACAAAACCACATCTCTAACATTCGATGAACTGGAAACTGTGATAAACTGACATCGAGATAAATTGCTATTGTGATGAATTGATGCCACAATGAATTGACTGCAATAATTAGTAATAGGCAGTAAACATTACTGGGTGATCAGTTGCTGAGATGTATAATAGCAACTATTCTTCCAGGACAACTAAAGTTCTATTCCTTATCAATAAAACTGGTTCTAAATAATTTAAAAGTTTGCCATAGGTACTCATACCCTGGGAATTTTCTCATGAGTTACATAATTGTATCACATGTTATGTATACAAAAGTATTTATATAGGTTGGCCGAGTGGTTAGCGCGCTTGGCTACTGATCTAAGGGACCTGGGTTCGAGCCCCGGGTAAGGCATGGATGTGTGTCGTTTTTCTGCTGAGGTCCTGCCATCCTCTCAGATCTTCTACTATGGCATATGAACTGACATGCTCCTGTCAGACCTCTGTGGCAAGCAGCTGCTTGTGGGGGTATTTTTTTTTAAATTTAAATGGTATGTTATTTGCATGAGTTTTTGCTTTTGTGAGGCTTCAGACCTGGCAGACTCCTCTTTCAGTAGGCCACTGTGCATAAGTAGTAAGCCTAATACTGAGAATTATTTAAAACTAGCTGACCCGAGTGTCATTTTTAATCTGTATATTCTTTATTTTCTCTGCACTAAAGGTAAATTTTATAAGTACCCCCCTTTCCCCGACACTTTAGCACAGATTTTCAACAGGAAGAAATTTGCCCGGTGTTTGCTTGGATCGTTGTGGATGTCAGTGAGCTCTCTCATAGCCCATAGCTTAGTTTCTGCATAAGCTATCGAGATTTTTATTTCTGTTACCACAGATTTTGCAGCCCTATGGCTCCCATGATATTCTTCCGCACAGTCCAAATTTCCTGCACACCTTTCCCTGTGTGCCCCAGTGATTGGTTTAAAAATCAGTTTTCCACTTGGCGCGTGGCTTCATTTCTACACAAATTGTGACGGCTCGTGTCACTTTTAATATGCACATTCTGTTGTTTCCTGTGATTGGTTTAAAAATCAGTTTTCCACTTGGCCCGTGGCTTCATTTCTACACAAATTGTGACAGCTCGTGTCACTTTTAATCTGCACATTCTGTTGTTTCCTGCACTAATGGTTAGTTTTGTGAGTATTCCCCCCCTTGACATTTTGCACAGTTTGACACATGAAGAATTTTTCGGTGTTGCAAAGGTCATTGTTTACCTGACTCTCTCTCTCAGAGCCCGTGGCAAACAATCAAGATATTTATTTCATCAGATTTTGGCATTCTGTTATTCCCAATGAACTTTACCAAAAGGTCCCGAATTTCTTAGGTGGAATCCCCCTGCCCGACACCATATCCGGTTAGAAAATGAAGTCCCTAGCTGCAATGGAACACCTAAATAATGCCTTTAGAAATGTGGGAAATCTGGCAACTGTTGGGTTGGGTTGGGTTGTTTTACCTCTGAGCGGCACTTTTTTGCACACCATGGGCTAAATGGCCAGGTCACATAGACCCCGAAGGCTCAGAGAAGGTTGGGGGAGGGGACCCACTGGAACAGCTGTTGGGAGACAGATGGTAGCCTCCCGTCAAGGCCATCCAGCGTGTTCTTTAACGTGCACAGGGTATGGCTCTCCCGCACACGGGGTCACGGCTTAACGTCCCATCCGACGGACGGCGGCCTTTCCAAGCCCATCGGTGTCCCCTACTGACCGTGGGCAGGGCGGGGAATTTTGTGGAGATAAATCTCAACGCTGACCCAGCTGGGACTCGAACCTGGGAACTACAGATTACGAGCCTGGCGCGCTACCGACTGAGCCACCCCCGCCCCTCTGGCAACTGTAGCAAATTTAAATGCTATTTTAACTCTTTAGTTTCAGAGTTAGGGAGCAGTAAATGGCAACAGTAAATTTGACAGCAATTATAGTTTCCCATAGGAATGGCATGGTAAATATTTTTGCTTCTTGCAAGTCCCCTTTTTGGACTTTCGACCTGAAATTTGGCACTGCAATCAGGACCACAATCAGAAACATTCTCTGGAAATTTGAAGTGTAATGAGTTATGGCTGACACAGACAGATACACAGTTTGAAGTGTAATGAGTTATGGCTGACACAGATAGATACACACACACACAGATACACACACACACACAGCCTAATACTGAGTTATGGCTGACACAGACAGATACACACACACACAGACCTTCTTTTATTATATAGATATTGCATTTAAATTCAAGTAGTAAAAGTAGCATTACTCCTTGAATGCTACATTTATTGAAGTGTTCTGGGTCACACTTGGATAACTCGTCAGAATGATTTAGATCAATGGTCGGCAGCTTACAACCATTAAAATTCATAACTTGACATTGCAATTTTGATGTAATATTAAATGAAAAGATATTAAGTATCTTTTCTAATGATACTTTTTTTTCTGAAAAGTTGACTTAATGTTGTTTTTTAACAATTTAATATTTTAACACTAATCATTCAAATACTTGGAGTATTTAATAACTAAGAAACAATTGCTTGAAGACCTCAAGAAAAATGAATTAAATCGCCTTAATACAATTTCTTCCTTTTGGAGCATCACTTAGCAAAAAATTTCTTGTATTAAGAAAATATGATTTTCTCTTTTGTCAGCATTTGACAAAGCTTGTTGTGTGTGAGAAATATTTTCACAAATGAAGTTTATATTGAGTATGTTGCAAAACAGACTGACAGCCAAAAATTCATATTCTGTTCAATCAAAAAGTACAAAACACCTACCAAATTTATTAATTCTAATAATTCTAATGAATCAGATTCAGCAACGAGGAAGCCATTACAAATTACTGCAATATTTAGAAATGTGTGAACTTTGAAAAATGGAAAGTTATGTTATAAATATATGTATTAATAATATATGACTGACATTGGCTCTTGAAATTTGAAAATAACCATATATTAACCTGTTATCAAAAAAAAGTTTGCCAATCACTGGTCTAAATCAATCATGTCCAACTTTTTTGTGAAGAAGGAAGCATTGAAACTTTGGAGTTGCATATAATATGACAGACATATGTGTCTTTTACATACAGACATATATGTATTTTAGTGTAGTAAGTAGCATAAGGGTATTAACAAACATAAAAAGTGTATGATTTTACCGAGTTTAATTTATCAACATTTTACACTTTATTGAGAAGTATGTCAAATTCTTGGAAGTAATAAGGATTAAGTGGGAACTCTAATAATAATACCTCTTGAGTTTCATTTGTTCTAAGCATTGACTGATTACAAATTTGTTATTTAGCAATAATGAACAATAAAAAGAAAAGAATAAAAAAAAGACAAATATGCAGGTATTAAAGATGAGTATAATTAAAATTTTTTGAATATGGTAGTTATGTGGGGAAATTTAAAATAGGCAACAACCATGAAATTTGACTGCAAAATGAGAATTTTACATGAATTTATCTGAGTAGTATGGGTGGATCAGACCTAGAATTCAATCCTGTTTGTACAAGTTTGACTTGCATAGTCAAGAGAGCAGAACAGTGAGAATGTGGAAGGTCTTTAAAAGCTCTGGCTTTTTATGTATTATATACTAAGTTTGCATTTAGCTAAAAAAAATTATCTACACTGTTAAAAATTATAATTTTAGTTTTTTAATTATAGTGTTTTTAATAAGGAAATAAGAGCATTGTTGGAATATTTAAAAGCAAGCATTGTCTTGAGCTGGGTGTGGTATGAACCAGCCCCTTCTGATAGAATGCTGGTTGCTCTGACAATTGAGCTATCAGCCACAGATCAAGATTTCCTCCTATAATTATATGAACCTTTCACCAGAAGTACGCAATGGCATGCCACATGAAAGTAGGTGTAATGCTCCAAAAGTATACTATTAAACTTCTCTTTAGACCTTTTGACTGATCCAAATTAAACTAAACTTCCAGATAGTATCAGGCGCCAGGCAATTAATCGTGCCAAATAAAGTTAAATGAGAGTTCACTAAGTATTTGGGTGTTACTTATTGAGTAAGAAATCAAAAGATTGTCAAATTATTAAAGTTAAATCTTAATAAAAATCAATTATCTTTGCTCAAGAGAAAAAATATCAAAGTTAAAATATTTCATATAACAAACAAAGTTTATTTCCAAAAAAATTCAAGACTCACCATATAAACTGATGAATGCAAAAGTCTGAGCCACTAAAAGCTCACATCTACTAACATCCTTCCTGTACTGACTCTCTCTCATTACTATTTCCTTTCTATTTTACTCTACTGACTCCGTGACCTAATGTCACTTAGTATACATGTGGCATGAAACTGACGTGTGTGTTGCATGCTCTGAAAAACATTTACATAAGCTTATGGTTGCATACTCACACTAGCTATGATGCAAGAGGGGGCATGTCCTTGTGCATGTGCAACTCCTTTAGTGAATCAGGTGAGAAAAATGTGATAAATCCAACTGAAGATAATCCCCAGAATGATAAATATAACATAAATAAAGTAAAACTGATTAAGTAAAAGTAAAAGTGAATGGGTGGACCATCACACAGGAAATTTCACTTCCACAGTGTGAATGAAGATAGATGGTTAAAGTATATTCATGAATATGTTACTTTGCTGGTGCACGGGTATCATGTTGGTTCTAAGGTCACTGTAGCTGCTGGCATCTGGGTTCAAATCTCAGGATGGCACGGATTTGTGTTCGTACTTCTTCAATATTGCTTCTGGCACCAAAGTTTCCTTTCCCAATCATAGATAACACCAGAAGCAAAGATGGGAGATTGATAAGTCACATTAGTGGTTGAATGAGGGTGCTATTGTTAGTTTAGTGGTCTTGAACACTTGCATGAATCTGGAAAGATGATTTGAATCCTGCACGCTAGCAAAACTCATTTTTTCCACAAAACTCTTGTTTTATTGACTTCAAAGTCGACAGGTAATTCTGTGTATTTCATCATCATCATCATCCTCAAGCAGCCATGGGCTACGGAGGTCCAACCAGACCGTGCAGTTTAATTCTCCAAGCATATCTGTCCTGAGCTACATCTGCTGCATCCGGCCACTGTACACCAATTCTAACAAGGTCCTGTTTGACATTGTCTGCCCATCGCATCCTAGGTCTCCCCCTCCTTCTGAGGCCTCTAGGCACACTGTTCATAACCCTATTCGCCAATCTATAATTATCCATACGGGCAACATGGCCAAACCAGCGGAGTCTCTCTCTGCACAATATGCTGCTTAAAGGAGGTTGCAGACTCCTTTGCCTAACCTCATCATTAGTTACAAAGTTAAACCACCTAATACCCAAAATACTGCGTAAGCATCTAGAATCAAAAGCATCTAGTTTCCTGTTATCTTGTTTACACAGCGTCCAAGTTTCACTACCATAACTAACCCTAGAAAGAACCAAACTATTATACAGTCTAATTTTAGTCTTTAGGTGTATACGCCTATTTCTCCACAATCTCCATAGATTCTTAAAAGTCCCGGCAGCAATACCTATTCATCTGTTAATCTCATGCCGCACATCACCAGTATCTGTTACATAGCTCCCAAGGTAATTAAGAGTCCCAGCTGGGTCAGCGTTGAGATTTATCTCCGCAAAATTCCCCGCCCTGCTCGCGGTCAGTAGGGGACACCGATGGGCTTGGAAAGGCCGCTGTCCGTCGGATGGGACGTTAAGCCGTGGCCCCGTGTGCGGGAGAGACATACCCTGTGCACGTTAAAGAACATGCTGGATGGCCTTGACGGGAGGCTACCATCTGTCTCCCAACAGCTGTTCCAGTGGGTCCCCTCCCCCAACCTTCTCTGAGCCTTTGGGGTCGATGTGACCTGGCCATTTAGCCCATGGTGTGCAAAAAAGTGCCGCTCAGAGGTAAAACAACCCAACTCAAGGTAATTAAACTGTGACACCTGCTCAACACTGCAACCATTCAGATTAACTGAATCACAGCCTGCCTGACCAATTTTCATCACTTTAGTTTTCTCTCTGTTTATAACCAAACCTACTCTACTACCAGTCTCATCAACAGCTCGAATGAAAGAGTTCATCTCATCAACATCATTTGCCAAAAGGGCTAAATCATCAGCATAATCTAAATCAGAAATTTTCGTATCTCCAGTCCATTTAAGGCCAAAAGCTTTCCCTTGAAGTGAATTTCGCATAACATAATCAACAACCAAACTAAAGAGAAAAGGAAACAAAATGCACCCTTGTCGAACACCAGAAGTAATGCTAAACCAATTGCTCTAAGACTTACCAACTCTCACACATGACTCAGTATTATGATAGAGAGCTTTCATTATGTTAACTAACTTGTCTGGTATGCCATATGATCTCACAATCAACCACAAATTATGGTGATCAACAGAGTCGAAAGCCTTTTTGAAATCAACAAAGCTAACAACCAAAGGTTTCTGAAACTCTAAACATTTCTCAAGAATCTGCCTAAGTGAAAATATCTGATCTACACATCCCCTACCACTTCTGAATCCACATTGCTCATCATGCAATTGCCTGTCAACCAGATTCTTAATTCTATTAAGCACAATCATGCAAAGAACTTTACCTGGAACAGAGAGTAGGCTGATACCCCTATAGTTATCACAAGAACTGCGATCACCTTTTTTGAAAATAGGGATAATAATAGCTCTGGTAAAATCCTTAGGAACCATGCCTTTATCATAAAAGTTATTCAAAATTTCAGTCATCCAAGTGGTAACTGAAACATTCCCAGCTCTAAGCATTTCCGTAGTAATTTCATCCACCCCTGGGGATTTATGTAGTTTAAGTTTATAAATAGCCAAACTAACTTCAGATTGTGTTATAGGGCCAACATTAAAGCCAACAATGCATCTATCATCATTGGAAACGATGGGAGTAGAATTAACCACATTGTTTAGAACATCACTGAAATGCTCAGCCCACCTAGCCATAACAGAATCCTCACCTTCTATAACCTTACCTCGTTTATCCTTCAATCCCTGTATACCTGTTCGTTTTCTACCACACAAAACATTAACTATCTGGTAAAGCTCTGTGCTGTTGTGCTGTCTAACTGCTTCCTCAGCTTTGTCAGCCAGGCCATCAAGCCAAAGATTCTTATCAGTAGCTAACTGATCCTTTACACGTTTATTAAGTTCTTTGTAATGCTTTCTATTAGGACTAGTAGGGTACTGATTAAGGACATTCCTGCAGTTCCTTCTTTCTGAAATAAGCTCAAGTGCCTTATCACTTAAATAATTCTGCCTCCTCTGCTCCTTTTTCCCTAAAAGAGTACTGTTAGTTTCCAAAAAAGCCTGTTTAAAATGGCCCCATTCTTACTCAACTTCAGTATTAAGCAAACCATGACTGTCATAATGACTAAGTAACCTATCATGGTAAGCTTTAGCTATAACTGGGTCTTTCAGAGCTTCAGTATTAAAGGTAAATGTTTTAACTTTAGCACAACACTTTTTAAGTTTAAGTTGCAAGACACTTTTAACAAGGTAATGGTCAGATCCAATTTCAGCCCCCCTATATGCCCTGGTATTTCTAACAGAACTAGCCCATTTGCTGTTAATTAATATATAATCAATCATATTCCTATGCAGCCCATCAGGTGAAACCCATGTGTATTTATGTATGTCGCGGTGTTTGTAATATGTGTTAGTTATTCTGAAACCATTGAGTTTACTTACCTGTAGGAGTCGTTGCCCATTGCCATTGCAGCGACCAATACCAAAAGGGCCTATTACTCCTCCCCAAAGGTCAGAGTCAGTACCAACTTTGGCATTGAAGTCACCAAGAACAAGGGTAATATCTCCTTTCTTGACAGAATTCAAAATATCCTGAAGTTGTCCGTAAAACCTATCCTTCTCATCCTCATCAGCATCCTCAGTGGGGGCATAACAGCAGATAACATTCAAGTCTTTAATGCTTGTCTGAAATTTTGCTGTAAGAAACCTTTCATTAATGCACTCATATCCTAGAAGAGCATCACTAGCATGTCTGCTGAGCAGCAGACCCATGCCTTGGTGATGCTTTCCATCCTCCCTCCCTGTAAAGAGAAATTTAAAGTTATTTTTAAGTATCTCACCTTTACCTGTCCATCTGGTCTCTTGCAAGCCTAGAATATCTAGGTTATAGTGCTGGAATTCCTGCATGAGGACATCAAGAGAATAATCCCTATGTAATATCCTCACGTTCCACGTTCCTGCAGAGAGAAAATGATTAGTAGAATTTTTAAAGAAATTAGGTTCATTGAGATTGGTAGGGCCAACAATATCAAACAGCCCCCTGATCGCAGGCATGGGGCAAAGACCTGTTCCTCCTCCGCTAAAGGCTGAAGTCACCGATGCTGGTAGGAACTTCAGGCACCACCTTTTCAAGTGGACTTTTTCAAGAGCCATATGGCCTGCCTGAGACACATTACTCCAGTTTAGGCTTGACGATGCCCAACTAGCTAAGTAAGGTTCAGGTACCTGCGATGGCTTCTGATTAGGATTATCCACCAGCTGATATAAGGTATCCCATGCCTCTGTTCACTTAGAGCTGGCAACCCAGAAGCAAACAGAAAACACAGCAGCAGATTCTCCCTCAACAGAGGCCCACCAGTGCAGCAAGTCCAGAATCCATAATCAAGCTCAAATCCATAAACAAGTCCAGTCTAGTAGGTATAGATGGTCAGCACCAGGACCCTGTGAAGTTGACCACTCCTCAGCAGGGTTGAAAAAAAAGAAAAAAGTGGCCATAGATGACCAGATCAGTAGGCCATACTGAACTAGCAGCCCTCCCCTTCCGTTCCCTTCCAAAAGAGAATATCTCTTTGGAAAGGTACTAACGGCCTGCACCACGAGAAGGCGGGGTCGGACATTAGGTGCTAGACCTGGCCGGTTCTGTGCATCATCACTAGGGATTGGTACACAGCTCTCCTTCCAGTTTACGCCTAGCTACCATTTACAAGCCTCGGTGTATTTACTATTTATTTATTAATTCATTAAAAACACTTCAGCATGAGCGACTTATTTATTTACATCTCACTCAGTGCAACATTAAAAAGCAAAATTGCCTTCCCCGATCCTAGATGGTGCCAGGAGCAACAAAGACAGGAAATTGATAAGTCACAACATTGGTGGATGAATGATGGAGCTATCGTTAGTTTAGTGGTCTTGGAACGATCTATTTTTGATTGAATTGGAATTCGATGAAAACGCGATTGAATGTCAAATTCAAAGTTAGAGGGAAATTGTCTTGAGTTGGGTGGTATACAAACACATGACTTCCTGATAACATGTCAGGTGCGATTTATTAACTTCAGTTAATTTGACAGCACTATATACACCGAAGAGCCAAAACATTATGACCACCTACCTAATATGATGTTGGTTCTCCAAATGCCACCAAAACAGCTCGTACCCAGCGAGGCATGGGTGCTACAGGAAAGTAATCTAAAGCAAGACTGCGGTTCTGCCTTTACAGCACTATCAAGATATCTAAAGGTGTCTTCTGGTATCTGGTACCAACACATTACCAGCAGATCTTTTAACTCTTGTAAGTTAAGTGATTGAGCCGCCACAGATCGGATAAGTTGTTCCAACGCAAACCACAGATGCTCGATTGGATTGATGTCTGTGGAATTTGGAGTCTAGGGCAATACCTGGGGAATTCTTCCTCATGTTCCACAAACCATTCTCAAACAATCTGGGCAATGTGGCATGGCACATTATCCTGCAGAAAGAAGGCACTACTAGAGGGATATACCATTGCCATGAAAAGATGTATCTGGTCTGCAATGATTTTAGATAGGTAGTAGACATCATAGTTTCCTGCACATGAATGACTGGATCCAGGGTTTCCCAGCAGAACATTGCCCAAAGCATTACACTTCCTCCACTGGCTTGTTTTCATTCCACAATGCATCCTGGTGCCAACACTTTCCCAGGTAAACAATTCATTCATACCCAACCATCCACATGGTGCAAAGAAACGAGATTGATCGGACCAGACAACCTTCTTCCAATCATTCAAGGTTCAGTTTTGATGCTCATGTGCCCATTGTAGGTGCTTTCGATGGTGAACTGAGGTTAGCATGGGCACTCAGAGCAGCCTACGGCTACCCAGCCCCATTTTCAGCAGCGTTCAATGTACTGCGTGTTGTGACATTTCAACAGGGTCACATGTAATGTGTGTTGTGTACAATTTGATGTACTGTGTGTTTGTTTCTGTCACCAGCATTCAAATTACAGGTGAGTTGCACCACAGTATCCCTTCTGTTGGCTTGTTCCATATGGGATAGCCTTCTCTCACTTCTAGCATCAGTGAGCTGTGGTTGGCCCACACCTTGCCAGCAGTTCGTGGTTTTTTTTCCCCTCCTTGAACCACTTTTCGAAGGTATTAACCATGGCTGACTGTGAGCACCCCACAAGCCTTGCCATCTTGGAAATTCTCTGACCCAGTCATCTGGCCATTTGCAATTTGGTCTTTGTCAAACTCATGTAGGCCTGTTGCCTTTCCCATCTGAAGAACAAGAATAACACTGATTAACAGAGCTCAGTATCAGGTATTATTTATACTGTTTCATGACCTTGACACGTACCATCATTTACCTGCATTTGCTTTAATTTGCATAAAGACGTGCTTCATAATGTTTTGGCTCTTCAGTATACATATAATTAAGATAAGTTGGTTAAAACTAAAACAAGTTAGGGACTTAGCTGCAGCAGGTTAGATGTCATATTTACCAACTACAGAGGTTATTTAATACTGTGCTGTATTTAAACAGCAACAAAAATCAACAGTGCTGTATTGCAGTATCACATTAAACTGGAAATCCTTTTCATGAAAAAAAGCAGATACTGAAGCAGTTGACAATTGAAGACTCAGTTATATATCTAAAATGTACAAACATAATAAATATCAGTATTCCACTTCACAATTTAAGATATTACCTGCAGATATCAAAAATGCAATTACTACTCTCTACTACAATAATTTACCATATGCTGTTCAAAATATATTAAGGATTCAGATTGACATTACCTACAGCTATGAATCACACTCTTCATAATTAGGGTGTCCCATCAATTCATCGCAAGTCAATTCATTGAGATGTTAGTTCATCGCAGCGTCAATTCATCATGGTGTCAATTCATCGCGACATTGATTTGTCACACATCAGTCAATTCATCGCTGTGTTAGATGTGGTTTTACTGACTTTCTGCAGCTGTAGATTGTTCAAATGAACTCTAGAGACAATAATTTAGACTTTAAAAGGTTAAACATGGGTCAGAAGAATTTACCTCAGAAATTAATTAAAACTAGCATAGCAAGGATTGTTTCAAACCATTTAATAAAATATGCATTTTAAAAGTTTGTCTAATATTAAAATTAATCATTATGCAATCATTAATGATATTTATAAAAATAATTTATTGTTAAATATTCCAGCTTCCGTTCCTCTTTAAATGCTGAACGAATATTGTTGAAAATCGAGATTTAAATAGATTTGATTATGATCTTTTATTTATCATCAGTTACATTTTTCCATTAAATACATATTTTTGAAGTTATAGACCATCAAGAAATATGTAATCAATAATGTATTACCAGTGTTAAAATAGAGAAACATAAGCCATATAATATTATTAAAATTAATTATTTTAATGAGAATTTGCTTCATCAAAGTCGAACTATTTGTCCTACATACATTCTTTTTCTCTTTTTGCAAAATTCATTAATTTGCCATCAGTAACTTGGGCCAGACCAAAAGAAATAGCTGGTGGAATTTGCCCAGGATTGTTCTAAGTAAATTGAAACTTAGTGGCAAGGGGGAGATGCAATTTATTTGTTTTAAGAGATAATTGTTTGTTTTTAAAGATAAATTAAAAATTCTTTTTGGGTTGGATAGGTATTGATAAACTGGCTTCTCAGTCAAAAAGAGGACACCAATGGGCCTGGAAAGGCCACCACTGTCGGATGGGACATTAAGCTGTGGCTCTGTGTGCAGGAAAGCCATACCCAGTGCATATTAAAGAACATGCTAGATAGCCTTGATGGGAGGCTTCAATCTGTCTCCTAACAGCTATCCAGGGCATCACTCAGAGGTAAAACAACATAACCCTCTGTTACTAAGTGTGGGGCATAAAATATATGAGTTTTAGTTACTTCATGTAACAATAGGTCAACATACAAAATAATTCCTCAAAATACCAAATAAAATTGCCCTACCAAAACAGAGAATTATCATGTTATGTCAATGGGAATATAACTTTGAAGTTCTATAAATTCTAATATATGCATTTAAGGGAAAAATGTGACTGATGATAAATTATAGATCATAATTAATTCTATTAAATCTCTGTTTTCAACAATACTTATTCAGTATTTAAAGAGGCATGAAAGCTGGAATATTTAACAATAAATTATTTTCATAAATATCATTAGTGATTGCCTAATATTGAAATAATCATTATGCAGGGTTTTAAAATGCATATTTTATTAAATGGTTTGAAACAATGCTTATTATTTAAAATTTACATGATTAATATTTGAGATAAAATTCTTCTAACACATGTTTAACCCTCCAAAATTTAAATTTTTGTCTTTAGAGAGTTCATTTGTGCAAAGAGGTAGAAAATCAATAAAATCATGTCAATTATAAATCACTGAATGAGATGGAAATGTCACCCAGGTAACGCTGTGATTGTCACCTATGTTTAAATCATTAATAACGCTAAATAACGTGAAAAGACTTATTATTTCCATCTCACTCAGTGCAATATAAAAAGGAATTGTTGTTCATAGATGGTGCCAGTGGTTGGCGCCGAAAATCATCGGTGAAAGATTTAATGTCTTAAATTAGTGGAAAAAAGGTGAGCCAGCATTAGTTCAATTGGTAAGAATATTCTGGCATGTTTCTGGAGAGTTACGGGTTCAAGTCCCATATGTCGGCAAAATTTTTTCCACAAAATATAAATTGTATCTGGTTTCACCTGGGAAATTCTGGATAATGAATATAACAATTAATTTTATGTGTGCAGTACAACACTTAGAGAGTGTGTGAAATGTCATCTGTATAGTTATTTGTTTGCTCCAATGAAAGAAATTTTAATTTTAAAATTTTCTAATTAGATTTGATAAATTGTGGCTGAGAAGAAGTAATGTAAAATAAACTCATATTTATAAGCCATTAATATTTGTATGTGCTTCATGTTTCAGAAGATAGAAAATTATTTGTTGGAATGCTTAGCAAACAGCAGACAGATGAGGATATACGCAAACTATTTGAGCCTTTTGGCATAATAGAAGAATGCACAATACTGAGAGGACCTGATGGACAGAGCAAAGGTGATTGCTTAAATTATAATGTACAAAAATTAAGGTTTATATTTAAAATTGATACAATACTACATCAAGAGTTCTTTAATATTTTGCACATAATAATAGAAAAATTATAAGTATCAATCTTAATAATTGTTAAGTTTTGCAGTTGGACAAACTAATACATTGCTAGTGTTAACAGGAGAGAATGATGAGTCTGGAAAGTTTTCTTAATTAGAATTTAGTTGTGGCATCATGTACAGACTCATATCCAATTAAAGAATGTTGACTGTCTTTTACAGGAGGCTCCTATTTGCCCTAATAACATTAGTTGGTATGCTTAATCAGTCTTGAGCAATGTAACCAGTGGCCTGTCCATTGTGCAGCAAAAAGCAACAATCATATAACAATGCAAAACATTTGCAATAAAATATGAAAATATAATTCGTTTAACTTTTGCCTTTAGCAGTGACTAATAGTACAGTGGAGCATTTGTTATATGTTTTTCAGGGAACCAGAATTAATAAACACAACTGTCAAAATGATATATAGAAAACGTTGAGAGGTGCCATTATGATTTACTGAAAAATTTGGTGAATAATTATGTTTTGGGTTTCTGAAGCTCATTCTGCATTGGTATTTAGAGAATTTAATGCATGCAATGTGACAAAATTAAGATGAAGGAATGTCGGTTAAATAAGTCACAAATGCACCCACTTGCCAAAATACATTATATAGCAGTACCAGGTTTCAACACTGAGCAGTACCTATCATATTTCATATTACATTAGTGTGCAGACAGTTTATGGTCATTAGTGGGAGAGAGAAACACACATACTTCAGGAGTGATGCATGATGAACAATGTTCAGTTGTTGTGTTTTAACCCTTTAAATGTCCAAGAAATCTGGGAAAAGGGTAAAGGGTAGTAAAGACAAAGAAATAACACTATTTGAACTAGTCCATTTCGAATCTTGGCCATTTTGGGCCATTGTGGGTGTTAAAGGGTTAATGTCAATGTCCCCAAAGTCATTCACAAAGAAATGGTGCCCATATATGATTGGAAGTGTTTATCTCATGCAGCTGTTTGAAGTCAGTGCAGAAAATTCAAGCAAGTTCAGAGAGAAGTTTAGGACAGTACTAGACTAGGACAAATAACTTTCATTGCAACCATTGATGTTGTGTTACAACAGGATGCATGGTTCAAACGGACAGATATCTTCATGCTGATGATAAGTGGGAACTT
Organism: Ryuthela nishihirai; assembly: GCA_038380435.1. Taxonomy (NCBI): domain Eukaryota; kingdom Metazoa; phylum Arthropoda; class Arachnida; order Araneae; family Heptathelidae; genus Ryuthela; species Ryuthela nishihirai. Next base: position 89,552,100 of record JAWZYU010000003.1, on the reverse strand, counting down.
TTGAGATGTTCACTTGGACTTGCCCATAGCCTTCTCCATGATCAACTCCAATTTTGGAATGTGTGCATGTTTTTGCGATGTGTAACTCCTGAAATACACTAATTTCTCTGTCTACCACTAATGACTTTTATTGGAACAACTATGTGGTATGGGACACGATAGATATTACCCACTAGTGCTGAAACTAGATACCATTATGTAATGTATTTTGGCAGTTATGTGCATATATGACTTATTTACTCACCCTCATATATTTTTCTTGGAAACAACGAATTTTTTTTTACATCATTCAAATCTTTAACATATGAAAGTAAAAAATGCAATGCTGAGATGATGCAAAACGACATGCAGGAAAGGAAAATGTATTCTGGTTTGTGAAAATCCAGTTCTTAATTCAAGCCTTCTTTGAGAGGACAGCATATTCCTGGAAATGAGCTTATCATCCATGGTTAGTGTGACCTCATTTTTCCCTGACCAGGCAGATGTTAAATGAGATATCAGTCCCTGCATTGATGGTTTGACCTAGGCCACTGCTTTTCAAACTTTTTTTACCTATAGAACCGTTTACTAAAATCAGATCTTTCATGGCCCAAAATTGTTGTAAAATTGGCAATAAATACAAGCATGAATATCATCATCATCATTCTCAAGCAGCCATGGGCTACAGAGGTCCAACCAGACTGTGCAATTTAGTTCTCAAAGCAAGTCTGTCCTGAGTTATATCTGCTGCATCTAGCCACTGCACACCAATTCTAATAAGGTCCTATTTGACATTGTCTGCCCACCGCATCCTTGGTCTCCCCCTCTTTCTGAAGCCTTTAGGCACACTGTTCATAACCCTATTTGCCAATCTATAATTATCCATACAGGCAACATGGCCAAACCAATGGTGTCTCTCTCTGCACAATATGCTGCTTAAAGGAGGTTGCCGAATCCTTTGCCTAACCTCATCATTAGTTACAAAGTTGAACCACTTAATGCCCAAGATACTGTGTAAGCATCTGGAATCAAAAGCATCTAGTTTCCTGTTATCTTGTTTACAAAGTGTCCAAGTTTCATTACCTTAACTAACCCTAGAAAGAACCAAACTATTATACAGTCTAATTTTAGTCTTTAGGTGTATACGCCTATTTCTCCACACTCTCCATAGATTCTTAAAACTCCTGGCAGCAATCCCTATTCGTCTGTTAATCTCATGCCACACATCACCATATATGTTACATAGCTCCCAAGATAATTAAACTGTGACACCTGCTCAAGACTGCAACCATTCAGATTAACTGAATCACAGCCTGCGTGGCCAATTTTCATCACTTTAGTTTTCTCTCTGTTTATAACCAAACCTACTCTACTACCAGTTTCGTCAACAGCTCGAATGAAAGAGTTCATCTCATCAACATCATGTGTCAAAAGGGCTAAATCATCATCATAATCTACATCAGAAATTTTCATATCTCCAGTCCATTTAAGGCAAAAATCTTTCCCTTGAAGTGAATTTCACATAACATAATCAATAACCAAGCTAAAGAGAAAAGGAGACAAAATGCACCCTTGTCGAACACCAGAAGTAATGCTAAACCAATTGCTACAAGACTTACCAACTCTCACACACGACTCAGTGTTATTATAGAGAGCTTTAATTATGTTACCTAACTTGTCTGGTATACCATATGATTTCACAATCAATAACAAATTATGACGATCAACAGAGTCGAAAGCCTTTTTGAAATCAACAAAGCTAGCAACCAAAGGTTTCTGAAACTCTAAACATTTCTCAAGAATCTGCCTAAGTGAAAATATCTGATCTACACATCCCCTACCACTTCTGAATCCACATTGCTCATCATGCAATTGCCTGTCAACCAGATTCTTAATTCTATTAAGCACAATCATGCAAAGAATTTTCCCTGGAACAGAGAGTAGGCTGATACCGCTATAGTTATCACAAGAACTGCGATCACCGTTTTAGAAAATAGGGATAATAATAGCTCTGGTAAAATCCTTAGGAACCATGCCTTTATCATAAAAGATATTTAAAATTTCAGTCATCCAAGTGGTAACAGAAACATTCCCAGCTCTAAGCATTTCCGTAGTAATTTCATCTACCCCTGGGGATTTATGAAGTTTAAGTTTATAAATAGCCAAAATAACTTCAGATTGTGTTATAGGGCCAACATTAAAGCCAACAATGCATCTATCATCATTACAAACAATGGGTGTGGAACTAACCACAATGTTTAGAATATCACTGAAATGCTCAGCCCACGTAACCATGACAGAATCCTCACCTTCTATAACCTTACCTTGTTTATCCTTCAATCCCTGTATACCTGTCCGTTTTCTACCACACAAAACATTAACTATCTAGTACAGCTCTCCATGGACGAGTGGTTAGCACGCTTGGCTACTGATCCAAGGGACCTGGGTTCGAGTCCCGGGTAAGGCATGGATGTTGTGTGTTGTTTTTCTGCTGAGGTCCTGCCATCCTCTCAGACCTTCTACTCTGGCATATAAACTGACAGGCTCCTGTCAGACCTCTGTGGCAAGCAGCTGCTTGAGGGGGTTTTTATTTTATTTACAGCTCTCTGCTGTTGTGCTAACTAACTGCTTCCTCAGCTTTGTCAGCCAAGCCATGAAGCCAAAGATTCTTATCAGCAGCTAACTGATCCTTTACACATTTATTAAGCTCTCTGTAATGCTTTCTATTAGGAGTAGTAGGGTATTGATTAAGGACATTCCTGCAGTTCTTTCTTTCTGAAATAAGCTCAACTGCCTTATCACTGAAATAATTATGCCTCCTCTGCTCCTTTTTCTCTAAAAGAGTACTGTTAGTTTCCAAAAAAGCCTGTTTAAAATAGTCCCATTCTTCCTCAACTTCAGTAGTAAGCAAACCATGACTGTCATAATGACTAAGTAACCTATCATGGTAAGCTTTAGCTATAACTAGGTCTTTCAGAGCTTCAGTATTAAAGGTAAATTTTTTAACTTTAGCACAACACTTTTTAAGTTTAAGTTGCAAGACACTTTTAACAAGGTAATGGTCAGATCCAATTTCAGCTCCCCTGTGTGACCTGGTATTCCTAACAGAACTAGCCCATTTGCTGTTAATTAATATATAATCAATCATATTCTTATGCAGCTCATCAGATGAAACCTACATGTACTTATGTATGTCGCAGTGTTTGTAATAAGTGTTAATTATTCTGAAACCTTTGAGTTTACTTACCTGTAGGAGACGTTGCCCATTGCCATTGCAGCTGCCAATACCAAAAGGGCCTATCACCCCTCCCCAAAGGTCAGAGTCAGTACCAACTTTGGCATTGAAGTCACCAAGAACAAGGGTAATATCTCCTTTCTTGACAGAATTCAAAATATCCTAATTTGTCTGTAAAACCTATCGGCATCCTCAGTGGGGGCATAGCAGCAGTTTACATTCAAGTCTTTAACACTTGTCTGAAATTTTGCTGTAAGAAACCTTTCATTACTGCACTCATATCCTAGAAGAGCATCACTAACGTGTCTGCTGAGCAGCAGACCCACACCTTGGTGATGCTTATTGTCGTTCCTCCCTGAAAAGAGAAATTTAAGATTATTTTTAATAATCTGACCTTTATCTGTCCATCTGGTCTCTTGCAAGCCAAGAATATCTAAATTATAATGGTGGAATTCTTGTGTGAGGACATCAAGAGAAAAAGCTCTGTGCAGAGTCCTCACATTCCAACTACCTATGGAGAGAAAATGGTTAGTGGGATGTTTAAAGAAACTATGTTTATTGAGAGAGGGAATGCCGACAATATCAAACAGCCCCCTTATCGCAGAATTTTGGCAAAGACCTATTCCCCTTACCACTAAAGGCTGAAGCCATGTACACTGGAAGACTTCCTCCAATGTAGAATTTGACGATGCCAATAGAAGCAAAGAGTTCAGGTGCCTGCGATGACCTCTGCTCGGGATTATCCACCAGCTGATAAACATATCCTGTGAATCTATTTACTTGGGGCTGTCAACCCACAAACAAACAGAAAACACAGCGGAAGATTTTCCCTCCACAGAAGCCCTCCAGTGCAGCAAAATCAGGATCCATAATCAAGCTCAGAACCATAATTCCATTCAGGTTGATATATATGGTCAGCACTAGGACCCTGTGTGGTTGACCACACCTCAGCAGGGTAGAAAAAAAAGAAAAGTAGCCATAGATGTCCAGATCAGTAGGCCACAGTAATCTGCCAGCCCTCTGCTTCCGTTCGCTTCCACAAGAGAATATCTCTTCTGAGAGGTACTAATGGTCTGCACCACGAGAAGGCAGGGTTGGACATTAGGGGCTTGGCCTGGTCGGTTATAGGCATCATCACAGGGGATTGGTGCATAGCTCTCCTTCCAGTGACTGCCTAGCTACCATTTACAGACCAGCATAAATATATACATGCTCAAAAAGAATAAAAAATTATACCTTTATTGAATAAAGTACACAGTAAAGTTTATTGTATTTAATTTCTCAATCAGAAAGTGCAGTTATTTTGATGTTCATAAAAATATGAAATTTGGTGTAATGAACAATAGTTGCAATATGGGATTTATCTCTGTATCCAGTTTATTTTTGTATTTGGTTTTTGTTATGCTATATTGCGAAATTTTTTATTTTGCATAAGTAAGCAGCTGGAAATAGCAGTTTTTTTTTTTGCCTTTAAAATGTCGGGTTTCTCACAATGAATGCAATTATAGTCAAGATAATTTTTCACTTTTTTCAGAAGAAAAGCAATTGAACATTATAATTTTATAATGTATTACTAACAGATATATATATATATAATACAGGTAATGGACAGAAAAATGGAAATATTCCCATGTTAAGTCTTATGGAGAGTCAAATTCAAAGATCCATAATTTCCACAATAAGTATTTTACAGAAATATAGAACTAGATAAGTTGAAATCTCTCTAAATCACAATTTTGAACAATATCCATTCAGTACTTAATGAGTTGTAGAAGTTTCAATATTGGAAAACAGCGACATCAATCATAAGAATTTACCTGAGAAGTTAATTGAAACTTTGTAAAAAAAAGTATTATTTCAAACAATTTAATAATATATGTATGTTTTAGAATTTTATGCAAATAATTCTTTCAATAACTGTTAGTTTTGCATAAGTTTCTTAGGACTGATTTTGTTGTTAAATATTCAAGCTTCCATAGCTCTTTAAATACACAATGAATATTGTTGAAAATTGAGATTTAGAGAGATTTTAATGAGATTTTAATTTGTATAACCCTATTTTCCTGTAAAATGCTTATTATTTAAATTACGCATCTTTGAATTTGATTCTCTACTGACTTAACATGAGAATGCTACCATTTTTTTCTGTCATTACCTGTAGGTCAGGGGCGGGGGTAGCTCAGTCGGTAGCATGCCAGGCTTGTAATCTGTAGTTCCCAGGTTCGAGTCCCAGCTGGGTCAGCATTGAGATTTATCTCCGCAAAATTCCCTGCCCTGCCCACGGTCAGTAGGGGACACTGATGGGCTTGGAAAGGCTGCCGTCCATCGGATGGGACGTTACGCCGTGGCCCCGTGTGCGGGAGAGCCATACCCTGTGCACGTTAAAGAACATGCTGGATGGCCTTGACGGGAGACTAGCATCTGTCTCCCAACAGCTGTTCCAGTTGGTCCCCTCCCCCAACCTTCTCTGAGCCTACGGGGTCCATGTGACCTGGCCATTTAGCCCATGGTGTGCAAAAAAGTGCCGCTCAGAGGGAAAACAACCCAAAACAACCCAACCTGTAGATCATGTTACATTTCAAGTGAAATAGCATCTCATTCTAAATAATAAATTAATAGAAATACAAATTGAAATGAAGACTATTTAAGCTTAATTTTAAAAAAATGTAAATACTCTTTTTGACACTTTAAGGGTTAATATTGTGTCTTGAACTGTCGGGTTACTTCTCAGTTAAGCTACTTCAAAAGCAGGAAAGAGATATGAAATTTTTGTTTTAAAGTTTATCACTAGCAAAGTGTGCAATACTGAAATTTTTGTCACCATTTAATGGAACCCAATGGGAAAACCACTGGCCTAAACTGTACCGGGAGGACTTGAAAAGTAGAGGAATCCTACCAAAAGTAGTAAGACTATTTTTTTCCATACATTCTAACAGTTCAAATGCAGATATTAGCCAACAAAATCAGAAATCTGTTGAACAAAACATTGTGATTTATGATGTATACAGACATTCCCCAGGTTATGCAAGATTTGACTTTTATAAATTTATCTTTGTAAAAAAACCTCAGAAAATAAGTTTTAAAAATCTGAAAATTCTGAGTTGTGCAAATTTATGTTAGCAGGTAAGCAGATTACTTACATGGGGAACTCTGCACTTAACAGACACTTCACTTCTCTTGAAAGGTTTATAAGGAAGGTTGAATGGCCACCACAACCTTCAACTTTGTCATTGCCCCCAATACAAAGACTTTGTCTCACCCTCCTTGTCATCTAATCAGAAATTTCCATTTAATATTCCATAGAAAATGCATGTTAATATGAAGTGAATCCAAGTGCTTCATCATTCATTAAAAGTGTGATAAATATTGGAATAAAATACATGAAATGTATTGAAATTATGTTTATGTTCATTCAAACAGATTATAAGACTGCATCCTATCATCATTTATGCTTCTTCACATGAGGAGGTCAAAACTAGAAATGAAGGCATGAAGTTGAACTATAAATTATATTTAGTTTATTTGTTTTTCAATAAAATTATATACATTTTTTAACAAGCTATCACTTAAGAAATGATGAGCTGAAAAAAATTTGGTTTTGCCATGAGGGATTCGAACCCACGTCTCCAGGAAACATACCTGTTGTGCTACCACTACACCACCAATGGCTAACCTTTTCTCAGCTTATGTGACCTTATAAACCTTCTGGATTTTATTTATTTGATTCGCACTAGTGGTACCATCTATCCAGGAAATGGACAACTCTGTTGCCTCATTAGAGATGGAATTAATATTTGTCACTCACACTCAGGGCGTTAAAATCAATAAATCAGTAGTAAATAATCACAGTAATACTTTCATTTGGAGACGGTTCGAATTCCCACGTCTCCAAATGAAAGTATGTTAGGCAGAGATCAATGTTAAATTATTTTTACTACATGTAGATGACAATCAAAGAATTACATAATTCACTCTGTTACAATGCAATTGCACCACCCAGAAGAAATTCAATTTTTATGTGAATCAGCAGGTGAACACAGCATGGTGGGATATTCAAATGCTTCCATTGTAAGACAATCCAGCTGAGAGGGTCAACATTATAAAACAAGACACGCTGCCACCTTGACTGAATGTTTCATGACTCTGTGGTCAGTAGAACTCTGAGCAATCCCCCAGAATGAAGTTCATAGGAACAGTATAGTGTGTGGAATGCCAAGACAATGATGTGTATGTAAGCCATATTTACCAGCTTTTGATGTTTGAGAGAGGATGAATCATTGGACTCCATGAGGTGGGGTAGTCAAGCCAATATATAGTAGAACATCTCATAAGCTACCATACAGCATTCAATGCTGGCAAAAGTGGTTGGGGTTATGGGAAACCACACAGTCATCAGCAAGGATCTAGTGCTTGCTGATGACTGTGTGTGACTTCCCACACATGGACATCAGCATGACCTATTTTACCCTGAAAAAAGGGGAAAATATGAAAATGATTGTTCTGCTATATATCTTTTGAAACATGAGGGCTGAAAGTAATGAGCTATGCATCAAATGTAAGCTTGTGACATGGGGAGGGATAGCAAGGGGGAAGTTATAAAACTTTATTTTTATAACTTCCCCCTTTATTCCTCCCCAAAAAAGAGTAAAATATATGAAAAATTCTGCTATATTTTTCGAAAGTGAGGGCTAAACATAACAAGTTGTATGTCAAACGAGAGCTTGTGACATGGGAAATGTTGTGATCAATAAAAATATACCTCCCCTTGCTCTCTTCTCCCTAAAAACAAGTAAATTGAAATGTCATTCTTCTACTATATCTCCAAATGCAAGGGTCTACAGTTTTGAGTTATAGGTGTGAAATGAAAGCTCACATTAAGGACTGTTGTGACCCCTCCCCCACCATTATTTCCTCCCCGCAAAAGATGATGGGAAATACAGGAGTGGGGGTTGACATTAATAAGTTATGTCTCAAATTTAAAGCTTATGATATTTCCAATGTCATGAGCTACCTCAAACATGATGCCAAAATGCAGGGGAGTAAAAATGTGGTCAATGTTTGAGTGATATATGAAATTTTCTGAAGGTAGGCATTTTTAGTGACAAAGAAAAAATATAATTAAAATGTTTAAAGAAATACTTATCTTCCTACATGCACCCTAAAAAGTAAAAAAATCCAAAACGTATCAGTTTTGCAATCAGTCATTGAATTTGTATTCACTTCAAAGGAAGATAGGGTGCCGATTTACCTACTCAACATAATTGCATGCAACCTATTTTTCTTTGAAGTGAATACAAATTCAATGATTGATTGCACCATTGCTATGTTTTAGGTTTTTCTCTACTTTTTTAGGGTGCATATAGGAAGATAGATAATATAAATTAATAAAAATATTTAAAAAATACCTATCTTCCTACTGCTTTTTTGCTTGTCATTTGTCAGTTGATGTTTGTCAAAATAGTTTTTCCATTATATCTTTTGAATGCGATAGACAAGCTTAATGATATATGTGCCAAATGAAAGCTTGTGATGCGGGGAGTGTCATAGACTATAAAAAAATTTCCCCCGTGCTTTCTTCCTCACTGAAAAAGGGGAAGTATGAAAATGATTTTCCACTATATCTTTGGAGCACAAGGGCTGAAAGTAATAGGCTATGTGACATATGAAAGTATGTGACATGGGGATTGTCACAATTTAAAATTCCCCCTTCTTTCTTCCCCCCTGAAAAAGGGAAAATATGAAAGTCTTCTGAATGTGAGGGCCTACAGTTTTGAGTTAGTTGTCAAATGAAAGCTCATATGAGGACTGTCATCATAGACTACTTCAAATTACGCCCAGACCAGGTCTACCTGGTTTAGTGGTTAGAATATCTGATTACTAAGTCAACAGGAGTGTCTTTTTTTATGTGTTTTTATGTTGTATGAAAAACTGTGACAAGCTGTATAACATTTCTTGGTTATCTCTGTCCTTTGTATAGAGGAGTAACTTCTTCCCTTAAAAAAATCTATTAATGGCCATTTTGCATAGGGGTAATATGGCCAAACTAATGCAGTCACGTTCTGCACAATATGCTGTTGAAATAAGGTTGGCAACTCTTTTGCCTAACCTCATCATTACTTACGAGGTTAAACCATCTAAAGCCCAAGATACTGCATAAGCATCTAGAATCAAAGGCATTAAGTTTTCTGTTTTCCTGATTACAAAGGGTCATGTTAAACTACCATAACTAAATTTAGGTAGGACCAAACTATTTTATAGCCTAATTTTAGTCTTTAGGTGTATGCACCTATTTCTATACACTCTCCATAGATTCTTAAAAGTCCCGGAACTAATCCCTATTCTTCTGTTTATTTCATGCCACACATCACCAGTATCTGTTACATAGCTGCCAAGATAATTAAACCGAGACACTTTCTCAAGGGTTCAACCATTCAGATTTACTGAACCACAACCTGCCTGACCAAACTACCACTAATTTTCTCTCTCTTTATCATCAAACCTACTCTATTACGATTACATCAACAGCTCTATTGAAAGAGTGTATCTCATCAACATCATATGCCAAAAGCAACAAATCATCAGCATAATCTAAATCAGGGATTTTCAAATCTCCAGACCATTTAAGGTCAAAATATTACCCTTGCAGTGAATTCCCCATAACATAATCTATAACCAAAGTAAAAGAGAAAAGGAGATAATAAAAAACACCACTGCCAAACACTAGTAACAAGTCTTACCTACATATGAAAGCTCTCTATAATAGTATGACTCTGTGATTATAGAGAACTTTCATTATGCTAACTAGCGTGTCTGGTATGCCATACAGTCTTGTGATCAACCACAAATTTTGACGATCAGAGTTGAAAGCCATTTCGAAATTACAAAGCTAGTAACCATAAGTTTCTGAAACTCAAAACATTTCTCTAATAAAAAAAATCACCTGAAACTAGATTTCTGATATTTGTTTATATATATATTTTCATTGTTCTACTTAAAACATGGGTCAGAATTGCAGATGGTGACTTTGCATTGTTCACAATTCATGGGATTTTTCTGTCCTGTTTATGGAAGTGTAGGAACAATATTTTGACTCCTACTTTTTCTTTCCTGGGTGCCATGCATTTTTTTGTTGGGTGGTTCATTTTGGGGATTGTGGCAAAATACCCAAAAAGTTAGTACACTAAGGTTAATAAAATTCGATATTCTCAGAGAAGCACAGCCAAGAACTTGGGGGGGGGGGGGGGATGTTTTAAAACCTTTCAATGCAAACAAATAGTTTCTTCAAAATGAAATTTTTCCAAGTTTTGCTATGCTGATGGGTTTAACCCTTCAGCATAACAAAACCCATGGGATGATGAATTTCCCTCCCAAATGTAGAACTGATTTCTCTGCCAAAGAAATCCTTTTTTGCTCGTATCAAAAACTTATTTCATTCTCAGAAAAAAATAAAACATCAAATTGTAATTTCTATTTTTTTTTAAATCAAAATTCATTGTTTTATACTAAAAATATATATAGCTGTTTCTGGGCTCTCTTTACAGATTTTATCAACATGTGTAATTGATGGGGATATCCTGGAAGAATTTAAGTAAATTTAAATATATGAGAGTAAGCCAAAAAGTAAGGGGGCTATTACACCACCACCACCACATGTTAGTACCAAATAGTGTGACTGTGTGCCAGCAGTCATTACTGTTACACACCCATGCTGTGAGGTGCAGAGTCAGATTGAACATGATGGAAGTACTGCTCGTGTATAGGAAACTAGAGATCTAAGCAGTAATTCAGTTTCTGTTGGCACAGAAGACTCACTGGTAGAAATCTATCAACAGCTTGCGACCCTTTAGGACTTGGTTATCCTGTGAGTGCAGCATATGAGGAAATAGTGCTGTGAGTTTGAAAAATAGTTTTATGACAGTAGTGGATGAGGATCTCTGCACTTAGTTATGGGCAACTGTTCAAAGCCTACCATATAGTTCAGACTTTGGGCATCAAATTTTCACTTGTTTGAGAAGCTGAAGAAGCATTTCCAAGGATGATGCTTTCCACTGGGTGACATCATCAAAGAGGAAGTCCATAGTGGCTTCAGGTGCCACTATGGATGTATCCTTTTTATTGGCAAGGCTTCGATAAGCTTGTTGATATTACATGTCTCAACAAGTCTGGTGATCATGGAAATATAGTATACATATGCAGGGACATTTCCTGTGTTATTACCTTCAGTGTAATTATCTGCCCTCTACAGAAATTAAATATGGTACCTTACTTTCTCACTTACCTTAATGTATAATCTAAATACGTAATATTTACATTAAAGCTTCTATTAATTTCCATATCCAAGTACCACATCCAAAATTTAGGTGGCAGGATGGATTTAACACATGGTTGTATAATGCAACATACCTGAATAACAAAATCCAGAATTATTTCTCATCTTTGACCATAAATGTGGTTGTGCTATTTGTGAATAAGTTGGAAGTATCAGCTGTGAAATTCAAACTTTCAAATACCTTGGAGTTCTAATATTTAGAATAGATATAGGTTCAATATTACCTAAAAAAATTAGAACTATGATATAATTTTTAGGCAGTACAATTACTCAGGATTTGTAGTTTTTACCTTCTGCTATCTTGTACTCTATTGCCTCTTCAACCCTATTTGAATGTTCTTTGTGATACTGGACTGACCATTTAAGGCCAAAATCTTTCCCTTGCAGTGAATTTCACATAACATAATCAATTTCCAAACTAAAGAGAAAAGAAGGCAAAATGCACCCTTGTCGAACACCAGAAGCAATGCTAAACCAATTTCTACAAGACTTACCAACTCTTACACATGACTCAGTGTTATGATAGATTTCATTATGCTAACTAACTTGTCTGGTATGCCATATGATCTCACAATTGGGGCTGGGGTGGCTCAGTCGGTAGCGTGCCAGGCTCGTAATCTGTAGTTCCCAGGTTCGAGTCCCAGCTGGGTCAGCGTTGAGATTTATTTCCGCAAAAATTCCCCGCCCTGCCCACGGTCAGTAGGGGACACCGATGGGCTTGGAAAGGCCGCCGTCCGTCGGATGGGACGTTAAGCCGTGGCCCCGTGTGCGGGAGAGCCATACCCTGTGCACGTTAAAGAACACGCTGGATGGCCTTGACGGGAGGCTACCATCTGTCTCCCAACAGCTGTTCCAGTGGGTCCCCTCCCCCAACCTTCTCTCAGCCATCGGGGTCCTTGTGACCTGGCCATTTAGCCCATGGTGTGCAAAAAAGTGCCGCTCAGAGGTAAAACAACCCACAACCCACAATCTCACAATCAACCACAAATTATGACAATCAACAGAGTCGAAAGCCTATCTTTCTCATCCTCATCGGCATCCTCAGTGGGGGCATAACAGCAGATAACATTCAAGTTTTTAATGCTGGTCTGAAATTTTGCTGTAAGAAACCATTCATTAATACACTCATATCCTAGAAGAACATACTAGTGTGTCTGCTTAGAACGCCTTGGTGATGCTTATTATCTTCCCTCTCTGAAAAGAGAAATTTAAGATTATTTTTAAGAATCTGACCTTTATCTGCCCATCTGGTCTCTTGCAAGCCGAGAATATCTAAATTTTAATGGTGGAATTCTTTTGTGAGCACATCAAGAGAATAAGCTCTGTGCAGAGTCCTCACATTCCAACTACCTACAAAGAGAAAATGGTTAGTGGGATGTTTAAAGAAAGAAACTATGTTTATTGTGCCGTCCTGTGGCTGAGTGGTTAGCGTGCTTGGCTACTGATCTAAGGGACTTGGGTTCGGGCCCTGGATAAGGCACAGACATTTGTGTTGTTTTACTGCTGAGGTCTTGCCATCCTCACAAACTTTCTACTCTGGCATATAAACTGATAGGCTCCTGTCAGACCTCTGTGGCAAGCAGCTGCTTGAGGGGGTATTTATTTTTATTTGTTTATTGAGACCAATTTTATACTTTACCCCATGCCTGCAATTAGGGAGCTGTTTGCCAACAATGTCAAACAGCTCCCTAATTGCAGGCATGGGGCAAAGACCCATTCCCCCACCACTAAAGGCTGAAGCCATCTATACTGGAAGACTTCCTCCAATGTAGAATTTGACGATGCCAGTAGAAGCAAAGTGTTCAGATGCCTGCGATGACCTTTGCTCAGGATTATCCACCAGCTGATAAACATATCGTGTGAATCTATTCACTTGAGGCTGTCAACCCACAAACAGAAAACACAATGGAAGATTTTCCCTCCACAGAAGCCCACCAGTGCAGCAAAATTAGGATCCATAATCAAGCTCAGAGCCTTATTTCTGTTCAGTCCAGTAGGTTTATGTGGTCAGCACCAGGACCCTGTGTGGTTGACCACTCCTCAGCAGGGTAAAAAAAAAAAAGTAGCCATAGTTGTCCAGATCAGTAGGTAACACTAATCTGACAGCCCTCTCCTTCCATTCACTTCCACAAAAGAGTATCTCTTTTGAAAGGTACTAACAGCCTGCACCACAAGAAGGTGAGTCGGACATTAGGTGCTTGGCCTGTTCTTTGCACCATCCCAGGGGATTGGTGCATAGCTCTCCTTCCAGGGACTACCTAACTACCATTTACAGACCCATAATTTATATTATGAATTAAAAAAATGTGTATTAAATAAATCCTACTATATAAATATTTCTTTTCTTCCCCATTGCCTATTATCTTACTTATTTGCAAAACTGATGTTTAAAAATAATACTGCAACTTAACGACTATCATGTTTTGAAACCTCAAAGCAAAAAATATTGATGCCTATGACTATTTCACTGATATATCTGCAAAGTTGTGTTCTTTCCCTTTATTCTGCACAGTCTTCATTGTAACAGTTCAATCTCAATCACCCTGGTATCTGAGAATGAAATCTAATATTAAATGGCAATAAAAGTTATTTTATTATTATAAGAATACTGTAATTATATATATTTAATTTTTTATTTTTAGCAGAATTAGAAGCAGTGTTAGAACATAAACTATTTTGAAGGGGCCGATGAAAGCATCAGGAGAAGTCTAATGGATTTCAGAAAAATAGGTTCTGGATAATATCTTTATTGTAGCTTACTTAATCCGTTCAAACTGAAGAGATAGTTAATAGTGAAAGGGGGAAGCATTTTCTTATCAATAGATTTTAAAGAATAAAGTAGGTCTACATAAAAGTAAGAGTTATAGGTGTCAAGTAAAAAAATGAATAATGGATGAAAAAGATTTCAGGCATTGCAGAAATTGGAAGGTGGTTTAAATGCTGAAGATCTTGACTTAAAAAGAATAAACCAGTGCTGTGAATGATTGGCAGTCTTTATATATTTTTCAGCATACTGTCCATTCATTGTGGCCGAAAATAGTAAATGGAGATTGATTTGCTATTGCATGTGTCTCTCTCTATTCACAACTTTTGTTTCAATATAAATGCAGATGTTTCGAATTCCACGAATGTTGAATTTGAGGCCATAAAACTTCAAAAATGGATGTAGCAAAGATAATTTAATATAAGGAATAGTCATTAGATTGAAAAGCTGTTCTAAATGTAAAAACTATTTTTAGTGGTATATACAGCGAAACTTAAAATCCAAAATACTTATATATGAAATAAACAGTGGATTCCACACTGAGAATGATAATTTTTAGAGTTGTGTGATGACATGATTGTTAAATCTTTAAAAATTTTAAAGGGCCTTTCCATTATCAGGAATACGTGTCCAGGAAATCACAAATGAGACTTTATTCTACTCCTACTCAGGTTCAGTTCAAGTTTATGTTCTTATTTGGATTTTAACTTTTGAAGTTTCCACTTTTCCAGCTTCTATAACTTGAAATATTAAGTGAATACAATAGTTATTTAAATTGTGAATATTTTTGAAAATCAAGATTTTGATTTTAATAAGATGCACTGCTGGCCATTAAAAGTGAAGAAAGACAAGAGATATCAAAGCCATATTTAGTGAATACATAACTTATGTTACAAGGATCAAATGATTACAAAGACAACTCAGTTAGACTTGTGGAATACAAAGAAATCAGTATCTTGTGTAACCACCATGAACGGCAATAACTGCTTCTACACAGTCCAGCATTGAGAGGATGAGACGTTGGATGTGTTTGGGGAAAATCAGTCCATGCAGTTTCAATATGTAGCCAAAGTTCAGCTGCTGGTATCTGGTGTGCTAGTTGTTGTGAGATCATGGACCTGACATGTTCAATTAAGGACAGATCCGGTGAACGTGCAGGCCAATACAGAAGTGTCACCTGATTCAGGAATTATTGGACAATGCATGTCACCTGTATTCGGCATTGTCCTGTTGGTAAATGGCACCAGAGATCCCCTGATGATGTTGGCACAGGCTCCAACACCTCAGTGATGTAACACTGACTGGATCCTCAATATCCTTGTTTGTGGTGACCCAGGACAAAAATTAAATTTAGGTTTTTACTGAGGGATGAACTTTACTTCTATAATACTAATAATGTTTGCCCTAGGTAGTCGTGGGGTGAGCTGTATCTATATGGTACTGACTTGCCCTCAACCGTAGATAGTGGTAATCTTGGCATTATCCCTATAGATGGCCTGCAGTCTTTGAATTGCAATGCATCTGGGTTTTGTCATTCTATTAATTACCTGTTTCAAAGTACTGGTAATGCATATGAGGTGCGTGTGTGAGTGGAGTCCAATGGCACCCCATACCATTACACCAGGGGCCAGACCTGTATGGCACTGCATCATGCATGTGTCACTGAGCCTGTCGCCGCAGTACCACCAGATACAGATTCGTCCATCACGGTGCAGCGTACTGAAGCGGGATTTGTCTGAAAAGATGATGCGATGCCATTCATACATTCATGCGCGACATTCTTGGCACAAGTGCAATCGCATACATCTGTGTTGTAGAGTCAATGGTAGCTGAAGCAATGACTGCCTAACAATGATGTCCCGATGCTGCAGATGACATCGAACTGTACATGCGGACACTGGTTGATGTGGAACACACCCTAACTGTTGAGCTAATAATGATAAGGTGTTTGATGTGGCTGTACGACCATTCAAAGCAATGCGCACAAGATGTCTATCCTCTTGTTTGTTTGTGTCTCAACTCTGTGCCAGCATCTTGACAGCTGTCTTGTGGATCCCCTTCCCCTACCCAACTCTGAGCACTTGGGTCCTTGTGGCCTGGCTATTTAGCCCATTATGTATATAAAAGTGCCACTTAGAGGTAAAAAAAATTAGTTTATCATTGTAAACACAAAAAGGGTAATATGGAACTTAAAGCTATGATGTTTTGTGCGGAAGTTTATATTTCTGTTGCTCAAAGCCACTGAAGCTAAGCTCACTGGACAAAAAATTAGTCACACCTGACTGAATGTCACCAAATAGCATATAACACCTCCATGCAACCGAAGAGCAGCTGAAATCCTGTCTGGTATGGATGCCACCAGTGTGCGAGCAGATGTAGTGCACATCAATATTCATCCACTCTTCAAGCAGCAAATGCCGCAGTTCAGCCAGATTGGCCAAATGGCTGGGACAGCGCTTCACTCATTGCCCCAAATAATTCCACAGGTTTCCTATGGGATTCAAGTCTGGGGATTTGGCAGGCCAGTCGAGATGTTCGAAGGCTTCAGAATGCTCATTGTGCCAATCCACCACACTTTGAGCCCTGTGCACACGACAATTGTCATCTTGGAAGACTGGGGTATCCTTCTGGTGTTCACTGTGGAGATGCTGCACAAAAGGCAACATGTGGTTGTCCAGTAGCTCCATATAGCCCTTCTGATTCAAGTGTGATGTCACTGCAACCAAAGGACCCATTTCCTCGTACGTGAAACACTCCCAGAACATCACAGAGCCTCTTCCAGCTTGAACAGAACCTTGCACACAGTCCGCATGGAAGGCTTCATGTGGCTTACGATGTACCCGTCACCTCGCATCATTCGAGTACAAGCAAAAACGTGACTCATCCAACCAGATCACATGTTTCCAAGAGTCGACAGTCCAGTCTTTGTGACGCTGCACCCACTATAGTTGTGCAGCCTTGTGTAGAGCTGTTAACATGGGTCTCTTCCATGGTACTCTGCTCCAGATATCCATGGCATGCAGTTCCCTTCATAGTGTTTGTTTGAAAACAGTTTGTTGTAGGCCTGTATTGACTGACTGGAGCAATTCCTTCCTCATTGCAAAAGCAGTTTGCCCTAACAGTGCATGACACACTGCAGCAGTCCCAATTGGTGAGCACAGTCTTTCTGCCGCAGTTCTGGTAATGATTAGCAGTGAACTGCGATGTATGCCACTGCTGGAAGACCCTTTGGGCAGTATGTTTCAGTACACCTGCAAAGGCAGCAACTTCTTGTATACTATTTCCGTTGACTCAGCCAAATGCAAAAACATCTTTTTGCTACTCATTCACATCTTTGGTATGACCCATGTTTCACGAAACGACTAATACACATGTGGCATACAACAACTTCTTGTCACTGCATGAACACCGTAGTGCACGGCACAGCTATTTGTAGGACTCGTTTATTACTGGTGTGCCTTCTGTTGCTGTGGAATGGACATAACCCTCTTATGGCGGGAGATGACTAATTTTTTGTCTGGTGAGCTTATTTTCCACTATAAAATGGTGAAAAATGTTTACGTTTTGTTAGCTTTTATTTTGGTTTTGGTACCATTTTTAGTTTGCTCAAGTGCTACTGAACACTAATTACTGTAAGTTGTACAATGTCAAAATTATTATGCACTTTCTAATGTTTTCAAAAAGAGGAATACTGTTAAATATAAATAAATAAACGAAACGACAGAGGAATGCTTTTTGAAATCTTCATTAAATACATGTGGAAGACTACACCTTTCCTTCATTTTTCCACAAGTTGTTATTTTATGGTACTAGCAACTCAGACTTTTGCAAATTAGAGAATTTTAAATAGTTGATCAAGAGGTTTGTAAAATTTCTTAATAAATTTTAGTCATAAAATATTTGTTTCGTTGATAAATATGAATTGTGAAACATTTGTATGTTTATTTATTGTTTTTGTTTTTTAGGATGTGCATTTGTGAAATTTGAAACACATTCAGATGCACAGTCTGCAATTAGTGCTTTACATGGAAGTCAAACGATGCCAGTAAGTTGCATTGCTTCATTATGTTTGCAGATAACTGCAATGGTATTTTAATCTTCTAAATGAGTTAATTTTTGACTGAAATGACAGAAGATACTTCTACAAAACGGAGTATGTATAATGCACTAACTGTCAATACCCATTATATTTATAGGCAAGAATTTTGTCATGTTGAGCATTTTCATCATACCCACTTAAATTGATGATGATAGTATCAATTTTTTTTACGGTCTGGTTGGACCTCCATAGCCCATGGCTGCTTGAGGATGATGATGATGATGATGATGATAGTATCTGCTGCTATATTTACTTCAAAAGTAATAAACCGTGTGCATACTGATTTTTTTTGTCACTGAACAATTTAAATACTCAGTAAATTGCTAAATTTTCACATTTTGCTGCTTAAACATTTCAGTTTATCAATTACAATTTAGGTAAAAAGTTTTGTTTTTAAATTAAATTGAAAGTTATGCACAAGCTTATAATTGACACTTTGAACTCATTCTCTGCTACACATTTTTATTGCTTGCAACTGGGGTTCATATGGGAGAAATCTGTAATAGGATAATTAAAAAAAAATCTTTATATGATGTGAAGCAATACATTTCAGTGGGTTCTAAAACAGAAAATAGTAAAGCTTTCTAGATATAATTATTTTAGGTTTCCTTAACTGGTAAGCTTTATCAAATATAGCAGTTGAAGAAAGGATTATCTATCCCATGGGGGGGGGGGAGGGCTCAGTCGGTATCGTTCCATTATTGTATCTGCAGTTCCAAGGTTCGAGTCCCAGCTGGGTCAACGTTGAGATTTATCTCTGCAAAACTCCCCACCCTGTCCATGATCAGTAGAGGACACCGATGGGCTTGGAAAGGCTGCCGTCCATCGGATGGGATGCTAGGCCATGGGCCCGTGTGTGGGAGAGCCATACCCTGTGCACGTTAAAGAACATTTTGGATGGCCTTGACGTGAGGCTACCATCTGTCTCCCAACAGCCGTTCCAGTGGATCCTCTCCCCAAACCTTCTCTGAGCCTATGGGGTCCTTGTGACCTGGCCATTTAGCCCATTGTGTGCAAAAAAAGTGCCGCTCAGAGGTAAAACAACCAACCAACCAATCTGTCCCAATGTGTCTTCTGCATTACGCCTTTTCTTATTTTGGTATATTTAAGGAAATTGCCAGTGGTTGGATATGAATGACTCAGAAATGGACAAATTATAACCAACATAGTAAATGTACCCCCATGAAGATCCATATCATTGCCAATGATCTTCTTGCTTCAGAAAGAGATCTCTGTTCCCTGATTATGTGTACTGTCATTGATGACTTCTGTTTGTTGACTTTCGTATTCATAGGGCTAATCATCAAGAACTATATTTCAGTGAGCCACTTTTATTTTTGTGGGTGACTTCATCTTCTCAATGTCGCCACATGCCAGAGTTCCGCTTCTGTGTTCCCCATTCTTTTTTCGTGCTCAATTTGTTTTTCCATAATGGGAATTACTGATTCATCTTTAATTTCCTCTAGTTATTTTCCAGCTTTTATTTTCATTGTTTTGCAATTACTCGTTCTCACAATTTTATATATTACCTTATAATTTCTTCTGCTGTGTTACCATTTAGAGACCATGGTAAGTGCACTATAAGGTAGTTTATATATCTATCAGTGACAGGTAAACTAATCACTAAATCATAAAATCTGTGGAATATCTCATTGCTACTTAGAATCCTTTCAGTGAAATCATTTTGGAGTGGATGCATTCTGGTAATTGAGAGACAAAACAACATTAACATGAAACAGAGCATAATTTCTCATAGGATATAAATTGTAAATTCAAACTAGTTCTAAAGCCCTTGACTATTGTGATTATTTAACATTTTTGACCCCTCCCCCCAAAAAAAAACAACTCCATAGTTTACATATGAATATCCATAAATTCAACCTACATTGTGTTAACAGTTCAAGTCGGTATTTGTAATAAAACCCATCTTCTAATTTAAAACCACTATTTTTCCCATATTGACACTAACTGAGAGGTCTCTTGTCTGTACCAAGAAGCTTTAGCTTAAAATGTTATTCTCAACTATAATGAGAACAAGGTAAAAATCTAATTTAAATCTATCATTATTATTTGCATCATTTACTCATAGAATGCTAGTGCAAAATAAAGTACAAATAAATCAGTATGGAACACTTAACCAAAATAATAAACTGATGCTGAATAACAGGAGTTATCCAGGGAATGATATTAAAGTAAAAAAGCCTTAACCTTTCCCATGTCCAGTCCAAAAAACTAGAATGAACCTGGAGGCCCCAGTATATTTTCACTGTGCTCAACCAAAAGGAAAAAAGTTTGGAATTTGTTTTGCCAAATAACTAATGAGCAGAAATAGATTATGTTTTATCAAGTTAAACAGCATTCAATTCTGAATTTTATGGAAATAAAATTTTGAACCAAAATGCAAAACGTATTTAACCCATCCAACTCCAACTCTAATCCAGCACAAATGTTCCCAGCTCTTGTTCATGTTAGAGAAGTGCTAATTAATTTCATCTTTCGAATTTTAGTGAAAAAAATAAGTAAGCTTCGTTACTGTAGTACAAGGTTTGTAAAAAAAAATTACTGAATAAAAAACTTTTTTTTTACTGTTTCTAATCAAATATTGAAACTTACATTTAAATCCATGATATATATTTTTTACCTGTTGATTCCACTTGAAAAAAATAAGATACAGTTTTAAGATAAATCTATTTGAATCTGCAGTAAATGTAGGCACATGTTAATTCATTCATTCGTAGATTAGATACATACACATTCATTCACTCACTCGCCCGCCCACTCGTCAGCCAGCCATGGGTTACGGAGGTCCAACTGGACTGTGTAATTTTCCTCTCCAGATGTCTCTCTTCTGAGCTACTGCATTTGGCCACTGAGGCCAATTCTAGCAAGGTCTTGTTCGACATTGTCTGCCCATTGCATCCTAGATCACCCTGTTTTTCTGAAATCTTTATGCACACTGTTCATAATCCTGTCTGCTAATCTTCAGCTATGCATACGGGAAATATGGCCAAATCAACGCAGTCTCTCTATGCACAAAATGCTGCTCAAAGGAGATTGATGACTCTTCTAACCTCATCATTGCTAACAAGGTCGAACCATCTAATGCCCAAGATTTTGGTATGTTTAAGGAAATGGCCAGTGGTTGGGTATGAATGACTCAGAAATGGACAAATTATAACCAACATACTAAATGTACCCCCATGAAGATCCATATCATTGCCAATGATCTTCTTGCTTCAGAAAGGGATCTCTGTTCCCTGATTATGTGTACTGTCATCGATGACTTATGTTTATTGACTTTCATATTCATAGGGCTAATCATCAAGAACCATATTTCAGTGAGTCACTTTAATTTTTGTGGGGGACTTCATCTTAATCGACATTGGGGAGTAGTGGCACTCCCCATGTTGCAAGCTTTCATTTGGCATTAATATCATTTGACTCAATCTCCCTCCCCCCTTTCTGGGGGTTGCTCAGTCAGTAGCATGCCAGACATGTAATCTGTAATTCCCAGGTTCAATTCCCAGCTGGTCAGCATTGAGATTTATCTCTGCAAAACTCCCTGCCCATGGTCAGTAGGGGATACTGATGGGCTTTGAAATGTTGCCATCTGTCGGATGGGATATAAGCCATGGCTCTGTGTGCAGGAGAGCCATACCATGTGCATATTAAAAAACGTACTGGATGGCCTTGACAGGACTACCATCTGTCTCCCAATAACTGTATAAGTATCCAGAATAACTGCGTAAGCATCTAGAATAAAAGGTATCAAGTTTCTTGTTATCCTCTTGCTTACAAAGGGTCCATGTTTTGCTACCGTAATTAATCTTTGAAGAACCAAACTATTATACAACCTAATTTTAGTCTTTAGGTATATATGCCTATTTTTCCACATTTTCTATAGATTCTTAAAAGTCCCAGCGACAATCCCTATTCTTCTATTTATCTCATGCCGCATGTCACTGGTATCTGTTACATAGCTACCGAGATAATTGAGACACTTGATCAAGAGTGCAGTCAATCAAAGCAACTGAAGCACCATCTGCCTGACCAATTTTCATCACTTTAGTTTTTTCTCTGTTTATCACCAAACCTACTCTGTTACCAGTCTCGTCAGTAGCCCTAATGAAAAAATTCATCTCATCAATAGCATTAATTCAGTAGGGCTAAATTATCTGCATAACCTAAATCAGAAATTTTGAAATCTCTAGACCATTTAAAGCAAAAATATTTACCTTGCAAAGAATTTTGCGTGACATAATCAATAACCAAACAAAAGAGAAAAGGAGACAAAATGCACCCTTGTCTAACTCCATTAGCAATGCTAAACCAATTGATGCAAGACATACCAATTCTCACACATGACTCAGTGTTATTATAGAGAGCTTTCATTACACTAACTAACTTATCAAGTATTCCATATGATCTAACAGTTAAACCACAAAATATGACAACAGAGTCAAAAACCTTTTTTGAAATCAACAAAGCTAGTAACCAAAGGTTTTGAAACTTGAAATGTTTCTCAAGAATCTGCCTAAGCAAAAAAAATCTAATCTACACATCCCCTACCACTTCTGAATCCACATTGCTCATCACACAATTGTCCATCAACCAAATTCTTAATCCTATTAAGTATAATCATCCAAAGAACTTTACCTGGAACAGAAAGTAAACTAATTCCCCTATAATTATCACAAGAACTGTGATCACCTTTTTTAAAAATCGGAACAACAGTAGCTTTAATAAAATCCTTAGGAACACCACTTTTTTCATAAAAAAAATTCAGAATTTCAGTCAGCCACATGACAACACAAATGTTCCCAGTTCTAAGCATTTCAGTGTTGATTCATCCACCCCTAGTGATTTATGAAGTTTTAATTTAGAGACATCCAAAGGAACTTCGAAATATGATATAGGGTCATCATTAAAGCCAGTAATGCATCTAACCTCATTACAAACAATGGAAGTAAAAATTATCACATTATTAGCAGATTTACCCAGCATTGCTCAGGTCTGAAGCTTTCTAAAATGTAGAGTAGTGGCACTCCCCGTGTCACAAGCTTTCATTTGGCATAAATATCTCGGGGGGTGTCTCAGTTGGTAGTGTGCCAGACATGTAATCTGTAGTTCCCAGGTTCAATTACCAGCTGGTCAGCATTGAGGTTTATCTCTGCAAAACTCCCTGCCCACAGTCAGCAGGGGACACCGATGGGCTTGGAAATGTTGCCATCTGTTGGATGGGATGTTAAGCCTAGCTTCATGTGCATATACTGTGCATGTTAAAGAACACATTGGATGGCCTTGACAGGAGACTACCATCTGTCTCCCAATAATCGTTCCAATGGATCCCCTCTCCCAACCTTCTCTGAGCCTTTGGGGTCCTTAAAGAACACACTGGATGGCCTTGATGGGAAATTACCATCTGTGTCCCAATAGCTGTTCCAGTGGGTCCGCTCCTCCAACTTTCACTGAACCTACGGGGTTCTTGTGACCTGGCCATTTAGTCCAATGTGTGCAAAAAAGTTCCATTCAGTGGCAAAACAACCCAACTTCCCCCTCCGGTTAAAATTTTCCCCCTCTCTTTTAGGGGAGGAAAAAAATGGACGTTATTTGAGGTACCCATTATCCTCCCCACATCAGAAGTTTCTAAGCCAAAAACCGGAATTCCCTCTCTCAGATAATTGAACTTTTCAAATCACTTCATACACATCAGAGTTTCTTAGATACAATTTGCCAGGCATATGTAACTTGATAGCAAAAAATTTAACTATGTTCTGAGGTGTATAAAAAATGTAAAGGTACAAAAAATTATTATTATTTATGTACAAAATTATTTATTACTCAACATAATATTTTTATCTCTGCAAAATTCCCCACCCTGCCCACGGTCAGTAGGGGACACGGATGGGCTTGGAAAGGCCACCACCTGTCGCATGGGACGTTAAGCCATGGTCCTGTGTGCGAAAGAATCATACCCTGTGCACGTTAAAGAACACACTGGATGGCCTTGACAGGAGGCTACCATCTGTCTCCCAGCAGCTGTTCCAGTGGGTCCCCTCCCCCAACCTTCTCTGAGCCTTCGGGGTCCATGTGGCCTGGCCATTTAGCCCATGGTGTGCAAAAAAGTGCCACTTAGAGGTAAAACAACCCAACATAATATTAAAAACATTTATTAATTATTTGTATATATACTTTTATTAGCTTTTGCATATTTTTGAAATTAATGATTTTAACTTCTGGTGCAATTTAGGTTTTGAAGCTTCCATTTCAACAAATAATCTCTTGTTCTGCTCATGCTTAATTAGAACAACTTCAGTATCCATGGACACTCGTGCTCTTGACCCAACAAACTGAACAATGAGTTTATCATGCGAAATCAGAGCGAAATTAGTTTTATGCATTGATTATTTCAAATTTAATGCTGGTAACAGTGGTTTTGAATAACTCATCTGTTAATGTTTAATCACGTGAATCAGATATTAGTTTAGTTTGATGTATTCCTTTTTTCAAATCTATTCGTGGCAACAGTTATTTTGAATAAATTTCAAATGTTAATGTTAAATCAATGGGCATTTTGAGAAATTCTAACCCTCCCACCCCAATTTTGGTTGGCCCCAGCGACTTTGCACATAGCCTATATTTTTCCTGGATGAAGGGAGCTTCCATGCACAGTTTTGGGGTCTCTAGCTCTTCTGAAGGCTGAGTGCATAAGCAGACAGATACACAAACAAACAAACAAACTTTCTTCTTTATATATTAGATCATCTCTGAAATACTCAGCCCACCTAGTCATCATAGAATCCTCACCTTCAACCTCCTTGCCTTGTTTATTCCTCAATCTCTGTGTACCTATCCGTTTTCTACCACACAAAACATTAACTATCTGGTACAGCTCTCTGCTGTTGTGCTGTCTAACTGCTTCTTCGGCTTTGTCAGCCAAGCCATTAAGCCAAAGATACTTAACAGCTGATAACTGATCCTTTATACGTTTATTAAGCTCTTTTTAATGCTTTCTATTAGGACTAGTAGGGTATTGATTAAGAACATTCCTGCAGTTCTTTCCAAAATAAGCTCAAGTGCCTTATCACTCAAATAATTTTGTTTCCTCTGTTCCTTTTACCCAAAAGAGTACTGTTGTTTTCAAGAAAAGCCTGTTTAAACTGATACCATTCTTTCTCAACTTCATCAGTAACCAAACCACAATTGTCATAATGACTAAGTAGCCTATCATGGTATGTTTTGGTTACATATGGATCTTTCAGGCATTCAGTGTTACAGCTAATTTTTTAAAACTTTAGCACAACATTTCTTAAGCTTCAGCTGCAAAACACTTTTGACCAGGTAATGGTCAGACCCAATTTCAGCTCCCCTGTATGATCCTAACTGAACTAGTCCATTTGTTGTTAATTAAAATATAATCCATCATACTTCCTGTGCAACCCATCAGGTGAAACTCATGCATATTTATAAATGTCCCAGTGTTTGTAGTATGTGTTAGTTATTTGCAAACCATTAAGTTTACTAACCTGTAGGGACATTCCCCATTGCCATTGGAACTACCAATGCCAAAGGGACCTAAAACTCCTGCCCAAAGATTAGAGTAAGTACCAACTTTAGCCTTGAAGTCACATAGCACAAAAGAAATATCTCCTTTCTTCACAGAATTCAAAATGTCATGAAGCTGGCTGTAAAACGTAACCTTTCTCATCAGAATCCTCTGTGGGGGCATAACAACAGATGACATTGAATTGATGTCTTTAATTTTTGTTTTATATTTTGCTGTAAGAAATCTTTCATTAATGCAGTCATATCCTAGAAGAGCATCACTGGCATGTCTGCTGAGAAGCAAACCTACACCTTGGAGATGCTTTTCATTCTCCCTACCTGAAAAAAAAAAAGAAATTTAAAGTTATGTTTAAGTATCTCACCTTTACCTGTCCATCTGGTCTTTTGCAAGCCTAGAATATCTAGGTTATAATACTGGAATTCCTGAGTTCCAGATTGAGAATTCCAGATTCACTGGAATTTTCGGAGGACATCAAGAGAATAATCTCTATATAATGTCCTCACATTCCACATACCTCCATAAAGAAAATGATTAGTCAGATTTTTAAAGAAACTTGTTTTATTGAGAGAGGTAGGGTCAACAATATCAAACAGCCCCCTAATCGTAGGCATGGGGCAAAGACCTGTCACTCCTCTGCTAAAGTCACCGATACTAGTAGGAACTTCAGACACTGCATTTTCAAGTGGACCTTTTCGAGAACCATGTGACCTGCCTGAGACACATTACTCCAGTTTAGGATTGGTGATGCCCAACTAGCTAAGTGAGGGTTGAGGTTCTACCAATGCTAAAGGCTGAAGCTATTGCTAGTAGGAACTTCAGGCACCACCTTTTCAAGTGGACCTTTTCAAGAGCCATAGACCTCCCTGAGATACATTACTCCAGTTTAGGTTTGGCAATGCCTAACTAGCTAAGTATAAGTTCAGGTATAAATAGCATCAAGTAGCAACAATTTAGTTTATGCTTTCATTTTGCTGTCTTATATGCAGATTATTGATCAGTTGTGATTTCTAGTCTTCTTAGTTCCTGCTATAGCAGAGTTGTAATGCTTTCTAAACTTCTAATGTAAAGATATTGATTTCATTACTGCTGAAAATTGCATCATATGGGAACTATGCACATTGGTTTTCAATCAGTATTTTAGCAGACTTTCGATTTTAAAGACTTTTTTTTTACTCTAATGCATCTTAAATTATTTTTATTGCTTCTTAAATGTATAATAAAATAATCGAAAAAATGAAAAAAAAACCTCAAGCAGCTGCTTGCTACAGAGGCCTGACAGGAGCTTGCCAGTTTATAACCATAACTGTGAGAATAGTGGAACCTTAGCAGAAAAACAACACAAACACTTATTATAATTTGAAATGATTGAAAATGAAATCGCTGGTGATCTCTAAAATGGTGGATATCAGAACTGTAGAATTAAATTGTTAGCTTCAAAGTGCAATTTTTGAAAAATACTTACTTTAGCAATACTTTTAATTAATTTCAATCAAATAAACTAATTCAGATTAAGAAATTGCAATTTTTGACCAAAATTTCATTGAGAATTTTAAAATAAACTTTTTTGTAGCTTCATAAAAATACAATTCATTCTCAATTTTGGTGTTTCAGTTAAATTTTAAATGCTTTGGAACATGTTTATTTATGTTTTTTTTTATTACATTTCAGATTTATTTTTCAATATTTATTTAAATTATCTTCTTTTTAAAGCAGATTGATTTTTTTATGACACTATGTTTTTTAGACTTAAGAGTTTGCAGAGCATCAAAAGTCTATGCATTATTTCTGTAAATGACTAAAAAATATGGAAAAAACTAAATAAATGAAAGATTTAAGCATTAACAAAAAAATCCAAAGTGAATGCACAGTATTCCCTGTTAAGAAACAATAATTAATAGATTCTGAAAAAAATTCATCGCCGCCACGGCGGGAATCGAACCCGCATCTCTCCAGATTCATGCCAGAGCGCGCTACCATTGCACCACGCGTCGGACAACGAATATTTACAGAATATGACCTTTTAAGTTTTTCTTCTGGAGACGTGACTGAGTATAGATGGCGCTGTCTCAGTCACGTCTGAAGAAGAAAAACTTAAAAGGTCGTATTCTGAAAATATTCGTTGTCCGACGCGTGGTGCAATGGTAGCGCGCTCTGGCATGAATCTGGAGAGATGCGGGTTGATTCCCGCCGTGGCGGCGATGAATTTTTTTCAGAATCTATTAATTAACAAAAAAAGTTATGAACTGCTTATATTAGAATAATAAAATAATTTAGAAAAAATGTGGAATTTTTTCTTTTACTAAAGTTAAAATGGAAAAAAATGTAGTAAAATTTTGCAGTATATAAAAAAAGGCTTTAATAATTTAACTTACCATTTGTTTTCTTTGAATTTTTGCCATTTTATTAATCACAGATTCTCTTTCTTTTGGTAATATAGCATGACATATTTCCATTTAATAGTTACTTAAGGATGAGGTTCTAAAGCTGTTGATTTTCTGAAAACACTTTTAAACAAATCTAGCCACCAGTTTAATTTTGAAACCCAACACTTTTTAAGGGTTAAATTTTTTAAAGTAGACCTTTTCAGAGTGATATGTAGCAAAAAAGGTTATGATAAAATGAATAAATCTTAAATTAGGAAAATTTAGTGAACAAAATTAATTATATCACATACCAATACAAAGAAAATTTCTGAATGGCATAATAAGCAAAATGTTTTAACAGAAACATGTTTTTTTGTCATATTTCTCTGTGTGACAGTTTAAAACAAGTGCTAGAATCGCACAGATAACTTTGCGCTGTTCATAATTGTGGGCGTTTTCTGTCTTGTTTGTGGCAGTGGAGCAAAACTTTCTTCTTAGCTGATACTTTTTGCCTATCTTCCTATTGCTTTTGACTTAGACATTTGTCGGTTGGTCAGTTTGTGGATTTGACAAAACATTGTTCCACCATATCTTTCAAACGCGATGGAGAAACTTAATGATTTATGTGCCAAATGAAAGCTTGTGATGCAGGGAGTGTTACAGGCTATAAAAAATTGACTCCTGTGCTTTCTTCCCCCCTAAAAAGGGAGAAATGAGAAACCATTCTTAAGCTATATCTCCAGAACACGAAGGCCAAAAGTAACAAGCTGTACTGATGCAAGGAATGTCTTAGGCTGGGAAAAATTTACCCCCCATGCCTTCTCCCCCCTTAAAAAAAGAGGAAGAAATGAAAATGATTGTTCCTTTATATCTCCTGAATGTGAGTGCGGAATGTAACCAGCTATGTGTCTGATGAAAGCTTGTGACATAGGGAGTGTTGTAGACTATAAAAAATTGACCTTCCATAGTTTCTTCCCCCATAAAAAGGGGAAATGCGAAAAAATTGTTCCACTATATCTCCAGAATGTGAATGCCAAAAGTAACAAGCTGTAGTCAAATGAAAGCTTCTGTCACGAGGAAGGCCCTAGGTATGAAAAATTGACTACCATGCTTCCCCCCTAAAAAAGAGGGACAATGTGAAAATGATTGTTCCTCTATATCTCCTGAATGCGAGTGCGGAAAGTAATGAGCTATGTGTCAAATGAAAGCTTGTGATGTGGAGAGACACTCCTTTACATCTTACGACACGTAAGCTATAAAAAAGACCCCCAAGCTCACCACCCCTTTAAAAAATGGGATATGTTAGTCTTTTTACTATATCATCTGAATGCGATGGCCTACAATTATGAGTTAGATGTCAAACGAAGCTCATATAATAACAGTCATAAACCATTTCGAATTTTGCACTCACTTCCCCCCTGATAATATGTGGGTGGGGATTTCACGGGGGGGGGGGGGGTCGACTTTGAGTTGTATCTCATAAATCTTGTGACGTCGCCAATGTCATGGGCTATCTCAAACCTGAATTGAAAAGGATTGTAAATAATCTCGATATTTGTGAGCCATATATCAAAGTTTTTAAAGTTAAGTGTTTTTAGTCCAACAAAAAAAAATTTTAATTTTTAAAAAATACCTATCTTCTTTTACGGCCCTAAAAGTAGAAGATAAACCTAAAGCATATCGATGGTGCAATCAGTCATTGAGTTCATATTCATATCGAAGGAAGATAGAGCACCAATTTACCTACTCGACAAGATTGCCGGCTCCCTATCTTCCTTTGAAGTGAATACGAACTGAGTGACTGATTGCACCATCGATGTGCTTTAGGTTTATTTTCTACTTTTTAGGGCTGCATAGGAAGATAGATATTTTTTAAAATTTTTTAATTAATATTTTTTTGCAATTCATACCACACATTTTCTCTTTGACTCTTACACTTTCAGGATCTTCTTGGCAAATTACCTACAAGTTAAGGCACTGAACATAAAAAAATTCATTATTCTCAGAGTGACCTTTTTTAACCATTTATTATGAACTTTTGAAATAATAATTTTAAGATTTTTCCAGGAAGGAGGGTTGAAAGCACCTTGATGAAATTGAATTGTCATCATCATCCCCTTTCCTCCCAATCCCAGACAACTGATTTATGAACTAAGGAAATCTTTGTCTTTGTATCTGAGATCTCATTCATTCTAAGAAAGTGACATAAAAAATTAAGGATTTTGGGACACCAAGAAATAATAATAATAATAAATGTAAATTGAGTTTAAAAAAATATAGATACACAGCCACAGATTGTAATACATCTCATTTGAAAGACACTGGTGAAGATGTAACCTTAACTGTAAAAGATAATAATAAGTTTTTATTTCCAAAGATTTATTTAAGTTTAACCAAAATATAAAGTCATATAAACTAAGCAGATTCAGGTATTATCCATTGTTTACCACTGGCAAGCCAGCACTGCAGAATCTTACAGCTACATTTGTGTCCAGTTAAATAGTTGTAGCTACATCTTGTGCTTCACTCCAGTTAAACTTCCTGGAACCAAAGAACTCTTAGAAGTTTCACTTTTGGGAAATTACATGATAAGTGATATATAAAAAAATAGACTACAATTATTAAAATAAGTTTAAACCAGAAAAAAGATAGCAAAATGAAAAAGTTAAAGTATTTATTTGGAAATTGTTTCTAAAATACTCTAATTTAAACGGGAAAAAAGTGGTTAATTGTTAGGAACATTTTAAAGCTTTACGGAAAAATGTGTTGGCAACAGTTCATATCACACTTATGATCTGAAACTGGAGAATTGCTTGAGCATGGTATAAAGTAAACAGAATTGACACAATTTGAACAATGGCAGGGATTCTTTATTTTATAGAGCTCCATGCATCAAATTGAAATGGTAAGCATAATTTATTAAACTATATATTTTTATTCACTATATGTTAAAAAAAACTAGTAATACTCATACCAAATGTTTAGCATGAAATGGAAACTAGTTCATTCACAGGTTTCCACTCACAATTGCATGTCTATTGATAGTTTCATTCACAAGGCAGATGATGACAGCACCCCAGAAATCTTGTACACTTTTCGAGGGATCACTCCTGACCCACAGTAGCCAGAAAGCCAATCTGCGACCCCAAGAGGGTCAGAGCTAAGTAGGACCACCCCACCAAATGCAGGACCGATCAGTCAAGCAGCCGTGGAACCACAGGGAAACTGCCAATTTCTGCCACCAATGATGTCACACGTCTGCCCGCCTGGAATTATGGCTAATATTATAATATGATTTTAAAATGGAAACTTCTGTTTTTGCAAAATAAAGTTTCTTTTCTGGTGCTAGTGACATTACAGTACTGAATCAATATCTGTTCAAAATTTTGGAATACTTTATAGTACTTAAAGTGATGTGAAGGTTTAAACAAGATGACATTAATCCAGAGGTCTTATATATTTGAAATTAAATTTTTGAATTTAAATTTTTTTGTATATTTGTATAACTGTTTGATCAAGAACTCCACCTAAGTGGTAAGAGATAAGACTACCACATTTGGTATAAAGAGCTTTCTCATGTCATAACTTAGCACAACACAAGGATTTAAACACCAAAAATCTCCTCCCAACTATAAAACTCCTAGATAACAGAATAATGATTAAATAATAAAAACTAGGATCACCAAATTTGCTATACAGCTTCCTCTGACTGCAAATTTAAAACAGTATAAAGTTTTGACCCACTAATATTTTTCCCCTACTGGAAGATAAAGGGAAGATTTTTTCTTAAGTGACAAGAGCTATGGTCACTAGATTTGGTATATGTTTCTTAAGCTTAGAATGAGAGGATTCACATTATGTAAGTTGAAGAAATGTAATGACCCCCCACCACCTCATAAGAAAAACAAAAAAATAAAATAAAAAAAAAAGTGCGCACATGAAAACAGAGAAAGGATTTTTCCTAAATGATAATAGCTAGGATCTTTGAATTCAGTATACAGCTTCTCATCACGACTAAGAGTTTCACCCCCCACATGCTCCCACCCCAACCTTTCTGCTCACCTGAAAAAGGAAAATATGCAATGAGTTACATCTCAAATGAAAGCCTCTGACATGGATAACATCATGGGCTAACTCAAATTATGTTCCCTCCTTTATGCTCCACCAAAAAGGGAAAATTTCACAGGGTATCTTGTATGTCAAATGAAAATTTGTGATGTGGGGATTGCCATCTTTTATGCATTTTAGAGAGTTTAAGACTTGAGCAGTGATGGGTAAGTCTTAATATATATATAGTTTTCAGTTGTATAATGTGCAAAGATGGGTAAGTCTGTTATTATATATAGTTTTCAGTTGTGTAATGTGATTATTGCAATAATCCACTTGAATTCTCCAGCAGCTAGAGATATGTTCAGTAGTTACAGTAAATTATACACAAGTGAATAGATAATAATGAGGTCACTCTTCTCATCAAAGCAGAAGATGAGAGGTGTTAAAATTTTTTAAGTAAAGCATTAATTTTATTAAGAAATTATTTAGCTTGTTTTGCTACACATTTCATTGATTGTTATTCCATAATTTTTTTCTTTCATTTCTTTATTGATGTTTCTTCATATAAGAACAACAATTGAAAAGAACCTCACGCAAAGAAACACCAATAAAGAAATCCATCGAAACAGTAAGTGATTTCTTGTAAAATAATGGCAGAAGTGGGTAAGGAAACAAGTTAAATAATTCTAGTAGACTACAGGAAAAAAAATTGCAACATCTGGAAGGATTAATATTGTTTTATTGAAATGCAGGCAGCT
Source organism: Ryuthela nishihirai (assembly GCA_038380435.1). Taxonomy (NCBI): domain Eukaryota; kingdom Metazoa; phylum Arthropoda; class Arachnida; order Araneae; family Heptathelidae; genus Ryuthela; species Ryuthela nishihirai. The sequence continues at coordinate 89,518,956 of JAWZYU010000003.1, read as the reverse complement.
GTTAGCATATACTGAGATGTGTGATTGATTATAAATAAAAAAAACAAATACCCCCTCAAGCAGCTGCTTGCCACAGAGGTCTGACATTAGCCTGTTAGTTTATACACCACAGTAGAAGGTTGGAGAGGATGGCACACCTCAGCAGAAAAATGATACATACATCCATGCCTTACCCAGGGCTCGAACCCAGATCCCTTAGATCAGTAGCCAAGCGTGCTAACCACTTGGTCATGGAATGACAATTGATTACATTATCAAAAAAAAAAATTTAAAAATTACCACTTTACCTACCTGGTAAAGTGATATAATTAGTATGATGTTGAATTACCCCATACAGCAATGCATTCATGAACATGGTGGGGAAGGCTATTGTACAGCTCTATAATGTCCTCCTGAAGGGTAGAATGCCAAATAGCATGAAGTCACTGTTCCATTTCAGCAACAGTAGTTGCTGCACCTCTTGGGTGTTGTTGGAGCTGTTGGCCCATCATGTCCCTGACATGTTCAATAGGTGAAAGGTTCAGCAAGCATGCTGGCCATGGTAGTACCTAAATGTTTTGCTCATATAGATACTGCAGATTAATGCAGGCTGTGTGGGGATGGGCATTATCTTGCTGGTGAAAGGTTCTGTGCTGTTGAACAAATGGAAAAGCCACTGGCTGCAAAATGTTGGTAACATATCATTGACATATCGTCTTCAACTATAGAGATCTCCTTATGATGACCAGTTCTGAACGAGATGTCTGACTAATGGCACCCCACACCAGGTGCTGGAGCTGTGTGACGATGTTGCATGCACTGGGTAGCATTCCCTTTCCCTGGATGATGGTGAACCTATTGTCTATTGTCATGCTGACCAAGACAAAAATGAGATTCATCACTAAACACTGTGGTACTCCACTCTTGTTCATTCCAATTCTATCTAAGGTGACACCACTGAAGGTGTTCTTGCATGTGGTAGATGTGAGGGGCAAATGCAGTGTTGAACGACAGACTTAAAATGAAAACTGTAAAAGCCTGTTGTTTACCATTTCCTGGTAGGTATTCGATGTGCTACCTGTTGTCGGTCCCTTTGCATTGCATTGTAGTTGTGAATCTGTCATGCAATACCATGTATCGCAAATGGCGGTTCTGTGGTCATACATCATCTTCCTGATCCTTGTCGGTGTGTGCTGGATCCTTCTTAAACCCCCCCCTGCACCATATGTGTACGATGGGGATGTAATTGCGGAGAACAAGATTGGCCACATCTCTGTATGACAAACCAGCTTTTCTAAGGCCAATTGTTCTTCCATGCTCAAAGTCTGTTAACTGTTGAAACTGCTATCGACATCTGCATAAGGTCATCTTTAGCAGTTTACAACAATTTCTACAACGTTTTGTGAACCAGGGAACTTTAGTTGCCTTTATCTGTGTTTAACTGCTCCACACCTGTGCCTGTCCAATCATTTCGATCATTCTGCAAACCTAATCATTTCCATGCATTTCCATATACTACCCCCTTCCTAAATTTTGTGACATTTTGCATAACATCTTGCAAGTGTTGCATTTTTTTTTATTTCCTGTAGTATATTATCCATCCAAGTAAAAATGTTTTAATATATTGAGTTTTAGGATTTAACTCTCCAATTTCCATGAGGGGATAATGAATGCTTAATTTCCTTGAAATATGACTGACAAAGTTTCAGTTTATAGTCTGTATAATAACAGACCATGGAGATCATGGATAGTTGTGGAATATATACTTTATTACCCAAAATATTGTGACACTTCCATATTATGTAAATGAAAAGTGACATTCGAAGCTCCAAAAATTTGAAAATAAGCCTTTTACAGAAAATGTCACTGGAGATAAATTAAAGATTTTAACCAAATTTAACCAAAACTTAATTTTTTAATAATACTTATTTTAATATGTAACACTGAGCATTAAAAATTTATAACGTTTTTTTGCTTGTTAATTCTGCTTGAAAAGGTGATGCCGAACTTGAAAATTAATCCTTTTTCTCCTGTATCAGTCAGGCTCTCATGCTTGTATCACTTTAAATAGCATCACTCTCAATATATGCTTTCCCTACACTATTTTGCAGCTAGATTATTGATCAGTTTCATATTCTGTGTAGCAACACTTTCAAAACTTTTAATGGAAGATATCAATTTTCAATCCCTAGTGATGATGCACAGAACCGGCCAGGTTTAGCACCTAATGTCTGACCCTGCCTTCTCGTGGTGCAGGCCGTTAGTACCTTTCAAAAGAGATATTCTCTTTTGGAAGGGAACGGAAGGGGAGGGCTGCCAGTTCAGTATGGCCTACTGATCTGGTCATCTATGGCCACTTTTTTCTTTTTTTCCAACCCTGCTGATGAGTGGTCAACTTCACAGGGTCCTGGTGCCGACCATTTATACCTACTAGACTGGACTTGTTTATGGAGTTGAGCTTGATTATGGATCCTGGACTTGCTGCACTGGTGGGCTGCTGTGTTTTCTGTTTGCTTCTGGGTTGCCAGCCCTAAGTGAACAGAGGCAAGGGATACCTTATATCAGCTGGTGGATAATCCTAATCAGAAGCCATCGCAGGTACCTGAACCTTACTTAGCTAGTTGGGCATTGTCAAGCCTAAACTGGAGTAATGTGTCTCATATGGCTCTTGAAAATGTCCACTTGACGCTTGAGTCCACTTGAAGCCGCAATCTAACGCAAAGTCCACTTGAAGCCATATATAATGGCTCTTGAAAAAGTCACTTGAAAAGGTGGTGCCTGAAGTTCCTACCAGCATCAGTTACTTCAGCCTTTAGCGGAGGAGGAACAGGTCTTTGTCCCATGCCTGCGATCAGGGGGGGGGGGGGGGGGCTGTTTGATATTGTTGGCCCTACCAATCTCAATAAACCTAATTTCTTTAAAAATCCTACTAATCATTTTCTTTCTGCAGGAACGTGGAACGTGAGGACATTACATAGAGATTATTCTCTTGATGTCCTCACGCAAGAATTCCAGCTCTATAACCTAGATATTCTAGGCTTGCAAGAGACCAGATGGACAGGTAAAGGTGAGATACTTAAAAATAACTTTAAATTTCTCATTACAGGAAGGAAGGATGGAAAGCATCACCAAGGTCTGGGTCTGCTGCTCAGCAGACATGCTAGTGATGCTCTTCTAGAATATGAGTGCATTAAATGAAAGGTTTCTTACAGCAAAATTTCAGACAAGCATTAAAGACTTGAATGTTATCTGCTGTTATGCCCCCACTGTGGATGCCGATGAGGATGAGAAGGATAGGTTTTACGGACAACTTCAGGATATTTTGAATTCTGTCAAGAAAGGAGATATTACCCTTGTTCTAGGTAACTTCAATGCCAAAGTTGGTACTGACTCTGACTTTTGGGGAGGGGTGATAGGACCTTTTGGTATTGGTAGCTGCAATGGCAATGGGCAACGTCTCCTACAGGTAAGTAAACTCAATGGTTTCAGAATAACTAATACTTATTACAAACACTGCGACATACATAAGTACACATGGGTTTCACCTGATGGGCTGCATAGGAATATGATTAATTATATTTTAATTAACTGCAAATGGGCTAGTTCTGTTAGGAATACCAGGGCATATAGGGGAGCTGAAATTGGATCTGACCTTGTTAAAAGTGTCTTGCAACTTAAACTTTAAAAGTGTTGTGCTAGGGTTAAAAAAATTACTTTTAATGCTGAAGCTCTGAAAGACACAGTTATAGCTAAAGCTTACCATGATAGATTACTTAGTCATTATGACAGTCATGATTTGCTTACTACTGAAGTTGAGGAAGAATGGGATCATTTTAAACAGGCTTTTTTTGGAAACTAACAGTACTCTTTTAGGAAAAAAGGAACAGAGGAAACAGAATTATTTGAGTGATATAAGGCACTTGAGCTTATTTCTGAAAGAAGGAATTGCAGTAATGTCCTTAATCAGTACCTTACTTGTCCTAATAGAAAGAATTACAGAGAGCTTAATAAACGTGTACAGGATCAGTTAGCTACTGATAAGAATCTTTGGCTTGACTGACAAAGCTGACGAAGCAGTTAGGCAGCACAACAGCAGAGAGCTGAACCAGATAGTTAATGTTTTGTGTGGTAGAAAACGGACAGGTATACAGGGATTGAAGGATAAACAAGGTAAGGTTATAGAAGAGGAGGATTCTGTCATGGCTAGGTGGGCTGAGCATTTCAGTGATGTTCTAAACAATGTGGTTAGTTCTACTCCCATTGTTTGTAATGATGATGATGTATTGGTGTCTTTAATGTTGGCCCTATAACACAATCTGAAGTTATTTTGTCTATTTATAAACTTCATAAATCCCCAGGGGTAGATGAAATTACTACAGAAATGCTTAGAACTGGGAATGTTTCGGTTACCACTTGGATGACAGAAATTTTGAATGTCTTTTGTGATAAAGGCTTGGTTCCTAAGGATTTTACCAGAGCTATTATTATCACTATTCTTAAAAAAGGTGATAGCAGTTGTTGTGATAACTATAGGGGTATCAGCCTGCTTTCTGTTCCAGATAAAGTTATTTGCATGATTGTGCTTAATAGAATTAAAAATCTGGTTGATGGATATTTGTGTGATGTGAGCAATGTGGATTCAGAAGTGGTAGGGGATGTGTGGATCAGATATTTTCACTTAGGCAGATTCTGGAGAAATGTTTAGAGTTTCAGAAACCTTTGGTTGCTAGCTTTGTTGATTTCAAAAAGGCTTTCGACTCTGTTGATCGTCATAATTTGTGGTTGATTGTGAGATCATATGGTATACCAGACAAGTTAGTTAACCTAATGAAAGCTCTCTATAATAACACTGAGTCATGTGTGAGAGTTGGTAAGTCTTGTAGCAATTGGTTTAGCATTACTTCTGGTGTTCGACAAGGGTGCATTTTGTCTCCTTTTCTCTTTAGTTTGGTTGTAGATTATGTTATGCGAAATTCACTTCAAGAGAAAGCTTTTGGCCTTAAATGGGCTGGAGATACGAAAATTTCTGATTTAGATTATGCTGATGATTTAGCCCTTTTGGCAAATGATGTTGATGAGATGAACTCTTTCATTCGAGCTGTTGATGAGACTAGCAGTAGAGTAGGTTTGGTTATAAACAGAGAGAAAACTAAAGTGATGAAAATTGGTCAGGCAGGTTGTAATTCAGTTCATCTGAATGGTTGCAGTCTTGAGCAGGTGTCACAGTTTAATTACCTTGGGAGCTATGTAACAGATTCTGGTGATATGCGGCATGAAATTAACAGACAAATAGGGATTGCTGCCGGGACTTTTAAGAATCTATGGAGATTGTGGGGAAATAGGCATATACACCTATGGTAGTGAAACTTGGATGCTGTGTAAACAAGATAACAGGAAACTAGATGCTTACGTAATGTCTTGGGTGTTAGGTGGTTTAACTTTGTAACTAATGGTGAGGTTAGGCAAAGGAGTCTGCAACCTCCTTTAAGCAACATATTGTGTAGAGAGAGACTCCGCTGGTTTGGCCATGTTGCCCATATGGATAATTATAGATTGGCGAATAGGGTTATGAACAGTGTGCCTAGAGGCCTCAGAAGGAGGGGGAGACCTAGGATGCAGTAGGCAGACAATGTCAAACAGGACCTTGTTAGAATTGGTGTGCAGTGGCTGGATGTAGCAGATGTAGCTCAGGATAGATATGCTTGGAGAATTAAACTGCATCGTCTGGTCGGACCTTCGTAGCCCATGGCTGCTTGAGGATGATGGTGATAAATTTTTAATACTAGCAGAAGTTGTGTTATTCAGGAGGTAATATTCACTTTTTTGTTCAGCATTTTAATAGAGAGTCAGTTCCAAAAGCTGTTTCTTTTTTAATTTGCAATATCTAGATTTATTTTTATTGTTTGTCAAATATATGCTGTGAATTGAAATAATAATTATTTTGAAACTTTAACAAAAATATAACTTATACAGTATATATGTATATCAAATTTTGCTAGCCTTAAATATGGGTTACCTTAGGTAACATTGAATTATGTGAAGCTCAGTTTTTAAAAGGTAGGACTTAATGATATTTTTAATTACATTATAACTATTTTTCATAATTAACATAAAAATATTCCAAATTTTTAAATGAAATTTTTCTGTTTAAAATAAAACTTTTCCATAGCAGTAATGCAACTTGATCTGGAAATGATTCAATTTCAATGTTACATTTTTCTATTTTTATTTAAATCTTCCATTTTTTATTATAATTAAAATTAAAAAATAGCAATTAAAGTCTATAGGCTTTTAAATGTTTTTATTGTGTTTTTTTTTTCACAGTTCTTTACCTCTTTTTAAATATATTTTTCTGTTTTTAAATTATTTTGTTTTTAAAGCAAAATTATATATATAATTTTTTTTTCAGGACACTGCATCCTTAATTTTACAATTATTAAAATTTTAAGAATATGCATTATACCATATTTGCATAAATGACTAAAAATTTAGAAAATGCTAAAGAAAGGACGATTTTATTATTTATATTGTAATAATGAAATAATTTAGAAATTGTTTTAAATTATTGATATTTATTTTTATTGAAGCTTAAGGGAAAATTTACAATAGCACTTTGTCATTTAAAAAGTATGTAAAAAATTTCATTCAACTTTACCTTTTATTGAATTTCTGCTTTTTTATAATTGAATTCTCCTTTCTTTCATATATAACATGGCCTCTTTCTTTTCATTAGTTACTTTGGGATAAGGTTTAAAGTTGTTTATTTTATTTTCTGCAAACACTTAAGAATTAATTTACTATCAGAGTGCAGTTCCAGAAACCTGATACTATAAAAAGTTAAGAAGATATGTTGAAGCTTTAGCAAATGTATTGAGAGTTGTAGTACTTTATCATAAATTTATTATATAATATATAATATTATTTAAAATTTTTATTATATAAATATATGTAATCATAAATGTTAAAACACAAATAATAACTTGTAACAAATAGTTTACTAAAAAAAATGCAGGTTTCCCCAAAAGTAATGCCTTCAAAATTTTTTAAAGGAATTTATTGATGATATATATTTCCAATTTTGTACACTGATGATATGTATTTCCAATTTTGCACAGATGAATTCAACACATTTGGATTTTTTCTGTGTTTTTCTACATAATCACCATCTTTTTTAAATGCATTTATGTCAGTGATGAATAAGAGCATATATTGTAGCATGGTAGAAGCTATCTGGCATTTCATGCAACCCATTTCTTTACAACTGTCTTGACACTTCCATCATTTCCAAAATGCTGCCCCATGCATTGTGTTTTTTAAAGGATCGAAAAGATTAGTCTGAGGGTGATAGGTCTATATAGGGAATAATAAATAATACACAGATTATTTCTTATGTCTATATGGAAGCTGGAGCAATGCCAGTCATCCCCAACCTCATGATTTCTTATGTTTTTGAAAGCTTTTGTATGGTCTTGTTTTATTGTGTTGGAGAAGAATATGTCAACTACACATCCCAGGAGGAATGCATGACCTTTCCAGCTTTTTTTTGTTAGTATTAAATTTTTTATTGTGCACCTTTATGGTGTCATTCCATTCACTGATGCTTTGTTTCAGACTCGAAATGGTGTACCCACATTTCATCACTTGTCACAATAGAGTTTAAGTGTGTCTTCTTCATTCTCGTAACACTGAAAATCAGACAAAGAAAGCTTTTCTTGTGTACAGGAGTCAACATTTTTTGCCCCCTTCATGAACATAATTTTGAGTAGCCAGGCTCATCAGTTTTTGTCACGATATCACACTCACTGTTGTCATGGGCCACCCTGCATGAAACTTATTGTTCAGTTCATATCCTTTGAAGTGTTGGGTTTTTTAAACCGAACTTATTGTAGTGGCTGGATTTATTTTAAAGTGTTTTTCAGAAAATCAACAGTTTTGAAACCTCATCATGAAGTAACTAATGAACGAAAATATGTCGTGTTATATACCAAAAGAAAGAGCATTTAATTGTGATTACTAAAATGTCAAAATTTTGAAGAAAAAATTGTAAGTTAAATTTCTTTTTAAAAATATTGCAAAATTTTACTGTTTTTTATTTTTACTTGAATAAATTTTAAAAAACTACTTCCATTTTTTTCTAAATTATTTTATTTTTTAATGTATATTTTTATTAATGCTTAAATCTTTCATTTATTTAGTTTTCCAAAAAAATTTTAGTTATTTTGTTTTAAATATACAAGGGATGGAGATAACTGGGAAGCTTTATTGGGCTTATCATATTTTCTCATGCAAACTTATACACAGGGATATGCCCCTGGTTTGAGGGGTGGCTCAGTCAGTAGGGCACCAGGATCTGCAGTTCCCAAGGTCACGTTGTCTGGGTCAGTATTTCGATTTATCTCTGCAAAATTCCCCACCCTGCCCTCAGTCAGTAGGGGACACAGATGGGCTTGGAAAGGCTGTCTGTCAAATGGGACATTAAGCCATACCCTATACATGTTAAAGAACATGCTGGATAGCCTTGATGGAAGCTACCATCTGTCTCCTAACCACTGTCCTGTGGGTCCCCTCACCCAACTGTCTTTGAGCCTACGGGATCTTTGTGACCTGTCCATTAGCCCATTGTGTGCAAAAAAGTCCTGCAAAGAGGTAAAACAACCCAACCCCACTGGTTAGTAGTCAAGTGTTCTAACCACTAAACCAGATATGAGCTATTTATGCAAATAATGCATATGCTTTAGGTTTTTGGCAATCAATAGACTTTAACCCTAAGGAAAGTAGTTCCAAAAAAATTCATTTTGCTTTAAAAGCAAGAAATTTTAAATAAAAATTAAAAAACTTTATCTAAAAAAGAGATAAAGAACAGCAAAAAAAAAAAAATAATAATAATATTTCAAAACATTTGAAACTGCTTGATTGCTATGGAAAAGTTTAATTTCAAAAATGGGATAAAAATGTTGGTTAAAAATTACAATTTCTTAATGTTATTAGCATATGTAGTTTAAATGTAATTAACATTTACAGTGTCAGTGAGTGCATTTGGTAAAAATATAATTAACCTTTACAGTGTCAGTGAGTGTATTTGGTAAAAATATAATTAAACCCTTACAGTGCTGAGTTTTTTGCTTTTAAAAGCAACTCAACTTCTGGGCTTTCTTATATAGTAAGTAATGAATTAAATAGTTTACATTACATACCAAAAGAAAAGGCATTTTATTCTAAACAAAATACATAAAAATTAAATGAGAAAAAAACATAGGTAAGCATAACAAAAGTTTTTTTGTACAATGTTGCAAGTTCATTTGTAGTGATTTTTGAAAACTGAATAATCAGCTTCTGATAATATAAGGGTTAAAAATATTGCTAAATTAAGTCCTACCTTTTAAAAGTTGTGCTTTTAGGCTAATTGCTTAATCCTATGATTCTTCTGACTGCTGTTAGAGATCACTAGCAGTTTTGTTTTTGATCGTTTAAATTAATATTATTCTTTATAATCTTAGTATACCTTTGAGAAATAAAAGTAATTTTTGAAGCATTAAAGGGAAAAAAGAGCTTTTTAAAAATGAAATTCTGCTAAAATGCTGAGCAAAAGCAATGTGCATAGTTTCCGATGATTCAACTTCCAGTAGTAATAAAATCAGTTTATTATGTTTAAAGTTTAGAAAATAATACAACTCTGCTAGAGTGATAAGTGGTCAGAATTCTGGAACTCATAACCGATTGATAACCTGTGTATAGTACAGCAGAATAAAGGTAGAATAAAGGTGAATTTTTGCTATTTGATGCTATTTACAGTGACTCAACATGCATATACAATGATTGTATATGCATGTTGTCAGATAGATCATCAAGTCAGATATATGTCAGATAGATCTATTTTTAAACTTTATCATAATACATCTAGGGATACTACATCTAGGGAGTGCATAGTAGTGTGCTCATCTATTATAGCGTATAAAATATACGGCTTAAATGGAATTTTACCTAGTATAAAATTCACCTTGGAATCGGAAATAAAACAACAATTACCATACTTGGATATAATGATAACACGACACAGAAAACATTGTGAAACAACGGTTTACTGAAAAACAACTCACATACTTAACTATATCCCTGCTAATTCTTGTCATCCCCTAAAATATAAAAAGGCTACTATTTTACCCCATTACATTAGGGGATATCGGTACTGCTCTAAGCAGAATGCGCTTCAGGATGAATTAAATTATATAAACTTAACAGCTTCTAATGCGTGTTATACACAAAACCAATTAAAGAGATGGAATAATAACGCTAAATATATAGTTAATTGTGTTTCTCAACCCAGACCTAACAAAATGCCCCGGATAATTTTGCTCACAGTTTTCCATACATGGAAAACATTTCAAAAGCTTTAGATCATACATTAAGAAAATATAATTTAAAATTACCCACAACTATAGCGCATTCAATAAAGAACTTGGTAATAAACGATAGGGACAGGAAACAGCCCACTGGAGATGTATATCAAATTACAATACCAGATTCTTTAAATAAACTTAACGGAAAAAACAAATACATAGGAAAATCATTTCGGCAATATATTGATAGAATGCACAAACATCAGGACGATATACGGAAAAATAATAACAACACAGGATTGGCTCAAACTGTCTTAAATAATAACATACAAATTAATCATATTGACTATAAACCATTATTAGCCCCTTAAACAAAATACCAACTGCAATACACAGAAAAATTACTTATCCATGCACACCACAATAATGTATGCAACACGGAGATTCCCCTGCTACCATCAACATGGAATCTCCTGTTGCATCATTACGCAGATGCAACCATGCAGACATAGCAGTGATGTTAGCGCCGAGACAAGCCTAAATAGCCAAATGTGATGGATTTTCACACCTGAGCCTGATGATGCCATAGATGTGAGTACAGTGAAACACATTGCTCATGGTCACCGTGATGCAGGCTAGACAACTTTTTAATGATATTTTAATTGTAAGTCTGCGACTTTTATTGGCATTTTAGATAGTTTAGTAGTAGTAATACTTTAATCGTAATAAGTAAGAATGTGCAATGTTGGACAAATAAGGATATTGACCAGTTACCATCTATGAATTGAACTGTGCAATGACGTTAACAACATATCAAGTCCATTATTATGTATGCTGCCACTGATTTGAAGATATTGCTGAAGTGTTTGATGCTAATTTTAGATCTTGAACTCTGGTTACTCAATGCATCCACTGTTAATAATAACATATGAGGGATATAACAGGATATTACCGGAAGCATCCATTTTTCTAATTTTGACATCATGATCAGCATCCACTATCTGGTATGCGCACACAAGTAATGACGACCTGGACTCATATATATAGCGGTGCCTACTTCATGCTCATAACTTCTAAGGACTACCAACAGAACATTGACAGAATACCATCAAATTTCGTGCCATTCTGCTTGGAACTTGTGTGCTGATGCAGTGATAATTGCATGACTTTGAAGATGATTAGTGGCATGGAGGTCATCGGTGGCATCTGCTCTATTGGTGACCAGTGTTGCATTATCTGTTCATCTCCTAAGGACTGGTAGCTTTGAAATGTTTCAGCAGTGATAATTCCATCATACACGAGTGACAGCCTAGGTTAAAGCAATTGTATCAGCAACCAGGAAGTGGTAATTATCTTTGTTATACTTTAAGGTCTAGTGTATTTTAACATAGGTTTTAAGATTACATCTATGACTTTTTAAGTTACTTGGTTAATAACATGTCTTAGTTATTATGGTTCCAACTCACATATAATATACTATGCACTTGACATGTTAAGGTTGTGATACTCTGTGCTATCTAAATGTAACAGCTTTATCGTGTTTTATTAAACGTTTATTCTATTAGCTGTGTTTAAATTATACATAACTGTTTTTACAACCTTGTACCATGGGAATGATGCTTATTTGAAAGATGAAAATGATGAATCTTGCTCAGTCATGGAACAAGTTAATGAGGTTTACCCATTGCTTCTTCTGTGCCAGCTATATCAATATAATTATTAAAAATATTTTTAAGTGAATGTGAATTATTATTGGCCTAACACCTTCTGCAAAAAGAAAGTCAGTAGCACACGTTGTCTAATATGTTCATCAATGTTGTCCTTGTTTTGAACTGCTGTATATGTGCTGTGCTATCTACAGTACATTTCTAAAACATTCAAAGATTTCCAGGAAGTTAAAATCTAGTATTTTCTTCAATATCAATGGTATGTCTAGATATTTTGAAAGAAAAAAAATCCTAAAAAACTAATTTGGGAAACTTGATATTTTTAGAAACCTTATTCCCATCAAGCAGCTGCTTGCCCAAAGGTCTGACATGAGCTTGTCAGTTTATATGCCATAATAAATCTGTAGGGGAATAATCTCAGCAGAAAAGCAATGCAAGCATTCATATAATTATGCCAAAAGGACCTGGTTTCAAGACCCAAGCCTTACCTGGAGGCTCTTATCTTTGTGGCGGGGATGCCTATGTCAGCAGCACATCAAGGTTGTAATATGCAATTCCCGGATTCAAGTCCTGCCTGGCATTGATATTTATCACTGCAAATCCTGCACTGCCCTCAGTCAGTAGGGGAACTGATGGGCTTGGAAAATCTGTCAGGTGGGAAATTAAGCCATGGCCCCATGTGTGGGAGAGACAACCTTTGCACATTAAAGAGCACACTGAATAGCCTTAATGGGAGGCTATCATCTGTCTCCCAACAGCTGTACAGTGACCCCCCCCCCCCCCAACCTTCTTTGAACCCTTGGGGTCTTTGTGACCTGGCCATTTAGCCTGTTGTGTGCAGAAAAGTGCCACTCAGAGGTAAAACAACTCAACCCAGGTCCCTTTGGTCAGTAACCAAGTATGCTAACCACTCGGCTACAGGATGGCTAGAAAGTAATGTTGTTTTTTTCAGTTTTCATCAAAATCTGAAGAAATTAGGACAAGCAGTATCTTTTGATAAACAGTTCAACATCAGAAACTCTTAAAATATAAATTAATGTTGTTGAAAATTGAAATTTGAGTGTAATCTTCAATTTATCACCAGTGACATTTTTTAATTCAAAAATTAATTTCCAAAGTTATAAATTTTCAGTTTGACTTTCTATTATTTTAACATGGAAATGGTTAGTGTCTGCTCCTTAAAGAATACTTATTGTACTAATTGAGCAAAGGTTGCATCATCTATATAAATTATCGCTCTCATCAGTGGTTCCACTTTATGATCATTAGCCAAAAGAAAAGACTATCATAAAATCTAATTCATACTTAATATGCCATTGACAGGTGACAAACAGTTGTGCTTCAGTGGATACATCTACTCCTAATAAAGGCAACTTCAGTTTTTGTTTTTGAAACTGAAATGCCCAGTTTTAAAATTTATATATATACATATCCTAAATTAAAAAAAGATATCAAAATATTTGCATTTTTAATTTATTAGAGATTAAATCTATCTTTATCAGATCCACAACTAAGGTAGTTTTCCTCTTCCATTTTGGCAGCCCTCCCATTCTGTTCACTTCCGCAAGAGAGTATCTCTTTTGAAAGGTACTAAAGGTCTGCACCACAAGAAGGCGGGATCGGACATTAGGTGCTAGGCCTGGCCAGTTCTATGCATCATCACAGGAGATTGATGCATAGCTCTCCTTCCAGTGACTACCTAGCTGCCATTTACAGACCTGATGATTATGATGATGAATCAGATCCACAAAAATAGATCCTACCATTCTCTCTGCCATTACAAGTGCTGAGATCTTCATAATTACTGACTTAGTTGTTCATTTTCTAATACAATCACTCAGCAAACCAACTATCTGATAAACAACAAAAACTACCTTAGTTGTTAAAGTTTATGGTTCTTGTTTCTATTTAAATTGTTTTCATTCACTTTTGTATAAAAGTTTCAAATAATTTTTATGAAATTCAATTTCAAATTCATTTTATGACTGGTAAAAAAATTAATCATTCAACAAGTATTTCAATTTTTGTTTTAAATTTTACTCCTTTAAGTTTTGAAACTTCTTTTGCTACTAATAAATAAGCTCACTGGACAAAAAAAATAGTCATCTCCCACTGTAAGAGGATTACATCCGTTTGACAGCAACAGAGGGCACACCAGTAATAATTGTGTCCTACAAATAGCTGTGCCGTGCACTATGGGATTCATACAGTGATAAGAATTGGTTGTGTGCTAGTCACTCCGTGAAACATGGGTCACGCCAAAGATGTGAATGAGTGGCAAAAAGTTGTTGTTGCATTTGGCTGAGCCAAAGGGCATTGTGTACAAGAAGTTGCTGCGAACTGCAGGTGTGTCGAAACGTATTGTCCAAAGGGTCTTCCAGCAGTGGCGTACATCACAGTCCACTACTAATCGGCACCGAAACTGCAGTAGAAAGACTGCTCATCTATAGGGATCGCTGCAGTGTGTTGCACACTGTTAGGGCAAACTGCTTTGCAACGAGGTAGGAATTGCTCCAGTCAGTCAATGTAGGCCTCCAAGAAGCTCTGAATGAACACCCCGAAGGGAACTGCATGCCATTGGGTATCTGGAGCAGAGTATCATGGAAGAGACCCATATTAACAGCTCTGCACAAGGCTGCAAGATTCTGTTCAAGCTGGAGGAGACTGTGATGTTCTGGGAGTGTTTCACATACGAGGAAATGGGTCCTTTGGTTGCAGTGACATCACACTTTAACCAGAAGGGCAATATAGAGCTACTGGATGACCACGTGTTGCCTTTTGTGCAGCATCTCCACAGTGAACACCAGAAGGATACCCCAGTCTTCCAAGATGACAGTTGTCGCATGCACAGGGCTTGAAGTGTGTCGTATTGGCATGATGAGCATCCTGAAGCCTTCAAACATCTCCTCTGGCCCGCCAAATTCCCAGATTTGAATCCAATAGAAAATTTGTGGGACTATTTGGGGCAACAAGTGAAGCGCCATCCCAGCCATCTGTCCAGTCTGGCCGAACTGCAGCATTTGCTGCTTGAAGAGTGGATGAATATTGATGTGCACTACATCCGCACACTGGTTGCATGGCATCCATGCCAGACAGGATTTTGACTGTTTTTCGGTCGCACGGAGGCATTACATGCTATTAGATGACATTCAGCCAGGGGTGACTAATTTTTTTGTCCGGTGAGCTAACTCCACAGAGTTACCTGTTAATTTGAAGTCTATAAATCAGTAAATAGTTTTGTGGGAAAAATGAATGCCATATGTCAGCAAAGCACATTTTTTCCAAAAAGTTATTTATTGATTTTTTTTTCTATTATTTTTACATAATTTTTTACTATAGTTAAAATAAAAAAAATTTGAAATTTCACCAATCTTTTATTATTTGTTCAGAATTAATTTCTCTTTATTTTATTGTATGATATGATATGCCTTTGTTACTTACTGTAGGAGAATGTCAAAAAGTTTTTTTATGAATGCAATTAAAAAACAGTGGGATCATCAGAGTTAGTCCATTGTTAACATCTGTGCACATTAAGGATTATAAATTGTGATATGATAAAGTAATGTGATAGATATGTTAGGTAATTCAGATAATATGACTGGAAAATTATGTACTTAACTAACTAGAAAAGCAAGTTTATTTTCTAAGTATGTTTTATCATGTAAAATTACTTCACAGAGATGATATTATGACAATTTTCATATTTCACTGTTTTAAAATATGTTTTGAAAAAATAGTAATATGTTGTATTTTTTCATATATTTCTCAAAAAATGACCAATGCTTTCAAAAACACTTGTAATCATACAATTAATGAAGTAATAAAATATTTAGGGGGCATCATCTAGCCTAGTAGTAAAGTTTGCAGACACTGAGAAAGAGCGACAATTACGAAAAATGCAGCAGATGACAGGAGGAATGGGATTGCTGAATCCATTTTTGTTTAGCCAGTTTGGTGCTTATGGTGCTTATGCTCAGGTGAGGAAAAAAAATAGTTGTTTTCTGCAAAAGATTTCTGTTATTTTATTAAAGCTAAAGATGATATTTTAATGTTATTTTAAAGCAGGAGTTCGAAGCATATGGCTCAATTTTTATTCTTATATAAGTGTTATATCCTGCACACGAGGCCATGGCCTTGTGTGTGAGATATAATACTTATATTGTGATAAATTGTGCACATTAAAAAACACACTGGATGATCAAGAGAGGCTACGATCTGTTTCCTAACAGCTGTTCAGTGTGTGTCCCCAACCATCTCTGAGCCCTTGGGATCCTTGTGACCTGGCTATTTACAGTACTGTGCAAATTAGTTGGGACAATAGGAAAATGCAATAACAAAAACACAACTAAAATATTTATTTGTTTAATAGTATAGTTAATAGTGAATGTGACCCCCCTTAGCTTTAATTACTTCTTTCACCCTATCAACCATTGATGCCACTAGTTTTCCACACATCTCCTTCACTTCAGGGTCGTGGTACCACAGTTTCATGACACTTTCTATCATTTTGGTTTTTGTTGTGCAATCCATCTTAGATATGCGTGCTTTAATAATGGCCCAAAATTTTCAATGGGGTTTAGATTGGGTGAATTTCCTGGCCACTCCAATACCGTCAAATGTTGCTGGGTAAAGAAGCTCTTTAGCAAGCTTAGAATTGGGCATGGAGCCAGATCCTGTTGAAATACCCCATCACCGTTAGGAAACAGCTCCTGCAGTGTTGGGACCATTTTCGCCTCCAGAACGCCTATGTACCTTTTGCTGTCCATCATTCCTTCAATGGGGTGAAGCATCTGTGGCCCGGAAGTTGTGAAACATCCCAAAACATGACCTTGGGTGGGTGTTTGGGGATTGCTGGATGTGGCCGGATCGAAGAGATTCTCCAGGCTTCGCTTGTCCCAACTAATTCGCACAGTACTGTAGTCCATTGGGCACAAAAGATGCCACTTAGAGGCAAAACAACCAAAATCTTTTTGTGTTTAAAAAAAATGTACTTTGTAATGTACACAGAATCTAAAGAGGTTAAAGATTTAGAATCAAATTTTCCAAAAGCCAAATCCTTCTTCTTAGATTTGCATCACTTTGTATTTCCTTGAAACTACTAACTAAAGATAGATTTATCACAAGGGCCAGATTTCAAACATTGTAATGCCATCCCTTGATCCATTTGATCTTTTCATCAATAGTGATACACTAATTACTTAAATAATGAATAAACTCGACATTCTTGGTATATACAAATATTAACCACTCTGCAAGTCGATTTAATTTTTAGAGGAAAAATTGTCTTGAGCTGGGTGGGATATGAACCCACAACCTCCTGATAAACATGTCAGGTGCTCTAAACCACTGAGCTACCGGCCGCCGATCAAGATTTCCTTAAATTGATGATATGAACATTCTCAGCCTATAGTACATGTTCCATTATGTCTCGTATAGGCACTGTTCGGGCAATCTTAGGCACAATATGGCAGATAAATGCCTTAAAGATGGAAAGTATATCTTACAAGTATACAATTAATTAAATAATGAATAAACTCTACATTCATATCATCAATTAGAGGAAATCTTGATCGGCGGCTGGTAGCTCAGTGGTTTAGAGCACCTGACATGTTATCAGGAGGTCGTGGGTTCATTTTCCACCTGGCTCAAGACAATTTTTCCTCTAAAAATTAAATCGACTTCCAGAGTGGTTAATATTTGTATACACTAATTACATAAGTGGTGATATGACTCATCAGTAATGACCAAATGTGAATCACTATTATAACAGATGATTCCCCATATGATTCCAGATGTTGGTCCGTATGATGTTCACTGATGCAGGCCTGGGTTACCTCTGTCCCCAGGATGGCTCCAGATATGCATATAATTATCAGTGGATCATAAACAGAAAGTTAAAAACTAAAGGTTAATTTGACACAACTGTTATGAAGTATAGTCAATGTAACTGTTCTTAGAATTTCCATTATATTTAATGTAATATTAATTGTAATGTTTAATGACTGTTTCCATTAAAAAGAAGCCATATGCATTATTACATTAGGTCATCAATGTAAACAAAATCATGCTCTATTAATTTATTATTTTAATTGCTGAATTTTATTACTATCTTGTAATGTTTGAAGAAACAATAAAATGTTAAATATACACTACTCATCTGTGAAATTGCCCCACCTACAAGAAGTGCTCTCTTTGAGCTCAAAACAAGGGGTGTGACAGATGGCCGTGTAGACAAGAAATGAGTATGTTTGTATATCAAATCAGTGGTATTTACATAAAAAAAAATGCAATGTACACCTATAAGAAGTATGGCCTACATGAACCATAATACAGACAGCCAAATGTCATGTGTTTTAGTATTTACGTAGGGTTTAGTGTTTACCAAGATGGTGGTAAACACCGTCTTTGGTAAACACTAAACCATTCTTCTTCCATGAGGAACAACAAGGGTAGTGGGCTGAGAAGCAGTGGTCAGTGAACTTCCCATCACATTCCAAATGTGCTCAATGGATGCCAAGGAAGCATATCTACATCATGTAGTCATTGTTGAAATATGAGTCATATATAGGCAGGCATTATCTTGCTGAAAAATAGCATTTGGGATTCAGCATAGAAAGGACAGAAGCACTAGTCTTGGAATGGCTTCAGCATAATGTCTTATCATCAATGGTGATACACTAATTACATCAGTAGTGATCTGACTCATCAATAATGACCAGATGTGAATCACTTTTGTAACAGATTATTCTCCATATGATTCCAGATGTTGGCCCGTATGATGTTCGCTGATGCAGGCCTGAATTACTTCTTCCCCAGGATGGCTCCAGATATGCATGCAGCTATCAGTGGATCCTAAACAGAAATGTGGGTTGTCACTAAGATTACATAATTCCAGTGTTGTTGTCCCAAAGGAGCTCTCTCCCTGCACCACTGCAGATGACGATGCGATGGCATCAGAGATAGATGAACCAATCGATGGTGTGAATGCAGTCCCAGTTCATGCAGTTGTCTCCTAATTGTGCACTCCACAAGTGCAAACAAGGGATGGCATTACAATGTTGGAAATCTGGCCACTTGTGATAGATCTATCTCTAGTTGGTGGATTCATTGATTCTCCTACTTGAATATTCTTCTGATGCCAATAGAGTGTTGGTGGTACATCCACCAACACCTTCATATACTCTTTGTTGCCATTAGCAACCAACTGTTCGAGCATCATGACCCGTACAATTGTAGATTTGACCTTCCAGATTCTTACAGCCAAGTGATCCCACCATTTTAAAATTCTGTCAGCTGTACATTACATCGCTTTACACACATTAAAGGAATTGCACACTCTTTGCAAGTCATTCGTTCATCATTTCGTTTGCCCACTCACTTTTACCCTTGGTTTTATAGTTCCTTCAGATCCTATACCAGTATGTGTTGGATGTCTTATTGGATGTTCTACTGCATCAATCATTTTTAAATGCAAATAATATATGGCCATATACACCAAAGAGCCAAAACATTATGACCACCTGCCTAATATGATGTTGGTCCTTGAACCTGTTGTTAATGGTTGTTGATGTTGGTCCTAATATGAACCAGCTCTTACCCGGCAAGGCATGGACACTGCAAGATTTCTAAAGGTCTTGTGATATCTGGTACCAACACATTACCAGCAGATCCTTTAACTCTTGTAAGTTATGTGGTTGAGCCACTACAGATCAGATATGCTGTTCCAACACAAACCACAGATGTTCGATTAGATTGATGTCTGGGGAATTTGGAGGCCTGGGCAATACCTGGAAGTCTTCCTAATGTTCCGTGAACCATTCTCGAACAATCTGGGAAGTGTGGATGGTGTATTATCCCTCTGAAAGAAGCACTACTAGAGGGATATACCATTGCCATGAAAGGATGTACCTGGTCAGCCACGATGTTCAGGTAGGTGATAGCTGTCAGAGTTTGCTCTACAGGGATAATTGGTCCAAGTGTTCCCCAAGAAAATATTGCCCAAACCATCACACTCCCTCCAGCTGCCTGGATCTGTTCCACAGTGCATCCAGGTGAGAAGCCTTCCTTGGGTAAACGTCCCCATGAGCTCATCCATCCACATGTTGTAGCAGAAAATGGGATTCGTCTGACCATGCAATCCTCTTCCAGTCTTCTATGGTCCAATGTCGATGATTATGTGCCCATTGCAAGCATTGACGATGGTGAATGGCTGTGAGCATAGGCACACTAATGGGTCTGTGGCTGCAGAGACCCATATTCAAGAACTTATGATGAACTGTGTGTTCAGACACATTGGGCCCTTTACCACAATTGAAATTACGAATAATGTCTGATACAGTAGCCATCTTGTTGCTGCAGACAAAGACGAGATAGCCTGCGCTGACCTCTGTCATCAATGAGGTGTGGCCAGCCCACACCTTGTCAACAGCTTGAAGTGTCACCTGTTTCGGACCATCTTTGATAGGTACTAACTACTGCATAGTATGAACCCATAGAATGGAAGATGCCATCCTGAACACAAACAATTATCCTAGCAGGAGAACCTGGACTACTCCAGCATCGCTGTTTCGGAGATGCTCTTATCAAGGGGTCTTGCCATAACAATCTGGCCTGTGTTGAAATTAGATAAATCCTTTGCTTTTCCCATGTTGAGACAAAACGAAATACTGCCTGCGAGAGCTCTGGCCCAGGTATTATATGTATCATTTGCAACCTTGGCACACCACACTGATTGGCTGCATGTGCACTTTTTTGCATAGCGCAGAGGTGGTTTTAATGTATTGACTGATCAGTGTGTATGTGAAATTATTCAGATGAATATATAAGTTTTATTCATAGCTAAACAAGTAATTATTAATATGCTATTAATAATCACTTGTGCAACTATTATGCAGCATGACTTTGAATAATATGTCGTAAATCACAGTGGTATAGAATGAAACCAAATCTAAAAGTTGAATAATAGACAATCACAGCTATGCACCTTTAGGTGATTTAATGAATAAAAGGTTTAATAAATATAGCATAAAAAAGGCTATGTAACAAAGATACACTCAGAATTGAACTGGTTGTATTGTGTGGAAAGACACATGCTTAATTTGTGCAATGTTACTGAGCTAAATGTAATATCCATGAATAGGGAAGTGTGATACAATATCATGGACATTCTTCTTACACACTTTGCATATACAAATTGCCTGCCTTAATGGTCAGATGGAACTCCATAGTTCATTACCAATGCCTGTTTAGCAATTTCCAGTACTGTGGCAGGAATGTACACATAAGAAGAGTATGCTGATATGTATCTGTTAAGAGGAGGATGTCATAGGAATATTGAGAAAAAATATCCTCATCTATAGGCACCTAACCAGCAAACAATTCTTGCTGTTGATTTTTTGCTAGGGGAGAATGGAAGACTGACACCAAAGATCTACGACTGTGACTACCAGTGTTCTGTATGAACCCATAGAATGGAAGATGCCATCCTGAACACAAACAATTATCCTAGCAGGAGAACCTGGAGTAGTCCAGGTTCTCCTGCTAGGATAATTGTTTATTGTGTTCAGGATGGTTACAATTTGGCCTTTGCCAAAATCACTTCTTAAGTCCACTGCCTTTCTCATCTGAAGAACAAGAATAACACTGATTAACAGAGCTCAGTATTAGGTGTTATTTATACTGTTTCATTACCTTCACACATGCTGCATGTGGTGGCATCACAAAATTTTGTGTGCGAAATGCTGCATGAGAACTGATTGTACTAAAAACCATCGGGTGCTGGCTTTGTTACTAGCAGCCGCACTTCGAGCTAAATGCTGAATTCATAAATAGGAAGTTGTGATATGATATCAAGTTCATTCGTGTGACACAACAATTTGCATATCTAGATTGCCTACCGTAAATGGTCTGATAAATGCTAAAGTTGATCATCATGTCAATTTAGCAATCTGTGATGCCATGGCAGAAGAGTAGCACATGTACATAGGAGCCACTGTCAGTGTTACTATGCAAGTCTGCCTATGTTGGGGCGGGGGTGGCTCAGTCGGTAGCGTGCCAGGCTCGTAATCTGTAGTTCTCAGGTTCGAGTCCCAGCTGGGTCAGCATTGAGATTTATCTCCGCAAAATTCCCCGCCTTGCCCACGGTCAGTAGGGGACACCGATGGGCTTGGAAAGGCCACCGTCCGTCGGATGGGACGTTAAGCCGTGGCCCCGTGTGCGGGAGAGCCATACCCTGTGCACGTTAAAGAACACGCTGGATGGCCTTGACGGGAGGCTACCATCTGTCTCCCAACAGCTGTTCCAGTGGGTCCCCTCCCCCAACCTTCTCTGAGCCTTCGGGGTCCATGTGACCTGGCCATTTAGCCCATGGTGTGCAAAAAAGTGCCGCTCAGAGGTAAAACAACCCAAACAACCCAACTGCCTATGTTTTTTCCAAAAAATTCTTATAACAAATGAGCATCATTATGTGTAATGGAATCCTAAATCACTACAACCTGCACATGTGGGCAGAGGCTAACTATTAAATCCAAAGGTTTCATGGTACACCAACACTGTTTTGCCATCAAACACTTTGGTTGGCATCGTGGAAAATGTTCTCATTGACCTATATCAGTTTCCTCAACATCTTGATCCTGATTTCCCAATACATTCTTTGGCAAGCTGCTGGAAGATGTGTTGGTACATCTAGTTGATGCATGATGGTGTGCTGCCATACTTCAGGGTAGATGTAAGATGGAGTCATGATCAGGGATAGCTCTGACATTGATTGGTGGGTCTGGAGCCATCTATGGTCTGTTCATAACTAAACCTCAACCAAATTGACTTTTACCTTATGACGGCTGCTTCAAAGCTATTATCCTCCCCCTATGTAATGTTGACTATGTAGAGGGCTCATGTCATCTTGTATAGGTGTGTGTTGGAGGGTGGGCTGGTCCACAACAGTCTAGTTGTTTATAGTTAGAATTTCCATATTATGCAGTACTTACACAGGCTTGAGGAGATCTTCAAGCATCTGTTGTAATATACATCATGTATCTGAGATGGATGTTAATAGTGCACAATCTGGTTGGACCTCCGTAGTCCATGTCTGCTTGAGGATGATGAAGATGAGTTACATTTGTCTCCAAAATGGTAGTTCATGGATGGAAATCAAACTTAGAATTGGCTGTAACTCCATTATAAGCATTTTTAGCACCATATTTATTTGACATTTTTCAACTCAATTTCATCCTCCAATTCTGCTCACTGATTTATGTATGGATACATCATTCAGGGGCCATATGGAAAGTTAAAACTTTTATTTCCAAGTCTTCATATGAGCTTCAACAACAAGCTGTTAGCTTTAGTAATATAAGATAGTTGTAATTATGTCACATGAGATTTTTTTATCATATTTTGATGATTATCATGATACTGGCAAGATGATAAAATGGATAAAAGTTAATAATGAAATAATTATTCAGGTAGCTAAATTAAAATGACGACTAGTAAAGAGATCAAAATTCCAATGTATTCCATTTCTTCATTTTCCATTCCAGTTTATTAGTGATGCTTTTAATTCAGGTATTTTAATCGTTTTTTGTAATATTTTAACTTTTTACTAGTGTGCTATGTATCAACACAATGATAACTATCAAAGTTTGAGTATAATAATTATATTGTTAGCCATTGTCATAATATTATTCAGAGAATTGGATATCACAAAATGCACATGAAAATGTGGAAAACAAAGATTGGCTCTTTAATATGTGCTTAACATTATAAAAGTACTAGTAATGACTTTTCAAGTGATTTTGTAATTATAAAATCTGAACATTCGATAGAATGAAATTGCAATTTTTTTGTTATTGGGAATAATCTTTATTAGTTATTTCCATATTGGAACAAAATATTAGCATTTCTCGCATCAGCAGCTATATATACACACACACACTGATCAGCCAAAATATTAAAACCACCTACCTAATATGATGTAGGTCCTCTCGCCACCAAAAGAGCTCTCACTCATGAGACATAGATTCAATGAGATGTTGGTAGGTGTTGCTTGATATTTGGTACCATGACTGCAACAGAAGATTCCGCAGTTCCCGTAAATTAGGTGGTTGGGGTGATGCTGCTCGTACCCGTTTCCTCAACTCAAACCACAAATGCTTGATAGGATTCATGTCCAGCGAATTTGGGGGACATGGCAATAAATGAAATTCCTCATCATGTTCTAGGAACCATTCCTGAACCTTCTTTGCAGTGTGACATGGGGCATTGCCTTGTTGAAAGATGCCATATCTGCCAGGGAATACAGTCACAATAAAGGGAGTACTTGGTCAGCCACGATGTTCAGGTAAGTGGCAGCTGTCAGAGTTTTTCTACAAGGATAATTGATTCAAGTGTTCTCCAAGTAAATATTGCTCAGACCATCACACTCCCTCCAGTTGTCTGAATCTGTCCCACAGTGCATCGAGGTGAGAAGGCTTCCGTTGGTAAATGTCCTCAGGAGCTCATCCATCCACATGGCATAGCAGAAAATGGGATTCTTCTGACCATGCAACCCTCTTCCAGTTTTCTATGGTCCAATGTCAATGATTACGTGCCTACTGTAAGCATTGACGATGGTGAATGACTGTGAGCATAGGCACACGAATGGGTCTGCAGCTGCGGAGATCCATATCCAAGAGCTTATGATGAACTGTATGTTCGGACACATTGGACTCTTTACCACAATTGAAATTATGTGTAATGTCAGTCACAGTAGCCCTCCTGTTGCTGCAGACAAGACGAGATAGCCTGCACTGACCTCTGGCATCAATGAGGTGTGCCCAGCCCACACTTATCGATGGCTTGAAGTGTCACCTCTTTCGGACATCTTTGATAGGTACTAACTACTGCATAGTGTGAGCAGGCTGCCAGCATTGCTGTTTCAGAGATGCTGTTTCCAAGGCATCTTCCATAACTATCTGGCCTTTGTATAAATCAGATAAATCCTTTGCTTTTTCCATGTTGAGACAAAATGAAATACTGCCTGTGAGAACTCTGGCCCAAATATTATATATATATATATCATTCGCCACCTTGACACATGATACTAATTGTTTGCATGTGTGCTTCTTTGCATAACGGAGAGATGGTTTTAATGTATTGACTGATCGGTGTGTGTATATATATATATTTCGTTTCTTTGAGTCAATGTAGCTGGTGTAATAATACTTAAAATTATTTATTTGTGCAATTCTGAAAAGTTACCAAAATGTTAAAAAAAGAGTGTTTTCATAATGTGAGCAGTGCTTTTAATCCATAATAGGCATAGGTTCTTTATATATATATAGGCATAGGTTCAACTATTAGCTTAAAAATTATTATTATTATATATTATAGAGATATATTGCCATCTGAATCTCTTGCAGTTAACAAGTATTGAAATATTTATATAGAATAATGCCACTGATAAATATCATTTTAGACTTCTGTTATTAGTTTTTTAATGAGATTTTTATTAGATTCAGAGGTAGACAATTGTTTTGTTAAATTTAATATTTCATCATTTAATAAATAACAGATCTTAAATAATGACAATGTATATTATTGTTTCTGCAGTTCATGCAACAGCAGGCAGCAGCCATGGCAGCAGCTGCCCATGGAGGATACATTAATTCTATGTCACCTATTACAACAACATTGCAGCTGCCTCCTGTAAGTCCAGTTTCAAATGGCCTACCGAGCCCCTCCATCACACCTACTTCAGGTAAGAATTGAAATAAATTTAAAAAAAATTAATATTCAGCTTCAGCTCTTTGACTGCAATATTATTTTAATTAATTCAAATAGTGAACTCTCTTAAAATCTACATAGTTCCTAGAAACTAATGTAAATTTTGCAATATTAGATTCCAGATAACCCTTATCAGCTGGGTAAAATCTAAAACTTTTATTTCTTCAGAGTTTAATAAGAATGAAAATATATGTAGTGTTTTCCAATATTTGTAATGAAGTTCCCAGAAACTGTTTCTTGTGAATATCTATGTATTTAATCAACAGCACATTTCTGTATATCCATCAAGATTTACAATCCAGTGAATCCTAAAACTTATACATCTTAGCTAAGCATCTGCTATATTTTCTTATGACTGCAAAGAGATTATGTACCATTGTGTATGTTGTGATGGTCCACCCATTCACTTTTACTTTTTCTTAACCAGTTTTACTTTATTTACATTATATTTATCATTTTGGGAATTATTTTTAGTTGGCCATCATTTTTCCTCATTCTGATCCTCTAAAGGAGTTGTGCATGCGCAACTCCCACTTTTGATTGACAGCCACTAATGCACACGTAAGGACATGCCCCCTCTTGCATCATATCTAGGGCACAATTGTAAGATTTTGCAAATGTTTTTCCCAGCATGCAACATGTGTCAGTTGTACGCCACATATATACTAAGTGATGTTAGGTCATGGAGTCAGAGTAGGCTAAGAGAAAGTAATGATAGTGGAGATAGTTGGTATGAGATAGTAATGAGAATGATTGTCAGTTTTGGAGATGTTTAAATGAGCTTTTATTTGCTCAGACTATTTTATATTCATCTGTTTATATGGTGATTTGTGAATTTTTTGTAAATAAACTTTGTTCGTTATATGAATATTTTGACTTTGCTATTTTTTCTCTTGAGCAACAATAATTGATTTTGATTAAGATATAAGTTTAAAAATTTGACAATCTTTTGAATTCTTGTGACTAGTAATGCCAGTATACCTAGCAAACCCTCATTTAAATTTATTTTGGCAAGTTAATATTGCTTGGCACCCATTATGCTATCTGGAGTTTCAATTTAATTTGAATCAGTCAAAAGGTCCAAAGAGGAAAAGTTTAAAATTTTTTTGGAGCATTACAATGTGATGAATGTAACCTTTCACTTCACAGAATGTTTCTCATAAATGGTTAGCTGCTTTGTAGAACCTCATTACTATTCTCAAATTCAAACCACTCAAGTTATTGTATAAGCATTTGGAGTCAAAAGCTCAAGATTTCTGCTATCCTCTGTACAGACTGAAGTTTCATCACTATAACAAATCTTAAAGTTCCAGACTGTTTTAAAGTATTACAAATTTAAAATTTTCTTAGTTGCTAAAGATTAACTGTTCAGCACCAGTTGCAAATATCACCTGTCTTTTGAAGAACTTTGAAGATACACTGTTAGAAGTTAAGCATGTATCTCCACAATGTGAATATCAAAATGATTGCTAAGATAAATAAAAGATTTTTTAATGTACCCAAGAAATTGTGTGTAGTTGTATAAAAAAAGACATGTAAATCCAATATCACAGAATATGTAAAATAAATAACTTATAAAAGAACCTAGGAAGGAATAAAACACACTACAGTGATACTCATTTGTTGTAATTAAGCAAGTGTGAAAAAATCAAACGACCAGAAATTTGCTCGTTATATGCCAGTTGTTTTACCATATGAGCTAAGGCAGGGACACTTCACACTTGATTAACAAAGGTTTTGATGGTTGTGCTGTGAAGCTTTTATCATTGATTCTAGGTGTTGGGGCACTCCTGCACTGTTTATACCAAAGAGAACCAAGTATTTTTAACCACATTGCAAGTAATATATTTCAGTTATTCAGATGTCCAGCATCGAAGCTCTGATTGGAAATAACCTCTCCACCACAGGCTGACAACAATTTCATAGGAATGAATGAAGCTCCTATAGTGATATTCATTTGCAATAATTAGGCAAGTGTGTAACCAGGAGATCCCATACTTCAGTCTGGAAGGTGGACTGACGGATTTTTACATCATCATCCTCAAGCAGCCATGGACTACAGAGGTCCAACCAGATTGTGCAATTTAGTTCTCCAAACATATCTATCCTGACCTGAATCTACATCTAACCTCTGTATACCAATTCTAATGAGGTCCAGTTTGACATTGTCTGCCCATTGCAGCCTAGGTCTCCCCACTTTTAGAGGCCTTCAGGCACACTGTTCGTAACCCTATATTCATCAATCTATTGTTATGCATATGGGTAACATGGCCAAACCAATGAAGTCTCTCTCTGCACAATATGCTGCTCAAAGGAGGTTGCAGACTCCTTTGTCTAATCTCATCATTACTTAAAAAATCAACACCTAATGCCCAAGATACTGGAATCACTAAAATAATTTTGGTACCTCTGCTCCTTTTTACCAAACGAATACTGTTATTTTCAAGAAAAACTTGTTTAAAATGGTCCCATTCTTCCTCAACTTCAGTAGTAAGCAAACCATGACTGTCATAATGACTAAGAAACCTATCATGGTAAGCTTTGGCTCTAACTGGGTCTTTCAGAGCTCCAAGTGTTAAAAGTACATTTTTTAACCTTAGCACAACACTTTTTAAGTTTAAGTTGCAAGACACTTATAACAAGGTAATGGTCAGATCCAATTTCATCTCCCCTATATGGCCTGGTTTTCCTAATAGAATTAGCCTATTTGCTGTTAATTAATATATAATCAATCAGATTCTTATGCAGCACATCTGGTGAAACCCACATATACATATGTATGTGGGTTTGTATTATACATTGTGTATATGTGGGTTTGTAACAAGTATTAGTTATTCTCAAAATATAAGTTTACTTATCTGTAGGAAATGTTGCCCATTGCAACTACCAATACCAAAGGGACCTATCATCCCTCCCCAAAGTTCAGAGCCAGTGCCAACTTAAGCATTGAAATCACCTACCTAGAACAAGGATAATTTCTTGACAGAATTCAAAATATCCTGTAGTTGTCCATAAAATCAATCTTTCTCATCCTCATCGGAGTCCTCAGAGGGGGCATAACAACAAATAACACTCAAAGTCTATAATGCTTGTTTTAAATTTAGCAGTGAAAACCCTTTCACTAATGCACTCATATCCTAAATGTGCATCACTAGTGTGTCTGCTGAGAAGCAAATCTACACCTTGAAGATGCTTTCCATCTTTTCTCCCTGAAAAGAGAAATTTCAGATTGTTTTTAAATATCTAACCTTTATCCATCTGGTCTCTTGCAAGCTGAGAATATCTAGGTTGTAACATTTGAATTCTTGTGTGAGAATATCAAAAGAATAATCTCTGTGCAGAATCCTCATAATTGCAAGAACCTGTGGAGAGAAAATGGTTAGTGGGATGTTTAAAGAAACTTGTTTATTGAGTGCAGAAGTGTTGACAATATCAAACAGCTCCCTAATTGAGGCATGGGACAAAGACCTGTTCCCCCCACTACTATAGGTTGAAGCCATCTGCACTGGTAGGACTTCCTCCAATTTAGGTTTTGATGATGCTCATAGAAGCAAGGGTTTAGGTACCTGCGATAGCTTCTGAGCAATATTATTCACCAGCTGATAAAACATATCCTGTTAATCTATTCATTTGGGAATCAATCCACAAAACAAACAGAAAATACAACGGAAGATTTTCCCTCAACAGAAGGTGATTAGTGCAACAAATTCAGGATCCATGATATAGCTCAGTCATATTTCATTCAGGTTGGTATATATAGTCAGCACCAGGATTCTATGTGGTTGACTGCTCCTCAGCAGGATAGAAAGAAAAAAAAGTAGCCATAGTAGTCCAGATCAGTAGCCACACTGATCTGCAGCCCTTCCCTTTCCTTCCACAAGAGAGTATCTCTTTTGAAAGGTACTAAGGTCTGCACCACGAGAAAACAGGTTTGGACTTTAAGGACCACGAAAAAACAGGTTTTGGACTTTTAGTTCTGTGCATCATCAAAGGAAATTGATGCATAGCTCTCCTTCCATTGAATGCCTAGCTACCATTTGCAGACCTTAATTTCACACTTGCCTATTTACTAAAACTGAATATCACTTGTAAGCATCATTCCTAGCATATTGGTGGCAGTCATTGTGGAAAGATTATTTCCATCCAGAGCTTCAATGCTGAGCATCTGAATAACCAAAAGTATATTACTTGCATTGTGGTTAAAAATGCTTGGTTCTCATCAGTATAAATAGCGCATGAGCACCCCGATACTTAGAATCACAAAGATAAAAACATCACAGAACAACCATCATAATCTTAAGCAAGTGTAAATTGCCCCTATCTTAGCTCAAATGGTAAGAGCAACTGGGGTGTAACCAAGAGATCCCTAGTTTGAGTCCAAGAGGCAGATGGGCGGATTTCTTTTGCACTTGCGTAATTACTGTAAAAGGAATACTTTTGTAGATGCTTGATCATTTCAAATTAAAACACTACATTGTTAGTCTGAAATAGTTGATTTCTTCATGACACCCCAAAGACAGATCAAAATGATGGAGAGCCATTAGAAGATTGGAGGCTGGTCAAATGAAGGAAATAGCCACATTCTTTTATTCCCTCCATTCCATTATCTGCAATCAAAATGGTGATTGGAAGGAAACAATTCAGCCAGAAGCATACCAGGCTCATAATCTGCAGTTCCAATCCCATTGAGATTTATCTCTGCTAAATCAACCCTCACCCTTCGTTCAGACTTAAAGGGGGACACTGATGAGCTTGAAAAGGCTAACATCTGTCAGATGGGACATGAAGCCTTAGACCATGTGCAGAGAGGCAGGGGTGGCTGAATCAGTAGTGCGTCAGGCTCATAATCTGCAGTTCCCAGGTTCGAGTCCCAGCTGGGTCAGTATTGAGATTTATCTCTGCAAAATTTCCTGCCCTGCCCATGGTCAGTAGGGGACACCGATGGGCGTGGAAATGCCATCGTCCATCAGATGGGTTGGGTTGTTTTACCTCTGAGCGGCACTTTTTTGCACACCATGGGCTAAATGGCCAGGTCACATGGACCCCAAAGGCTCAGAGAAGGTTGGGGGAGGGGGGACTCACTGGAACAGCTGTTGGGAGACAGATGGTAGCCTCCCGTCAAGGCCATCCAGCGTGTTCTTTACCATGCACAGGGTATGGCTCTCCCGCACACAGGGTTACGGCTTAACGTCCCATCTGACGGACGGCGGCCTTTCCAAGCCCATCGGTGTCCCCTACTGACCGTGGGCAGAGCGGGGAAATTTTGCGGAGATAAATCTCAACGCTGACCCAGCTGGGACTCGAACCTGGGAACTACAGATTATGAGTCTGGCGTGCCATCAGATGGGACGTTAAGCCATGGCCCCGTGTGCAGGAGAGCCATACCCTCTGTGCACATTAAAGAACACACTGTATGGCCTTGATGGGAGGCTACCATCTGTTTCCCAACAGCTGTTCCAGTGGGTCCCCTCCCCCAACCTTCTCTGAGCCTTCGGAGTCCATGTGACCTGGCCATTTAGCCCATGGTGTGCAAAAAGGTAGCAGCATAAGAAATAAACCCAACCATGTGCAGAAGAGTCATACCCTGTAAAAGTTAAGAATATGCTGGATGCCTTGATGGGAAACTTCCATCTGTCTTTTAACAGCTATCCAGTGGAACCCCTTCCCCTTCTCTGAGCTCTATGTAGAATAGTACCACTTAGAGGGAAAACAACCCAACCCATTTTAAATGTAATTGTGAAAATAAACATGAATAAATGTCTGCTAAAATTAAAGGAAATGCAAACACTATATCAGGATAAGGGATGTAACTACTGGTGAATGAGATCTACTACCCAATGCAAGTTTTTAAAGAAGTAAACAAGGAATGAATGTTAACACTGCACAAGCCATTTGGTTTCAAATTAGGCAGAAGATTTAAGTGACTTCCGTGGATTCTGGTGTGAAAAATGCATCAAAGGACTTCTCATAAAATATCAGAATGGCATCTGTTTTTGATCAAAAAAAAAAAATTTTTAGAAGGTTATGGCCACTTAAAATGGTATCAAAAACAGCATATGTTGTATTTTAATATTTCAAAAACTATTCATCCAAACCTATTTATTTATTTAAGAGATCATGTCTGACACAATTTTGTTTGGTTCTATTATTGTTAATAGGAATTTTATGGAAAGTGTGAGAATTTGGTGAAAAATTATTTTCTTCGTGTTCACATTGCAGCTCAAAATCTGGTAAAAATTCATACCTTTTGGTAGTAAAGAAAGTCATCTTTTTCCATGAAAATTATTGCACTTTAACTCTTTCACTACCATATTGGCCAGAAACTGCTGAGATTTTAAATGGACTCTTCCAATCAATGTCATTCCTTCCTCTTCACTACCTCCTACCTGCAGTTTGGGTCAGTATGGTAAGGAAAAGGTTAATAGTGATTTCCAAACTTTCTCTTTTCACACCCTTGTCCTATTATTTTTTTTACACTCCTTTGTCTTAAAATGTTTTCTCTCCTCCCCCCCCCCCTTTAATTTCTGAAAACAAACTTTTATTGCTACTCGTGCAAAAACATACTAATACAACAATTTTCTATTAATGCTTTTAGTAAAAAACACATTCAACACAGTTTTTAAAGGGAAATGCATGATTTGTGTTCAGAATAGAAAAAAGCCACACAAAATATAGGCCTGCTACTTTGGCTACTCATACAAGATTGACTCAAAACCATAAGAAATAAACCATAGAAAGAGTTCTGCTAAAATGCAAAATATGTTGAAGGAAACTGAGGAAGATGTGCAATTACTTTTTTAAATTGAGTTTTCCTGTCTTTTTTATGTACTATAATGCATTTGAGACTTGGCAGCATTGCCAAATTGTGCAAAAAAACTCAATTACATCGTTATCTGCCATAAAAAAATCTATAAATGTAATATTCTGCATCCATAGGTGCTTATTAGTTTTGGTTTGTATCATAATGGTTCATTTGAAAAATATGTTGTTGAAACTTTGCAAAAAATATTTCTAATAAGGAATATCTCCATGTTTCTTTGGCGCATCCTCGCTCCTGCCCGGGGAACATATCCCATAGTTTGGAAACTACTATCCAAACATAAGCAATGATGTTATGGGGCTAGTGTAACCAGCCCCATAACATCATTAGGAGAAATGTATTTAGTTGTTTAGGTAAAGCTGTAAATTTTATACATTATAAGTCTAAACCAGAATACATCTCTAAAAGCTAGTGTTAGCAAATGAAAAGAAAAATGTTTCTTTTTGTTTTTCATTACAGGCAAAAATTTAATATTGTTTTCCATTACTTTTTTGTAATTATTATTTTAAATTGTTTTTTTTTTAGTTTATGTTATGTATTAAGCAAATTTAAACTTCATTTTTTTTATTGTGCTTAATGTTATAACAACTAAAAACCTAAAAACATTAAGTTTTTAGGTTTTTAGTATTAGGTTTTAATTATTAGGTTTTTAGTACAAATGCAAAAAAGGAAATTATTATTTTTATTATAAATGTATGCAGTGATATCATCCTGTAATTTGCACTAGTTAGATCAAACCAGTTGTTAAAAAGTAAGTAAAATTAAAAAAGTAATAACTGGAATGTAAAAATATTAAATCTATATGTATATTTTGCATGAAATAGTTTAAGACCTCTAAATCGGAAAAGAAATTTAAATATCTGAATCTGGATCTGTATTGTCACTTGTCCCTCCTCCCTATTTTTGCTAAATCTGGGCCTGGCCTTGATGCAGTGTTCCATCTTTTAGCAGCTACCCATACCCTATCCGTTTTTGAGCCCTGTGGAATCTTTATGACCTGTTCATGCAGTCTATGTTATACTTAAATACTGGGTGCCTGGGATAAAATGTACCAATAAAAAATAACACAATTCACAGTTTAATGCAGCTTGTGGTAAAAGACAGAAACATACCGAATTCTGTTGGTAGAAGTAATGACACCACTGTCCTGCATGCTGGCCATGCAACATTTGAGGAATTATCAGGGAGCTCAGTTCCCTGAATCCTGGATTGGACATAGAGGTCCCACAGAATGGCCTCGTAGAACCCTGGATTTTTAACCTCTCTTGATTTCTTTTGTTGGGGATACATTAAAGATACTGTCCAAACTCCAGTAATGGATTTAATGGACTTGCATCACAGCACTGCCACTGCTTTTGCAACAATCACTCACAGGTACTTGAAAATACCTGGCAAGAAGTGTAGTATGATTTAAATATCTGTCATTGTCACTAAGGACACTCAAGTGAAAATTTTTTGTTCACTAAACTTGGGGAGTTTGTCTTTTCTTGCAAGCTGCACGTTATTGCACTGCATTAAACAGTGAATTGCTACTTGTTTTATTGGTAGCTTTTGTTTCAGACACCCTGTATTTTATTAGTCTTATTATTTGTTTACTAAATAATCTCATTTGAAAAAAGAAGACTTATTAATATTGTGTTAATATTGTTTTTATTTAGCAATCTTATAGTAACAAACTGAATTATAACATAAGTGCTTTAAAAGTGCATTCTCTTTTATGCAAAAGATAGGTAAGGGAGGCAATTTATTAAATTTATACACTGTGAGGCCATTGTAGAATTGTATTTAATTTCCATTAATTATTTTAATCCTTTTAAGTATAATGAACTCAATGAATATTTTTAAAGCACAAGTTTTTTGCAACTTGAGGAAAATTTTCAATCTAGTGACACAGTCTTACCATAAACACCAAGAAGATAATTTTTGACTGAACACTGAACAAAAAATTGTTCTTAAAAATCATCTTATTATGCTCAAAAAAAAAAGACTCATGAACTCACCTGATAGTTTTACTAGTTTTGGGTTCTGAACAGAAGATTCTAAGAGTAAAAGGATTTTTCTATGTTATATTAAATTGCACATGCTGAGATTTTACTGCCCCAGAATATTATCCACTACAGGAGATATGTCACCCCCAAAATTTGACACCTTACTTATGGAAAATGTGACCCTATTTATGTCGTATTGAACTACACATTTTAAGGGATGCTCTATGTGTGCTAATTAGCATAAACACACACACACACACAAAATCCTCATGCTGCCATGGACTATGGAGGTCCAACCGTAATGTGTAATTTTCCACTTCCGACGTGTCTGTTCCGAGCTACAGCTGCTGCATTTCGCCACTCCAGGCCAATTCTAGCAAGATTCTGTTTGACATTGTCTGCCCATTGCATCCTAGGTCTCCCCTTTTTCTGAAATCCTTAGGCACACTGTTCATAATCCTTTTGCCAATCTGCAGCTATGCATACGAGCAACGTGGCCAAACCAACAGTCTCTCTCTGCACAATAAGCTGCTCAAAGGAGATTGATGACTCCTTCTAACTTCTTCATTACTTACAAAGTCAATACCTAATGCCTAAGATACTGCATAAGCAACTAGAATCAAAGGCATCAATTTTCTTATCCTGCTTACAAAGGGTCTATGTTTCACTACCATAACTAACCTTAGAAAGAACTTAACTATTATACAGCCTAATTTTAGTCTTTAGGTGTACATGCCTATTTTTCCACACTCTCCATAGATTCTTAAAAGTCCCAGTGGCAATCCCTATTCTTCTATTTATTTCATGTCACACATCACTGTATCTGTTATAGCTCCCAAGATGATTAAACTGAGACACTTGCTCAAGAGTGCAGCCATTCAAAGCAAACAAAGCACTATCTGCTTGACCAATTTTCATCACTTTAGTTTTTTCTGTTTATGACCAAACCTACTCTATTACCATCCTCATGAACAGCCCTAATGAAAAGAGTTCATCTCATCAACATCATTAGCCAAAGAGCCAAATCATCTGCATAATCTAAATTAGAAATTTTAAAATCTCTAGACCATTTAAGGCCAAAATCTTCTTTCCATTGCAAAGAATTTTGCATAACATAATCAATAACAAAACAGAAAAGGAGACAAAATGCACCCTTGTCTAACTCCACTAGCAATACTAAACTAATCGCTGCGAGACGTACCAACTCTCACAGACGACTCAGTGTTATTATAGAGAGCTCTCATAACACTAACTAATTTATCAGGTATTCCATATGATCTCGCAATCAACCACAAATTATGTCAATCAACAGAGTCAAAAGCCTTTTTGAAACCTATAAAACTAGCAACCACAGGTTTCTGAAACTCTAAAATATCTCAGGAATCTGCCTGTGAAAATATTTGATCAATACATCCCCTACCACTTCTGAATCCACACTGTTCATCACGCAGTTGTCCAACAATCAAATTCTTAGTCCTATTAAGTATAATTATGCAAAGAACTTTATCTGGAACAGAAAGTAAACTAATTCCCTTATAATTATCACAAGAACTACGATCACTTTTTTAAAAATTGGAACAATGATAGCTCTAGTAAAATCTTAGTAACAACACCTTTTTCACAAAAATTCAGAATTTCAGTCAGCCACATGACAACACAAAGGTTCCCAGCTCTAAGCATTTCAATGGCGATTTCATCTACTCCTGGGGTTTTATGCAGTTTTAATTTAGAGATAGACAAAGTGATTTCAGAATGTGATATAGGGCCATCATTAAAGCCAGTAATGCATCTATCCTTATTACATACAATGGGAATAGGAATAATCACATTATTTAGAACTTTTCTGAAATGCTCAGTCCACTTAGTCATCACAAAATCCTCACCTTCAACCACCTTACCATGTTGATCCTTTAATCCCTGTATACCTATCTGTTTCTTCCCACATAAAACATTAATAGCACTTGGCAACACACAAAAAGACTTTGAAATGAAAATAGCCTGTCTAACTGCTTCCTCAGCTTTGCTGGCCAAACTATCAAGCCAAAGATTCTTATCAGCTGTTAACTGATCCTTTACATGTTTATTAAGCTTGTTGTAATGCCTTCTGTTAGGACTAGTAGGGTGTTGATTCATATTAATCCCGCACTTCTTTCTTTCAGAAATAAGTTCCATAGCCTTATCAATCAAATAATTTTGCTTCCTCTGTTCCCTTTTACCCAAAAGAGTACTATTGGTTTCAAGAAAAGCCTGTTTAAACTGATCCCATTCCTTCTCAACTTCAGCAGTAACCAATCCACGATTGTCATAATGACTAAGTAACCTATCATGATATGTTTTAGTTATATATATAGATCTTTCAGGCATTAAGTGTTACAACTAATTTTTTTAAACCTTAGCACAACATTTCTTAAGCTTCAGCTGCAAAACACTTTTGACCAGGTAATGGTCAGACCCAATTTCAGCTTCCCTGTATGATCCTAACTGAACTAGTCCATTTGCTATTAATTAAAATATAATCCATCATACTTCCTGTGCAACCCATCAGGTGAAACTCATGCATATTTATAAATGTCCCAGTGTTTGTAGTATGTGTTAGTTATTTGCAAACCATTAAGTTTACTAACCTGTAGGGACATTCCCCATTGCCATTGGAATTACCAATGCCAAAGGGACCTAAAACTCCTGCCCAAAGATTAGAATAAGTACCAACTTTAGCCTTGAAGTCACCTAGCACAAAAGAAATATCTCCTTTCTTCACAGAATTCAAAATGTCATGAAGCTGGCTGCAAAACGTAACCTTTCTCATCAGAGTCCTCTGTGGGGGCATAACAACAGATGACATTGAATTGATGTCTTTAATTTTTGTTTTATATTTTGCTGTAAGAAATCTTTCATTAATGCAGTCATATCCTAGAAGAGCATCACTGGCATGTCTGCTGAGAAGCAAACCTACACCTTGGAGATGCTTTCCATTCTCCCTACCTGAAAAAAAAAAAAAGAAATTTAAAGTTATGTTT
Organism: Ryuthela nishihirai; assembly: GCA_038380435.1. Classification (NCBI taxonomy): domain Eukaryota; kingdom Metazoa; phylum Arthropoda; class Arachnida; order Araneae; family Heptathelidae; genus Ryuthela; species Ryuthela nishihirai. The sequence continues at coordinate 89,481,387 of JAWZYU010000003.1, read as the reverse complement.
AAGTATCTCACCTTTACCTGTCCATCTGGTCTTTTGCAAGCCTAGAATATCTAGGTTATAACACTGGAATTCCTGCGTCAGGACATCAAGAGAATAATCTCTATATAATGTCCTCACATTCCACGTACCTCCATAAAGAAAATGATTAGTCGGATTTTTAAAGAAACTAGGTTTATTAAGAGAGGTAGGGCCAACAGTATCAAACAGCCCCCTGATCGCAGGCATGGAGCAAAGACCTGTTCCTCCTCCACTAAAGGCTGAAGTCCCTGATGCTGGTAGGAACTTCAGTCACCACCTTTTCAAGTGGCCTTTTTCAAGAGCATATGGCCTGCCTGAGACACATTACTCCAGTTTAGGCTTGACAATGCCCAACTAGCTAAGTAAGGTTCAGGTACCTGTGATGGCCTCTGATTAGGATTATCCACCAGCTGATATAGGTATCCCATGCCTCTGTTCACTTTGGGCTGGCAACCTAGAAGCAAATAGGAAACACAGCGACAGATTCTCCCTCAACAGAGGCCCACCAGTGCAGCAAGTCCAGGATCCGTAATCAAGCTCAAATCCATAAACAAGTCCAGTCTAGTAGGTATAAATGGTCAGCACCAGGACCCTGTGAAGTTAACCACTCTCAGCAGGGTTGAAAAAAAAGAAAAAAGTGGCCATAGATGACCAGATCAGTAGGCCACATTGAGCTGGGAGCCCTCCCCTTCAGTTCCCTTCCAAAAGAGAATATCTCTTTTGAAAGGTACTAACAGCCTGCAACACAAGAAAGCGAGACTGGACATTAGGTGCTAGACCTGGCCGGTTCTGTGCATCATCACTGGGGATTGGTACACAGCTCTCCTTCCAGTTTATGCCTAGCTACCATTTACAAACCAGGGTAAATATAATTATAAATTTCATTAATAAAATTTAATTAGGGTAATATGAGGGTAAGTCAATAAATAAAATGAATTTAAGTACAGCATTGAAACATTTTATTCAAGAAACATGTACAAACACTGTTTTTCAATGTAATCAATCACCTTTTTCTCTTGATTCATTTAGTCCAACAGCCAATAAATTTTCTTATTCCATCAGCAAAAAAAATTTTTTTTGGTAAAAGCATAGCGAATTATGTACCACACTTTTAACACCCATATAATTCCTGAACTTGCACCCCCTTAGTGCATCTTTAATTAAATTTCTTCCAAAGTGATGTAAAGTTCTGAACAAGTTCAGTAATGCATTGCACTGTATCAAGTGTTGCTGTTTTGACTGGTCTACCTAGTCAATATTTATCCATTATACTTGTGCACCATTTCTGAAAAGTTCACACCACTTGTACACATTTTTGATGATAAGCAGCTGTCCCCATGTTGTGCACATATTCTACAGTAAATTTCACTTGTTTTGGCTCCTTCAGACAGTAAGAATGATGCTTTTCTGTTCATCTGCAGTGCAATCCAATAGAGGGGCTGCCATTTTACTAACTAAGTATTGCCAACTTCATACGGAACTTACTAAGAATTATATGTTCAGATATGCAGTAATGAGGGTATGGGTATACATGTCGGTGAAAGAAATTCACCTTATTCATTGACTTGCCCTCATAGAATAAGAATTAAAAAGTGATTTATTAAAATTTTAAATTAACATTATTGGAAGCAGAAAGTCCTTAAAATTTCTCTGTTTTAATCATCTCCCTACTTCTACTACAGTAAGTACCATCAGCATTTTTTTTTGTCAGAGTAGTTTTGGTCAGTTTAAGATTATGGATTTGTAAAATTGAGAAAAAACACTGAAGAAATTACATTTTCAGATTCCAATTTCAGCTTAAAAGAGTAAATTTCATAAACAGAATTGCTCAAGGAAGTTTTGTCTTTTCAATCCCATTCTGTTACTTTTCTTAATTTTTTTTTCATTAGAACCCATAGCATTACTGAATTTAACATTTGATAAAGAATTCTGAAAATGCAATGAAAGGATGTCAGATTTAAAATCTAAAAATTTATCTATTTAATGCTTTACGTTCGTATTTTATGTATGATTATTTGGTTTGTGGCTCTAGCCAGTTTTGTTAAAAAACTGAAAAATTAAAAATATATGAAGCAAATTATAGAGGGAAGCTAACGTATGTTTTACAGATCCTAATTTCACTAAATGGGCTTTAAAAAAGTATTCCCTCAAGCAGCTGCTTGCCACAGAGGTCTAACAGGAGCTTGTTGGTACACAGTAGAAGGTCTGTGAGGACAGCAGGACCTCAGCAGAAAAACAACACGAACATTCATTCCTTATATGGGGCTTGCACTCAGGTTCTTTAGATCAGTAGCCAAGGGTGCTAACCACTAAATTAAAAAAATAATTAGCACTTTTATGTTCTACCTTATTCTGGGTGCAGTATATTATAAAATGTGTTTTTAAAGTTTTAAAATTGTAACTTTTCAAGAACCTTGTATTCTACTTTAGTCTAGAGTTTAACTGTAAACTAAATACAGTAAGTAGGATTAGGAGAAGAATCCTGCTTTGTATTTTTTACTATTATTTTTATTCATAAAAATTTTGAGATTTTTAAATTAATCCCTTTCAATAAAACTGAAGTTTAAAAATGTATTTTTGGATTAAAATTATAATTTATATTTTTAAAAAATTTAAAGTTCTTTAACTGTAAACCGGTCAGAACTACAATCCAATTTTGACTGTAGGTAAATTGGTAATGGGAGATTAAGGAGAGAAATTTAGAAATTTGTGGAAATCTAAAAATTCTTTTACTTCTTCTTTCACAAATGTAAAATCTATAACCCTATAATTGACTGAAGCTCCTAAATGACTCTTATTGTTAATAAATAACATATGAAGAAATGCCACATTGAATCAAATAAATAAATTTAAAAAAGTAACGAAATTTTGATTAAAGCAATCTTCTCAATCCTTCCCCACAGAGATTATTCTCTTGATGTCCTCATACAAGAATTCCACCATTATGATTTAGATATTCTTGGTGTGCAAGAGACCAGATGGCTAGATAAAGGTCAGATTCTTAAAAATAATCTTAAATTTCTCTTTTCAAGGAGGGAAGATAAAAAGCATCTCCAAGGTATAGGTTTTCTTCTCAGCAGACACACTAGTGATGCTCTTCCAGGATATGAGTGCATTAATGAAAGGTTTCTTACAGCAAAATTTCACACAAGCATTAAAGACTTGAATGCTATCTGCTGTTATGGCCCCACTGAAGACATACAGACAGTATACAGGATTGAAGGATAAACAAGGTAAGGTCATAGAAGATGATGATTCTGTCATGGTTAGGTTGGGCTTAGCATTTCAGTGATGTTCTAAACAATGGGGTTAGTTCTACTCCCATTGTTTGCAATGATGATAGATGCATTGGTGGCTTTAATGTTGGCCCTATAACACAATCTGAAGTTATTTTGGCTATTTCTAAACTTAAACTTCATAAATCCCCAGGGGTAGATGAAATTACTACAGAAATGCTTAGAACTGGGAATGTTTCGGTTACCACATAGATGACTGAAATTTTGAATATCTTTTATGATAAAGGCTTGGTTCCTAAGGATTTTACCAGAGCTATTATTATCACTATTCTTAAAAAAGGTGATAGCAGTTGTTGTGATAACTATAGGGGTATCAGCCTGCTTTCTGTTCCAGGTAAAGTTATTTGCATGATTGTGCTTAATAGAATTAAAAATCTGGTTGATGGATATTTGTGCGATGTGAGTGAGCAATGTGGATTCAGAAATGGTAGGGGATGTGTAGATCAGATATTTTCACTTAGGCAGATTCTTGAGAAATGTTTTGATTTCAGAAACATTTGGTTACTAGTTTGTTGACTTCAAAAAGGCTTTTGACTCTGTCGATCGTCATAATTTGTAGTTGATCGTGAGATCATATGGCATACCAGACAAGTTGGGCGACATGATAACACTGAGTTAGTGAGAGTTGGTTGGTGTTTAATAACACTGAATTAGTGAGTGTTGGTAAGGCTTGTAGCAAGTGGTTTAGTATTGCTTCTAGTCTTCGACAAGGGTTAATTTTGTCTCCTTTTCTCTTTAGTTTGGTTATTGATTATGTTATGCAAAATTCACTGCAAGGGAAAGGTTTTGAGCTTAAGTGGGCTGGAGATCTGAAAATTTCTGATTTAGATTGTGCTGATAGTTTAGCCCTTTAGGCAAATGATGTTGATGAGATGAACTCTTTCTCTAGAACTGTTGATAAGACTGGTAGTAGAGTAGGTTTGGTTATAAACAGAGAGAAAACTAAAGTGATGAAAATTGGTCAGGCAGGCTGCGGTTCAGTTAATCTGAATGGCTGCACTCTTGAGCAGGTGTCTCAGTTTAATTATCTTGGGAGATATGTAACAGATACTGGTGATGTGCAGCATGAAATTAACAGATGAATAGGGATTGCTGCCAGGACTTTTAAGAATCCATGGAGAGTGTGGAGGAATAGATGTATGCACCTAAAGACTAAAATTCGACTGTATAATAGTTTGGTTCTTTCTGGAGTTAGATATGGTAGTGAAACTTGGATCCTTTGTAAACAAGATAACAGGAAACTTGATGCCTTTGATTCTAGATGCTTATGTAGAGTCTTTGGCATTATGTGGTTCAACTTTGTAAGTAATGATGAGGTTAGGCAAAGGAGTCTGCAATGTGCTTTAATCAGCATATTGTGCAGAGACTGTTTGGGTTGGCCATGTTGCCTATATGAAAAATTAGAGACTAACAAGTAGGTTTACGAATAGCATACCTAAATGCCTCAGAAAGTGTGAGTGACCTAGAATGCAGTGGGCAGATAATGTCAAACAGGACCTTGTTAGAGTTGGTGTACAATGTCCAGATACAGCAGATGTATCTCAGGATAGACATGTTTGGAGAACTAATTGCACAATCTAGGTGGAACTTCGTACCCAAGGCTCCTTGAGGATGATGATGATGATCAGTATGATGTGCACACAATATTACTTTACTGTTCCATATCCAGGAGTTTTCAGTATCTACTCAAATATATTAGTAGTTGCTGTTGTAACAGCATAAATTTGATGTTCCATGAAGCAATTTCAGTTAGTTATCTGGAGCATTTGTAAAGCACAACTTCAGAGTGAAGTGTTTGGAACAAAACTTCTTCTTAGCTGATAAGGATACCTGGTGTTTTGCCATATATACCCCCTCAAGCAGCTGCTTGCCACAGAGGTCTGACAAGAGCCTGTCAGTTTATATGCCACAGTAGAAGGTCTGAGAGGATGGCAAGACCTCAGCAGAAAAACGACACATACATCCATGCCTTACCCGGGGCTCGAACCCAGGTCCCTTAGGTCAGTAGGCAAGCGTGCTAACTACTCGGCCATCATATATATATATATATATGCATATTTATATATAGTCATGCCTCATGCTGTTATGTGATATATTTCATATCTCACCAATTAAGACAAATTAGGTGATATTAGTTATGTGTCAGGTCAGGGACTGAAACACAAAGCCAGCAGTAGTCCCTCAAAGTCATTTCTTCAAGCAATACATTCTATCATAATCATAGTAATGAACTGTGACTTACTAGCTTGACTGAACCAAGATGATTGAATACAAGTATGGAGAATATAGTCACATTTAACCAAAGATGAAACTGCTACAAATGAAGAGAGGGTTTGTGTTTTTGGTATTTAAAGTATGCAACATTTAAATGCTCCAACAACAATATAAATAATTATGTTTTGCTTATTATTGCTTAAAGTGAAATGTGGCGTGTGAAATGATGTGAAATAAATGGTTTATAATAGAATACAGCCCACTGCATATTGAGAAGTAACTAATTTGACTCCTATATGATTTTAGTTTTGAGACCACTGTCTTAGTTGGTGAAATGCAAAACACATTAATAAAGAAAATATCGGAAGACTGCAGGTTTCATTCAGTTAAATTGTGAAGTAGTTTTATATTCAATCACTTCCTTCTTAGATGTTGAATTTCAGATTATTTATAAGATTATTTAGAAGTGCTACAGTTAATAAGTGAAAATGACTCACAAAGCATTGAATCTTGTTCATTTACATCAGCAACTACTGTTATATTTGAGTCAACCACTGGCTGCTTCTACATTCTGCTGGACTGGAAAGTAATTATTATGTTGCTTCATACTGAGCTGTGACTGGTAAAGCGATTTTTTCATGATCAATATGTCAATTCATATAAAAACTGCTATATTCTTATAGTAAATACTTGACTGCAGTTATTTGTATTGTTTTTACCAATGGCCATGCCATGAGTAGCAGCTGGGAGACTAAGAGATTATATAAGTGATATTAATCAGTAAATTGAACAGTTTTAAAGCTCAGTGTATTATGTCTAAAAGTCAAATAATCGCTGTATTACATGAAAAATAATAATCTACAGCCCATACCTAGTCTAGTGTTTAACATACCTGACTACTAAACCAGTGGGTATGTTCCTGTGTATGTGTTTGTATGAGAAACCAAACAAAGCCCAATAGATCCATCCTTTGTGTAGGGTAGTACCTTCTTCCCACTATAAATAAAAAAAGAAGTTCCCAAAATTATAGTATTGGTTGCATCAAAGAATCAATTGGTAGGCATATGAAGTATAGTAGAATAAAATAGATACTTAATCCAGAAAATCCAGACAAAGTGTAATATAGCAAAAGTTTTCATGATGAAAATATAAATTTGTAGAATCAGAAAGACATAGATAAATGCACAGTACCTTATCATGATTTCAGTATTCTCAGCATTATATCTTGTGATTATTTTTTCATGTATGGAACTAGAATTTACACTTGAAGATAATGCCAAAGGCATTAAAATCATGATAGTGTATTCTATATTTTATTTATTTTTGATTATGTAAACTTTGTATGTTGCCATTGAGATCAGAGTATTATACCTTGTATGAATTTTTGAATCATGCATTTATTTTTCTGTTATTTCATATAACTACTGAACCATACTCTGAAGCATCCATTCAATATTGCCATTTTGAGCAATTCTGTACTTCATTATTAGTTTTCATCAGTGTAAGAGTGATTATTCAACTTTTAATTTGTAAGTTTAAAAACATTAAAAATATAGTTGAAAAATAAAATCTCGTGTTCAATATTGCTGGTTTGTAAAAATTAGGTAAATAGTCTGTAAAATCAATGTGTCATGAAAATATATTAGTTTAATTACTAGTTGCAGTGCAATGATGGAACTACTGCGGTAAGGATGCAACTCTCCTTTAACCCTTTAAAGCATCAGAAGTGTGTTTATCATTTTCAAAATTGATAAAAGTGAACCTGCAGTATATTTTTTATGGCTGCCTATCTGTTTTTTTTTCCTTTTAATTTTTATATTTTTTGTTTAGAATTAAATGTTTTTTTTTGTAATATGAACTGTTTCATTCATTAGTTGCTTCATAATAAGGCTCAGAAGTTGAGTTGCTATTTTAAAGGGGGGAAAAATGGCCCTTTAAGTGTTTTAAGTGGTGACTACTCTTGCATGTGAAGGATGCTAGTGAATAGAAGCCAGCAAATTAAATATCCTAAGTTTGATACTGTGGTGGATAGAGTAGTACATCTGACAAGTGCCCCTTTTACCATTCATTGCATTAATTCATAAACATCATTACAATAACAAATAGTTACCCTGATCAAAAGATATGTATAAAGAATTATCATTAATGCTTGTTAATGTCCATTGTACCATTGTTTAAAAATTTGATGGTAACAACAGAGTAATGAAACTTGTCCACTGCTCTGTTTTTGTATTAAGTTACAGCAGTAAGAAGCTAACTATTTCAGCACAAAGTGAACTCTCCCTGCTGGATTATGGATTTCATAGCCTGAATATTCTGGAATTGGTAGTGGAGCATTTTCAGAATATTGCATATTGCTTTTCATACAGTTCATACGAACAAATTTAGGGGTCTAGTAACAGCACAGATGTTGCCATTTCATGTTGTATTTGTGCTTTTATCTTCCATAATGATATGATGGATCTGAATTATTGTGATCTCTGGAATTTGTGTCTCTCAACCTTTTGTTGCAGATGAATCCTGTTTCCTCAGAATTTTTTCATGATATTTTGAATGACTTAGTTCATAATGAATCATATGCATATAATAATATTTTCCAAGTTCCACCACAGCATTGTTTCCATAGATGTAATGGACTTGACCAGCTCTGCTCTTTGCTGATCTGTTATCTTGTTATCATCATGATTGTGCTTTGAAGGAGCAAACAACATATTTGTAGCCTGCTCCTCAAGTACATACAAATTGGCATATGGTGTGGATGCGTGAGTGAAGGATGAAACCTAAAATTAATTCCTTAGCCCATGGTTTCCATAACTTATATGCAAAATTTCAGATGTGTATGACCATCTGTTTTCAAGATATTCTGCTCAAAAGCAACATAGTTTCTTTATAATTACCAGGTTTTGTTGCAAGGGTTCAAATGTCAAAATGCATAAATATTGAAGTTATATATATATATAAAATCTTAATTTTTTAAAAAGAATTGGGAACTCTGTAAATACTTGAAATGACAGCTGTGCTTTAGGAGGTACACATTAGTGATTTATACAAAACACTTTAATTTTTAAATGTATCTGTAACACACTTAATTGTTATTGATGTCACAATATATTCATTATAATTAATATAGCTTTTTTTGTAGGTGCAGGAACACAGCCTGTCAGTGGTGCTATTACAAATTCTCCTTCCACAATGCCAAATTTTACAATGACTGAGGTTAATGGGCAGTCTGAAATGTATGCGAATGAAGTCACTCACTTTCCACGTAAGTGTAATTGAATTTAAAAATAGATGTGGGAGTATATGGTAAATATTTGATAATTGCTATAACCTAAGTAGAGCACGTATATATATTATAATTTAATGTGTTGCATAATGTATATATGTATATATCAGCTAAACATTTTTCTTTGAAAAAAGAGATAGTTTTAAAATACCTCGTGCAATCCCAGCTAAACATTTTAACAACATAAAAGGTTTGTAAATCTGATTTGTGTATTTGGTCATAAAAAGAGCAGGAAATCATTAGATAAAATTACACTTTATGGGTGTACCATATCCAGAAGGCACAATGAAATTAATATCTATACATAACTTTTTTTCCACTTATATCCACTATCTGTGATGTGCTGTTTTGATATTACAAATTATCTTCTTATTATCCAACTTTCCAAAGATAGATTTTTACACCAAAAGTAGAGATTTACTATCTTTATACACTGCTGGTAATCAATTTCTAAGCAGTCCTATTAAAATGACACATTCATTGATAACAGTAACTTATATCAGTGACAGAAATTTAATCACTAGATGCTTTCTTTCAGCAATGAAACCAAACTTACATTCAACAACATTCAGTGCCAAAGTGTGACTTTTTGAATAGGGAAGCAATTTTCAAAGTATTGCCCAAATTCAGTCAGAATGCCTTCCAGTACTTATTTTTGAAAATCATTGAATTGAACATTATTCTGGTACTTATGTTTTCAAATCATTGAATTGGAACATTGTTCTGGTACTTATGTTTGCAAATCATTAAACAAAACATCGTTATAGTACTACATTTTTAAATCATTGCACCGGAACGGCGTTCTTTTCTGAATAAGAATTTGGAATAGAGCACTGTTTCAGAACTTGATGTTTCGAATCACTCAGTTCAGATAATTCTATAATTTTTAACGCAAATATTTCTGTGTGTGTATGTATGCATATATATAGGCTTACCATATTTTTATACAATCAAACCAAATTCAAAAAATTAAGGAAGAAAAATGAAAATCAAAATTGCATATCTGTTTTGGGCAGTATAAAAATGAGCAAACAAATTATGTATTTAATATATATTTTAGAGTGTTTATCTCTCTGCTTGTTCACCATCTCTTCCTAGACAGTCAGAGATAGGGCCATGAAACTTTGTCTACAGATTCATCTTGCATTTAACTTAGAGCACTTGTATGGGCTTCAACCCCGGAAAATTAGGCCCACCCCCAAAATTTAGCAGCAAAATGTCGATACTGGAGCAATGCGAGCAATTCTGCTGGTTTATCAGAATGCACAAAAAAATTCATTTTCCATAAATATTTTATCATTCTTAATTTTTTTCATAAAATTCTAGTTCAAGAATCTTCATGTTAATATATCTGTGACATCAGAAGTGACCATCGAGTCACACTAGTGAGACACTTAAAACTATTTGGTTGTAGTGCATTTTTTTGGGACCTAACAAAAAGTTGTTAATATTAATTTCACTTAAATCAACATCGTACAGTATATTAGTACAGGTAACATCTGTTTAAAGCGGATTACTATAACATGGTTTCTTTTCCTTTTTTTTTAGAAAAAGTTCTTTTCAAAATCTTGAAATATTATTCATAGATAAATATGTGTAATATTTTGTATATAGGTCTGCCTGTTTATTATGGCATGTAAACAAATATTTTATATGCGAGAATATACAATTTTCATAGATTTTACTGCCATAATTTTGGGTAGCTCATTGAAGAAGCACAACTACAACTTCTATTCCATTTGTAAATATCTTAGCAAGAAACCACAATTAATTGCTTGCATGATTGGCAACACTAGTTACTCATCATCATCATCAAGCAGCTATAGGCTACGGAGGTCCAACAAGACCATGCAATTTAGTTCTCCAAGCAAGTCTGTCCTGAGCTACCAATTCTAACAAGGTCCTGTTTGACAATGTCTGCCCACCGCATCCTAGGTCTCCCCCTCTTTCTGAGACCTTTAGGCACACTGTTCATAACCCTATTCGCCAATCTATAATTATTCATACAGTCAACATGGCCAAACCAACGGGGTCTCTCTCTGCACAATATGCTGCTTAAAGGAGGTTGCAAACTCCTTTGCCTAACCTCATCATTAGTTACAAAGTTGAACCACCTAATGCCCAAGATACTTAGTTAGCATCTAGTTTCCTGTTATCTTGCTTACAAAGTGTCCAAGTTTCACTATCATAACAAACCCTAGAAAGAACCAAACTATTATACAGTCTAATTTTATCTTTAAGTATATATGCCTATTTCTCCACACTCTCCATAGTTTCTTAAAAGTCCTGGCAGCAATCCCTATTCATCTGTTAATCTCATGCCTCACATCACCATTATCTGTTGCATAGCTCCCAAGATAATTAAACTGTGACACCTGCTCAAGACTGCAACCATTCAGATTAACTGAATCACAGCCTGCCTGACCAATTTTCATCACTTTAGTTTTCTCTCTGTTTATAACCAAACCTACTCTACTACCAGTTTCATCAACAGCTCGAATGAAAGAGTTCATCTCATCAACATCATTTGCCAAAAATGGCTGAATCATCGGCATAATCTGAATCAGAAATTTTCGTATCTCCAGTCCATTTAAGGCCAAAATCTTTCCCTTGAAGTAAATTTCACATAACATAATCAATAATCAAGCTAAAGAGGAAAAGAGACAAAATGCACCCTTGTCGAACACCAGAAGTAATGCTAAATCAGTTGTTACAAGACTTACCAATTCTCACACACGACTCAGTGTTATTATAGAAAGCTTTCATTATGTTAACTAGCTTGTCTGGTATGCCGTATGATTTCACAATCAAACACAAATTATGACGATCAACAGAGTCAAAAGCCTTTTTGAAATCAACAAAGCTAGCAACCAAAGTTTTCTGAAACTCTAAACATTTCTCAAGAATCTGCCTAAGTGAAAATATCTGATCCACACATCCCCTACCACTTCTGAATCCACATTGCTCATCACGCAATTGACTGTCAACCAGATTCTTAATTCTATTAAGCACAATCATGGAAAGAACTTTACCTGGAACAGAGAGTAGGCTGATACCCCTATAGTTATCACAAGAACTGCGATCACCTTTTTTGAAAATAGGTGATCCAGAATGGATTTTTGAGAATAGGTGATCCATTTTGAGAATAGGTGATCTTTTTTGAGAATAGGTGATCCAGGCATGGTTCTTAAGGATTACCAGAGCTATTGTTACAACAATAGCTCTGGTAATCCTTAAGAACCATGCCTTTATCATAAAAGATATTCAGAATTTCAGTCATCCAAGTGGTAACCAAAACATTCCCAGCTCTAAGCATTTCCATAGTAATTTCATCTACCCCTGGGGATTTATGAAGCTTAAGGTTTAGAAACAGCCAAAATAACTTCAGATTGTGTTATAGGGCCAACATTAAAGCCACCAATGCATCTATCATCATTGCAAACAATGGGAGTAAAACTAACCACATTGTTTAGAACATCACTGAAATGCTCAGCCCACCTAGCCATGACAGAATCCTCCCCTTCTATAACCTTACCTTGTTTATCCTTCAATGCTTGTATGCCTGTCCGTTTTCTACCACACAAAACATTAACTATCTGGTACAGCTCTCTGCTGTTGTGCTGTCTAACTGCTTCCTCAGCTTTGTCAGCCAAGCCATGAAGCCAAAGATTCTTATCAGCAGCTAACTGATCTTTTACATGTTTATTAAGTTCTCTGTAATGCTTTCTGTTAGGACTAGTAGTGTATTGATTTAGGACATTCCTGCAGTTCTTTCTTTCCGAAATAAGCTCAAGTTCCTTATCACTCAGCTAATTCTGCCTCCTCTGTTCCTAAAAGAGTACTCTTAGTGTCCAAAAAAGCCGGTTTAAAAAAATGATCCCATTCTTCCTCAACTTCAGTAGTAAGCATACCATGACTGTCATATTGACTAAGTAACCTATCATGGTAAGCTTTGGCTATAACTGGGTCTTTCAGAGCTTCAGTATTAAAAGTAAATTTTTTAACCCTAGCACAACAATTTTTAAGTTTAATTTGCAAGACACTTTTAACAAGGTAATGGTCAGATCCAATTTCAGCTCCCCTATATGACCTGGTATTCCTAACAGAACCAGCCCATTTGCTGTTAATTAATATATAATCAATCATATTCTTATGCAGCCCATCAGGTGAAACCCATGTGTTCTTAAATATAAATCAATAAATATTTAGCGGAAAAAAAATTCGCCAACATACAGGATTTGAACCCGCATCTCTCCAGAGACATGCCAGAGTATTCTTCCAGTTGAACTAATTCCAGCTTGTCTTTTTTTCGCCAATTTTGAGACTTAACTCTATCATGGATATTTTTCGGGCCAACCATTGGCGCCATCTATGATCTCCGGTGGCAATTATTATCTTACTATTGCACAGAGTGAGATGGAAATAACTAAGTCTCATTATGCTATTTAGCGTTATTAATGATTTAAACATAGATGATAATCACAGCGTTACCTGTTGCTCACTTGGCATTGATAAATCAATAAATATTTAGCGGAAAATTTTTTTGCTGACAAATTTGATTTGAACTGATTTATCAACACCAAATGAGCAACAGGTAATGCTGTGATTATCATCTATGTTTAAATCATTAATAACGCTAAATAGCGTGATGAGACTTATTTATTTCCATCTCATTCTGTGCAATATTAAGGTAATAATTGCCACCGGAGATCATAGATGGCATCAATGGTTGGCCCGAAAAATCTCCGTGATAGAGTTAATTCTCAAAATTAGCAGAAAAAAGACGAGTTGGCATTAGTTCAACTGGAAGAATACTCTGGCACATTTCTGGAGAAATGCAGGTTCAAATCTGATATGTCGGCGAAAATTTTTTCCGCTAAATATTTATTGATTTATCAATGCCAAATGAGCAACAGGTAACACTGTGATTATCATCTATGTACTTATGTATGTCATGGTGTTTGTAATAAGTGTTAATTATTCTGAAACCATTGAGTTTACTTACCTGTAAGGTGACTATGCCCATTGCAGCTACCAATACCAAAAGGGCCTATTACTCCTCCCCACAGGTCAGAGTCAGTACCAACTTTGGCATTGAAGTCACCTAGAACAAGGGTAATATCTCCTTTCTTGACAGAATTCAAAATATTATGAAGTTGTCCGTAAAACCTATCCTTCTGATCCTCATCGGCATCCTCAGTGGGGGCATAACAGCAGATAACATTCAAGTCTTTAACGCTTGTCTGAAATTTTTCTGTAAGAAACCTTTCATTAATGCAGTCTTATCCTAAAGAGCATCACTAGCGTGTCTGCTGAGAAGCAGACCCATGCCCTGGTTATGCTTATTGTCGTCCCTCCCTGAAAAGAGAGATTTAAGATTATTTTAAAGAATCTGACCTTTATTACCCACGTTACTAGTGGCAATTATTTTTAAGATAAGTAAATCACACTAAATGGTTTCCTTATTAAGGAAAAAATTGGTTTGGTTTGGTTTGGTTTTTAATGGTGCATCGGCAACAAGGCCATAATGCGTCAAACAAAAGACAATATAAACGATAAAAGACATAGAACCCCGAAACCAAAAGTTAAAATACATTTTCAACATTGTAAAGTGGTAAAACAACAAAAACAAGTGTATATAAACAGAGTAAAACAACTGTAGAAATATTAAATAACATAATCCCAGGTGTAAGAGACCTGGGGCAAATAATGCACAAAGTTAAGGTAAAATCAAATTCGAGGAAATATCCACAACATTTAAAAAAGGTAAAAACTGTAGATAAAATGCAAAGATCAGATAAAGGATGTCTGAGTGTAAGAGGCTCGGACATAAAATTATGGAAATTAAAAATTATTTGTCGTTCAAAGTTAAAAGCGGGGCATGAAATTAAAATATGTTTGATAGTTAAAACGGTGTCACAAAACTCGCACTTAGGTACATCGTTCGCCCATAGAAGAAACGAATGAGTAATAAACAAGTGACCTAAGCAGAGCCGAGCAAGTACAACTTCCTCCTTACGATTCCTGCGATAACAAGACTGCCATGGTTTGATGATAGGTTTGATCTCAAAGAGCTTGTTGGTAAGCTGTTCTGACCAAGATTTCTGTCACTGTGCCCGGAGCTCGGTGGTAAAACGCTGCCGGAAATCCAGATAGGGAACCAGCAACGGAGAGTCAGACAGAGGCGTGGCTGACCTAGCAGCAGAATCTGCCAAATCATTGCCCCTGATTCCGACGTGACCAGGCACCCAACAGAAATGGATGGTGGTGGTGGCTGCCAGACGATGTAGCTGCTGGCGGATCTTAGTAAGAACTGGGTGAGGCCGATGCCTCACCGAGATCAAAGCCTGTAGCGAGCTAAGCGAGTCGGTGTAAAGCACACACCGACGATGATGCTTAGTTGCCACATGGTCCAAGGCGAGGCTGATAGCGTGCAACTCTGCAGTGGGATCTGGTCTGCAATGACCAGATCCCACTGCAGTGGGATCACCAGTGGGTCAGCCATGGTCATCACAGCAGACCATGGCTGATCCCACTGAAGTGCCGGACCTCGAGCCACCTGTAAAGACAGGCAAGAAGTCCGAGTGCTCAGTACGATGGCTGGCAAAGAGTTGCTGGTACACACAGTCAAGTGTAAAGGCCTTCCCCGTCCTGCACAGGGAAAAATCGCAGGAAGGGGAAACAGCGAGCCATGGTGGAAGTGGCTCAGCTGTCGAATGTGCAACGCTATCGAGACTGTTGTTGATGTCTCTGAGGTAGCCTCGGACACGCAAACTAAAAGGGCGAATGGCAGTCGGCCGATTTGTGTAAAGCATTTCCCACTTCGGACTGAAAACGCAGTCCCAAGTGGGATGGCCAGGCAGGGATCGCAATTTAGAAGCATATTGTAGGGACAACTGCTGACGGCGAAGAGATAAAGATGGTTCATCGGTCTCAACATAAAGACTCTGGACCAGTGAAGTATGGAAAGCTCCCGTGCAAACATGGAGAGCCTGATGATGGAGGGGGTCCATCACCTTCACCACCGAATCCCGGGCCGAGTCGTACACCTGGGATCCGTAGTCCAGTTTCAATCGGACAAGTGCACGGTACAGGCGGAGCAAAGAACATCGGTCCGCCCCCCAAGAAAGGGAGGAGAGGACCTTGACGATATTCAATGCCCGCATGCACTTGGACCTGAGATGACGTATGTGTGGTAAAAAGGTCAATTTCCAATCGTATATGAGACCAAGAAACTTGGTCTCCGCCACAACGGGAATGATGTTACCCCCGAGCCGCAGCTCGGGATCCAGATGAAGATTGCGCTTGTGGCAAAAGTGCACACAAGCGGTCTTCTGTGGGGAGAACCAAAACCCGTTTGCCGTCGCCCAAACCGAAAGATTGTTCAGGGCAATTTGCAGTTGTCTTTCAATGACCCTCATGCTGGACGATGAGCAAAAGATGCTGAAGTCATCAACATAGAGGGCATTTCCTACTGATGGAGGAAGTTGTCTAGTTATAGAATTAATCTTGACAGCGAAAAGCGTAACACTCAGAACGCAGCCTTGTGGCACCCCCTGTTCCTGGGGGTACGGCCGCGACAGAGTGTTACCGACACGGACACGAAAAGAACATGTCGATAAGAATTTGGATATGAAGATCGGCATGTGACCTCTCAAGCCGAAGCTGTGGAGGTCACGAAGAATGCCGAATCTCCAAGCCGTGTCTTACGCTTTTTTGATGTCGAAGAAAATTGACACCAGGTGCTCTCTACGTAAAAAAGAATTTCTGATAGCCGATTCGAGGCGTATCAGATGGTCAAGAGTTGACCGTTGCCTGCGAAAGCCACACTAGGTGTTGGAAAGAAGGTTGTGATGTTCTAAATACCAGATGAGTCTGGCATTTAATATTCTTTCCAACACCTTGCACATGCAGCTCGTCAATGTGATGGGATGATAATTAGAAGGAATCTTGGGATCTTTGCCTGGCTTGCGGAAGGCCAAGATGATGGCCTGCCGCTAGGAGTCCGGAAACTGCTCCTCGAGAAAAATGCGATTGAAAAGATGGAGCAGCCGATCCTTACTCGATGGTGAAAGATGTTGGAGCATGGCATAATGGACATTGTCTGGCCCAACAACAGAGGCACGAGAAGAGTGCAGAGCAAGGTGAAGCTCCTCCGCTGTGAATGGCCTGTTGTAAGGCTACAGGCCATTCGAGTGGAAAGACAGTGGAGAGCGTTCGGCCCTGCCCTTCTGGGCCAGAAACTCAGGGGAGTAAGAGGCAGATAAAGAGATGGAGGAGAATGACTCCCCCAAAGTGTCGGCAATTGCTTTGGGATCAGCAATGTGTACTTGATCCAAGATTCCTTCTGGCTCTGGCATCAGACGAATCGAGCTTTTGCCCTTGCGCGTTTGAAGTTTTCGAGGTTGGGGGACGTCGGATATCTCCGAAACAACCCCCAAGCCTTGTTCTGAGCCTTACGAGCTGCGGTGCAATGTGGATTCCACCACGGTTTCAGAAAGCGAGGAAACCGTGTAGAAGTTTGAGGAATGGTTGATGCAGCTGCATCTACGATACAGTCCGTTATCTCCGCTACTGCCACATTGATGGGCTCCTGGCTGACAGAGTGGTCATCGAGCTCAGAGAGCAGCTCGAAACCACCCCAGTCAGCCCGATTGAGCCTCCACCACGAGACGCTTGAAGGGCTGCAAGGCCCCCCATGGGAGATGGTGCACACCACGGGGAGGTGATCACTTCCATAGGGGTTGTCCTCGACCTCCCATGTAAAGAGTGGGAGGATCGAGGAGGAGCAGATGGTAAGGTCAATGGCAGTGAAAGAGCGAGTTGGGGAGTGAAAGTAAGTACTGACACCGGTGTTCAACAGGGAGAGAGAAGGATCCAGGAGAAACTGCTCCAGGACCCTGCCCCTCCCGTTGGTGTCAGCACTGCCCCAAAGTGGACTGTGTCCGCTGAGGTCCCCCATAATGAGGAAGGAGGATGGCAGCTGCGAGACCAGATCATCAAGGTCTTCCTGGAAGACGATGCTCCCAGATGGAAGATACACAGAGCAGACAGTCAGCGAGAACCCCACGAAGAGACGGATGGCTACCGGCTCCAAGTTGGTGGTGAGGGGTGCGACCTGGAATGGAGAATGGTTGCTCACGAGGATGGCGACACCCCCGCGAGCTGGACCATCTCCATCCCGGTCCCATCGAACTAGTGAAAAGTGCCGGATCGTGGAATCTGTGATTGGCTGCAAGTATGTCTCCTGCAGGCACACACAGATGGGCTGGTGTGCCTGAAGGGGGGCCTTGATGTCGTCAAGATTCCTCTGGAATCCACGACAATTCTATTGTAGGAGTGTGGCCATCTCAGGACTTAGAAGAGTGGGTGGACGACGTATTCCTATTCAACTTCACCACTGCAGAGGACGGTTTAGTGAATAGGGGGCAGTCAGTATCCATGTCCTCAGAATTGTCCGAGGGGCATGGATCGGTGACTGCCCTTTGAGGAGGAGTGATAAGTTTCTTTTTTCACCCCGGCGGGGGCCCGTTTGGTTTGGAAGGTCTTGCTGTCTGAGGACGGGGAGGAGGAAGGTGGAGGTGGAAGGCTGGGTTGCAGGAATGGAAACCGGGGTAGATGTCGAAGTCGACACCACCCACGGTTTTGCCTGCGTCAGGAGGTACTTGGCTGCGGGCGAGAAAGACTCAGTTGGTGGAACAATGATGTCGGTCTGCACTGCCACCGAAGTCATTGGGGGGCGGGGGTGCCTCAGTCGGTAGCGCGCCAGGCTCGTAATCTGTAGTTCCTAGGTTCGAGTCCCAGCTGGGTCAGCGTTGAGATTTATCTCCGCAAAATTCCCCGCCCTCCCCACGGTCAGTAGGGGACACCGATGGGCTTGGAAAGGAAGCCATCCGTCGGATGGGACGTTAAGCCGTGGCCCCGTGTGCGGGAGAGACATACCCTGTGCACGTTAAAGAACATGCTGGATGGCCTTGACGGGAGGCTACCATCTGTCTCCCAACAGCTGTTCCAGTGGGTCCCCTACCCCCAACCTTCTCTGAGCCTTCGGGGTCCATTTGACCTGGCCATTTAGCCCATGGTGTGCAAAAAAGTGCCGCTCAGAGGTAAAACAACCCAACCGAAGTCATTGGAACAATGGGCTTCCCAATGACTGCACTGGCATAGGAAACCTTGCCAGGTGGTGCGGGCGGTGCAGCAAGCTTTCTCGCTTCAGCGTAAGTGATGTTGTTAATAACTTTCAACCGTTGTACCTCCTTTTCCTCCTTCCACTTCGGACAGTCGCGGGAGTACGCCGGATGTTCGCCACTGCAGTTCACACAGCATGCCTTTTCTGCTGTGCAGTCAGGATCGAGATGATCCTTACTGCCACAGCGAGCACAGGTGGGCATGCCCCTGCATGCTGTGCAGGCATGACCGTATATCTAACACTGAAAACAGCGCAGAGGGTTTGGGATATACGGCCGAACCTCACAATGTAAGTAACCTGCCTTGATGGAAGAAGGCAGGCGTGGCGTGTTAAATGTCACAATCAGCACCCAGGTGGGTGCCAATTTCCCATCACGGCGTGTCGAAACCTGGTGGACCGCTGTTACTCCTTGAGGTGTGAGCTCCGAGAGGATTTCCTCCTCAGTGACTTTGAGGAGGCCCCACTCGGTGATCACACCCCGAGAGGAATTCAAAGTTTTATGGGGAGTGACTTCAACAGCCACCCCACCAATGTCCTTGACTTTCAGGAGCAGTTCCAAGCGTTTGGAACAAGCGGTCTCAACCTGCAAGTCGCCAGATCGTAAGCGCTTGGCGGATTTCGGCTCTCCCGCAAGACCATTCAAACCTTTATTCACGAAAAATGGGGACATGTCCCCAAGCACCTGATCACCCGTGGAGTGGATGATCAGGAACTTCGGGAACGAAGACACAGACACAGAAGACGACGGCAATGATGACATAGACAAGGAAGACGGGGGTTCGTGTCGAGCCCTCTTGTTGGCAGTGATCACATTTTCGTCATTCTCTCTCATGGTTGTATTTGTGTGGTTCAGTGCCCGCTGTCCCCACCCTCCACGGAGCCCAACAAGGGGACGCCCAGTCGGGCACCAGGGCTACGCAGGCACTATACCCACACAGACAGTGAGCCAAGCCCTCACAAAGAAATAGAAGGAAAATAAAAAGAGAAATGTGCAGAACAAAAATGTTCTACACAAATGAAACAAAGCGTAAAGTAACAAAATTGTGAATGGCCAAACTGGCCTCACAAAGAAAGGATAACGACAAAAGGAAAATAATCTCGTGATTTCAATCTGTGAGGAAACTTGTAAACCTGTACCCGGATCGTGGGCAAAGTTACTCACCGCTCTGCACGGTTGACCCTAGCAGGACCTGCCCACCAGCCGATTTGCTTCTGGGGGGGCCACCCCCAGGAGCTCCCGTTTACTGGAAGCAGATGCCAAAGCAGTGTATAGCAGACACCCCGGAATCCGCTGCCCAGCCCCGCGACAGACAGGCTCCCCAATGGCAAGACGGCCAATGGGGTCCCCGCCAGTCACGAGCTGAGGAGAGAAGACGGGGACCCCCAAGCAACTACCAGGATCCTCCTTTCCTGGGACACGGGTCTCCGCGCACGGCAAACACGCAGGCGAGCATTTAGGACCCTGCGAAGGTAACCGAGCCAGCGGAACCTTCACAGGGTGGTCCCCCTCACCGCGTACAGGCACTCACACCGAGGGGGGGAAAAATTGTGAAATTAACTAATGAATCATATATGTACACATTTCATACAATTATTCATTTATGCTGTTTTTTAATAAAAATTGTGAATTATAATTATTTTTGCTGAAAAAAAATTATCCAGTATAATACAAAAAAAAATTCAAAAAGAGCAATAAGATATGCAAAAAACAAGCAAATGAAATCTTCCCATGTTAAATGGGGATTACATGTACACTGAACTATTGTGAAAAATCACCTTATACAGCTAATGTTAAATAAAATTATAGCAGGAAATAATAATATAAAATTCAAAATACTTCGGGTTTAAATGCAAAAAAAAAAAAAACAAATGAATAGCGAAATTATATATATATATGGATTAATAGTAAAATTTCATTTTCACGATTTTAACCCACTTGTCATAATTTGTTTTCAGAAGTAAATACATTTTGTTTTTTGCAGTTTTCAAATTCTACACAAGCCACAGAATATATTTCTTGGTCTTTGGGGGATAATAAGTGTTTGGATGTAAGCTAAATTTTGAAATTAAGATAATATGTACCAGGACCAGATCTATTTGGAGGGAGCAAGGGGGCCGTGCACCCCTTTGATAATACTAGTAATTGAGGCTAAGATTATGAAACTTATGTATATATCATGCATTTTTTAAGAAATATTTTAAAAACCTCCAAAACTAAAGTGAGAATATATACTGCAATAGAATTCCAGTTTCTTTCCCCCTCCATTTTGCTTTTTCTCCAGCTAGATTGAATCACTTTCCCCCCTCCTCCATTCCTTTATTTTTAGATCCTGGCCCATTATATACATCCATTTCCTATGCTCTACAAATGAGACCCATCCCACTTACAATATTTCTTCCAAACTACAACCTATTTTTATTTGAAATCATAATAGTAAAATTCCTGTTGAGAATTCAGTGTCAAATCCTGAAAACAATTGGGCAATTTCATTCTACATAAAGGTTTTTTGGAATCTGAAAGTTTTTTATATTAGTTGCTTTGATCATTCCTGCCAGTTCGATATGTAGATCCTTTATTTATCAATTTCTATGTAGAACTTGCATTAAAATTTAAAGTAGTGTAAGTTCGAGCCTGGGTTCTACTATAGTTACAGGGTTGAATTTTCAATACAGTAACGAGGTAATTAATGCTTAGTGACGCATTTCTGTCAAACATTGGCAGAAATTTGGTAGAAAAGGGAATTGCACTTTAGGTACTAAATCATATTTGTGCATTAATGAAATACATGTAATTAAATCATATTGCCATCCTGTGACTGATGGTTAGCATGCTTGGCTACTTACCCAGGACCTGGGTTCATGCCCTGGGTAAGGCATGCTTGTGTTTTCTGTTGAGGTCCTGCCATCCTCACAGACCCTCTACTATGACATATAAACTGACAGCACCTGTCAGACTTCTGTAGCAAGCAGCTGCATGAGAGGTATTTATTTAATTAAATATTGTGACACACATTTGCAAACAGCAATTCATGAGAACCAAAGAGTGCAGAATGATGCGTAATTCATTATAAATTTGCTACCTTAAGAGCAAATGTTTCTGCATAAACTTCATTATCTGGCAATCATTTTTGGTTTCAACATCACCAAAGTTAGCAGGTGATACATTTTATGTACAGAACTAACAGTAAGTGAACATTGATACAATTGAAGAGACTTGTTGTTAACAAATTTGAATGTAAACACTACCAATGTTCTTTCTCAAATATTTTAATATGTACAGTATATATATATATAACTTTGAACCTTTAAACTTCCAGATTTTATTTTCTCGAACACTTTCAAAAATTTTTTTTAATAAATGTAATTGCATGTTTTTGAATGAACCCATTTAACTTCATTTGGTTCTTTACATGAAACATTTAAAAAAATGTTTCTTTTTCATTCTAAAAATTGTGATCATTTCCGAAACTTGTGGCCCAATACTTGAAAAATTTTATTTCAACTATTTAATGGCACAATTCAATGCCATACGTAATATTTAAGCATAAATATGTGAATTAAATACCAAATATGCATGTCTTAAGTTAATAATACTGAATGCAGAAAAAGTTTATATTAGTTATGCATTAGAAGTACATTGGTGCTTTAAAACAGAAACAAGATATATAACATGAAATGATTAAATTAAACAATAAATAATTAGAATCATGAACATTATGTCTCATCAGTAGCATACCCAAAGGGGGAGAGGGGATTATAAACCTCTTCTCTTGAGGGCTAAAATTAATATATCTTCCTAGGTAGTACTCGAAAATCTGACTTAGGTACATCAACCCCCCCCCCCCCCTCCAAAAAAAAAAAAAATGACACTGAGCATGTGAACCCCTTTCCATTGGAAGATTCTGGGTATGCCACTGTACCTCATAGAACATTTATTACATTAAAACTTCTTTATGATCATATGCAATAAAAAAATTCACAAATACATAAGTTAAAATATGAAAAGATTACTACTAATCTCTATTACTGTAAGCTGTCCCGTGGCCAAGTGGTTAACGCGCTTGGCTACTGATCTACGGGACCTGGGTTCGAGCCCCGGGTAAGGCATGGATGTTCGTGTTGTTTTCTGCTGAGGTCCTGCCTTCCTATCAGATCTTCTACTGTGGCATATAAACTGACAGGCTCCTGTCAGACCTCTGTGGAAAGCAGCTGCTTGAGGGGGTATTTATTTTTATTTTTTTATTACTGTAAGATGTTGCGATGCCTTTGCTTTCAAGAAATCAGTGAAATGTATCATAAGAACTCACATTTTACAAAGTTACAACTATAGCCTTAACTTATACTATTAATAATTTTCTATTTTTTCCACTAATAACTTTTGTTTTATATTTTTTTTCTATTATGCCCATATAAGCATTGGAATATGTTCACTAGTTATCATTGCAAAAATGAGCTGTAATAGTCATTCAAGCAAGTTAGAAATAACTTCAGCAAATGCCATTATTTCTGATGGTATCATGAGAAGGCAAACAGCAGTGAAAAGTTTGCCGCCAAAGCAGTATATCAAAATTAATTTGTTCTTAATTTAGAGGGAGTGAAAATCGGGCAGTATCAAGTATATTTTCCTGTCAGACATAGAATGGTAAGGTAAAAAGGGAACTTGTCCTTTCATTGGGGGTCTAGAGAATTACCAGAAATTTTCTTCACTATATGCCTACTCACCTTTCTCAAGAGATAAAAATACGCATTATAGTAACGCATTATAATACGCATATATATAAAAAATACGCATACGTAAACGCATTATAGGAATTAGCTCCAAGAAATCGAATCAACAATTTTCAAGGATGCTTATGACATAGTTATTTTTTAAACACAGCATGTACCTGAGATTTTGAAATAATAATCTCCCGAGTTTAAGTTATACAATTCAAGCAACACACAAAAAATATGATAAAATATATCAAAAATCAACTTACCTTTGCTGATATTTTCTTAGTCATCACAAAAAACTAATGGCAGTTACAGATTCCAATTAGGCTTGCAAAAGAATGCTGATTGGTTATTTCAAGCTAGTTCTGGAGCATGCGTTGTACATTTGCAGCAGAACTAGGGAGTGTTAGAGCTGGTAGTGAGCAAAAAAGTGACTGCGGCTGTCTCTATTAATTTCTGCCTGCCGAGGATAGAAATTTAGATTTACGGCATGTGATGCAATGCCAAAGGCAATAGCAGTGAAGTGAGATTTTTCATACACTCCTACTTCGAATTGCCTGGTAGACTGGCACTTCTATCTATTATGCAGAGTAATATTATAGGGAAATTATATAGAAAATATATGTGTAAAATATAAATATCTTTTTTTTTTTCCTTTTTATTCATGAGAATTTTAAGGGAACCATTGCTTCCATCGATGCATTGTCACTGACAATACTGTACTTACATATCCCTTCAATATGTAAACATAAACTTTACACGCTATCATCATTACACAATGCACAAATTTCTCTGCATTTTCAAATTATTGTCTTGATATAACCTGCTGTCAGTTCTTCATATTTCCAGTAATTGACATAGGATTAACATCACTGGTTAGGTTAGCTCATCTCTACGTTGCCGTCTGTCATCGATCGAGGAGTAGTTGCTATGGCAATGGTGGGGTGAGTATTTCATCATTGATGCAAATGGTTCTTTTTTTGAAAAATGAAGTATTCTATATATATATTAATTGCACTTCATTTCCTGATGAGGCCAAGATCTTACATTCCACAAACATTGGTGTGCATTGCCCCATTAATGCATTTTTAACAATTGCTGTTGTTGGGTTTTTGTTTTTTAAGTCAGCAATGTGTTCTTTCATTCTAATTTCTTTTTACCTATGTATTGTTTTACTCTTGTGTTATGTCAACCAGTGGTATATTGTACACAGTCGTATCAGAATAATATGACCACCTACCTAATAATGGGAATAATCACCCTTGGCCCGGATGACAGCGGTGAGATAGGGTGGCATAGATGCAATGAGGCCCTGGATGGTTGCCAGAGACACACTTGCCCATTCAGACTTCAGCAGAGCACGAAGGTTCCTAGAGATGACTTGGTTGCGGGTCCGCACTCCGAACCTGTTGATACAAATGGTCCCACAAGTGCTCTATATGATTGAGGTCGGGAGATTTCGCCGGCCAAGGGTGAATGAAGACATCGCTGTCATGTTCATGGAACCAGTTGCACACCACCTTAGTGAGACTGGCAGGGCACATTGTCCTGTTGGTAGACACCATCACCACCAGGGTAAACGTCCAACATGAAGGGAAGCATGTGGTCAGCGAGGATGGACAGGAAGCCATTGGCATTCAGGGACCCATCCAGTGGTACCAGCAGTCCCAGGTCATACCAGGAAAACATGCACACTGCCACCGCTGGCCTGTACTATACCGACATGCATGTCCGGATGTTGGTTCTCATGTGTCTGATGCCATATCCGCCACTGCCTGTCATTTCTGTGGAGTAGAAACCTCAATTTGTCAGAGAAGGCAACCTTTTTCCGCTCTTCCAGTATCCACTGACAGTAGCCCCGTACGAACTGCAGTCATCGTTGCCAGTGGACCTAGGTTAACATGAGCACCTTTATACAGTGTAGAGTCCGGAGACTCGTGTAACAGAGTTCACTCTACTTTTAATGGGGACACGTACTTGGGTGCCCCAGCATTCATTTGAATGGTCAATTGCTGCACTGTTGCGTATCAATTGCCCTTTACCAGTCGACAGAGGCGACGTTGGCCTTTGGGGCTCCACAGTTATGATGTCTGGAGGTACTCGGTGTGCCAGCAGTCCATTCTTGGTACAGCATAACTACAGCAACTCGCGAACAACCCACAAAGTCTGCTGTTTCCGAGATGCTTCCACCCTTGGCGTGGTAGCCGATGATCATTCTTTTTTGAACATCTGTCAAATTAATAGCTGTGCCCATTGTGCTCACATTACGCACTATGGATCATCTGTCCTGGCCGGCCACTTATATCTCTGTGTGATCGACCTTGTCATGTGCACTCTGTTATGCGCCTGGGCAGGTAGACTGTGATTCCATGGGTGGTCATATTATTCTGATGCAATTGTGTATATACCTCCCACTTGTTTATTTTTATCTCTAGCTTTTTTTATTCTCTTTGTGATCGTTGGTACTCTTCTACTTGGTACTTGAAGGTGATATTTATATAATATTTTATTCACAGGGTTCAATAACCAAAGTATATTGGGTATAGTTGGAGTATAACTTTTGGTGTGTTTTGTGCCCCTATTATTTCAGTATCCTTTTCCTGTATATATTGTTTTTGGTTTTCATTTTTTTTAATATACACTCATGATATACTTTCATTACATTATGACCACCTGCCTAACAGCATGTTGGGCCATCTTTTTCCATGAGAGTTGTTAGCACCCAGCATGGCATTAACTCCACTAGACAGTGGGAGGTGTCATCAGGTATGTTGTAGCAGCTGAACTGAATGATATTCCGGAGTTCAGCGATAGAGCGAGCCATGCCAGGAATGATGTTCAGCAAATTCATCATTCCAGGCGTGGATTGATGAATGCTGCATTCCATTGCTTCCCACAAAAGTTCAATGGGATTCATGTCGGCGGATATTGGCATTCAGGGGAGCACACGAAATGCTTGGGCATGATCATCAAACCATTCCTACACAATGTGGGCCTTGTAACATGGGGCATTGTCTTGCTGAGTCCAGTGCCATCCTGATACACAGTCACCAGGTAGGATATTACTTGGTCTGAAACAATGCATAGGTAGGATCTAGTGGTGAGGGTGTGTTCAACAGGGATGAGGGGACCCAATGTGATGTCCATGGTAACAATCCCTATACCATGATAATACCATCTGGTGGCAGTTTGGT
The DNA here is from genome assembly GCA_038380435.1 of Ryuthela nishihirai. NCBI lineage: Eukaryota > Metazoa > Arthropoda > Arachnida > Araneae > Heptathelidae > Ryuthela > Ryuthela nishihirai. Next base: position 89,454,477 of record JAWZYU010000003.1, on the reverse strand, counting down.
TGCAGCTGTTTATCTGTGTGGCATTGAATATGGGCTCATCCATCAGCATCATAGAGCTGGAACCTGAATTCATCAAACCATGCAACTCTTTTCCAGTCATCCAATATCCAGTCACAGTGCACCTGTGCCCACTGCAGGTGAAGCTGTTGATGACATCAGTCAACATGGATACAGGAGCAGGGCCAATTCCATAGCCCACCCTCTGGATTGTGCTCAGAAATGTTTCTCTCTGCACCCTGGTTGTAGTCTGCTGTTAATTGAGGGATCATGAGCCGTCATGGTCCCAGACAGCATGTTCCAATTAATGTTCACCTTGACTGTCAGCAAGTAGGTGATGGTCTCCCTTTCTGGCACATTTGGTGTAGCTGTGTTCTTCTTTGGACCATTCCCACCACACCTTCACTGTAGCAACACTCAAATAGCCAATAATGCCTGCAGTTGCAGAGATGCTATCTCCCACCTTCCTCTCCCCGATAGTCATTCCCTGTTCAAAGGGATTGGGGTTGCTCAGTTGGTAGCGCACCAGGCTCATAACCTGCAGTTCCCAAATTTGAGTACCAACTGCACCAGCAATGAGATTTATCTCTGCTAAAACCTAACCCTGGCTTCAGTCAGTAGGGGACACTGATGTGCTTGGAAAGGCCACCATCCATCGGATAGGATGTAAAACTTTAGCCTGGTGTGCAAGAACACTCTGGATGGCCTTGATGGGAGGTTACCATCTGTCTTCTAATAGCTGTCCAGTGGGTCCACAGCCACCAACCTTCTCTGGCCCCTCAGGATCCTTGGGACATGACCATTTATCCTATTTTGTGCAAAAAAAGTGCCTCTGGGAGGTAAAATAATCTAACCCCGTTCAAACTATGACAAGTCCTTCCCTTTCCCCATCACACAGACTTTGTACTAATGAACTGCATTGTTCTGCCCATGCTGTCTAAAAATATTCCATGCCAGTCAGTGATATCACTACTACATGTTGTGGAACTCGTCCACTCCTGGATCTACATTCATAATGATCTGGCTCATGAGTGTGTTTCCAAGAGTATCTTGCTTCTTCTGCTATCTTCCTTTCATTATTATATTCTTTTTTTCTTACCCATATCTAAAGTTTTTATAATGTAATATAGAAGGATACAGTAATAAAAAGCGGGGCGGGGGTGGCTCAGTCGGTAGTGCGCCAGGCTCGTAATCTGTAGTTCCCAGGTTCGAGTCCCAGCTGGGTCAGCGTTGAGATTTATCTCCGCAACATTCCCCGCCCTGCCCACGGTCAGTAGGGGACACCGATGGGCTTGGAAAGGCCGCCGTCCGTCGGATGGGACGTTAAGCTGTGGCCCCGTGTGCGGGAGAGCCATACCCTGTGCACGTTAAAGAACAAGCTGGATGGCCTTGACGGGAGGCTACCATCTGTCTCCTAACAGCTGTTCCAGTGGGTCCCCTCCCCCAACCTTCTCTGAGCCTTCGGGGTCCATGTGACCTGGCCTTTAGCCCATGGTGTGCAAAAAAGTGCCGCTCAGAGGTAAAACAACCAACCCAGTAATAAAAGGAAGTACATATATGTATATAAGACAGCAGAAGAAGCAAGGTATTGTTGGAAATATATTAAGAAACCAAGCACAATATATACAGGAAATGGATATCCAAATAATAGGAGCACAAAACACACAGAAGTTATGATATACACCAGCTGTACCATATATACCTTAGTTATTGAACACTCTGAATAAAATAATTCAGTGACTTCAATACCAAAGTTGGCACTGACTCTGATCTTTGGGGAGGGGTGATAGGTCCTTTTGGTATTGGTAGCTGCAATGGGCAACGTCTCCTACAGGTAAGTAAACTCATTGGTTTCAGAATAACTAACACATATTACAAACACCGCGACATACATAAATACACATGGGTTTCACCTGATGGGCTGCATAGGAATATGATTGATTATATATTAATTAACAGCAAATGGGCTAGTTCTGTTAGAAATACCAGGGCATATAGGGGAGCTGAAATTGGATCTGACCATTACCTTGTTAAAAGTGTCTTGCAACTTAAACTTAAAAAGTGTTGTGCTAGGGTTAAAAAATTTACCTTTAATGCTGAAGCTCTGAAAGACCCAGTTATAGCTAAAGCTTACCATGATAGGTTACTTAGTCATTATAACAGTCATGGTTTGCTTAATACTGAAGTTGAGGAAGAATGGGGCCATTTTAAACAGGCTTTTTCGGAAACTAACAGTACTCTTTTAGGAAAAAAGGAGCAGAGGAGGCAGAATTATTTAAGTGATAAGGCACTTGAGCTTATTTCAGAAAGAAGGAACTGCAGGAATGTCCTTAATCAATACCCTACTAGTCCTAATAGAAAGGATTACAGAGAGCTTAATAAACATGTAAAGGATCAGTTAGCTACTGATAAGAATCTTTGGCTTGATGGCTTGGCTGACAAAGCTGAGGAAGCAGTTAGGCAGCACAACAGCAGAGAGCTGTACCAGATAGTTAATGTTTTATGTGGTAGAAAACGGACAGGTATACAAGGATTGCAGGATAAACAAGGTAAGGTTATAGAAGGTGAGGATTCTGTCATGGCTAGGTGGGCTGAGCATTTCAGTGATGTTCTAAACAATGTGGTTAGTTCTACTCCCATTGTTTGTAATGATGATAGATGCATTGACAGCTTTAATGTTGGCCCTATAACACAATCTGAAGTTATTTTGTCTATTTATAAACTTCATAAATCCCCAGGGGTAGATGAAATTACTACAGAAATGCTCAGAGCTGGGAATGTTTTGGTTACCATTTGGATGACTGAAATCTTGAATATCTTATGATAAAGGCATGGTTCCTAAAGATTTTACCAGAGCTATTATTATCCCTATTTTCAAAAAAGGTGATCGCAGTTCTTGTGATAACTATAGGGGTATCAGCCTACTCTCTGTTCCAGGTAAAGTTCTTTCCATGGTTGTGCTTAATAGAATTAAGAATCTGGTTGACAGGCAATTGCGTGATGAGCAATGTGGATTCAGAAGTGGTAGGGGATATGTAGATCAGATATTTTCACTTAGGCAGATTCTTGAGAAATGTTTAGAGTTTCAGAAACCTTTGGTTGCTAGCTTTGTTGATTTCAAAAAGGCTTTCGACTCTGTTGATCGTCATAATTTGTGGTTGATTGTGAGATCATATGGTATACCAGACAAGTTAGTTAACATAATGAAAGCTCTCTATAATAACACTGAGTCATGTGTGAGAGTTGGTAAGTCTTGTAACAACTGATTTAGCATTACTTCTAGTGTTCGATAAGGGTGCATTTTGTCTCTTTTCCTCTTTAGCTTGATTATTGATTATGTTATGCGAAATTCACTTCAAAGGAAAGATTTTGGCCTTAAATGGGCTGGAGATACTAAAATTTCTGATTTAGATTATGCTGATGATTTTGCCCTTTTGGCAAATGATGTTGATGAGATGAACTCTTTCATTCGAGGTGTTGATGAGACTGGTAGTAGAGTAGGTTTGGTTATAAACAGAGAGAAAACTAAAGTGATGAATATTGGTCAAGCAGGCTGTGATCTGAATGGCTGCAGTCTTGAGCAGGTGCCCCAGTTTAATTATCTTGGGAGCTATGTAACAGATACTGGTGATGTGCAGCATGAGATTAACAGACAAATAGGGATTGCTGCTGGGACTTTTAAGAATCTATGGAGATTGTGGAGAAATAGGTGTATACACCTAAAGACTAAAATTAGACTGTATAATAGTTTGGTTCTTTCTAGGGTTAGTTATGGTAGTGAAACTTGGATGCTGTGTAAACAAGATAACAGGAAACTAGATGCTTACGCAGTATCTTGGGTATTAGGTGGTTTAACTTTGTAACTAATGATGAGGTTAGGCAAAGGAGTCTGCAACCTCCTTTAAGCAGCATATTGTGCAGAGACACTCTGCTGGTTTGGCCATGTTGCCCGTATGGATAATTATAGATTGGCAAATAGGGATATGAACAGTGTGCCTAGAGGCCTCAGAAGGAGGGGGAGACCTAGGATGCGGTGGGCAGACAATGTCAAACAGGACCTTGTTAGAATTGTTGTGCAGTGGCCGGATGCAGGAGATGTAGCTCAGGACAGATATGCTTGGAGAATTAAACTGCGCGGTCTGGTTGGACCTCCGTAGCCCATGGCTGCTTGAGGATGAGGATGATGATGATGATGAATAAAATATTAAATATCACCTTCAGGTACCAAGCAGAACAATACCAGCAATCACAAAGGGAATAAAAAAAAGATATAAAAATAAGCAAGTGGAAGGTGTATGCAATATTCCACTTTGATGTAATAATAACACATGAAGTAAAGCCTTATATAGGTAAAATGAAAGAACCTGTTATTGACATAAAAACAAAAACCCAACAACAACAATTGTTAAAAATGTGTTAACTGGACAATATACACCAATGTTTGAGGAATGTAAGATCTTTGTCTCATCCGGAAATATAAATTGCAATTATAAATTATATGCAGAACAGTATTTTTCAGAAAAGTACCAGTTGTATCAATGATGAAATGCCCATCCCACCATTGCCACAACAACGTAGAGATGGACTAGCCTAACTAGTGATGTTAGTTCTACATCAATTACTGGAAGTCTGAAGAATGGACAGCAGGTTATGATAACAAGATAATCATTTGAAAATGCAGAGGAATCTGTGAAATGTGTGCTGGTGATAGTGTGTAAAGTTTCTTTTCTGTTGGAAAAATATATAAATAAAGTGTTGTTGAATGTAAGTTTGGTTTCATTGTCAAAAGAAAGCAGCAATTAAATTTTTGTTACTGTTGTCAGTGAATGTGTTGTCATAGAACTGTGCAGAAATTGACTACCAGCAGCATATAAAAGTTAAGATAATAAATCTATAATTTTGCTGTAAAATATATATCCAACTTATCTGTAAGATGAATAATAAGAAGGTAATTTGTAATAATAACAAAGCAGCACAGATAGTAGATATAACTGGGAAAATGTTTATGTTTAGATATTTATATTGTCACTGTGATATTAATTTGGTAAATTATTTATAGAAATTAAAACACAATAAGAAATAAGACTTTTTTCACAGTCCTCCGTCCCGTGGCTGAGTGGTTAGCGCGCTTGGCTACTGATCTAAGGGACCTGGGTTCGAGCCCCGGATTAGGCATGGATGTGTGTGCCGTTTTTCTGCTGAGGTCCTGCCATCCTCTCAGATCTCCTACTGTGGCATATAAACTGACAGGCTCCTCTCAGACCTCTGTGGCAAGCAGCTGCTTGAGGGGGTATTTATTATTTATTTTATAAGAAATAAACACCTTTCTGTAAAAAATGAATTATGAAAATTGAAGGTTAAATGTGAAACTGGCATAATTAATACTGCATTTCTGGTTACAATAAAAGTCCAATTTTAATTGTAAATGGAGATGTCTTTTAATTTTTCTGGAAAAAAATTTTTGTCAACTATTTTCTGAAACTATTTTCTAACCTAAAATCTATTTCCATTTTGCAGTCTGTCCATACTGTTGTGGTACAAGGTTGTAGTTGTTTGTGGAAGAAATCTACATTCCTCAATTTTTAGCTTATTTTAAAAGAGCTATTGTTTTCACTTCTTATTTATCAGATTTTTTTTTTCGTTTTAAGAGATAAATGAAAAATTTTGTATTGGATAGATACTAATAAAATAGTGCTATTTTCATTTTCTGAATTTTCCAATAGCTTAAATTTCCAACATTAGGGGGTACTAAATTTGGAAAGTAACACATTATTCTCAATAAAAACAAGTATTCCATATTCACAGACAATTTGGTTTTCTAGTTTATGTATTTTCTTGATTATTGCAAAGAAAGGAAAAGCATTTGTTTTGAAGCTTTATGTCTGGTTTATATATATATATCTGAACATATCAAAATATAAATTGAAGGTTAAATGTGAAACTGGCATAATTAATACTGCATTTCTGGTTACAATAAAAGTCCAATTTTAATTGTAAATGGAGATGTCTTTTAATTTTTCTGGAAAAAAAATTTTGTCAACTATTTTCTGAAACTATTTTCTAACCTAAAATCTATTTCCATTTTGCAGTCTGTCCATACTGTTGTGGTACAAGGTTGTAGTTGTTTGTGGAAGAAATCTACATTCCTCAATTTTTAGCTTGTTTTAAAAGAGCTATTGTTTTCACTTCTTATTTATCAGATTTTTTTTTTTCGTTTTAAGAGATAAATGAAAAATTTTGTATTGGATAGATACTAATAAAATAGTGCTATTTTCATTTTCTGAATTTTCCAATAGCTTAAATTTCCAACATTAGGGGGTACTAAATTTGGAAAGTAACACATTATTCTCAATAAAAACAAGTATTCCATATTCACAGACAATTTGGTTTTCTAGTTTATGTATTTTCTTGATTATTGCAAAGAAAGGAAAAGCATTTGTTTTGAAGCTTTATGTCTGGTTTATATATATATATCTGAACATATCAAAATATAAATTGAAGGTTAAATGTGAAACTGGCATAATTAATACTGCATTTCTGGTTACAATAAAAGTCCAATTTTAATTGTAAATGGAGATGTCTTTTAATTTTTCTGGAAAAAAAATTTTGTCAACTATTTTCTGAAACTATTTTCTAACCTAAAATCTATTTCCATTTTGCAGTCTGTCCATACTGTTGTGGTACAAGGTTGTAGTTGTTTGTGGAAGAAATCTACATTCCTCAATTTTTAGCTTGTTTTAAAAGAGCTATTGTTTTCACTTCTTATTTATCAGATTTTTTTTTTTCGTTTTAAGAGATAAATGAAAAATTTTGTATTGGATAGATACTAATAAAATAGTGCTATTTTCATTTTCTGAATTTTCCAATAGCTTAAATTTCCAACATTAGGGGGTACTAAATTTGGAAAGTAACACATTATTCTCAATAAAAACAAGTATTCCATATTCACAGACAATTTGGTTTTCTAGTTTATGTATTTTCTTGATTATTGCAAAGAAAGGAAAAGCATTTGTTTTGAAGCTTTATGTCTGGTTTATATATATATCTGAACATATCAAAATATAAATGTCTGGCTTTTTTGACTTGGACAGGTGACCACCATCCTATCCACAGACAACTGGATGGGGGTTGGCTCAGTCATTAGTGTGCTAGGCTTGTAATCTTCAGTTCCTAAGTTTCAGTCCAAACTGTGCCATTTATCTTTATTAATCCCCCACCTTCCTTTGTGAGAAAGGGGACTGATGAGCTTGGAATGGCCACTACCCATTGTATGGAATGTTAATTCTTCGCTCCTGTGTGCAAGAAAGTCATACCCTGTGCTGGAAAACAGAAGGCTACCATCTGTCTCCTTACATCTTTCCAGTGGGTCCCCTAACCTCTGAATTCTTGGGATCCTTATGGCTTTGCCATTTAGCACATTGTGTACAAAAGCTCGCAACAGTAACACAACCCAACCAAATGTCACTAACACATATATATATATATGAATTCCTGTATAATGTGAACGTTTTTTCATGGCTAGCTTTATTCCCAGATTTGTTATCAGTTGGAAGCACATCTCATATCATGAATACTGGGAATGTTAAAGAACTGCAGCAGCATGTTGAGTCAAAAAATATCAGGTACTGCAGGATGTCATGCATGTAATATCTCACCATATGGTGACTTAATTTTCCACCATTAGCACTGATCCTTACACTGACTTGTACTCATGGACATTTCAAGAACTCTGTCCCTAGAGTATTTGGAAAAGTGGTCCTTGTTACAGTCATTTATGTTACAATAATAAGCAGCTCTGTTATCATTTTAATTTCACCATGTTATCAGAAACAAATTTAATTACAAGTAATTTTGCAATATAACAGATAGTGTCATTAAATAAAAGTGTAGATGTTTTATTAACATAATAATTATTATTTATATGCATATTACATAGTTTTCCTATATTTTGATATAGCAAAATCGAATTATTTCATTAAAATCAATATTTTGTAAAATGTCATTTTAGTACTCATCAAACAAATTATTTTAATGTGGCTGATCATGTGATTTCTTAGTTCATTTTGTATGAATTTACAGTTTGAGAATGAGCATTCACAACTCACATTTGTAGCCATTATAGAAATAAAGATTTGTATTTTAATGTTTGGAAAGACAAAAAAATTGTCTGTTTTACAAACTGCAGGATGTCATCAGAAACTGAAACAGAAATATAATTTGTGGAAATGCATTCTTCTTCCACTACATCTCCAGCAACATTTTTGTTTCCATTTTGCAATTAAAAGTTAGTCCCTCACTATTGAGATCTTTGATGTAGAAATTGTCTAGTTTTTCACACTGATCCAAAGCATGAAGGTTTCCCAAAAGTCTAAAGGCTTAGTCTGTCAATTCCTTTTCATTTACAATTGCATCAACATTCCTTGTCACTATATTCCTCAGATTCATTGCCAGAAGAAAGTGTCTGTGCTGTGCCTGCTGATGATAAGATGAACATCCTCTTAATACCATAACTTAGTTCTTTCCTGGAAAGGAAGATATTATGAACCTAATATTTAGGCAAGTTTTGAGCTAATGCACTATTAAAGCTGTAGGGCAGTTTAAAGGTATGCCCTTGCATTAGTTAGATACAAGATTATAAATTCCTTTAGACACTTTTGGGATATTGCCAAAGTCCAGTTCTTCAGAGCAGAATTGTTTCCAAATGTGGAGTTGTGGGTTGCTTCTTTCGGTCTCTTTTTCTAGAATTATCACAGCACTTTTTTAGTTCATTGATTCACCTGTATTATAAATTCACTTTTTTTTCGCATATAGTCCAGTTGTGTGATTGGGCTTTCAATGATTAGCACTGTGCTTGTGACGATGACCACACAGATCATTGAAACCAGTAAGCATACTCAGGAATATTGTAAAAAAAAGCCAGTTAAGAAGAGCTACTGTGAACACCAGTAGTAAACTTTAATTTAAAAACTTGAAACAATGGCAAATATAAAAACTGCTGATACTTCAAAAAACTGCATAGTGCATAACAAAACATCATAGTCCTTGGACATTTAATAGCAAGCTATAAAAAACCGCAGTGCCAAATCACGCAACCAGACTATGTGTGAAAAAAGAGTGATTTTTAATAACTTGAATCAACATACTAAAAAGTGCTGTGATAAATCTGGAAAAAGAAACTGAAAAGAAGCAACCCCCATCTGCACATTTGGAAACACCTCTGAAAAACTGGATTTTGGCAATATTCCGAAACAGTGTCTAAAGGTATTTTATAATCTTGTATATAACCAAAGCAGGGGTGGACATTTAAACTGTCCTACAGCTTTAATAGTGCATTGGCTCAAAACTTGCCTAAATATTAAGCAAAATGCTGTGAAATCATTTCTGCTTAAACACATTGTTTGTTTAAACAACAGTGTCTTTATTAAGCACCTAGTTTCCTTTTCCACAAGCAGATACTTTGCCATTAAATGGCTCACAATTATTCCAATTGTAATTACTCTTTTAATTTCACCATTAACTTGCAACACCTTGAACCTTGATTACTCTTTTACTTTATTATACTGCATTTATTTTTCTTTTTTACTACAGCAAATATACATTATTTCTACTCAAGTAGTCTTAATTTATATTATTATCATTCTAAATCAAGATCTTTAATTTTATTTCAGTTGTTTAAATGTACTGCACTCAATTTTTTTTAATATTAAGAAATTATTTCAAATTACTTATATGCTCTATATTGAAATACCTACATGGTAAAGATCTCCCTTTTTGCATATTTCAATATATGCAGCCATTTCCAACTGCCACTTATTCCACTACAAGAACTAGGTATACTTGCAAATGCCAATACATTCATTAATTACTGCTATTTCCCTAAATTAATTTGCATTTTAATAAATTCCTAAATACAGTTGCAATAGTTTCTCATAAATGTAAATTTTAATGTAGAGGTTAAAAAAAAAGTAGTGTGACATTGCACAAACCTTTGGATTCTCCTACATCAATTGACTTCAAGAAGACATAATTGGAAACTGTTGTTGTGATGAAGTTGCTTAGTTTCGTATTCATTCTTGAAATTTATAATTCCTTTTGATTGCCAATGAAATAAAAATCTTATATTGTTTCTGAAATCAAATAATGCATAATGAAGAAAAAACGTTTTAACCCTTTGCACTCGAAGGTTTTTTCGCTATAGGGAAGTAGCAACTCTTTTTTTGCTAAAAAGTTGATGAAATTTTTTACAACTAACATAAAAATAAATCAAACATAAACAATGTAAAATCAAACTCATCTTCACTGCTACTAATTTCATCATTTGGCTCCATTTTTATAACCACTATAAACAGACTAAGTTTAAAATAATAATTTTAATGAAACATAATTCTGTACTATGAAGTCACACATCTAATATGTAAAGAGGAAAGATATCTGTTTATACAACAGTTATTGTCACCTCTCAGTCACCATTCGAGTTGCTACATTGAACCAAGTGGTGACTGAAGGTCATCTCTCAAGTGCAAAGGTTTAATAGTTTTAAAACATTTTTTATTAATATCTTTATTTCAAAAGAATACTGCACCTATTTCATGTGAATGTGTACTTAGAGAAAGTAGTAATTAGTCTATCAGCCAATAAAAGAGAAGTATAGATTGTTGTTTGATAAGCTGTTGGGATCTTCCCAAATCACCCCCACCAGTAAATTACTGTGTTAAAAAAGTGCTAGTAGGTTAATAACCTCAACTCTATTTCAACATGGCAAATTTTAGAATTCTGATCACATTCTTAGCAGGCTCATTGAGATTGCTGAAGGCAACACATGGATATTTTGAGTACATTGCTTTACTGAATACAGGCATACTCCATTTAGTGCAGGAGATGTGTTCCTGGAAATGGGAGTGCTAACTGAATCAATGCTATACAGGGTCATTATAGCATAGTCTCTATGGTGATATGTTCTTCAAATCGTAATTTATTACCTGTGATCAACCTATTAGGGTTATTGGGTTACTTGAACAATAATACAGATTTTAAACATAAATATCTTCTCTATTGTCAAGTAAATAATAATGAAAGAAATTTTTAATCAAGCAGATTGAAGTGTATTCTGGTTATCAGTGCTTAATGCAACCCTGAATGTGGCAAACTTGGCAGTGGTAGGGAGACAAGATGGAAGTTACTAGTGGAAAGATGGATCAGATTGTGGCGCATCCTGCTTCTTGAAGAAAGCATCAAGGATTTATTGCCTTGCCCAAAGCTTCTCCTGAACATTATCACATCGACAACAATTCTCTTCACTGCAATGTTGTAGTCAAAATCTATGTCATATTCATGTCACTGAGATCTAAGCCAACCATGATCTTATTGATGCCCTCTCTCAAAATTCTGTGGCGATTTTTTTTTTTTTTTTTTTTTTGGGGGGGGGGGGGGCATGGGGGAGTAAATTTTCTAAATGAAATAGTGGCAGAAAGAGAGATCACGGCATAATAAACAAACAGATTAGTGAGCACCACTCAAACTGAAGAAAACGCAGTATGATGTGCTAGTGTTTATTGACCAAGAGCATACAGAATGTAGAGTGCCTTGCTAGCTCTGATTGGCTGATAATTTATGATAGATAGCACTTATTCTATTGTATATTAACTTCCATGTATATTAACTATTGTTCAGTACCTTAATGGATATATACATATATGAATATATTTTTTAATATAAATTATTTCTGAAATGAACAGCGCTGACAGGGCAGCACTAAATGAGGTATGCCTGTATGTGTTGAATGAAAATGAAATGGGCAAAATATTTCAAAGAATAAATATTCATGTGGATTATGAATTTTATTATTCATTCTAATTCAACATTTAAATTAATATTTTAGCATACACTGTGGAAAGTTGGCAGATTCCCATCCCTTTGGCCTAATTTCAAGCTACCTTTCATGACGACCATGGTACAATGTGTGTTAAGTGGCAACTTCATGTGGCATAAGCTGCATGCAGTTTGTAGAATGATAGCCATTTATTTGTACTATTGGTCCAACAGCAGTCATACATTTGGACAAATGCATTCACAGCTGATCATTGATTTACTCAGAAAGCAGTCATACACAGTCGTAGCAGAATAATATGACCACCCACAGAATCACCCATGTGCGTCACAGAGTGCACATGACAAGGTCAACCATACAAAGATATAAGTGGCTGGCTAGGACAGATGAGCCATAATGCATAACATGAGCACAATGGGCAGAAGTATTGATTTGATGGACGTTCGAAAAGAATGATCATCGGCTACTGTGCCAAAGGTGGAAGTATCTCGGAAACAGCAGACTTTGTGGGTTGTTTGTGAGGTGCTGTAGTAAGGGTGTACCAAGAATGGACCGCTGGCACAAGGAGTACCTCCAGATGTCATAACTGTGGAGCCCCAAAGGCCATCGACCCCAGAGGAGAACGTCACCTCTGTTGACTGGTAAAGGGTAATCAATGTGCAACAGTGCAGCAATCGACCACTCAAATGAATGCTGGGATACCCAGGTACGTGTCCCCAATAACAGTAAAGTGAACTCTGTTACGCATGAGTCTCCGTAGTTGACGCTGCTTAAAGGCCCCCATGTTAACCAAGGTCCATTGGAAATGATGCCTGCAGTTCGCATGGGACTACCATCATTGGACAGTGGAAGAGAGGAAAAAGGTTTCCTTCTCCGATGAATCTAGGTTTCTACTCCACAGAAGTGATGGGTGGTGGTGGATATGGTGTCAGACACACAAGAACCAACACCCGGACACGCTCATCAGTCAAGTACAAGCCAGCAGTGGCAGTGTGTATGTCTGGGAGATTTTTCCTGGTATGACCTTGGACCACTGGTACCACTGGATAGGTCCCTAAATGCTGATGGCTACCTGTCCATCCTCACTGACCATGTGCATCCTTTCATGTTGGACATTTACCCTGGTGGTGATGGTGTCTGTCAGAGGACAATGTGCCCTGTCATGTCGCTAAGGTAATGCACGACTGGTTTCAGGAACACGACAGCGATGTCTTCGTTCTCCCTTGGCCAGCGAAATCTCGTGACCTCAATCCCATACAGAACTTGTGGGACCATTTAGATCAACAGGTTCAGTGTGCGGAAACACAACCATATCATCTCCGGAACCTCTGTGCTCTGCTGGAGTCCGAATGGGCACATGTGCCTCTGGCAACTTTCCAGGGTCTCATTGTGTCCATGTCATGCCATCTCGCCACTGTCATCCGGGCCAAGGGTGGTTATTCCCATTATTAGGTAGGTGGTCATATTATTCTGATATGACTGTGTATATTCTGTTGATTTCAGCTCTTTGTGACTACTTATTACATGTGCAATCATCACCATTGCCTACACAAACATATGTAAGTCACTGCTATACTGAAGCCATGATAATGTAAAATTTCATAAAGTTGAGTAGAATATAGAGATTTTGCTAACACAGAAAAATGATAGAAATTAAAGGTGTATTTGCATATTAATATTGCATGAGTGCTAGTGATGCCCCTTGTGGCCACCAGGTTGCATCATCATCATCCTCAAGCAGCCATGGGCTACGGAGGTCCAACCAGACCATGCAGTTTAGTTCTCCAAGCATATCTGTCCTCAGCTACATCTACTGCATCTGGCCACTGCGCATCAATTCTAACATTGTGCTGTTTGACATTGTCTACCCACCACATCCTAGGTCTCCCCCTCTTTCTGAGGCCTTTAGGCACACTGTTCATAACCCTATTTGCCAATCTATAATTATTCATACAGGCAACATGGCCAAACCAATGGAGTCTCTCTCTGCACAATATGCTGCTTAAAGGAGGTTGCCGACTTCTTTATCTAACCTCATCATTAGTTACAAAGTTGAACCACCTAATGCCCAAGATACTTAGTAAGCATCTAGTTTCCTGTTATCTTGCTTACAAAGTGTCCAAGTTTCACTATCATAACTAACCCTAGAAAGAACCAAACTATTATACAGTCTAATTTTATCTTTAGGTATATATGCCTATTTCTCCATACTCTCCGTAGATTTTTGAAAGTCCTGGCAGCAATCCCTATTTGTCTGTTAATCTCATGCTGCACTTCACCATTATCTGTTACGTAGCTCCCAAGATAATTAAACTGGGGCACCTGCTCAAGACTGCAGCCATTCAGATTAATTGAATCACAGCCTGCCTGACCAATATTCATCACTTTAGTTTTCTCTCTGTTTATAGCCAAACCTACTCTACTACCAGTCTCATCAACAGCTCGAATGAAAGAATTCATCTCATCAACATCATTTGCCAAAAGGGCTAAATCATCAGCATAATCTAAATCGGAAATATTTGTATCTCCATACTATTTAAGACCAAAATACATATTAAGATGCCCTACATGCACATACATATTAGGATGTCCTGCATATTAGGAAAGTAGGTTGAGAATGTTCATAACATCAGTTAGAGGAGTTCTTGATTGGCTGCCGGTAGCTCAGTGGTCCAGAGCACCTGACATGTTATCAGGTGGTCGTGGGTTCATATCCCACCTGGCTCAAGACAATTTTTCCTCTAAATATTTGAATCAATTTACAGAGTGGAAATTATTAGAGCTTTCATTATATTGCTTAACTTGTCTGGTATGCCATACAATCTCAGAATCAACCACAAATTATGACAATCAACAGAGTCAAAAGCCTTTTTGAAATCAACCAAGCTAGTAACCAAAGGTTTCTGAAACTAAACATTTCTCAAGAATCTGCTTAAGTGAAAATATCTGATCTACACATCCCCTACCTCTTCTGAATCCATATTGCTCATTACAAAAGTATCATCAACCAGATCTTAAATCTATCCAACACAATCATGCAAAGAACTTTGCCTGGAACAGAAAGCAGGCTGATAACCCTATAGTTATCACAAGAACTGCGATCACCTTTTTTAAGAATAGGGATAATAATAGCTCTGGTAAAATCCTTAGGAACCATGCCTTTATCATAAAAGATATTCAAAATTTTATTCATCCAAGTGGTAACCGAAACATTCCCAGCTCTAATCATTTCCAGAGTAATTTCATCTACCCCTGGGGATTTATGAAGTTTAAGTTTAGAAATAGCCAAAATAACTTCAGATTGTGTTATAGGGCCAACATTAAAGCCACCAATGCATCTATCATCATTGCAAACAATGGGAGTAGAACTAACCCCATTGTTTAGAACATCACTGAAATGCTCAGCCCACCTAGCCATGACAGAATCCTCACCTTACCTTGTTTATCCTTCAATCCCTGTATACCTGTCCGTTTTCTACGACACAAAACATTAACTATCTGGTACAGCTGTCTTACTGCTTCCTCAGCTTTGTCAGCCAAGCCATCAAGCCAGAGATTCTTATCAGCAGCTAACTGATCCTTTACACATTTATTAAGTTCTCTGTAATGATTTCTATTAGGACTAGTAGGGTACTGATTAAGGACATTCCTGCAGTTCTTTCTTTCAGAAATAAGCTGAAGTTCCTTATCAGTCAAATAATTCTGCCTGCTCTGCTCCTTTTTTCCTGAAAGAGTACTGCTAGTTTCCAAAAAAAGCCTGTTTAAAACGGCCCCATTCTTCCTCAACTTCAGTAGTAAGCAAACCACGACTGTCATAATGACTAAGTAACCTATCATGATAAGCTTTAGCTATAACTGGGTCTTTCAGAGCTTCAGAATTGAAGATAAATTTTTTAAACTTAGCACAACACTTCTTAAGTTTAAGTTGCAAGACACTTTTAATAAGGTAATGGTCAGGTCCAATTTCAGCTCCTCTATATGACCTGGTATTCCTAAGAGAATGTCCATTTGCTGTTAATTAATATATAATCAGTCATATTCTTATGCAGCCCATCAGGTGAAACACATGTATACTTATGTATGTTGTGGTGTTTTTAATAAGTATTAGTTATTCTGAAACCATTGAGTTTACTTACCTCAAGGAGACGTTGCCCATTGCAGTTATCAATTCCAAAAAGGCCTATCACCCCTCCCCAAAGGTCAAAGTCAGTGCCAACTTTGGCGTTGAAGTCACCTGGAACAAAAGTAATATCTCCTTTCTTGACAGAATCCACTAATAAATCAGCACTTCGATGTCGATTCAAATTTTAGAGGAAAAATTGTCTTAAGCCTGGTGGGATACGAACCCACAACCTCCTGATAACATGTCAGGTGCTCTGGGCCATTGAGCTACAGGCCGCCGATCAAGATCTCCTCTAATTAACTCTATGAACATTTCTAATATGTCACATATAGGCGCTATTCAGGCAATTTTAGCCACAAGCGGCTTTCTATTTGCCATATAGATGGAAAGCATGTCTTATAAGTATGCTAATGATAAATAATGAATTAAACTTGACTGTTCAATATCCACTAATAAATCAGCACTTTGACGTCAATTCAAATTTTAGAGGAAGTGGTCCAGAGCATCTGACATGTTATCAGGAGGTTGTGGGTTCGTATCCCACCTGGCTCAAGACAATTTTTCCTCTAAAATTTGAATCGACATCAAAGTGCTGATTTATTAGTGGATATTGAATAGTCGAGTTTATTTCATTATTTATTCTTGACAGAATTCAAAATATTCTGAAGTTGTTCATGAAACCTATTCTTTTCATCCTCAGTGAAGGCATAACAGCAGATAACTTTCAAATCTTTAATGCTTGTCTGTAATTTTTCTGTAAGAACCCTTTCATTAATGGCATTCACATCCTAGAAGAGCATCATTAGTGTGTCTACTGAGAAGCAGACCTACACCTTGGAGATGCTTATTATCTTCCCTCCCTGAAAAGAGAAATTTAAGATTATTTTTAAGAATCTGACCTTTATCTGTCCATCTAGTCTCTTGCAAGCTTAGAATATCTAAATTAAATGGTGGAATTCTTGTTTGAGGACATCAAGAGAAAAAGCTCTGTGCAGAGTCCTCACATTCCAACTACCTATGGAGAGAAAATGGTTAGTGGGATGTTTAAAGAAACTATGTTTATTGAGAGAGGGAATGCTGACAATATCAAACAGCCCCCTAATCACAGACATGTGGCAAAGACCTATTCCCCCACCACTAAAGGCTGAAGCTATCTACACTGGAAGACTTCCTCCAATGTAGAATTTGATGATGCCCATAGAAGCAACAGTTCAGGCACCTGCAATGACCTCTGCTCAGGATTATCCACCAGCTGATAAGCATATCCTGTGAATCTATTCACTGTCAACCCATAAACAGAAAACACAGTAGAAGATTTCACCTCCACAGAAGCCCACCATTGCAGCAAATTCAGGATCCATAATCAAGCTCAGAGCCTTATTCCCTCCAGTTAGTTTATATGGTCAGCACCCAGACCCTGCATGGTTGACCACTCCTCATCAAGGTAGAAAAAAGAAAAGTAGCCATAGTTGTCCATATCAGTAGGCCACACTAATCTGGCATCCCTCCCCTTCTGTTCACTTCCACAAGAGAGTATCTCTTTTGAAAGGTACTAATGGCCTGCATCACGAGAAGGCAGGGTCGGACATTAGGTGCTAGTCCTGGCCGGTTCTATGCATCATTACAGAAGATTAGTGCACAGCTCTCCTTCAAGTGACTATCTAGCTGCCATTTACATACTATCCAGGTCCACCACTACATTAAGACAACACTAATTGTACTTTGCAGTTCTGGAATGTAAATAATTGATTATGCTCAGTTTCAGTACTTTCCACAGTGTTTTCTGATTGATGCTAATTAATTTTTTTTACTGCCGAAGTATTTCGTGTTTATTAAAGAACTTATAAGTTTTGATTGCTGTTTTTATAGCACCTCTAATTATTTTCCAGGAAATTTTTTTATTGTATACCCCACTGAATGTACAGAATCAATAGAAAAAGGTATGTATATATCTTTATATGCACACTGCTAAAACAATTTGACTGGTTTTTTCCCATGTAATAATGCTCTATAATATTTTTCTGTGCTTTTCACATAAATTTGTTCATAAATTATATTTTTGTTGCAAAGATGCATTAAATTTTATGTGTTTGCATGTATGCATTCATACAGCATAAGAAGATGATTAGCTATGTTTGAATGAGGTCTAAAAATCTATTGAAAAGTAAAACATTTTACACAACTCATTGAATTATGAAAGAAACAATGCTGATCCACATTTTACAAGTGGTAACCTGTAGAAAAAAGGTTTTTAAGTGTAAACTTTGGATATTTAGGTTAAAAAATAGTGTTATAAAAATTACTGGACAATGTTTGACAGCTCTGAATTTCTCATCCTGAAAGGATATTTTCAAAAGTATTTTGTGCATCATAATTTTGAAGAACATAAATGAAAATTCAATAAATAATGTGCTATTGAACTAAAGCTTTGCTATTTGGCAAGGGCAAATACATCATCAGTGTTTGTGAATTATATTGTTAGTTGGCACTACCATGTTCAGAAAAACTATTCACAGATGGTGAACACAACACTGATATAGTTTTTTTTTAATTTAATAATTGAAATCAAATGGCAACAGTGCAAAAGAGTGTAATCTGTGAAACTTTAATATGGGAACAGTAGAAGAAAGAAGAAAACAATTTTCACACTCTGGTTCAAAATATCAGTAATTGCTGCCACCTTTCATCGTTTTTGTAACTTTATTGGATACCTAAATCATGTATAGTTGTTATAAAATGTAGTTTGTAAATTTTCAGGATTAATATAAAATAATTTTAAAATGGGTGATTTCTTTGAGAAAAAATTTAAACTTTTAGCATCTTGGAAATTATGATTCTCAATGGATATGATACTGCATTTGGCTCTAGGAATTGCAGTCACTTTTGGCATGTTAAACGTTAAAGATGATGTAAAATTTTTAAAAATAGTAACTGACTAAAGAATTCTTACATTTAAAACACAGTTGTTACCCTATTGCGTAAACTGGAAGGAGAGTTGTGTACCAATCCCTAGTGATGATGCACAGAACCGGCCAGGTCTAGCACCTAATGTCCGACCCTGCCTTCTCGTGGTGCAGGCTGTTAGTACCTTTCAAAAGAGATATTCTCTTTTGGAAGGGAACGGAAGGGGAGGGCTGCCAGTTCAGTATGGCCTACTGATCTGGTCATCTATGGCCACTTTTTTCTTTTTTTCAACCCTGCTGAGGAGTGGTCAACTTCACAGGGTCCTGGTGCTGACCATTTATACCTACTAGACTGGACTTGTTTATGGATTTGAGCTTGATTATGGATCCCGGACTTGCTGCACTGGTGGGCCTCTGTTGAGGGAGAGTCTGCCGCTGTGTTTTCTGTTTGCTTCTGGGTTGCCAGCTCTAAGTGAACAGAGGCATGGGATACCTTATATCAGCTGGTGGATAATCCTAATCAGAGGTCATCGCAGGTACCTGAACCTTACTTAGCTAGTTGAGCATCGTCAAGCCTAAACTGGAGTAATGTGTCTCAGGCAGGCCATGTGGCTCTTGAAAAAGTCCACTTGAAAAGGTGGTGCCTGAAGTTCCTACCAGCATCGGTGACTTTAGCCTTTAGCGGAGGAGGAACAGGTCTTTGCCCCATGCCTGCGATCAGGGGGCTGTTTGATATTGTTGGCCCCACCAATCTCAATAAACCTAATTTCTTTAAAAATCCTACTAATCATTTTCTCTCTGCAGGAACGTGGAACGTGAGAACATTACATAGAGATTATTCTCTTGATGTCCTCATGCAGGAATTCCAGCGCTATAACCTAGATATTCTAGGCTTGCAAGAAACCAGATGGACAGGTAAAGGTGAGATACTTAAAAATAACTTTAAATTTCTCTTTACAGGGAGGGGGGATGGAAAGCATCACCAAGGCGTGGGTCTGCTGCTCAGCAGACATGCTAGTGATGCTCTTCTAGGATATGAGTGCATTAATGAAAGGTTTCTTACAGCAAAATTTCAGACAAGCATTAAAGACTTGAATGTTATCTGCTGTTATGCCCCCACTGAGGATTCTGATGAGGATGAGAAGGATAGGTTTTATGGACAACTTCAGGATATTTTGAATTCTGTCAAGAAAGGAGATATTACCCTTGTTCTTGGTGACTTCAATGCCAAAGTTGGTACCGACTCTGACCTTTGGGGAGGAGTAATAGGCCCTTTTGGTATTGGTAGCTGCAATGGCAATGGGCAACGTCTCCTACAGGTAAGTAAACTCAATGGTTTCAGAATAACTAACACATATTACAAACACCACGACATACATAAATACACATGGGTTTCACCTGATGGGCTGCATAGGAATATGATTGATTATATATTAATTAACAGCAAATGGGCTAGTTCTGTTAGAAATACCAGGGCATATAGGGGAGCTGAAATTGGATCTGACCATTACCTTGTTAAAAGTGTCTTGCAACTTAAACTTAAAAAGTGTTGTGCTAGAGTTAAAAAATTTACCTTTAATACTGAAGCTCTGAAAGACCCAGTTATAGCTAAAGCTTACCATGATAGGTTACTTAGTCATTATGACAGTCATGGTTTGCTTAATACTGAAGTTGAGGAAGAATGGGGCTATTTTAAACTGGCTTTTTTGGAAACTAACAGTACTCTTTTAGAGAAAAAGGAGCAGAGGAGGCAGAATTATTTAAGTGATAAGGCACTTGAGCTTATTTCAGAAAGAAGGAACTGCAGGAATGTCCTTAATCAGTACCCTACTAGTCCTAATAGAAAGCATTACAAAGAACTTAATAAACGTGTAAAGGATCAATTAGCTACTGATAAGAATCTTTGGCTTGATGGCCTGGCTGACAAAGCTGAGGTAGCAGTTAGACAGCACAACAGCAGAGAGCTGTACCAGATAGTTAATGTTTTGTGTGGTAGAAAACGAACAGGTATACAGGGATTGAAGGATAAACAAGGTAAGGTTATAGAAGGTGAGGATTCTGTCATGGCTAGGTGGGTTGAGCATTTCAGTGACGTTCTAAACAATGTGGTTAATTCTACTCCCATTGTTTGCAATGATGATAGATGCATTGGGCGCTTTAATGTTGGCCCTATAACACAATCTGAAGTTAGTTTGGCTATTTCTAAACTTAAACTTCATAAATCCCCTGGGGTGGATGAAATTACTACGGAAATGCTTAGAGCTGGGAATGTTTCAGTTACCATTTGGATGACTGAAATTTTGAATAGCTTTTATGATAAAGGCATGGTTTCTAAAGATTTTACCAGAGCTATTATTATCCCTATTTTCAAAAAAGGTGATCGCAGTTCTTGTGATAACTATAGGGGTATCAGCCTACTCTCTGTTCCAGGTAAAGTTCTTTCCATGATTGTGCTTAATAGAATTAAGAATCTGGTTGACAGGCAATTGCGTGATGAGCAATGTGGATTCAGAAGTGGTAGGGGATGTGTAGATCAGATATTTTCACTTAGGCAGATTCTTGAGAAATGTTTAGAGTTTCAGAAACCCTTGGTTGCTAGCTTTGTTGATTTCAAAAAGGCTTTCGACTCTGTTGATCGTCATAATTTGTGGTTGATTGTGAGATCATATGGTATACCAGACAAGTTAGTTAACATAATGAAAGCTCTCTATAATAACACTGAGTCGTGTGTGAGAGTTGGTAAGTCTTGTAGCAATTGGTTTAGCATTACTTCTGGTGTTCGACAAGGGTGCATTTTGTCTCCTTTTCTCTTTAGTTTGGTTGTTGATTATGTTATGCAAAATTCACTTCAAGGGAAAGCTTTTGGCCTTAAATGGGCTGGAGATACGAAAATTTCTGATTTAGATTATGCTAATGATTTAGCCCTTTTGGCAAATGATGTTGATGAGATGAACTCTTTCATTCGAGCTGTTGATGAGACTGGTAGTACAGTAGGTTTGGTTATAAACAGAGAGAAAACTAAAGTGATAAAAATTGGTCAGGCAAGTTGTGATTCAGTTAATCTGAATGGTTGCAGTCTTGAGCAGGTGTCACAGTTTAATTATCTTGGGAGCTATGTAACAGATAATGGTGATGTGCGGCATGAGATTAACAGACGAATAGGGATTGCTGCCGGGACTTTTAAGAATCTATGGAGATTGTGGAGAAATAGGCGTATACACCTAAAGACTAAAATTAGACTGTATAATAGTTTGGTTCTTTCTAGGGTTAGTTATGGTAGTGAAACTTGGACGCTGTGTAAACAAGATAACAGGAAACTAGATGCTTTTGATTCTAGATGCTTACGCAGTATCTTGGGTATTAGGTGGTTTAACTTTGTAACTAATGATGAGGTTAGGCAAAGGAGTCTGCAACCTCCTTTAAGCAGAATATTGTGCAGAGAGACACTCTGCTGGTTTTGCCACGTTGCCCTTATGGATAATTATAGATTGGCGAATAGGGTTATGAACAGTGTGCCTAGAGGCCTCAGAAGGAGGGGGAGACCTAGGATGCAGTGGGCAGACAATGTCAAACAGGACCTAGTTAGAATTGGTGTACAGTGGCCGGATGCAGCAGATGTAGCTCAGGACAGATATGCTTGGAGAATTAAACTGCGTGCTCTGGTTGGACCTCCATAGCCCATGGCTGCTTGAGGATGATGATGATAATTATATCTTTCAAATGCAGTTTGGATTTAATTCCTATATATGTAGCATAAAGGTATAAATTTTGTCTCAGTTAAGTACTGAAAGTTGCAGATGATTTATGATATTTAATTAATCTTTAGCAGTGTTTTAAATTCTCCTTTTAAAATCTCTGTTTAAAATAGCCTTAACTGGAATAGTGGTTAGGGAACTAGCTACCATTCCAGCAAGGCAAACTTTGTGAGCTGTGTAAGCTCTAACTGAGGCAGTAGTCAGCAGTGACTTTAGTCTTAGTATGGTATGTCCTTGTATGAGGAGGCCTGTAAAAGCTAGGAGTAGCTTCTAGGATGCTTCTCTGTCTTCTATGTTATTAATTTATTAATTAATTATTAAAAAAATAGTGTGTTAAAAAACTCCATTTAAAATGGTTGTCTCCAATGCGATTATCTTATTCTGGGTATTGTTTAATATGCAAATGACTGTGCATTGTTTACGATCATGTTTTTCGACTTGTTTTCTCTGATGGTATTATTTTTGTTTAGTTTGGTGGGGCTTTTTTATACTGTTGATCAGTAGTTCATTATTTAGGATAATTCATGTGTTTCAGGCTTGTTGTCATTGATTGGATTATTTAGTTCTGGGGTCTTTTTAGTACTGTGGATCAGCAATCATTTATTTACAATTTTGTTTTTTAGGCTTTGGTCAGTAAAAAGGGCGGAGTGGTTGTTTGTTGTTTAACAATATGTTTAGGTTAAAATGGTATCTCTGATAATTTTGTTCTGGGGTTTTCTTAAATTGCAGAATGGCAATTTGTTGTTTAGCGGTTTTAGTGGCTTTTATTATGAATTAGTATGTTTTTTTTTAAATATCTCTGTCTGTTGTTTTGAAGAAACTAAATAGCTTTTTAACAATTGCACTTTTTATTACAGGACAGGCAGTACCAAATGGTGATGCTTTGCAACATGGTGCATATCCAACTATATCAACATACCCCTGTGTTTGTAAGTAATTTATGTATTTTTGTTACCATTGTGTCTATATGTATTATGCAGATAAGCATTAACCCTTCCAGTGTCCAGCCTGAAAAACAGGTTTCTATCCAGGAGCCAAGCTATTTACTGCCTATGCTCGGCCAAAAAAAACCTTAACTTTAGAACTTTTTTGCCAAATAACTAATGAATGGAATTATGGCATGTTGTATGCCAAATTAATCAGCATTTAATTCTGGATTTTCTGGAAGTAAAGTATTTAACAAAAAAAAAAACAACAGTGATGTTTTTTTTAATAGAACTTTTTTAGAGTAATGTAGTAAAAAAATGCATCTGGCAACACAGATAAAAATTTATTTAAAAAAACTAATAGACAGAAATCATTACAATGCACATGAATAGAATGACTATATATATTTCTGAATAACAAAAAATTATTGTTTTGGTTTTAAGTACATATTCTCTCATTTTGTAATTTTTTTCTTGGTACCATACTTTGAGAAAATTACAGGCCTTTAGCCAATTGTGCTGAGTCATATAAACAAGTCAACTTTAGAATTTTTTTAAAAAATAACCAGTTGACAGAAATAGGTCATGTTATATACCAAATTAAATAGAATTTAATTATGAATTTTATGAAAATAAATAATATAAACAAATTTTCAAACATATTGATTTTAATAAGCCTTTTTCAATGTGATATGGTAAAAAAAATGATTGTATTACATAATTAAAGCTTCATTTTGGAAAACCTGCTGAATAAAAATAGTTAATTATATATTTATCAAAAGGAAATTTCCTCCCAAATAATATAACATTCAACCTGAAATATGATTTTTATTTCATTTAATGATTCTTTTTAGTATCGTATATTTTAAACACAATGATTGTTATGCAATGTGATTTGGCCTTCTCACATTCATGGGATTTTCTGAAATAGTTATGAAATAGAAAAAAAAAAACTTCCTTGGCTGCTTTTTTTTAATAAACATTACGAATGTTTTCTTTGGGTGTTGAAGTTTGGCGATCTTGGCTAAGTGCAGAAAGGTTTGTGCACCAAGGACCAGCCCTCCCAAATGCCCTTTCAAGGATTGCCCTCCCATATGATGGCCAATTTCCATAGCAAGGAAGTCTTATTTGTTTCCATATCCAAGACATTCAATTTCAGAAAACAGTACAAGCTCAAAGTTTTTTATTAAAAAAACAAGAAATAATAATGGAAAAATTACATATAATCTAATGGGATGTTAAATAAAATATCTGCAACAACTTTTAAGCCGGCCTCCGATCTAGCAAAGAAGATCGCTAACTAACGGAAGTAAATATACAGAAATAAATTTGCTTTCATATCCAAGACCTCATTTATTTTCAGAAAATGATACTATTATCAAAGTTTTACTGGAAAAGTAATAAATAATGAAATAAAAATTAACACAGACTCTAGTGTGATATTAAAATATCCACAGCCACAAGTTGTAGGCTGGCCATACGATATAACATAACTATGAAAAAAATCAATACTTATCAATTGGCCAAAAGATTGCTAATTTCCGAAAATAAATCTACTAAAATTAAAACTAACTAAGGTTTAATATAAAAAAATACTAACTTAACAAAAAGTATCCAATATGCTGGACCAAAACTGAAAAAACAGCACAAGGAACAGTGGAGATATCATGTATCAGCCATTTGCATATTGTTTGCCTCAGTGAAGCATAACTAATTAAATGCAGGTGCAACCAGAATTTCTAAGAAGGATGTGTTTACTTCCAGTTTTGATTTGAAGGTGGGAAATATGCATAGAATGCCAGGGGAAAATGATAAAAATAACTTGGGAATACTGAAATACGTTTATGACAGAAAAGAGTGTGAAACAGGAAAATAAATGGCGGTACGTATTTTGTAATTACTTCTAAAATCTACAGTTTTTTTATTTTGTTAATTTTTAAGAGATTTTTGAAAATTTAAGGAAAAATTTGTTGATAATAGCTCAAATCAAACTTGTGAGCTTAAATCAGAAGGTTGTTCAGCAAATAGGAATGTTAACAAGCAAATTGGCAATACCGTTTAGTGCTTCTAAAAAATGGCAATCAGATGGCTTTATAAAATTATTTATATTGTAGTTTAGTAAAATATGCATCAAATTAAAAAACAATATTATTTTTGAAGCCTGAACTGTATATTTTTGTAATATATATATAAAATTACAACAGCAATTTTTATTTTTAAAAAATTGATATTTTTGTTGTACTAAATGTGTATACATACATCATTGGCCCCTCAATTCAGATTCTCCATACGTATATAGAAAGGTTGAACACTGGAAGGGTTAAATGCTCTAGAGGAATTGATAAAGAGAAAAATATGTAGAGTAAAAAAATATTAAAAATACCTATCTTCCTATAGCACTCTAAAAAGTAAACAATAAACCTAAAGCATGTTGATGGTGAAATGCTTTAGGTTTATTTTCTACTTTTTAGTCCCTATAAGAAGCTAATTTTTTTTATTGTTGTCACTAAAAATACCCCTCTTCAAAAACTTTTATATGTGACTCATAAACATCAAGTCTACTTTTTAGTCCCTATAGGAAGCTAATTTTTTTTATTGTTGTCACTAAAAATACCCCTCTTCAAAAACTTTTATATGTGACTCATAAACATCAAGTGCAATTACTCCCCTTTTGGAGTCACATTTGAGTAACCCATGACATTGTAGATGGCACAAGCTTTAATATGAGATATGACTCAATAAAGTTGAACCCCACAAAAATTCCCCCTCCCTCAATTTATCAGGGGTGAATAGTGGGGGCAAATTTCAAAATAGTTTATGACCATTATTATAAGAGCTTTCATTCGACACCTAACTCATAAACATAGGCCCTCACATTCGGAAAATATAGTAGAACGACTTTTGTATTTTCTCTTTTTTAGGGGGAAGAAAGCATGGGGGAGTTGTTAGCCTATGGCACTCCCTGCATCATAAGCTTTCATTCAACACATAGCTCGTTACTTTCCACACTCACATTCAGGAGATATAGAAGAACAATCATTTTCATATTTTCCCCCCTTTTTAGGGGGAAGAAAGAATGGGGTTCAATTTGTCATAACCTAGTACATTTCCTGCATCAGAAGCTTTCATTTGACGTTGTTACTTTCACCCTTCATGTTATGGAGCTATAGCTTAAGAATAGTTTTCACATTTTCCCTCTTTTAGGGAGGGGGGAGAAAGCACAGGGATTAATATTTTATAGTCTGTAACACTCCCCATGTTACAAGCTTTCATTTGACACATAAATCATTAAGTTTCTCCATTGCATTCAAAAGATATGGTTGAATAATGTTTTGTCAAAGCCAAAAGCAAAAATGGGAACCCCTTGAAAAAATAGCTTTGAGGACAAAGATATGAAGACTTTAAGGAAACTGCATTCTTGGCATTTTGCGTAAATGTATATAAAAAGTTGTATAAGTTAGGGATTCTCAATGTGGGGTACGCGGTAAAATTTTTTGGGGTACATCGTGAGAGCTCAAAAGTCGCTAGACCTAATAACAAAATAAAAATAACCATTGTTATACTATAACTATAGTTTTATCTATTTATACAAGGGGTACACCAGTTACATACACATTTCCAGGGAGTACATGAAGCATAAAAGGTGGAGAACCACTGGTCTAAGTGATAGCAACTTGTCAAAATTAAGTTCAGTAGATTGCTGTTTTTATTTTCCTTATAAGCTCACCAGACAAAAAATTAGTCATCTCCCGTCATAAGAGGGTCACGTCCATTCCACAGCAACATAAGGCACACCAGTAATAAATGAGTTCTACAAATAGCTGTGCCATGCACTATGGTGTTCATTCAGTGACAAGAAGTTGTTGTGTGCCACAAGTGTAGTCATTCCGTGAAGCATGAGTAGCAAAAAGGTGTTTTTGCATTTGGCTGAGCCAAAGGGCATAGTATACAAGAAGTTGCTGCCTTTGTAGGTGTACTGAAACATACTGCCCAAAGGGTCTTCCAGCAGTGGCATACATCGCAGTTCACTGTTAATCGTTTCCAGAACTGCAGCAGAAAGACTGTGCTCACCAATTGGGACTGCTGCAGTGTGTCATGCACTGTTAGGGCAAACTGCTTTGCAATGAGGAAGGAATCGCTCCAGTCAGTCAGTGCAGTCCTACAACAAACTGCTTTCAAACAAATACTATGAAGGGAACTGCATGCCTTGGATATCTGGAGCAGAGTACCACGGAAGAGACCCATGTTAACAGCTCTGCACAAAGCTGCACTACTATAGTGGGCGCCGCATCACAAAGACTGGACTGTTGACTCTTGGAAGCATGTGATCTGGTTGGATCAGTCATGTTTTTGCTTGTACTCGAATGATGTGAGGCGATGGGTACATCTTAAGTCACATGAAACCTTCCATGCGAACTGTGTGCAAGGTTCTGTTCAAGCTGGAGGAGGCTCTGTGATGTTTTGGGGTTGTTTTATGTACGAGGAAATGGGTCCTTTGGTTGCAGTGACATCACACTTGAATCAGAAGGGCTATATGGAGCTACTGGACCATGTTGCCTTTTGTGCAGTATCTCCACCGTGAACACCAGAAGGATACCCCAGTCTTCCAAGACGACAATTGTCACGTGCACAGGGCTCGAAGTGTGTCAGATTGGCACGATGATCATTCTGAAGCCTTCAAACATCTCGACTGGCCTTCCAAATCCCCCCGAATTTGAATCCCATAGAAAACTTGTGGGACTATTTGGGGCAATGAGTGAAGCGCTGTCGCAGCCATCTGGCCAATCTAGCCAAACTGCAACATTTGCTGCTTGAAGAGTGGATGAATATTAATGTGCACTACATCCACACACTGGTGGCATCCATGCCAGACAGGATTTTGGCTTTCTTCAGTCACACGGAGGCGTTACATGCTATTACGTGACATTCGGCCAGGGGTGACTAATTTTTTGTCTGGTGAGCTTATCTCGAGTCCCAAAGTCTTGCATTTTTTCCCCTCTCAAATCTCCATGGAAATTCTGATAATATTAGTCGCTAAAAAAAACTTGAACTCTAAATTTTCGCAAATGTTTTAGCTTCGAAAAGCTGCACTAGGAAAGAGTAGTAAAATGAATCAGTAAATAGTATCACATTCTGCAAACTGCTTAGTTCATTATAATCAGTTATAGCATACGTCATTTAATGACTATTTTTTCATTTCGTTTATGTTCAAGGTATTAAAAGTTTAAAAAAAAAGGATTTTCATATTAGCATTATTAGTGGCCTTTGAAGTAGTATGCTCTAGCCAGAGACAATGAATTAAAGCATTTTGGCATGGAATATTCACATTTGATATCGAAACATTATTATTAACTGCAAAACAATGATTAGGCTATGGATATTGCTATTTTCTAATTCATTCAGGTTGCTTATAATTAGGTTTTTGTGAAGGAAACACATTTGGATCTTCAAAATGTAGCCATATAGATTTCAAAATAATATTTATATAGCAATGAGGCAATTACCATGATAATAATGGATAGGCAGTACATATTCATGGTAATAATTCATTATATCCATGTTAACCAATTTCCATGAATCATAATGTATTTTGTATCAGCAATCTGATTTTTCTGATATTTTATATTAAAGGAACATTTTCATTTTTTTAGCAACATACCCTACTGCATATGGACAGTATACACCAGCACTTTGTCAACAGCCGGCTGTAGTTTCTCCTGTGCAAAGAGAAGGTAAGATTAACTGGGAACTGCTATATATTAATTTAAAATAACACCATTTTTTGATTTTTCTAATCTATAGTATGGTTTGTTTCCTAATATTTTTTAAATAAAAGTTGTATTTTTTATGCATATTTTTAATTTATTTTGCATTAAAAATTAACTGATTTTGTTGTTGTTCCCTTAACTCTTTCAGCGATTATTATGAAACTCATATCTTTCAAAGCTTACAATAGCGACAAGATATCTTGGGGTTTTTTTTTCATTCTCTACTTTACAACAAGATTTCATTCTCTACTTTACAACAAGATTTCTTATCTAGATATCTAGACTTTAGGCTGCTTTTGGTCTGTATGACTTCAACTATATACTTGAATACTATATACTGGAAATAAATCATTTTGCCAATGCTTATGTAAGCAGCTCGGGTCAGTTTTCACAAGGTACATTGCAGGTGGATAAACCCTCCTGAAGAATTAATGGATTTCTTTGGCATGCTGATTCTTCAAGGAATCTACATGAGGCTGTGTAGAAATGTACTGATCCACCAAAGGAATGATTCATTTTAGTGCAAAGACTGAAGTAATATTTTTTGTCATGTTTAAAAATTTCTAACAGTGCAAGAGTTTTAAGCATTTTGTGATAGAGTACCATTAGAAATGGAGAAAAAAAATTTTAATAGTCATAATCTCATTTAGTAAATACAGTTTTTCACAAAATAGTTTTTTTTATGTTTAATAGAATAATGAAAAATAAGGCATATTATTAGTACAAAATCTTTGGAAAAAGCGACTTTTCCAGCGTGAAACTTGAAATTGAATTTAATGTTTGGGTTAAAGTAGCAAGAAGGTAAATTGATTTTATTGTTTAAGTAATAATGACTCATTTTACTATGAGTGATATGTATTTGTTACTACCTTCATGCAACTAGGTCCAAAATACTAAGGAGTTTTGCTATAACTTTGTCTATGACTTTTGTATATACTTTGTCTATTTTACTAGGCAAAATTTGGAATGCTTAACTAGCTGTAAACACAGCAGTTTATTTTTGTAACGTGTCTTTTTTTTTTAATCTATTCTTCTTTCTGTTACAGTTCTCTGTTTAACCCTTCCATGGCTGGCTGAACATGTGCCCTGACTCATGTTTAAAAAGTATCTCATGTTAAAAAAATGTTTAAAGAAACTCATGTTTAAAAAGTGTAGGAAATTATCCTGTAGAATTACATTATTTTATATCCCATCTATCTCTTTTGGTACAAATGTTAATTTCGATAATGTACTATGCAAATCAGTTTAAAAGAATAATCTCTATACAAATCAGTTTAAAAGAATTTAGTATTCATAATTGTGTGTACATGTTTCATAAACCTGTTGGTTGCATTTATTCTAACAGTTTTATGAAAAGGTAAAATAATTGGTGCAACTGTGTTATAGGGTTCAACCTACAGGCATGTTATTTGCATTATTTCAGTACTTTTTCTTGTTTCTTTCTGACTAGCTCTATTTAAATTGTGCATAATTTTTCATGATTTATTATTCTTATATTAATGGTTGTCTTTTGCTGTTGACATTAGCATCATTGAAATGAGATGTATCAGCAAACCAGAATTAATAGAAGACATTAAAGTTACCAAGACATTTTGTAGTTAATAGCAGCATACACACACACACAGTAGAAAAAAATTCTTTTGCCAAGGGCTCATTGAGCATTTTGAGCTTTGTCCAGTTAAAAATAGACTGAGTGCAATATTTCAGTAAAAGTCTTGGATCTTTTAGACTTAGCCAAATTATGTGAAGAGTCTGTAAAACATTGAAATTTGAGCATTTGCCTATTACTGTATATTGCCCCTAATGTATATATATATGCAAAAGTTGCCTGTGAAATACTATTTGAGTGTTTTATGTCACATATCATTTGCTCTAAATACCATTGTAATATTATTTCTAACATTTAGCTAAGTGTTTTCTTTCATAAAAATTTGGCACCTTGAATTTCTTTTCGTTTGTGGAAAATATCAACTGAATGATATGAAAAATAATACACACTGCTTCAGTGAATTTGTACACCCTAAAAAGGTGAGATGGATTAATCTGAAAATATTGATATATGAATAGTTAGCTAAAAAAATTTAGTTTTGCATGAGTGTGACTCAAACCCACGTCTTCCAGTTACATACCAGGTGTTCTACTGGCACTGAGCTGGTAAAAAAGTTTAATGCAGGAATTTAAAAATACTTTCACTACTAAACTATTAATGGCTAACTTTTTTTTCAGCTGATTGTGACTAAACATTTTCATTTTTTTTTTACTTCATTTCACTCATGACACCATTTATGTTGGGGAATGGGCAACTAAATTACCTCAAAAAGTGTTAATATGTATGTAGTCATCACACTGTAAGCATTAATTCAGTATTAGAGTATCACAAGAGATATCATGTAAACATGGAACTCACGAATAGTTGGCTGAAAAAAATTCCATTTTGCTGTGATTAGGGGCTAAAAACCCATATCTATCAGTTAGTTTCTTGTTAGATGTTCTCATCACTAACCTATAAATGGCTAACTTCTTTCTCCACTAATCGTAATTATAAACATTTCCCAATTTGTAGCAATATATCTCAGGATTAACTGTAACAATTAGATGAGTAAAAGAATATTAGCTCTTAATAGTTTAGTGGTGAGAACATCATCATTATCAACATCCTCAAGCAGCCTTGTGCTACAGAGGTCCAACCAGACCATGCAATTTAGTTCTCCAAGCATATCTGTCCTGAGCTACTACTGCATCTGGCCACTGCACACCAATTCTAAAAGGGTCCTGTTTGACATTGTCAGCCCATCCATCCTAGGTCTCCCCCTCTTTCTGAGACTTTTGGGCACACTGTTCATAACCCTATTCGCCAATCTAAATTTTTGGTCTGTAAATGGTAGCTAGGCATAAATTGGAAGAAGAGCTGTGTACCAATCTCTAGTGATGATGCACAGAACCGGCCAGGTCTAGCACCTAATGTCCGACCCTGCCTTCTTGTGGTGCTGGCCGTTAGTACCTTTCAAAAGAGGTATTCTCTTTTGGAAGGGAACGGAAGGGGAGGGCTGCCAATTCAGTATGGCCTACTGATCTGGTCATCTATGGCCACTTTTTTCTTTTTTTTTCAACCCTGCTGCTGAGTGGTCAACTTCACAGGGTCCTGGTGCTGACCATTTATACCTACTGGACTTGTTTATGGAGTTGAGCTTAATTATTGATCCTGGACTTGCTGCACTGGAGAGCCGCTGTGTTTTCTGTTTGTTTCTGGGTTGCAGCCCTAAGTGAACAGAGGCATGGGATACCTTATATCAGCTGGTGGATAATCCTAATCAGAGGCCATCGCAGGTACTTGAACCTTACTTAGCTAGTTGGGCAATGTCAAGCCTAAACTGGAGTAATATGTCTCAGGCAAGCCATATGACTCTTGAAAAAGTCCACTTGAAAAGGTGGTGCCTGAAGTTCCTACCAGCATCGGTGACTTCAGCCTTTAGCGGAGGAGGAACAGGTCTTTGCCCTATGCCTGCGATCAGGGGGCTGTTTGATATTGTTGACCCTACCTATCTCAATAAACCTAGTTTCTTTAAAAATTCTACTAATCATTTTCTCTCTGCAGGAACATGGAACGTGAGGACATTATATAGAGATTATTCTCTTGATGTCCTCACGCAGGAATTCCAGCGCTATAACCTTAGATATTCTAGGCTTGCAAGAGACCAGATGGACAGGTAAAGGTGAGATACTTAAAAATAACTTTAAATTTCTCTTTACAGGGAGGGAGGATGGAAAGCATCACCAAGGCATAGGTCTGCTATTCAGCAGACATGCTAGTGATGCTCTTCTATGATATGAGTGCATTAATGAAAGGTAGGCCGTCCTGTGGCGGATTGGTTAGCACGCTTGGCTACTGATCTACGGGACCTGGGTTCGAGCCCCGGGTAAGGCATGGACGTTAGTGTTTTTTCTGCTGAGGTCCTGCCATCCTCTCAGATATTCTACTGTGGCATATAAACTGACACGCTCCTGTCAGACCTCTGTGGCAAGCAGCTGCTTGAGAGGTTATTTATTTTTTTTTTATTTTTTCTTACAGCAAAACTTCAGACAAGCATTAAACACTTGAATGTTATCTGCTGTTATGCCCCCACTGAGGATGCCGATGAGAATGAGAAGGATAGGTTTTATGAACAACTTTAGGATATTTTGAATTCTGTCAAGAAAGGAGATATTACCCTTGTTCTAGGTTACTTCAATGCCAAAGTTAGTACTGACTCTGACCTTTGGGGAGGGGTGATAGGCCCTTTTGGTATTGGTAGCTGCAATGGCAATGGGCAATGTCTCCTACAGGTAAGTAAACTCAATGGCTTCAGAATAACTAACACTTATTACAAACAATGCGATATACATAAGTACACATGGGTTTCACCTGATGGGCTTCATAAGAATATGATTGATTATATATTAATTAACAGCAAATGGGCTAGTTCTGTTAGGAATACCAGGTCATATAGAGGAGCTGAAATTGGATCTGATCATTACCTTGTTAAAAGTGTCTTGCAAATTAAACTTAAAAAGTGTTGTACTAAAGTTAAAAAATTTACCTTTGATACTGAAGCTCTGAAAAAAACCCAGTTATAGCTAAAGCTTACCATGATAGGTTACTTAGTCATTATGACTGTCATGGTTTGCCTACTACTGAAGTTGAGGAAGAATGGGGCCGTTTTAAACAGGCTTTTTTGGAAACTAACAGTACTCTTTTAGGAAAAAAGCAGAGCAGAATGGGCAGAATTATTTGAGTGATAAGCACTTGAGCTTATTTCTGAAAGAAGGAACTGCAGGAATGTCCTTAATCAATACCCTACTAGTCCTAATAGAAAGCATTGCAGAGAGCTTAATAAACATGTAAAGGATCAGTTAGCTGCTGATAAGAATCTTTGGCTTGATGGCTTGGCTGACAAAGCTGAGGAAGCAGTTAGGCAGCACAACAGCAGAGAGCTGTACCAGATAGTTAATGTTTTGTGTGGTAGAAAATGGACAGGATACAGGGATTGAAGGATAAACAAGGTAAGGTTATAGAAGGTGAGGATTCTGTCATGGCTAGGTGGGCTGAGCATTTCAGTGATATTCTAAACAATGTGGTTAGTTCTATTCCCATTGTTTGTAATGATGATAGATGCATTGGTGGCTTTAATGTTGGCCCTATAACAATCTGAAGTTATTTTGGCTATTTCTAAACTTAAACTTCATAAATCCCCAGGGGTAGATGAAATTACTACGGAAATGCTTAGAGCTGGGAATGTTTCTGTTACCACTTGGATGACTGAAATTTTAAATATCTTTTATGATAAAGGCATGGTTCCTAAGGATTTTACCAGAGCTATTATTATCCCTATTTTCAAAAAAGGTGATCGCAATTCTTGTGATAACTATAGCGGTATCAGACTACTCTCTGTTCCAGGGAAAATTCTTTGCATGATTGTGCTTAATAGAATTTAAGAATCTGGTTGACAGGCGATTGCGTGATGAGCAATGTGGATTCAGAAGTGGTAGGGGATGTGCAGATCAGATATTTTCACTTAGGCAGATTCTAGAGAAATGTTTAGAGTTTCAGAAACCTTTGGTTGCTAGCTTTGTTGATTTCAGAAAGGCTTTCGACTCTGTTGATCGTCATAATTTATGGTTGGATTGCGAGATCATATGGTATACCAGACAAGTTAGTTAACATAATGAAAGCTCTCTATAATAACACTGAGCCATGTGTGAGAGTTGGTAAGGCTTGTAGCAATTGGTTTAGCATTACTTCTGGTGTTCGACAAGGGTGCATTTTGTCTCCTTTTCTTTTTAGTTTGGTTATTGATTATGTTATGGGAAATTCACTTCGAAGGAAAGATTTTGGCCTTAAATGGACTGGAGGTACGAAAATTTCTGATTTAGATTATGCTGATGATTTAGCCCTTTTGGCAAATGATGTTGATGAGATGAACTCTTTCATTCGAGCTGTTGATGAAACTGGTAGTAGAGTAGGTTTGGTTATAAACAGAGAGAAAACTAAAGTGATGAAAATTGGTCAGGCAGGCTGTGATTCAGTTAATCTGAATGGTTGCAGTCTTGAGCAAGTGTCACAGTTTAATTACCTTGGGAGCTATGTAACAGATTCTGGTGATATGCGGCATGAGATTAACAGACGAATAGGGATTGCTGCCGATACTTTTAAGAATCTATGGAGAGTGTGGAGAAATAGGCGTATACACCTAAAGACTAAAATTAGACTGTATAATAGTTTGGTTCTTTCTAGGGTTAGTTATGGTAGTGAAACTTGGATGCTGTGTAAACAAGATAACAGGAAACTAGATACTTTGATTCTAGATGCTTACGCAGTATCTTGGGTATTAGGTGGTTTAACTTTGTAACTAATGATGAGGTTAGGCAAAGGAGTCTGCAACCTCCTTTAAGCAGCATATTGTGCAGAGAGAGACTCCGCTGGTTTGGCCATGTTGCCTGTATGGATAATTATAGATTGGCGAATAGGGTTATGAACAGTGTGCCTAGAGGCCTCAGAAGGAGGGGGAGACCTAGGATGCGGTGGGCAGACAATGTCAAACAGGACCTTGTTAGAATTGGTGTGCAGTGGCTGGATGCAGCAGATGTAGCTCAGGACAGATATGCTTGGAGAATTAAACTGCATCGTCTGGTCGGACCTCCATAGCCCATGGCTGCTTGAGGATGATGATGATATGCATTTTTTATTACATGACTCTAAAACATTAGTATTAAAATAAAACTTGTAATCTTTTTTGTTAAATATTTTATTTTCAGAAAATCCAGAATTAAATGTTGATTAATTTGGCATATAACATGACATAATTCCTTTCACTAATTATTTGGCAAAAAAGTTCTAAAGTTAAATTTGGCCTCTGGGTGTAAACCAGTTTTTCAGGCTGGACACTTGAAGTGTTAAAAGTCCCGGCAGTAATCCCTATTCGTCTGTTAATCTCATGCCGCACTTCACCAGTATCTGTTACATAGCTCCCAAGGTAATTAAACTGTGACACCTGCTCAAGATTGCAACCATTCAGATTAACTGAATCACAGCCTGCCTGACCAATTTTCATCACTTTAGTTTTCTCTCTGTTTATAACCAAACCTACTCTACTACCAGTCTCATCAGCAGCTCGAATGAAAGAGTTCATCTCATCAACATCATTTGCCAAAAGGGCTAAATCATCAGCATAATCTAAATCATAAATTTTCAGCTCGAGACCATTTAAGGCCAAAATCTTTCCTTTGAAGTGAATTTCATATAACATATCATTAACCAAACTAAAGAGAAAGGAAACAAAATGCGCCCTTGTCGAACACCAGAAGTAATGCTAAACCAATTGCTATAAGCCTTACCAACTCTCACACATGACTCAGTCTTTTTATAGAGTGCTTTCATTATGTTAACTAACTTGTCTGGTATACCATATGATTTCACAATCAACCACAAATTATGATGATCAACAGAGTCGAAAGCCATTTTGAAATCAAGAAAGCTAGCAAACAGAGGTTTCTGAAACTCTAAACATTTCTCATGAATCGCCTAAGTGAAAATATCTGGCACTTAACTGGGAGATATTGGGTTTCAGTTCCCACTCATGGCAAAACTCAATTTTTTCAGCTAACTATTCATGAGTCCCACGCTGACAGGACATTTATGATACTCTACTTTTGAATTATTGATATAACACATCATGATAACCATATATATAAACACCTTTTGAGGCAACTTCATTGCCTGTTTCTAGCATAGATGGCACCACAGACAAAAACAAAAAAGTCGGGAAATGTTTATAGTCGCATTAGCTGAGAAAAAAAGTTAGCTGTTGGTAGTTTAGAGATGAGAAAACTTGGCATGTAAGCCCCACTCATGACAAAACTCAAAATTTAATAGCTACCTATTTATAAGGCCTATGTTTACAGAACATCTCCTTTAATACTCTACTATTGAATGATTGATATATTGTTGATGACTATATTAAGGGGGACCCAGAAACTGTACACTGCTTAATATTAATGTAAGGAACATTTTCTTAAGTAACCATTGACTGATTGCTTTGAAATTCTAACCACTCTTAGTATGTATCTTTGTACACATTTTAAGGCTGAAATTTAAAAATACTTTCAATAAATCTGGAGAAAAAATTTTTTGTACTCGCCATTTGAAAATAAAAATATTTGACTTTGAGCTCATGTAAAGAATGCTTAAAAATCTTTTCTGGAGAAACCCCTGTTTCTGTATATTTTTTAATATCCCTGAAAGCAAAACAATAAAACCTATGTTTGCCTGTAGATTACAATCTACAGGTGTGAAATAGGTTGAAGTGTGAAATAGTGAGTTAAACCTTGTGTTAAAATTTCATCAAAATAGTTGAACAGGGCCTGAGAAATTTCCTAGTCCCCATAACACCTTTTGAGTCAACTTGGTTCACCATTCTCGACAGATGGTGCCACAAGTGACATGCAAAAAAAAGCGAGGGATGTTTGTAGTTACAATTAGCTGAGAAAAAAGTTTGCTCTTGATGGTTTAGTGGTGAGATCACTTGGCATGTAGCTTGGAGAGTGAGTTTGAGCCCCACTCATGGTGAAACTCATTTTTTTTTCAACTTTCATTAGTCCCATGTTTAGAGGACTCTACTACTGAATATTCATGCATATTTGCCATCATGGAAATAGTACTAGTTTCCTCAATTGAATTGCTGCAGAAACATTGAAGATATGAACTGTGTGTGTAGTGTGATAGTGATGGTAATTCTCTGTTGTATAAGGAATTACCAATTCTTGTCAAATGTCCAGACAGTGTGTATGGCCACTATATGCAGCTGAATGAATTTGACAGACACAAACTCTATTATATAAGATGTTATGGTACTTTGAATGTAGTTTTCCATTATAATATTCACTGACTTAATTGTTTTGGACAATATAGTAATATTATCTCTTATAATAGCATTGTTATTTTACAGGACCAGAAGGATGTAATCTCTTCATCTATCATTTACCTCAAGAATTTGGAGATGTTGAACTAATGCAAATCTTCATGCCATTTGGTAGCATCATTAGTGCTAAGGTTTTTATTGACAGGGCAACAAATCAAAGCAAATGTTTTGGTAAGTGGAATCTTTGAAATTATTGTTTCATCGTGTTAGAAATGAAATAACTTGTAACTTATTAGTTAAAGATTATTTTATTTCAGCCATTTAAAAGAAATATGTAGTGGCTACAAGCATCATGCAATTTACAATTTAATGTCTAATCATAAATTATTTATCTTAATAGCATGTTCATTACCCTTTAATAGTCTTTATTTTCAACTCCATTACATTTCGGTTTCTTTTAAATTTTCATGTAAATTCTCTTTATCTGCCACTACTGTTTGTCTCTTCATCATATATTGTACTGTTTGTCTCTCATCATACAATTGTTCACTGAACTTTAAACATGGTAAAACTATCATAGTATAAAAGTATACTAGTAAAATGTATTCGTGTATAAACATGATTAGAAACAAAACTAGAAGAATAACATATCACCTCTGGCAAATATGGGATGCTCATTTTCAAAGAAAATGTGGAAGTTTTTCATTTTCTGAAATTTGCACCCTTTAACAGTAGTAATTCTTACTAATGCGTGATTTTGGAAAATGTAAATAATATATTATTAGTGCTATATAATGCAAAAATAATTTTTCATTTGTCCCTTAAAATGAAAAAAAAAAATTGCGTTTTCTCATCTTCTACTGTTAAGTGGCAAATCAGTTAGTGGATATAAAATAAATTATTTATTAAACTATTATTGAAAATTTTAAAATTAAGTACTAATTTTTTAAGAATAAAGAGCAGCCAGTTGAATTTTAACCAATAGTAATTTAATTAAGATGCATATGAATATAAATTATACTTCTGTTAATAAGTTATCAGTGTATCTGTTCTTGATAACACATTCTACAACCAGAATTTCTAGAATGAATATATTGTTTTCAATATTACTTCAAGTTTTACGTTTTCTCCATTTAGCACCCTCTAATAATGTAACTTAAAGCCTTTCAGAGAATTTGAAAACTGACATATTTCATTAGTACTTAATCAACTCAAAAAGAATTTTTCGTTAATCTCTTAAAAAGTGTTTTCCCACTCCCTTGGGGTGAAGAGACAAATTGTTTCCGCCAGTGTAAACTCCTTGATCATCAGATTCCACCGCTAAAATGTCAATTTTCTAGCACAAACAGATCATTTAAAATATTTGTTTAAAGTTTTGAATTTTTCTAATTTTTAAATTGTTAGAGGGCATTAATTATAGCTATTGAGAAATTTGAAAGTGCAACTCAATATTTCATCAATACCTATCTGACCTAAAATATAAAATTAATTTATCTCTGAAAGCAAAATAATTGCATCGGGGGTGCGGTGGGATCAATGCAACTTTGTGACATTCACATATCATCCTCAAAATTTCTAATATAATAACATTGCTTGCAATATTCAGAATCAAACTTGTGAACTTGCTGTATAGAATATCTAAGAAATGGTGATCAGATGGCTTTAGCAATTATTTTTATCATAGCTTAAAATATGCATCAAATGAAAAAGAAAATATTTTTCAAGCTTGAATTATGTATTTTTATACGTAAAAAAATTTCAGAGTTTTAAATTTTCAACTTTCGCACCTTTACAGTGCACAATTATAGCTATTGGGAGATTCCAAAAATGCAAATTGTAATATTTCGTCAATTCCTGTCCAACCAAAAAAGAATTTTTGATTTATCACTAAAAACAAAGAAGTTGAATGTTTACAGATGGACAGACAGATGACAAAGTAAAAACATTAGATTATTTTTTTTTTCTTCTGAAAACATGCTGAAATTAGTGCATGGAAATATCTAGTTAAATGTTATAATTGCAAATGGAAGAATGGATATCTGGAGATCCTGCATTATAATATAATCTAAAGAACTACATAAAGGTAAGTTTACTATGAATACATTCTCTTTAAACTGAGGATGATGATGATGATGATGCCAGTTCATGAAAATGACTTTTTTAAACCAGAAGATGTAAAGCACATTAAGTGTGCTAAGAAGTTAAATTATGTCCAATTCACAGTTGTTGATGAACCTTCAGAATTATGTAATCCAGACTAAAGAACTGAAGGATCAGATCACCAGCTGTGCAACTCAGACCAGAACCAACTCTGTAATGTTTGGAGGGAATTTGACTATCAACTGGATGTGTGCTGAACTGCATGACAATCCCCAAAATCACAAGCTTTCATTTGACACAACTCTATTTTTGTCCCATCCAGGCAGTAAAACCCTGGTCACCAGGCACCAATGTGCCACACACTCCCAGAGGGCGTGTAGCATGAAATCCTAAGGTGAAAGCTAGTGGGTTGCATTGGGAAGATATAGTAGAACAATTGTTTATGCATTTCCCCATTATTTAGAGGCAGAGAAAGAATGGATTTTTTTTTTATAATCTATAACACTCTCCATATCATAAGTGTTCATTTGGTACATAAATCCTGATTAGTCAAGATGTTGGGTAGTATAGTGGAACAATTGTGTTAACAATTTAGGCAATATAGAACAATAGTATACATATTAAATGTACATAACTGAAAGATTAATTTCTGCAAATCTGTAACTTCAAACCACAACATTTACTTTTAAATATGACTATGACTGTTTTAGCCCTGTTTAAGTTTTTGCTTTAATTTTAAAAATGCTTAAAGATTAGTCCATATTTCTGTTTCTGATGTTACTCACATCTGATTTTGTTAGTAATGGGGAAATTAAACTGCATAATTTATTTATTAATTTGACTTTAAGTTAAAGGAAGTTTAATTTAACATTCAAACTTCCATTTCCAAAATGCTATAACTGGACTTTTACTAACTCATGGCAAATATATTTTCTCAACCTTGTTATTTTTACTTAATAAACTTCTATGTATGACTGTATAATCTTCCCATAAACACTTGTATTTTGGAAGTCATAAGAAAAGTTACATATGAGAAATTATATCATTCTCAGTGCAATTTGTAATTTGATAAAAATGTCCATTTCAAAATACTCATTTGCAATTGTTGACACCACTGCTAAATTAACCTTAATTTATACTATTACAATTTTTTGTTTTCTCAGCAAGTTAAAAGTTCTTCCATTTAATTTTGCTATCTAGAAATAATTTCTAGTGAAGAATAAGTAAAACTAGTTACTACAGCTTGTATTCTAATACAGTACCATTTTAGTGCATTGCAAGACATTTGATAGTACATTTTTCTGTTAATGATCATATCATTAACAGAACAACAAATATAGTTATATCATTTGGCTAAACTTGTGAAATAATGAACATATTTGTTCATTTTTGTTACATATGTGTAGTTTCCTGATTAAGTTTTTATTCTGTATTTAATGTGCTTTTTATATAAGCACATTAAAAAAATTAACTTTTTAATTTTTTAAAAGCACATTATTTTCCTTTGAATTGGAATAAAGGTTGACTCTTATTACAACCATTCTATACAGATCAGTTTTTGGATTTAGCTTCAACTAAGATACCATTTAGGGAGTTAACTACTGTGTCTCTAGGCATACCTTGTGTGTTGAATGTTAGCTCTAAATAAGTCAGCAGTCAGAGAACCTACCTTCAGTCCCAATTGGGACATCTAATGTGAGAAAGCCTGTATAAGTGTAGGAGTGGCATTTAGGTTTTTCTGTTCCCTGTGTAAATTCAGAAAAAAAGGTGATGTTAATTGTATTCCATATTTCTGTATGTCCTTATTTTTGTATGTATATGTGAATTTGAATTTTTAAATTCTACCGGTCAGGCCTAGCACCTAATGTCCGACCCCTCCTTCTCGTGGTGCGGACCGTTAGTAACTTTCTAAAGAGATACTCTCTTGTGGAAGTGAATGGAAGGGGAGGGCTGCCAGATTAGTGTGGCCTACTGATCTGGACAACTATGGCTACTTTTCTTTTTTTTTCCTACCTTGCTGAGGAGTGGTCAACCACACAGGGTCCTGGTGCTGACCATATAAACCTACTGGACTGGACAGATATATGGCTCTGAGCTTGATTATGGATCCTGATTTTGCTGCACTGGTGGGCTTTTGTGGAGGGAAAATCTTCCGCTGTGTTTTCTGTTTGTTTGTGGGTTGACGGCCCCAAGTGAATAGATTCACAGGATATGTTTATCAGCTGGTGGATAATCCTGAGCAAAAGTCATTGCAGGCACCTGAACTCTTTGCTTCTGTTGGCATCGTCAAATTCTACATTGGAGGAAGTCTTCCAGTGTAGATGGCTTCAGCCTTTAGTAGTGGGAGAACGGGTCTTTGCCCCATGTCTGCGATTAGGGGGCTGTTTGATATTGTCGGCATTCCCTCTCTCAATAAACATAGTTTCTTTAAACGTCCCACTAACCATTTTCTCTCCATAGGTAGTTGGAATGTGAGGACTCTGCACAGAGCTTTTTCTCTTGATGTCCTCACACAAGAATTCCACCATTATAATTTAGATATTCTTGGCTTGCAAGAGACCAGATGGACAGATAAAGGTCAGATTCTTAAAAATAATCTTAAATTTCTCTTTTCAGGGAGGGATGACAATAAGCATCACCAAGGCGTGGGTCTGCTTCTCAGCAGACACGCTAGCGATGCTCTTCTAGGATACGAGTGCATTAATGAAAGGTTTCTTACAGCAAAATTTCAGACAAGTGTTAAAGACTTGAATGTAATCTGCTGTTATGCCCCCACTGAGGATGCTGATGAGGATGAGAAGGATAGGTTTTACGGACAACTTCAGGATATTTTGAATTCTGTGAAGAAAGGAGATATTACCCTTGTTCTAGGTGACTTCAATGCCAAAGTTGGTGCTGACTCTGATCTTTGGGGAGGGGTGATAGGCCCTTTTGGTATTGGTAGCTGCAATGGCAATGGGCAACGTCTCCTACAGGTAAGTAAACTCAATGGATTCAGAATAACTAACACTTATTACAAACTTATTACAAACAATTAACACTTATTACAAACACCGCGACATACATAAGTACACATGGGTTTCACCTGATGGGCTGCATAAGAATATGATTGATTACATATTAATTAGCAGCAAATGGGCTAGTTCTGTTAGGAATACCAGGGCATATAGGGGAGCTGAAATTGGATCTGACCATTACCTTGTTAAAAGTGTGTTGCAACTTAAACTTAAAAAGTGTTGTGCTAGGGTTAAAAAATTTACTTTTAATACTGAAGCTCTGAAAGATCCAGTTATAACCAAAGCTTACCATGATAGGTTACTTAGTCATTATGACAGTCATGGTTTGCTTACTACTGAAGTTGAGGAAGAATGGGATCATTTTAAACAGGCTTTTTTGGACACTAACAGTACTCTTTTAGGAAAAAAGGAGCAGAAGAGACAGAATTTTCTGAATGATAAGGCACTTGAGCTTATTTCGGAAAGAAAGAACTGCAGGAATGTCCTTAATCAATACCCTACTAGTCCCAATAGAAAGCATTACAGAGAACTTAATAAACGTGTAAAAGAACAGTTAGCTGCTGATAAGAATCTTTGGCTTGATGGTTTGGCTGACAAAACCGAGGAAGCAGTTAGACAGCACAACAGCAGAGAGCTGTACCAGATAGTTAATGTTTTGTGTGGTAGAAAACGGACAGGTATACAGGGATTGAAGGTTAAACAAGGTAAGGTTATAGAAGGTGAGGATTCTGTCATGGCTAGGTGGGCTGAGCATTTCAGTGATGTTCTAAACAACGTAGTTAGTTCTACTCCCATTGTTTGCAATGATGATAGATGCATTGGTGGCTTTAATGTTGGCCCTATAACACAATCTGAAGTTATTTTGGCTGTTTCTAAACTTAAACTACATAAATCCCCAGGGGTAGATGAAATTACTACCGAAATGCTTAGAGCTGGGAATGTTTCGGTTACCACTTGGATGACTGAAATTC
Organism: Ryuthela nishihirai; assembly: GCA_038380435.1. Taxonomy (NCBI): domain Eukaryota; kingdom Metazoa; phylum Arthropoda; class Arachnida; order Araneae; family Heptathelidae; genus Ryuthela; species Ryuthela nishihirai. Next base: position 89,410,196 of record JAWZYU010000003.1, on the reverse strand, counting down.
TGAATATCTTTTATGATAAAGGCATGGTTCCTAAGGAATTTACCAGAGCTATTGTTATCCCTATTTTCAAAAAAGGTGATTGCAGTTCTTGTGATAACTATAGGGGTATCAGCCTACTCTCTGTTCCAGGTAAAGTTCTTTCCATGATTGTGCTTAATAGAATTAAGAATCTGGTTGACAGTCAATTGCGTGATGAGCAATGTGGATTCAGAAGTGGTAGGGGATGTGTGGATCAGATATTTTCACTTAGGCAGATTCTTGAGAAATGTTTAGAGTTTCAGAAGCCTTTGGTTGCTAGCTTTGTTGATTTCAAAAAAGCTTTCGACTCTGTTGATCGTCATAATTTATGGTTGATTGTGAGATCATATGGTATACCAGACAAGTTAGTTAACATAATGAAAGCTCTCTATAATAACACTGAGTCGTGTGTGAGAGTTGGTAAGGCTTGTAGCAATTGGTTTAGCATTACTTCTGGTGTTCGACAAGGGTGCATTTTGTCTCCTTTTTTCTTTAGCTTGGTTATTGATTATGTTATGCGAAATTCACTTCAAGGGAAAGATTTTGGCCTTAAATGGGCTGGAGATACGAAAATTTCTGATTTAGATTATGCTGATGATTTAGCCCTTTTGGCAAATGATGTTGATGAGATGAACTCTTTCATTTGTGCTGTTGATGAGACTGGTAGTAGAGTAGGTTTGGTTATAAACAGAGAGAAAACTAAAGTGATGAAAATTGGTCAGGCAGGCTGTGATTCAGTTAATCTAAATGGTTGCAGTCTTGAGCAGGTGTCACAGTTTAATTATCTTAGGAGCTATGTAACAGATAATGGTGTTTTTGCGGCATGAGATTAACAGACAAATAGGGATTGCTGCCGGGACTTTTAAGAATCTATGGAGAGTGTGGAGAAATAGGCGTATACACCTAAAGACTAAAATTAGACTGTATAATAGTTTGGTTCTTTCTAGGGTTAGTTATGGTAGTGAAACTTGAACACTTTGTAAACAAGATAGCAGGAAACTAGATGCTTTTGATTCCAGATGCTTACGCAGTATCTTGGGCATTAGGTTTGTTGATTTTTTTGGTTCAACTTTGTAACTAATGATGAGGTTAGGCAAAGGAGTTTGCAACCTCCTTTAAGCAGCATATTGTGCAGAGAGAGACTCCGTTGGTTTGGCCATGTTGCCTGTATGAATAATTATAGATTGGCGAATAGGGTTATGAACAGTGTGCCTAAAGGCCTCAGAAAGAAGGGGAGATCTAGGATGCGGTGGGCAGACAATGTCAAACAGGACCTTGTTAGAATTGGTGTGCAGTGGCCAGATGCAGTAGATGTAGCTCAGGATAGACTTGCTTGGAGAACTAAATTACATGGTCTGGTTGGACCTCTATAGCCCATGGCTGCTTGAGGATGATGATGATGATTTTTGTTGTTTGTGATGTGAATAAACATAGCTTGTTTCAAAATTTTTTCTCTCTCAAGAAGCAAATTGTTTAGCTAGAATTATTTTATCATACAGTACTTGTGATTTAGAATATTTCAGCAATATTTAATTGTTATTTATATATTCCAGAAAACTGCATAATATTCAAATATAATTGATAATCTATTCAGAAATAGCTCGATAGAAATTTTTTTAAAGAAAAATTTGTTTTATCAGAATAGTAATCAGCTAAATCTTGATTTATGTGCATATTGTAAAATAAATAATGAAAGAAACACGACATATTTAGTATTTACTAATAAATTACCACTTTAAAGTTGATTCAACTTTTAGAGGAAAAATTGTCTTGAGCTGGGTGGGATACAAATCCATGACCTCCTGATAAAATGTCAGGTGCTCTGGACCACTGAGGTCATGGTCGTGGGTTCATATCCCACCCAGCTCAAGACAAGTTTTTCCTCTAAAAGTTGAATTAACTTCAAAGAGGTAATTTATTAGTAAATTGTAAAATAAATTCACCAAGCATGAAAAGTATTACTGTTTTGAGATTTATTTTCATAAAATATACGAATTGTAAACCTTTTATGCTCTATAACTATTTTTGTGGGTGCTGCACACCTTATTAATGGTAATATTTTAGATTTTTTTTGTGTGTGTAATCATGCTAAATATAGATAATTTATACCATTAAACTTAATGAATTACATTTTTAATAAGAAACAATTTTTTCCACTTGTTTTCTTTTTTTAAAATGCTGTGAACTCATTATGTGTTTTTCAATGCAAATTTATCTTTTTTTTATTCTAACGATGCAAAATTAAAGAAACATATTTATTTTCATATAATTTAAGGTTAAAAGTTTGAACTTGGCAATTTTTGCATAAGTTTTACATAATAATAAGTTTACATGGGAAATATCTATGACCGGCAATCATTAAATTAATAATTGTGTAAAATGTACATGCTGTACCCCAGACTCAAATCTCCTTGTGTTTTAAATGTGTACTAGTTGCTCTAAATATATAAACTAGTGCTAGATAGTAGAGCTAAACTTTGCTTCACATCTGTTTAACTAAGGCTATATATTGTAGTTTCCATGATATAAAAAATCTAGGTACATTATGCACCATTAAACATGCACATTAATATGTTTAGAATAAATAAGTAGGGATAGTCCATGTAAGACTCATACAATATCCTTGATATTGTAGTCTAATTACAGCAGCAACCTGCCAGAGCATCTGATATTTCCAGTGATTAACGATAAAAAATTATCAGGTATGTGGGGAGAGAGGAGGGGGCTAGATTCAAGATTTTAAGGGCAAGGTCAGGTCCAAGATTTTAACACAGAATTTCCTGTTGTTTCTCAATTGCTCTGACCATTGCAATAAGATGTCAATGATTGATACCTGCTGTTAGTTCCCTTCCATCAGAGAATCTCCATTATATAGGGTGTATCATTTAAAATGCAACCCAAAGAGCAGAGCTGTTTAAATAATGAAAAACAATACTATGTTTTTAGGGGAGAACTTAATAGCAATACTTCTGCATGATGGTGCAATCTCCCATACTGTGAACTCAACAACAGCTTTATTGCAAGACTTCTTTGGTGAGTGCATTGTCAGGAATGTTCTTGGCCATCATGATCCCCTGACCTCAGACCACATGACTTTTTTTTCTGTGGGATTATCTTAAAGAAAGAGCCTATTGCGATAACACACAAAACCTGGAGGAACTTAAACATAACTTTGAACAGACTGTTACCAGCATTGACAAACTCTTTGAAAGTTGCAAGAAACACAGTAAAAAGGGTGGATGCTTGTCTTCAAGAAGTTGGTGGGCATTTTCAGCATCTGCTGTAATTGTACTGAAACCTGTTCATTTATATCCCCAGTAACTTTGGAAATATATGGTACATGATTTTGGGTTGCATTTTAAATGGTACACCCTGTATAACAATACCGAAAGGAGTGAAGCACTGCCATTCAGCTGGTTAGAACAACTAATGCATCACCAAGAGATCCTTTGTTGGAGTATAAAATGTGGCTGAGCTGTTTTTTACACTTTCTAATTTAATAATAAATTTGAGAAAATATTCCAAAACTTTAAAAGAAATACAATTTTTGTACTTTTAGGTTTTGTAAGCTTTGATAACCCTACCAGTGCCCAAGCTGCAATCCAAGCTATGAATGGATTTCAGGTCGGGATGAAAAGGCTCAAAGTACAACTAAAACGTCCAAGAGACTCAAAAAGACCTTACTGATAGTCACTTCACCAGAAGATTTATAGGTGGTAAGTAAATAGATTGAGGTGCCCCATAATCTGTGTTATATAGTGTGTAATGAAAAGTATTAAACAATTGTATTAAAATATTAGATATTATAACAGTCATGTGTAATAGTGAATGTTGATATTTGTAAAACTAAAATATCTTCTAGAAGTTGAATGTCCAAGAATATGCAAAGGATTGAGAACTGATAAACACATTAATTGCCCTTTTTGGTATATATTTTATAAATTGTCTTGAGACCTGTGTGTAAATTAGACATTGATTCTGTGGGTAATTTTTTGTGAAAATGTTAAACAATTATAATTCATAATTTCAAGTAACAAAGATCTAATTATATTTTACAATTTATTTTACTACATGTTTGCTTTGTTCAGAATATTCTCGTAATTCAATTTTAAGTAGAGTATTTCTTCAAAATGCATCCATTCAAAAAGTTGTCATCACATCTATTCTATACATTTTAATCTATATTCAAACATTTTATTTTATAATATTAAATCCAAAAAATACAAATTGTTACTCTATGATGTATTGTTTTCTGCATGTATAGGTGTACAGGTTTTATAAATACATATACATGTGTACCCTACACCAGTGATATGCATCCTGTAGTCTGCAGACCAGATCCAGTGTGTGAGCAGGTTTGTCTCTGTTCAAAGTGAATTTATAGAGATATTAATATTTTTGAATGGTTGAAGGCTGGTATTTAATATAAACAGTTTATGTTTATTTTTGTAGAGAAAATGTAGTAAAACTTCTGAAATCAATCATGTAGATATGCCTACAATATATATTATAAATGGTAGGTTGCTTCTATTTGAAAATGGCCTGCAAATAAAATTTTCCTACACCTTACTAGTTTTAATAGAGACAGCATTATAAAGAGCTTAATAAACTTGTAAGGATTTAATTTATGGCTAATAAGAATCCTTGTCTTGAGTGGCCTGGTCGAAAAAGCAGAGAAACTGCTAGATGGAACAATAACAGAAAGTTATACCAGGTAGAAAATATTTCATGTAATATTCATAGAAAAATAACAGAATTTTATGCAAACATTTAGTGGTCAAGATACCAAAATTGTTGAAGGTGAGGATTCTGTCATGTAAAGATGAACTGAGCATTTCAGAGATCTAAACAATATGTCTAGTTCCACTTCCACTGTTTGTAATGAAGACACATGTATTATTGGCTTTAATGTTTACCCTGTTTCAAGATATGAAGTTACTCTGACTATCAGCTAAACTATAGGTTTCCAGGGGGTAAATGAAATTTCTGCTAAGAGCTGGGAATAATTTTGTCATCTGGCTGATTGAGGTGTTGATTATTTTCTATAATTAAGGTATTGTTCTAGGGATTTTACTGAAGTTATTATCTCCAAAAAAAAATAAAAATTGCAATTTTTATGATAACTACAGGGGCATCAGTTCTACTTCCTGCTCCAGGTAAAGTTCTTTGCATTATTGGTCTTAACAAAATTAAACATTTGGTTGAAGGACACCTTTGAGATAAACAGTATGGATTCAGAAGTAGATATAAGTAGATGGTTCACATAGATCAAATTTTTTTTATTATTTTATTAAGTTGCAACGTATAGGACAGAAGAATCCTAGAAGCTACACCTAGCTTTTACAGGCCTTCTCGTACAAGGACATACTAACACCGAAGTCACTGCTGACCACTGCCTCAGATAGAGCTAACACAACACACAAAGTTTGCCTTGCTGGAACAGTCAATAGTTTCCTAACTACTATACCAGTTAAGACTATCACATAAGTTAATAAAAACTGCTTTGAATTTCAAAAACATCTGGGTACTGACATTGTACATTTCAAGATGACTTTTGTCTCTGTTGATTGACATAATTTGTGGTTGATAATAAGATCAATTTGCGTACTTGAAAAGTTAGTTTATACACTGCTAGCCGGAAAATTAAAAGCTGTACTATTTGCTATATCTGTGATGCAAAGCACAGATATGCAGTGAGAATGTCACATGTCATGGTCACAAGACAGGGTAGATGTGCAATATAGCCAACTTCCAAAAAAATTGTTATTGTTCATGCTTGAAATGCTGGTGTAACCATAGTCAGAACTATGGAAATCACAGGACTGTATAAGCTGCCATCTCTAAAGTGTATAGAAGATGTTAGGAAATAATGACTTGGCATCAGCAAGAATAATTGCAGAAGCCATCCAATACTACAGGAGAAGCATTATAGAGTATTATACTGGCACATGAAATCAAAACAACTTTTGATTATGCATAAAGTGACCACATTGAACACTGGCAAGATCAACTCATTTCAATTTGAATAATGTGCAGGAGCTTAGGTATTTGCAGTTTATCAGTCCATACCTATTCAAAAACCTTTGATGTCATCCAAAATTTGGAAAAGGAATCTTCTATTTGGTGTTGAGAGAGTCTTGAGTAGACTGTAGATAAGAGGACTGCAAAAAGATTGTGGTCAGATTAATTGCAATATATGGTCTTTGTACAGATGGCAAAGTTAAAGTGTGGCAGCAACTGAATGAAGCAATGGACTCCTCATGTAACATCCACTGCACAAGCTATTTGAGGGAGAGTCATGATGTGGGAAATGTTCACATAGCACAGATTTTGTCTGCTAATGTGTCTGAAAGATTGACAGTATACTGCAGCATATGTTAACCCTTTTCATTGCTGAAAAACTGGAATGAATCCACAGACCTAACTACTTTTTCACTGTGCTCAATCAAAAAATGCTTTAGAAATTTTTTGCCAAATAACTGATGAGCAGAAATAGTTCATGTTATATACTAATTAAACAGCATTTAATTTTGAATTTTTTTGAAAATAATATTTCTTCCCAAAATAAGAAACATATTAATTGAAATAAGACTCTTTTCAGAGTGATATTTTTTGTGGGGTGGGTGGGGGGGAGATCACATGAGTGAATTCTAGAAAGCATAAACAAAATAGACATGCATCAATGAAAGCAAATATTTTTCTGAATAGTATAATAAAAAATGTAATGAAATATAACTGTTTGGCCACAATTGGGCAGTTGAGGAACATTTCCTTGGCTAGTGTCTTTTAGTAATGAACACACTTTTTCTCTGTAATAATTTCTTGAAAATAAAATTTTGCCAAAATGTGTTAATTTGATCCATATAGCAGCAGAGGGTAGGTTAAAAGCTCAAGATGAAATTGTATCAATTGATCCCCCCCCCCCACAATTGTGGGGGACTGATTTTTCAATCTAGGGTAATCTGCTTTGCTTCCATATCCAAGACTTCATTTATCTGAATAAATGATAAAAGGCTGAAGTTTTTGTTAGAAAAATTAATGAATAATTAAAAAACGTTATGAAATAACCTAAATCAACCTAAAAAAAATCTGTATCAAAAATTTAAAGCCTTTCTTGTCAGAAAAGTGAAAATGTATCCATAAATCTCAAATGTTGATAATGATAAATAAATATATGTAAATAAAATCAAAATAAATCTATGGAAATAAAAATGAATTTAATTAAAAAAAGTATTTAACTAACTACTAACTGAGCAAATACATATTGTCATTTGGTGTTTAAAACAGACGAAGTTCATTGCAAAGGCACTTAAGTAGTCTCATGCGTATTGAATAGTCATAGCTGCATCTTGTGTTTTGTTCAAGTTGAACATATGTACATTCCTGGAACCAAAAAAATCGATTATTTTGGTTTTGCTTTTGGGAAATAATGCAATGAATGATAAAAGTAATTCTAGAAATATTGAAATAGGCTTAAATCAGAAAATAGTGAGCAAAATGGAAAAAAATAGAAATGTGTACTCTCCACTTACTTCAAAAGCTCCTTTTATTGAAGAAAAAATTTCTTTTAATTTTTTGGAATTTAAAAAATTCATGGAAAAGTGCATTGGCAACAGTTCAGATAAACTGATGAGCAGAAGTAAGAAGATTGCTTGAAAATTTTATGCAATGAACAGAATGTACATGATGCCAAATTTGTCTATTAAGAAATGGCAATCTAAATGCTGGCAGAAATTTTCATAGATATCAAAATTAGCACCAAGTTGGAAAAGTGAACCATATTTAATGAATATAAACCATTTATTTTTATAAATTTAAATGGGAATTTATATTATTAAAAAGTGATGGGTTTTTTTTTTGTTGTTGTTTGTGCTAGCAATGCTTACCATTGCCCATACAACCAGACCTAAATCTAGGAAAAAAAAATGGGAGGGACAATGCAATTTGGCCAGAAAAGATAGGGGAGGGGGGCAAAAGACAGGATTTCCATTCCAGTGAAACATTTTGTTTTCCATTTTTGAAACTTTTGAAATTTCTTGAAAAATATGCAAAATAAAAGCATAAGTTTAGTAACTTTTGTACTCATTACCTTTACTGCATTCTCAAAGGGCCCACTTAACCCCTAGATCCAGACCTGCATGTAACATTGTTACAGCATTTAAAACACTACAACATGATAATGCTCGAAGATTTGAGCAACATATCCAAATACATACATCCAGATATGCTTCATTTCTTCCCTAAAGAAGACAAGAAGTTCAAGATAATAAATGTTCATCCATTGTGAAAAATCTATCTGTGAGTAGTTTGAAGAACATGATGAATTCAATCATCTTACCTGGTCACCCATTTCTTACATTGAACTGCATTGAAAATTTGTGAGCTTTAGCGGAATGTAGCACATCCGTACACACTCCACTGCCTCAAACCTGAAGGAACTACTTACTACATTACAACAGGAATGTCTTCACATCATACCAGACATTTTCTACACACTCATCAAATCTATTCTACATCGAATTCAGGCTGTTCTGAAGGTGCATAGAGGTTCTATATTGCAATAAAGTTTCCATTTTTTTTGGGGGGGGGGGGTTATTCCATCAATTTATTGCAACATCAATTAATCGCACATCAATTTATCACAGCCAGTTTATCAATGCTTCAATTTGTTGCAGTCTCAGTTTGTGGAAATGTTAGTTTATTGTAGTGTTAGAGATAGGGTCTTATTGTCTTTCTACATCTGTTCTCAGATCAACCTTCTAGTTGTAATTTTGCTTAAAAAATGAGTTTCACTGTGAGTAAAACTCAAGCCCTCTTCTCCCAGCTGCATGCCAGATGTTCTGACTCTAAACTATCAATGGCAACTTCATTTCTAATTATGCAATATTATTATTAATGCAAGAATAAATAAATAGTAAAGACACTACCTATTGACATAGAATTCAAGAAATATTTTTGCTGAAAAAATGAATTTTGCTGTGAGCAGGATGGATACCATATCTCCAGATAAAGCCAAGTGTTCTGATCACTAAACTATCAATGGCCAGTTCATTTCTTAGCTAATTGTGACTATAAATCATCCTGATTTTCACTCATTGATGGAATAATTTATTGTCACAATTAGTTGAAAAATGAACTAAAACTACCGTTGATAGTTCAATGGTGGCTCAAGACACACTCATAGTGAAACATGTTTTTTCAGAAAAATTATTTCTTGAATTCTGTTGCCAACAGATAATCTGTCCCAGTGATATTGATTGATTCTTGCATTTATAACACTTTAGTGGGAATGACTATCAAATTTACACTTGTCTGGCAAAATTGAAAGGTTGCCATTCCCGATCATAGATGGCACCAAGAGTACCAAAATTGGGATAATTTATAATCACAGTTAACTGAGAAATGAACTAGCCATTGATAGTTTAGAGGTCAAAACACCTGGCATGGAAGATCTGGAAGATGTGGGTTTGAGTCCCACTCACAGTGAAATGCATTTTATAAATAAAACTATTTCTTGAATTCTATGTCAATAGGTAATCTGTCTTTACCATTGACTGATTCTTACATACTAGTAATGCAGCTCCAGGAGCTCACCTCTCAGAAAATGCAAAGCATTAAAAAACCTGGAAGAGTTAATAAAACTAATTATTACGTGTTTTCATTTGTTTTTAAGCAATTTAATATTTGGGTAAGGTTATTTAGCTCTTGAGTGGCACTTTTTTGCACACAATGGGCTAAATGGTCAGGTCACAAGGACCCTAAAAGCTCAAAGAAGGTTGAGGGAGGGGACCCACTGGAACAGCTGTTGGGAGACAGATGGTAGCCTCCCATCAAGGCCATCCAGTGCATTCTTTAATGCGCACAGGGTATGATTCTTTCACGCACAGGCCCATGGATTAACATTCCATCTGATGGATGGTGCCTTTCCATTAGTGTCCCCCACTGACTGTGGGCAAGGTTGCAGTTTTGCAGATATAAATCTCAGCACTGACCAAACTGGGACTCAAACCTGGAAACTGCAGATTACAATCCTGACGCTCTACCAATTGAGCCATCCCCACCCATTTAATTATATATGTTTATCAATGGTAAATAATAATAGATTAATACATATAACCCCCCCCCCCCATTAAAATTTACTTCTAGATCTGGATTTAGTTTTGCAGTAGTTTAAATATAAGAAATTCAGGCAGCAACCGCAACTTCACTACTCCTCACCAAATGGTACCTTGGACTATAAAATGCTCTAGAAACTGAACTAGTTGTACTTAAATTAATAAAATCTACATAATAATTCTTAAATCTGAAAAGAAAAGAAAGCTTTTTGGTAAGCTTTTGATATCACATCTATGTTATGAAACATTTTTAGATCATTTTAAAAAAATTGTGAAAAAGCTTTCTATATTGTTACTGATATCAGTTTATTAGATTGGTAGGGTTTGGCTCAGTTGCTAGAGTACCAGGCTCATAATCTGATGTTCCCAGATTTGAGTCTCAATTTCACCTGATTTGAGATTTTCTGTTTCCTATTGCAGTCTGCTCTTGGTGAGAAAAGGGATACAGATTGATTAAATACCTTAAAATTCTCCATCATTGAGCAATAAAATATTTACTAGTATCCTTCAAACTATTTGCATGTTAAAAGTTTTTAGGAAAAATCTGAAGCCTTTTCAAAACAAGGAAAGTGCTCCAGCTTCAGTGAAGTGATGCTATGTGGTGAAGTTAGGGCTAAGAGCTTTCCACATGCCGTGAATGATGATTTCAGTGTCTCAGTTGCAGGTGGGAATGGGCAAGGTCATTGTTTCAACATCTTGCAGACTATGATTTTATAGTAAATAGATGCACATGCTAGCAGTTCCTCAAAAAAACGGCTTATACGGATTTCCCCTACACTTGCTGAATAATTCTATTGTCTACTATGTCTGAAGAACCATATGTTCTCTACAGGAGAGGTTCACAGAGCATCAGACAGATGTCAGCCAAAACAAACTAACAACTGCTGCTGCCGAGCTAGCAGTACCACACACAGCAACCATAGACTACTGCTAGCATGTGCATCCACTTACTATGGAGCCATAGTCCATGAGGCTATTAAAATAATGACCCCACCTGCAACCGAGACACTGGAATTATCATTCATGATATGTGGAAAAGAACTCTTAACAGCCTTAATATCATATAGTATCACTTGAGTGCTATCCTTGCTCCAAAAGGCTTATGAGTTTGATCCTAAAAACTTCTAGTATTCAAATAGTTTGAAGGATAAGCTTAAAAATTTTATTGCTCAATGAAAGAGGATTTTAATTTCTGAGCAAGAAGGTTTTTTTAATTGTGTAATTGGATACAGATTAATTTTGAAAATGTCACCATCCACCAGATTAGATATTATGCTGCGATTCCCTGTACAGGGTTATATTGTTTTACCTCTAAGTGGCACTTTTTGCACACAATGGGCTACATGGCCAGATCACAAAGGCACCAATGGCTAAGAGAAGGTTAGAGGAAGGAGCCCATGGGCAGCTGTTAGGAGAGAGATTGTAACCTATCATTAAGGCTATCCTGCATGTTCTTTAACATGCATAAGATCCCACACACTTATTTATATATGGTATGTGTAAGTGTACGGGAGATAGCTTTGCATCCCATCTGATGAATGTTGGCCTTTCCAAGCCCATCAGTGTTCCCTTCTGACTGACTGACAGCACACGGAAAGGTGTTTAGCATAGATAAATCTCAATGCGGGCACAATTAGTACTCAAACCTGCTAACTGCAGATTTTGAGCCTACCTCAAAATTGAGTGAGCCATCCCACCCCTCCCTAACAGGAGTTATACTCCTGTATATGTGAACATAGGAAACATGCTGAATGGCCTTCATTGTGGCTTTCAATCTGCTGACAGCCAGCCAATTGTGTCCTTCCTAAACCTTGAGGTTCCTGTCTAATTATATAACTGTCCATAAAGAAAAATGCCCTCAAAGCACAATAATCCTCAGCATATATAAGAAAGTCATTGTTAACAAATCTTAAAATATGTTAAAATCACCTTGGATAGTCTTGATGAACAGTAACTCCCATCTATCTTGAAAGAGTGTTTAGTGAGTCTTCTTCCCCCAACTGAAATCTTGGACATTTGAGGACTGGCAGAATTACCACAAATTTAAAGCGAAAAAATTGAATTCAATTCTAAATAGGTTAAATGGAAATCAACCAAAAACAATGTAGTAGGTAATAATCGTAATGACAAAAAAAATTGTTTTTCTGAAATTTAATTGCTAATATAACAATTTGCAATAAAGATTTATTGGAATTATCTCATGACTGAAGGCGAAAGTACACATTAAACATAATACTGCAGATGTGAATGTGCGATGATGCATGATAAATTGATGTTTCCATAAATTGATAATGCAAATCAAGTAATGACACAGTAAACTAACATTGTGATAAATTGAGACTGTAATAAACCAATGTTGCAACATTGTGATAAATTACAATGAATTGCCATGAAACCTTTTCTTGCCACCTGCTGTATGATGATGGATATTTATAATAACACTGAATCATAATGAGAATTGGTAATTAGAAGTGATGAGTTAAATGGTATTATTGAAGTTTGACAAGAGTACATTTTGATACAATTTTGGTACAATTTGGTTATTGATTATGTTATGAGGACTCATTGGAAAAGAGACTAGGTTTATAGATGCTCTAAAGATCAGAAAATATCTCACGATTTTAGTAAGTAGTATTAATGAAATAAACTCTTTCATTAGAGTTGTTTATGAGGCTTGTAATAGGATAAGTTTAGTGATAAATTGGGAGAAAACTAATGGAATGGAAATGGGTCAGTTATGTGATGCTTCCATTCTTTTCAATGGCTGTGCTCTCGAGCAAGTTTCCCAGTTATCTTTAGAGTTGTGTGACATACTGGTCACTGGTAAGTCTTACTGGTAACCACTGATAGTCTTTATATCTCCAAATTCTAGAATGAAAAAAATATGGTAACTGTGCTGAGAATCCAAAGAATAAGAAATATTAAATGTAAATAAATATAACATCAGAGTTGCTAAAAATAATTGTTAAATTGTTTGTAACTGTGTTGTAAATAACTAAATATTAATAATTTTCATTATGATAACTACATATATAAAGAAAAATATTTATAAGTCAAAACTGTGCGGAAGTATAATGCTGGCAGAAGTGAGCACAGAAAGGTATTCATAACCATTGACTAATTTTGGATCCCCTAGATATACAGGTATTGGGCAGAAAAAATAGAAATAGTTTCATATTATGTTAGAAGGAATCAGATGCAGAACTCAGTAGCTTTCTATACTTTTTTCGAAAAATGCACTGAGGATAAATTAAAGATCTCAATCAAATCTATCTAAATCTCAATTTTCAAAAACATTTATTCAACAAGTACTGAAAACTGAAATTTTTAATCATTAAAATAATTTGTCCAAAGAGTTAATTCCAACAGTTTAAATTAATGCATTATATTCAACTTTTCTAAAATGTATACCCATGTTTTTAGCTGTTTATATATTTATTTTAATTGTAGCAATTTTGATGTTTTTTGCTCTATGAGCCAAGCTTTTGAAGTTTCAGCTTCCATAACTCTTTATATTCTAAACAGATAGTGTTGAAAGTTGAGATTTAGTTATATTTATTTGTGATATTTAATTTATCTTCAGTTACATTTTTGAATAAAATACATACTTAACCTTTTCATAGTGATTTTTAAAATAATAAATACAACTAACAGGTTGATGCAATGTGTGTACAAACCTGAACAACACTAAACTATGTTAAAACTAATTAATACTAAATTTCACAGAAACTACTGTTGTAAATTAAAGAGATGGCTGGAGCATGTTATTAATATAATTCTACAATATGACATACTGCCAGTACTTTTTAAACATGATTTAGAACACGTATGTCGTATTAGCTAACAAAGGGTTAAGAAGCTGAGCTCTGAAGCTGACTGACTCTGTTGAAATGGAACTTTTGCTATTTTTCTGTCCAATTCTTCTGTCAGAATGCAAAGTCCAGCAGCAGAACCTTTAATTTTAAGCTGAATTTAAAATATGAGTGAGGCAACTAATATCATGCTACACCTGTGTATGACAATTTGCAGAATCTAGGTTGTAGTCATGGGGACCATTGCAATGATTATCACAAACTTTAATCCTTTAACAGCAGGGATTACAATGGTGTCAGGATAGAAAATTAGTGCACCATAAAACTTCAGACAAATAACCATCCAGAACAGAGCTAACTTAGGTGATGAATGGTGCTGTTTTCGCTGTAGTGACAGTCTCACTTTTATGATTTGATGATCAACATATTCAGAGATGTCATGATGTCCAAACAAAACCTTCCATTTTGAGCATCATGTAGCATGAACACAGAAGTCTGTTTGGGGTGCTATCAGCTACTGTAGTCTTTACTCTTTGACGAGTATAGTTAGCTACCATTGATACCATCCTCACTGTCAAAATCATCAGACTATTTGCACTTCCATCCTGACTCGCACATATTACAAATGTCTCAAGAGAGCATCTGCATGATCTGGATATCAATTCTCTCTGCCAGATATGATTTTTCAGTTGTTGAGCATATATGACATGATGGCTTATCACATTTCATTTTCTGTCCCAAACTATTACCTTGTTCATATTATGGTATGTTCAAGCATCAGCTGCATAAAACATGGTGCGACATTTACCAAGGTGACATCAGGTACCTGTTCAAGTTGATGTCACAGCAAGCCACTATATGTATCACTGCCAACAAGGGTCCATCTTTATACAGATATATGTTGGCTTTTTAATTAAATTCCGTTATTTTGTTTTGACTTGCGAATGCTTCGTGTCCTAATTTTCTAATGAATCCTTTTACTCCTTCAGAGGAAATTTTTATACAATAGTGTATAGTGTTTTCTAATAGCTTATTTTCCCCCATCCAACTGACTAATTTGAGATATACCCATCCTCTACTAATCTGACTACATTTTGTAATGTGAAATTCTTACCAAAATGAATCATTTAAAGTTGAGTGAGAAAAGTGGAATTGCAATGGAGCTGTTGCATGCTTAATTTTTGTTTTATTTTGTAAGACAAATCATATAAGTCACAATTTTTAACTGATCAAGATTAAATATTTCTTTTAATAATAACTAATGAAGTTCCCACAAGTACATAGATTGTATACTAGCATTTATAAATGGATTAAATCAGTAGTAAAAAAAAAAGTGGTCATTTGACTTTATTCATGTCAATTAAAGGTAGCATTGAGAAAGAATTTGTTGCATGTTATGTACTGTCAGATCATCAGTTTCGAAGTAAATGTGTTTCAAAGATTTCTCAATGAGTCATATATATTTTATATTGTATATTTGGATTATAGGAAAATCCAGTTTTATATTTTTATTTCCTAACAGAACTACATCTTTAACATACAAATGTCCACTGAATGTATGTTAAGCCATGGCCCCATATGCACATGTTAAGTAATCCACTGGATGGCCTTGATGGGAAGCTTCCATCTGTTTCCTAACAGCTGTCCTGTGGATCTCCTTCCCCTATCCAGCTCTGGGCTTTTGGGGTCCTTGCGATATCGTCATATATATATATGACATATATATATATACACTGTTCAGAGGTAAAACAACCCAACCCTTAACATATCTTAAATTGCATGCTTTCCAAAAAAAATATGGTATGTAATACTTTAAATTATTTATTTTTGTAAGAACATAATTTAAAGTTTTGGAGGAAAATGCATAATTTTGGGATTAAAGTATTCTTTTAGTAGCAAATAATAAAATATTAAAATTGATCCTTACGAAAATGAATCATATAAAGTTGAGTACTTAAAAAATAAGAGCAATTTGACTTTGAGGAGAAATATGTAGTGTATATATATATAACAGATTAAACACGGCCAAGTTAAATTAAAATTTTAATCACTATCCAAGCTGTTTTATTATTGTTCCAGTAGATCAAAATAGCATTTTGATCGGTGAATACAGGATAGTAGGAATGCTATTCACTTCTTGTCGAAAAATTTGTAGTAAGTCCTTTCCTGTTGCACAGATCACACAATGGTATTTAGATGCCGGTGCTCTAAATACCATTGTGTGATCCGTGCAACAGGAAAGGACTTACTTCAAATTTTTCGACAAGAAGTGAATAGCATCCCTACTATCCTGTATTCACCGATCAAAATGCTATTTTGAGCTACTGGAACAATAATAAGACAGCTTGGATAGTGATTAAGATTTTAAAGTATATATATATGATATAGATATATGTAGGAAGATAAAAGTTCTAGCTTATCTTCTGACTATGAGTTATTCTTGGTATCCCAGCACAGTTCCACAGACATCTAGGTGATAAAACTAATGGCAAGCAAACCACCTTCACCACTGTTATGAAGCACTTACGTAAGTCATGATATGTTGTGGTATGCTGGTTGGTGTTCTAGTGCTGTATGTAGTAACACACTTTGTATCATTAGCTGTTTGTGCTTCTGGTGCTGGTGGCGGTGATCCTGTTGGTTGTTGGCAATGGTTAGTATTTTTGTGTTTTATGGGCAAAGTAGCATGTTGTGCATTTGTCAGATGTCATTTTTGGTGCTTTTTTTTTATAACACTTCCATTAACAATTTCACATGATTGTATATATTATTATTTTTTATATGTTTGTCACCCTAAGCATGATGAGATTAAATTTCAAAAAATATTCAATTTATAGTGGAATGCATTATGTGTAATTTGATTTTTTTTATGATCCATTTAAATATATTGTCTTTACATTCCTAAAACATGTATTTATATATTATGTAAGTTTCATAAAGCAAATATTAGGAATAAATAAGATGATGTATAAAATATTTCAATATTAACCATAATATCTTTTGAGATTTTTCAGTCTAAAGCCAGGGTTGTAACGATCACTGGGGTTGCCCAAGAGTCTCCCCCCCCTTTTCCTTCCAAAAAAATTAATGTATTTCAGCATTGTGTTGATGTATAATATTCAGTATTGAAACTTGTTACACATTGCCCATATTGCATTCTTACATACACAAATTTTATATATTCTATAATCATACAGCACACTGTTCTATGTATTATTTTTTTCCTTTTACATATGGAGAGCACTCACTGCTTTCATTTTTATCTCAGTAGCTAGTGCATCATAAAATAAAATTAATTTCATGCTGACAAGATGTCACTCTTATAGTATGGTGACAAAATATAGATATAATTTTAATCTTAATGGATAAAAAATGTCAACTTTTTTAATATTGTTGAAATCTAAACAAATTGGCCTGCACTGTTGCTTAAAACATTATGAAGATGGAAGTTCAGTGCCCTACTACATGAATTAAAAAATTTGTTTGCATTAAAATCTGTTGAGTAGTGGAAGAATCTCACAGCATAAAGCTGCAGATTCACATGGAGTAAAAAAAAGAAAAATTGTAGTAAAGAAATGGCAAAAATAACAAGCTAATGAGTGATGATGAAGCAAGTGTGATGAGTGATGATGAAGCAAACTGCAACATACATAAGTACATGTGGGTTTCACAGATGGGCTGCATAAGAATATAGCAAATGCATAAGCAAAGCAAATGAGCTAGTTCTGTTAGGAATAAGCAAATGAGCTAGTTCTGTTAGGAATACCAGGTCATATAGGGGAGCTGAATTGGATTTGACCATTTCCTTGTTAAAAGTGTTTTGCAACATAAGCTTAAGAAGTGTGCTAAGGTTAACAAAATTGCCATTAACATTGAAGCTCTGAAAGACCCAATTATTGCTAAAGCTTACCATGATAGGTTACTTAGTCATTATGACAAGTCGTAGTTTGCTTACTACTGAAGTGTATTATAAGTTAAAAACTTAAGACAAAGATGCACTTGTGAGTAACTTTCCTAATATCCCTGACTGGAGTCGTCTTCCAAGGAGGTTGCAGCTCTTTCGAAACTTTCTTTCTTCTGTAGTAGTGGTTACCAGATCATAGGTAACCAAAATCCTTGCACATTGTTCATGACGCCATCTGTTGACTGTATTAATACACCTTCTGCTTTTCCTATGAATGCATTTTTTTTCTTTTTAAATTATTGTTGCTGTGTTCCAGTCTATTTTATGATTAGTTTTTTCTGTGTCTGTCCAGTCCTGTTTTATTTTGTTTGTTTTTTATTGCAGCTTTGTGTTCTTTCACTCTTGTTTCTAGTGTTCTTCCTGTTTCTCCAATATATGGTTTTTTACATTCACATGTTACTTTATAAATTATTCCACTTTTCCTTATTATATTTTTTTCTTGTTGTTTGGGGTGCATATTTTTATTTTTTTTTTTTTGTCCAGGATTGGTGTTATTCTTATCTTGAATTTATTGCTCACACTTTGGATTTTTTCAAAAAGACCTTTATAATAAGGCAGTTTTTTTTAGTGAAGTACAGTTTTTCTTTTGTTTCATTTATCTACTTTTTGTTTTTTTTTTATTTATAGGATGAAATTAACTGGATAATGGTTTTCTGCAAGTTTTTTTCCAGTTTTTTTAATTTGCATTATTGTTTGTTCTCCCTCTGTGTTTTGTAATTGAATTTTCTTTATTGCTTGTTGATTAGATTTTTCTTTATATACATTGGGTGGCTAGAGTGAAAGTCTAGTATTTTTCTTGTATCGGTTGGTTTTTTATAATTAGTGATTGAGATTTTTTCATCTGTCATTTTTAGTGTGATATCTAAGAAGTTGATGGATGTTTTCATTTCCTATTTCTATTATAAATTTTAAGTCTTTTTCCAATGAGTTAATTTTGTTTAAAAAATCTCCTGGGAGCTTTCTGTTGGTTGTGCTGAAAATGCAGAGCATGTCATCCACGTATTTTTGGTAGAATTTTATTTCTGGCCGAGAAATGAAATTTTTTCCCAATGAAAGAAGTAAAGATTCACAAGATATGAAGCAAATAATAATAATAATCTTTATTTTATTCCGCCAGTCAATACAATATACATTTACATAGCATAATTATCTAATAACAATTAAGGTAAATAACAATCGTATTAAATATTGGTGTTTAATAGGAAAGGCGAAACAAAAAAGGAGAGCATAGTAAGCTGACACTTATTTTTAGTTAATGCTCCCTATTTCCTTTAGTTCAATTATGACAACAGTAAAGTATACAATAATTCAAGTAGTACAATAATTCAATAGTATAAAAGGTCAAATGGTTATGAGACATATTACACTGATACATAGAAGAAGGTTTCATTGCTTTGTAAGAAGAAACTTTCTACATTTGTTTTTAAATAATTTTAAAGATTTTTCATTTTTAACATCATCAGGAAATTCAGACCAAATTTTTACTGCATTGTATTTGATTGATCTCTGCCCAATTGACAATCGACACATAGGTATACTCAGATCCTCTCTATGACGTGTTTCATAATTATGAAAATTCGAAAGACTCTGAAAATAGTCTTTAAATCTATCCAATTTAATCAATCTCATTGTAATCGAATACACAAAGTTTCCTGATATCAGTTTGTAATTATTATAGACATTAAGAATTTTAACCTCAGAAAATAAATGTGCCACGGGATCATAATATCTTTTACCAACAATATATCTAACAATTCTTTTCTGAAGACGATTATAGCATTCAGATTATAGTCAAAAGTATTTCCCCAGACTAAAATTCCATATGTTATATAAGAATAAATGAAAGAGTAGTATAAATTTGTCAAAATTTGTTTGTTAACCAGATGACATATTTTATCAATCATACCAATATTCCTCGACAGAGTGATTCTCAGCTGCGTTACGTGAAATGACCAGTTCAGATTTTCATTGATCCATATTCCTAAGAATTTATATTCAGTGCATCTATTTAGCTTAATTTCATTAATCTTCACATCGAAACATTTCTCATCGATATTTTTGTTTTTATTTTTATAAATCATGTATTTGGATTTCTTGACATTTATTAATAAATTGTTATGTCTGCACCATTCAGATATAATATTTAGAGAGTAGTTAACACTGCTAATCAGGCTTGCAGAATCTTGGTTGAAATCGATAATACTGGTATCATCAGCATATAATGACATCTTTGAATTAATGTGTAACTTTGCTAAGTCGTTAATGTAAAGTAGGAAAAGGATCGGACCAAGAATCGAACCTTGAGGCACACCTCTGTAAATAAAATGTTCATCTGATATACTACCATTTACTTCTACAAGAGCTTTCCTCTGAAATAAGTAGCTTCTTAACCAGTTATTTATTTTACCTCTCAGGGCATAAAATTCAATTTTATTTAACAAAATTTCGTGGTTAATACTGTCAAATGCTTTTGTAAAATCAAGATATACAGCTAATCCAATGTGACCTGCATCCAAATGATTGACAATATGCTCACATAAATCTGCAATGGCTGTCTGAGTAGATTTTTTATTTTGAAAACCATATTGTTGTTGTGTGATAATTTTCATATTATCTAGGAATTTAGTAATACATGTACAAATTAGCTTTTCAAAGATTTTCGAGAAGATTGGCAAAATTGAAATAGGTCTGTAGTTTTCTATATTTTCTTTATCACCTGATTTATGTATGGGAAGAATTCTGGCAATTTTCAGTTTATCCGGGAATACTTCGTTTATTATTGATAAATTAAATATATAGCACAAAGGTTCTTTTATTGTATGTATAACCTTTTTAATTACATTAATATTTATGTCATCTATACCTGGTGACTTATCAGCTCCTAGATCATTCACTATGTTACTGATCTCTTGAGTAACAATTGGCATGACATAAAATGTCTGATCTATGCACTCAATTTGATATTTATATTTGCCATGAAATTTTTCAGTTTGGTTCAGTATTAATTCGTTAACGGGTATCATGAAAATAGCTATTGAAGGCATTGGACTTCGCATAGTCATCAGCAATAATTGCATCATCAGAAGAAATGTCTCCTACTATTGACTTACATTTATTTCTACCCAAAATATCGTTGAGATATTTCCATTTCTGTTTAGAATTTTTGCTAGAATCAAATCTACTGTTATAATAGGCGTTCTTTGTTTGTCTGATTTGGGCAGTAACGAAATTGCGAAATTCTTTATATGCAGAGCTGTCATCCTCTAAATGGGTTTCTTTTGCTTTTTTGTATAAATTATCTCTTTTAGTTATTTATTTTTTCAGATCTTTTGTCATCCAAGGAGCATATTTATTTGGCCTTTGGAACTTCTTAATACCCGTGGGCAAATATTTATTATAGTGATTTATAAAAATATTTATGAAATAATTATATGCTTCATTTGCATCGCTGATTAAGTAAAGGAATTGCCAATCAATACGATATAATTTATATTGCAATTGCAGAATATTATTATCATTGATTTCTCTATATCTATAACTGCTAGGAAGCCGTCCCATGGCCGAGTGGTTAGCGCGCTTGGCTACTGATCTAAGGGACCTGGGTTCGAGCCCCAGGTAAGGCATGGATGTATGTGTCGTTTTTCTGCTGAGGTCCTGCCATCCTCTCAGACCTTCTACTATGGCATGTAAACTGACAGGCTCTTGTCAGACCTCTGTGGAAAGCAGCTGCTTGAGGGGGTATTTATTTTTTATTTTTTATTTATTTATAACTGCTAGGTAGCATTTGAAAATTTGTCCTTTGGACCAGAAAAAATGTGGGGAAATGATCTGTAATTTTTGACATTAGAATTCCATTTTGGCAATCTACATTCGAAATTCCATAATCAATTAGTGTAGAACTTTGATTTCCGACTCTAGTTGGTAATCCACTGTTTAAAACAAAACAATCATATGAATTAACTAGGTCTATTAAATTTAATACATTTTTATCTTGGTTCATAATATCAAGGTTATAGTCACCCATTAATATAAAGATCGATTTTAGTTTAAGTAATGAGTTTAAAACAAATTCTAGATGTGACAGAAATAATTGTACATTACCCTGAGGTGGTCGATAAATACTGCCCACAATCATTTCCTGATTTAGCAAGCAAAATCTCGTAATCATCAGTAATAACTGACAAATTGTTTAATATTTTGAAAGAAAAGCTTTCTCTGAAATAAAGTGCTACTCCTCCACCTTTACGAGCCTCTCTTCCCAAACCTACACCAGTATAACCATTGATATGTGGAATATTGTTATTTCGCCATGTTTCCACAAATACAAGAGAATCAAATAGAAAACTACTACTTTCTAAGGTTACCAAGATCTCATCAAGGTTTTTGTACAGACTTCTACAGTTGAGTGAGAAAATAGAAAAAGTTGATTTATTAAAGCAATTACCATAAATCAGACTGAGATTTTCAGACTGAACATAATTAGGTGTAGCCATTAAAAGATGAACATCATGAAATCCCATAGCAAGTCCTTGATTTTGTTTGTTGAATTTATCTTGAAATTTAAAAAAATTGTTATCCAGTATAAATTTTAATAAATCCAAAATTGCCTCTATTTCTAAAATGAACATTTTTCTGTCATTTGCTTTTTCTTCTAATTTTTCTTTGAGGACTTTTTTTTTTAGAATAACTGTATTAATATTGGTATAGATGAATTCCACATCATAACTTGTAACTATGGGGTTATCAGTTTTTTTCCATTGTTTTTAGGTTTTCAACCAGTTCTATTGAAAAATTTTTTAGACGAGTGGTAGCTGGTGCTATCCATTGTTGCAGTTTTGTTTAGGATAAAATTTTCAATATTTACCAATGATGTGTTTTTGGTGTCTACTATAGGTCTTAGTGTTTTTTTTTTTCTCTTTATGTAGTTTTATTGTTCCGTACAGTTGTGCTGTTCTCATATTTATCTGGTTATATGATGTAAAGTCTTCACTTAGTTTTTTTATATCTTTTTAGTTTTACAGTGAGATTGAGTTTTTTTCGCTGTATTTTCTGTTGGATTTTCTTTTATTTCTGTGTAATGTGGTTTCTTTAATTCCTCTTCCATTTTTTCTATGTAATCTTTCCTTACATGATGACTGTTATTCTGCTTTTGTCTGCTATCAAAGCTATTAGGTTATTATTGCTTTTAAATTTTTAAGGGTTTGATGTTCATCTTTTGAGAATTTTTTTGTTGTAATTCGGTTTATATTTTTTTTAAATATTTGCATATTTATTTCTGAGTTCTTCGCTTTTATTGCAGTTGATTTTTTCTAGATTATGACAAATATTTTTTAAATGAATGGCTAAGTTTCTTTTGTTTGGAGGTTTCTCATCTAGATTAAAGTCCAATCCTTTATTTAGTGTTCTAATTAAATTCATATGTAGGGTCTCATTTGTAAGATTAATTGTATGTTCTACTTTTTTATTTATTTCATTGTTCTCTTTAAGTATTGTGAAAAATTTTTCCTTTTTTTTTTAAGTTCCTATGATATGATTTATTTTTCTGTTTAACACTATTATTAATCCAATTTTTTAGGATATTTTTAAATCTTCCGATATTATTTCCAAATCGTTTTCAAACATGATTTCTTCTTCTAGGTTAATTTTCCTTTACCTTATTGTACTTCTCATATATTGCCAATTTCGGAATTTTTATTTCTAAGTCAATTAGTAATTTATCATTATTAATTATCCTTTTTAAATGATTTGGTAGTCTAAAGAATGGAGGAATAAAATTATTTACCTTACATTCTTTGAGAAACTTTAGTTGATGTAACGTTTTGTCTCAACTGATTCTTCTTTGTTCCAATTTCCTGCATGTTTCCTAATATTTCGACCTCTGACTGGGATGGGACTTTAGATGGTGCCATGAATGAGATGCAAAGATTTTGGTTACCTATGATCTGGTAACAACTACTGCGAAAGAAAGTTCCAAAAAAGCTGAAACCTCCTTGGAAGACGACCCTAGTCAGGTCAAAATATTAGGAAAGTTACTCACAAGTAAATTAAATCTCTGTCTTATGTTTTTAACTTATAATACTCTAACTACTCTAAGATAGCCATGAATACAATTATTACTGAAATTAGATTGTCAAACTGATGAGAAACATGGCAAACATGCAGGAAATTTGAACAAAGAAGAATCAGTTGGGACAAAACATTACATCAACTAAAAGTTCCTGAAAAATAATGTAAATAATAATTTTATTCCTCCATTCTTTAGACTACCAAATCATTTAAAAGGACTATTAGTGATGAGGCCTGTAAATGGTAGCTAGGTGTAAACTGGAAGGAGAGCTGTGTACCAATCCCTAGTGATGATGCACAGAACCGGCCAGGTCTAGCACCTAATGTCCGACCCTGCCTTCTCGTGGTGCAGGCCGTTAGTACCTTTCAAAAGAGATATTCTCTTTTGGAAGGGAACGGAAGGGGAGGGCTGCCAGTTCAGTATGGCCTGCTGATCTGGTCATCTAAGGCCACTTTTTTCTTTTTTTTCAACCCTGCTGAGGAGTGGTCAACTTCACAGGGTCCTGGTGCTGACCATTTATACCTACCAGACTAGACTTGTTTATGGATTTGAGTTTGATTATGGATCCTGGGCTTGCTGTACTGGTGGGCCTCTGTTGAGGGAGAGTCTGCCGCTGTGTTTTCTGTTTGCTTCTGGGTTGCCAGCTCTAAGTGAACAGAGGCATGGGATACCTTATATCAGCTGGTGGATAATCCTAATCAGAGGCCATCGCAGGTACCTGAACCTTACTTTGCTAGTTGGGCATCGTCAAGCCTAAACTGGAGTAATGCGTCTCAGGCAGGCCATGTGGCTCTTGAAAAAGTCCACTTGAAAAGGTGGTGCCTGAAGTTCCTACCAGCATCGGTGACTTCAGCCTTTAGCGGAGGAGGAACGGGTCTTTGCCCCATGCCTGCGATCAGGGTTCTGTTTGATATTGTTGGCCCTACCAATCTCAATAAACCTAATTTCTTTAAAAATCCTACTAATCATTTTCTCTCTGCAGGAACGTGGAACGTGAGGACATTATATAGAGATTATTCTCTTGATGTCCTCATGCAGGAATTCCAGCGCTATAACCTAGATATTCTAGGCTTGCAAGAGACCAGATGGACAGGTAAAGGTGAGATACTTAAAAATAACTTTAAATTTCTCTTTACAGGGAGGGAGGATGGAAAGCATCACCAAGGCGTGGGTCTGCTGCTCAGCAGACATGCTAGTGATGCTCTTCTAGGATATGAGTGCATTAATGAAAGGTTTCTTACAGCAAAATTTCAGACAAGCATTAAAGACTTGAATGTTATCTGCTGTTATGCCCCCACTGAGGATGCTGATGAGGATGAGAAGGATAGGTTTTACGGACAACTTCAGGATATTTTGAATTCTGTCAAGAAAGGAGATATTACCCTTGTTCTTGGTGACTTCAATGCCAAAGTTGGTACTGACTCTGATCTTTG
Organism: Ryuthela nishihirai; assembly: GCA_038380435.1. Classification (NCBI taxonomy): domain Eukaryota; kingdom Metazoa; phylum Arthropoda; class Arachnida; order Araneae; family Heptathelidae; genus Ryuthela; species Ryuthela nishihirai. Next base: position 89,384,787 of record JAWZYU010000003.1, on the reverse strand, counting down.
GGGAGGGGTGATAGGCCCTTTTGGTATTGGTAGCTGCAATGGCAATGGGCAACGTCTCCTACAGGTAAGTAAACTCTATGGTTTCAGAATAACTAACACATATTACAAACACCGCGACATACATAAATACACGTGGGTTTCACCTGATGGACTGCATAGGAATATGATTGATTATATATTAATTAACAGCAAATGGGCTAGTTCTGTTAGAAATACCAGGGCATATAGGGGAGCTGAAATTGGATCTGATCATTACCTTGTTAAAAGTGTCTTGCAACTTAAACTTAAAAAGTGTTGTGCTAGGGTTAAAAAATTTACCTTTAATACTGAAGCTCTGAAAGACCCAGTTATAGCTAAAGCTTACCATGATAGGTTACTTAGTCATTATGACAGTCATGGTTTGCTTAATACTGAAATTGAGGAAGAATGGGGCCATTTTAAACAGGCTTTTTTGGAAACTAACAGAGTACTCTTTTAGGAAAAAAGGAGCAGAGGAGGCATAATTATTTAAGTGATAAGGCAATTGAGCTTATTTCAGAAAGAAGGAACTGCAGGAATGTCCTTAATCAGTACCCTACTAGTCCTAATAGAAAAGATTACAGAGAGCTTAATAAACGTGTAAAGGATCAGTTAGCTACTGATAAAAATCTTTGGCTTGATAGCTTGGCTGACAAAGCTGAGGAAGCAGTTAGGCAGCACAACAGCAGAGAGCTGTACCAGATAGTTAATGTTTTATGTGGTAGAAAACGAACAGGCATACAGGGATTGAAGGATAAACAAGGTAAGGTTATAGAAGGTGAGGATTCTGTCATGGCTAGGTGGGCTGAGCATTTCAGTGATGTTCTAAACAATGTGGGTAGTTCTACTCCCATTGTTTGTAATGATGATAGATGCATTGGCAGCTTTAATGTTGGCCCTATAACACAATCTGAAGTTAGTTTGGCTATCTCTAAACTTAAACTTCATAAATCCCCAGGGGTAGATGAAATTACTACAGAAATGCTCAGAGCTGGGAATGTTTCAGTTACCACTTGGATGACTGAAATTTTGAATAACTTTTATGATAAAGGCATGGTTCCTAAAGATTTTACCAGAGCTATTATCATCCCTATTTTCAAAAAAGGTGATCGCAGTTCTTGTGATAACTATAGGGGTATCAGCTTACTCTCTGTTCCAGGTAAAGTTCTTTCCATGATTGTGCTTAATAGAATTAAGAATCTGGTTGACAGGCAATTGCGTGATGAGCAATGTGGATTCAGAAGTGGTAGGGGATGTGTAGATCAGATATTTTCACTTAGGCAGATTCTTGAGAAATGTTTAGAGTTTCAGAAACCTTTGGTTGCTAGCTTTGTTGATTTCAAAAAGGCTTTCGACTCTGTTGATCGTCATAATTTGTGGTTGATTGTGAGATCATATGGTATACCAGACAAGTTAGTTAACATAATGAAAGCTCTCTATAATAACACTGAGTCATGTGTGAGAGTTGGTAAGTCTTGTAGCAATTGGTTTAGCATTACGTCTGGTGTTCGACAAGGGTGCATTTTGTCTCCTTTTCTCTTTAGTTTGGTTATTGATTATGTTATGCGAAATTCGCTTCGAGGAAAAGATTTTGGCCTTAAATGGGCTGGAGATACGAAAATTTCTGATTTAGATTATGCTGATGATTTAGCCCTTTTGGCAAATGATGTTGATGAGATGAACTCTTTCATTCGAACTGTTGATGAGACTGGTAGTACAGTAGGTTTGGTTATAAACAGAGAGAAAACTAAAGTGATGAAAATTGGTCAGGCAGGTTGTGATTCAGTTAATCTGAATGGTTGCAGTCTTGAGCAGGTGTCAGAGTTTAATTACCTTGGGAGCTATGTAACTGATACTGGTGATGTGCGGCATGAGATTAACAGTCGAATAGGTATTGCTGCCGGGAGTTTTAAGAATCTATGGAGATTGTGGAGAAATAGGCGTATACACCTAAAGACTAAAATTAGACTGTATAATAGTTTGGTTCTTTCTAGGATTAGTTATGGTAGTGAAACTTGGACGCTGTGTAAACAAGATAACAGGAAACTAGATGCTTTTGATTCTAGATGCTTACGCAGTATCTTGGGTATTAGGTGGTTTAACTTTGTAACTAATGATGAGGTTAGACAAAGGAGTCTGCAACCTCCTTTAAGCAGCATATTGTGCAGAGAGAGACTCCGCTGGTTTGGCCATGTTGCCCGTATGGATAATTATAGATTGGCGAATAGGGTTATGAACAGTGTGCCTAGAGGCCTCAGAAGGAGGGGGAGACCTAGGATGCGGTGGGCAGACAATGTCAAACAGGACCTTGTTAGAATTGGTGTGCAATGGCCGGATGCAGCAGATGTAGCTCAGGACAGTTATGCTTGGAGAAGTAAACTGCGTGGTCTGGTTGGACCTCCGTAGCCCATGGCTGCTTGATGATGATGATGATGATGATGATGATTAATGATGATAAAAAAGTAATTGACTTAGAAATAAAACCCCTGAAATTGACAATAGATGAGAATTACAAATAAGATAAGGAAAATTAACCTGGAAGAAAAAACAATGTTTAAAAACGATTTGGCAATAATATCGGAAGATTTAAAAATAACCTCAAAAATTGGACTAATAATAGCGTTAAACAGAAAAATAAATCATACCATAGACTCTTAAAAAAAAGAAAAAGAAAAATTTTTTCTAAATAACTAAAGAGAACAATTGAAATAAATAAAAAAGTAGAACATACGATTAATCTTACAAATGGAGACCCCTCCCTATGGATTTAATTACATCACTAAATAAAAGATTGGACTTTAATCTAGATGAAAAACCGCCAAACAAAAGAAACCTAGCCATACATTTAGAAAATATTTGTCATAATCTGGAAAAAATCGATTGCAATAAAAGCAAAGAATTCAGAAATTAATATGTAAATGTTTTTTTTAAAAATATATACTGAGTTACGACAAAAAGATAAAAAAAAACTCGAAAAAAGAACATCAAGCCCTTAAAAATTTTAAAACAATAATAACCTAATAGCTTTGAAAGCAGACAAAAGCAGAACAACAGCCATCACGTACAGAAAAGATTACATAGCAAAAATGGAAGATGAATTAAAATTAATTTAAAAATAAATGATTTCTCTTCCATTTTAATGGAATTTAAATGGAAGAGAAATAAAATTTAATTATTTCTGTGTACTGTGGTCCAACAGAAAATACAGTAAAAAAAACTCAAAATCTCATTGTAAAACTAAGTGAAGACTTTAAACCATATAACCTGATAAATATGAGAACAGCACAACTGTACGGAACAATAAAACTACATAAAGAGAAAAAAAAACACTAAGACCTATAATAGACACCAAAAACACATCACTGGTAAATATTGAAAATTTTATCCTAAAAAACTGCAACAATGGATAGAACCAGCTACCACTCGTCTAAAAAAATTTTCAATAGAACTGGTTTAAAACCTAAAAACAATGGAAAAAACTGATAACCCCATAGTTACAAGTTATGATGTGGAATCCATCTATACCAATATTAATACAGATATCTAAAAAAAAAGTCCTCAAAGAAAAATTAGAAGAAAAAGCAAATGACAGAAAAATGTCCATTTTAGAAATAGAGGCAATTTTGGATTTATTAAAATTTATACTGGATAACAATTTTTTTAAATTTCAAGATAAATTCAACAAACAAAATCAAGGACTTGCTATGGGATCACCATTTGCTTCATATCTTGTGAATCTTTACTTCTTTCATTGGGAAAAAATTTCATTTCTCAGCCAGAAATAAAATTCTACCAAAAATACGTGGATGACATCCTCTGCATTTTCAGCACAACCAACAGAAAACCTCCCAGGAGATTTTTTAAACAAAATTAACTCATTGGAAAAAGACTTAAAATTTATAATAGAAATAGGAAATGAAAACATCCATCAACTTCTTAGATATCACACTAAAAATGACAGATGAAAAAATCTCAATCACTAATTATAAAAAACCAACCGATACAAGAAAAATACTAGACTTTCACTCTAGCCACCCAATGTATATAAAGAAAAATCTAATCAACAAGCAATAAAGAAAATTCAATTACAAAACACAAAGGGAGAACAAACAGTAATGCAAATTAAAAAACTGGAAAAAACTTGCAGAAAACCATTATCCAGTTAATTTCATCCTATAAATAAAAAAAAACAAAAAATAGATAAATGAAACAAAAGAAAAAACTGTACTTCACTAAAAAAACTGCCTTATTATAAAGGTCTTTTTGAAAAAATCCAAAGTGTGAGCAATAAATTCAAGATAAGAATAGCACCAGTCCTGGACAAAAAAATAAAAATAAAAATATGCACCCCAAACAACAAGAAAAAAATATAATAAGGAAAAGTGGAATAATTTATAAAGTAACATGTGAATGTAAAAAACCATATATTGGAGAAACAGGAAGAACACTAGAAACAAGAGTGAAAGAACACAAAGCCGCAATAAAAAACAAACAAAATAAAACAGGACTGGACAGACACAGAAAAAACTAATCATAAAATAGACTGGAACACAGCAACAATAATTTAAAAAGAAAAAAAATGCATTTATAGGAAAAGCAGAAGGTGTATTAATACAGTCAACAGATGGCGTCATGAACAATGTGCAAGGATTTTGGTTACCTATGATCTGGTAACCACTACTACAGAAGAAAGAAAGTTTCGAAAGAGCTGCAACCACTTCGGAAGATGACCCCAGTCAGGGGTCGAAATATTAGGAAAGTTACTCAGAAGTGTATCTTTGTCATATATTTTTAACTAATAATAGTCTATTCTAAGACAGCCATGAATACAATTATTACTATTAAAGTTGAGGAAGAATGGTACCATTTTAAACAGGCTTTTCTTAAAACTAGCAGTACTCTTTTAGGAAAAAAGGAGCAGAGGAGGCAAAATTATTTGAATGATAAGGCACTTGAGCTTATTTTGGAAAGAAAGAACTGCAGGAATGTTCTTAATCAATATCCTATTACTCCTAATAAAAAGCATTGCAAAGAGCTGTGAAGGATCAGTTAGCAGCTGATAAGAATCTTTGGTTTGATGGCCTTGATGACAAAGCTGAGGAAATAGACAGCTCAACAGCAGAGAGCTGTACCAGACAGTTAATATTTTGTGGTAAAAAAAGGACAGGTATACAGGGATTGAAGGATAAACAAGATAAGGTCAGATGATATTGCCTTTATTAATTCTTATTTACATTAATTTTTATGAGTGGAAATTCCTTTGCTTAAAGCAGATTTACTGTAAGTGGCATTTTTCCATTCCCCATTAACAATGGATAACTGAAATCTCCCCTACTTCATGCAGTGTTCGTAATAATTTGGTCAGGCAATGTATATAGTTGCATTTGGATGCATAAATCTATGCACAAACAAAATCTTAAAATAACAAAGCTGTGAGACCCAACAAATTACAGTTTTTGCCATCAAGCACATCTAACAGAAGTGTCAGTGAGCATATTCAAGTGCTGAGTTGCCATATGCCTCACCATGTCATTCTAGACAAACCATTATGATTGGCTTGACATTGCCTACTTACATGTCTTTCATTTGACCCCTCTTCATTGTATCATGAGGAATGCTGTTCATAACTTTTTCTGTCCCTCTATCATCCTGCCTTTAGGGAGTATTGCTAAATCATAATCTCTCCCTACTGCTCCTTAATGATGATTGATAATATTTTGCTGAACTTCATACTTGCTGTTCACAAAATCAAATTATCTCTTGAGTTATTTTGTCACTAAATGATTGATCTACACTAGTGCCCAAAATTAAAGGATAATGTATAAATTCATACATATGTACTTAACTCTAAGTATTTTTAAGGGAATACAATGAAATTTGGTAAAGAGGTTTATTATTACATTACAAATGTAAATCAAGCAGAAAGAAATTCATAATAGTATAATGTGCATGTGTTAAGATCATAATCGTGCAATTGACATGAAGGAGCAATCCATGGAACAATACTTAGTCTGTTACGCACAACATGCAGTATGTTAATATGGAGTATGATCATCCCTAACAGCTCAAGGAACAATTCCTCATACTGTTTATGAGGTCTTGAGAGATTAATGACCAGTCCTCAACAAGTGCTGTTCTGAGTTTGTGGAGTGTTCTGGGAGGGGGCTGGCAAGCTCCAATGCATCTTCATAGAGCATCCCATACATGCTCAATGGGTTGAGGACAGGAGATCTGGGTGGCCACTCCATTCAGTGAAAATCTTCCTCTTTCAGAAAATCTCTGACCACATGAGCTCAATGAGGGCAGATGTTACCTCCATAAGAATAAAATCTGGACCGACGGCTCCCCAGAATGGGCCAGACATATGGGTTCAGGAACTCGTCTCTATACTGCAGGGCAGTAACAGAGCCACTCGGAAAGATGTGCAGGTCTGTATGCTCGTTCGTCATGATTCCTGCTCCAACCATCACACCACAGTCAACAGAATAGTCCCTTTCTCTGATTTCAAGGGACTGTTGTGGTCCTTGGTTCTCTCCAGATGCGAATACATCACGAATTAGTACTTAAACTGAATTGCGATTCACCTGTGAACATAACATGCTCTCACTTGTCTGAACTCCAAGTGTGATGTTGGTGACGCCACATTAAGCGAACTTACTACATGGTGGGAGTTAGAGGGATGCAAATAACAGGTCTCCTGGCATAAAGGCATTACTCATGAAGTCTCTTATAAACAATATGCTTCGAAATCCTTGTTCCTGTAGTTGCTGCAATCTGCAAAGAAAGTTGTCTAATGGCCATCACACTATTCTGTCTGGAAGTAAGACTCATTTAGCGATCATCTGCAGCAGTTGCAGCTCTGAGATGGCCTTGTTCTGGTCGATAATGAACATCTCCTGTCTGTTGAAACTGTCACCAGAGTCTTGACAGGACATTTTGTGCGGAACATTCAATACTCTGAAAACTTACGTCTGACCTCCTTCCATCCTTCCAATCGCTCCCCACTGCTGAAAATTATCCATATGATGTCTTTGGATCTTGACATGCCACTGAAGTGAAAGCAAGAGTTGCCTAGAACAGTACAAGCTGCGAGTAGACTCACGTCTTTTATAACATATTTCTAATTTGCATATTCCGGCTTATGTGCTGCAACTGTAAATGCGGGATAGTTTTCTGCATAGTGTATTTTCCATGTTCGCCCATTTTCAATGCATTCTTTTACATATATCGGCAGCTATATATGTTTTTGTCGATTATCCTTTAATTTTGAAAACCAGTGTAGTGTCAAATAAATATTAAGTTCTTTTGCCTCCCAAAGTTAAATTACAAAGTATAGAATCAAATAAATCTAAAGCATATCTTGGAACAAATTGCCAATGAAAGGCAACTATCTACATAACTGAAAATAGCAAAAACCCAACAAGCAATAATAATGAAGAAGACAATCTAACAGAAGAGCTAAACCTAAGCATAAGCACAGAATCAACTACTAATCATAACAAATTAAGAGTAGAGAACCTTCTGCAACACAATATTAACAAAATGAGGGAAATCCTAATAATACTACATGGAACAAATTCAAAATATAAACTAACATGGAAAAAAAACAGTTCTTCAATGGAGCATAAGAATGTTAAAATACGGAAAAAAATAAGAAGAACAAATATATATAATTTACAAACAGAGCCTGACTGAAATGTCAAGATTTTTGCATTTCAAGAAATTGGAACCTTCCAATAAAGCCAAAATAAACCTTTGTTTCATCGATTTAGCCATTAATCAAAATCAGGTGCAATTGTCTTATAAATAGACAAATACATTCCACAAAAAAGAATTAAAATCAATTCTGAACGCCATCTTTTTAAAATCATAGAAGTCCAAGTCAAAATTAACAAAATTGTCTTCACTGTCATCAATTATAACAATTGATACATGAAAAAGTTATTGCAATTTTTTTTTATCTGTTATTAAGTTTGTTGGTGTGGAATTCTGATTTTGTTGATTTCCTGAAAACATCAATTGGATTTGCCAAATTGGTTAATCTTGTGTTCTTCTTCATTAAGCAGAATAAACCTAATATAAACTATAAAAGTTGAAACATGGTTTTTACTTACTTCTTACTTGGAGAAAACTAAGTTATTCTCCAAATTAAAAAGAAACCTAATTGTTTTTCAGGTCAGGAGGTACACCGACTATGACAGGACTGTTCATCAGCAAAATATTTATACATGGTGGCTTTGTTAATTCCCCTGTCACATGAATATCTCTGGAAATATGCATATTCGTTATATAATATGTATGTCAGAACAAAGTTTTATTGTGACCAGAGATGTTGAAGAATATAGCAGTGAAAAAAAATCACTCATGGAGCTATGGTTATATGTTCATGATAACAAATTTGCATTTAGTTTGTTCAGTCAATATCAAATTGTCAGGTACATCAAATTGGTCAGATAATGTTAAAACAGCTGAGATATCAAAGAGAGAAGTGCCCCTTAAAGCATCTGTGACATCAATATGTAGTACTGCTGGAAGGGCTCTAGGATCTAAACACATCATTGCCATTATATATGACAATATATTGTAGTATTTGCACAGGCGTGTGCAACTGTGTAATCACCATGTAAGCTTTGTTAAACAAGGGGCTACAGTGTTCACCAATCATATGCAACACACGGACACCAGAGAGCACACCATACTGGAATATGCAGTTGAATGATTTTACTGTTTGGTCCATGTCAATGAAATGCAACAGTCACAGCCTGATTGTTGTCAAGCATTTCCTGGCTACCATATGTCTACAGACTGTCATGAACATCATGACATATCTCAAAGAAACAGGCAGCGGTTTGAGCTAACACTTGTTGATGTTGTATGATTTATTCTTAAATATTTTCAATACAGTAACAGAGAGATTGTTGGCCATTATGATTTAAGCAAACAGTCCATCCCTTCCATGTCTTTGGCATGAAAGCCAAGACTATGACAGACATCATCTGGATTAGTGCAACTTCATAATGAATAAACTGGAGGATAATATTATTTTTGCCATAATAATCTCATTACAAGAGGTCAAGTTCATGTGCAATGGTACAGTCAACAGGCATGACACTCATCACTGGGCCATTATCAATCCCTACTGCACAAATAAATATGAGAATGGAGTACAATACTTCATCAATGTATGATGTGGTATCTAGGGTAATGCATTAATTGGGCCAATATTTTTCAAAGGTGCATTGAATGGGTGGCAGTATTTGGACCTGTTACAAATTGTACTGATGGAATTGTTATTTGAGTTACCACTGCAATCACAAGTCATATGGTTCCACCATGATGGTGCCCTTCTGCACAGCAATGGTTTAAAGTTCAAATATTTATATTAATAAATGATACTAAATTGAACTTTAAATTCCACCATCAAGTTAAGATGTTGGTGGTTGTGTGGAATGGCTGCCATGATCCTTTGCTCTCATCTCTGGATTTTTTCCAGTGGAATTATCTCAAGACACAAATTTATCAACACCAAATGACAGCCAGGATTATTTTCTTCAGAAGTTCTATGACACCACTAAGGGATTTCCCCATGCAAAGTTGAATAACAGTCATGCCATCTTAATGAAACACATACAAGTGTGGCTGACAATTGGTGTATCGAGTATTCTCTTAATGTGCAGAATTGTGGTGGAGGGCTGGGTTCTCACCTGTGTTTGATCTGTATGGGGTATTTTATTTCTCAATTGCTAGTCTATTATGATATGCATGCCATGGCACATCCATTACATGCTTAGTTTGTATTCAAGAAATGTCCAAATGTTGAAATGTTTTTTAGCTGCATTTAAGTGTGAGTATATGTTATGTGGGGCTTCTTTGCATGTATAATGCACCAGCAGCTCCATTAAAAGGCACGTCTCTCTTCAATATCTTGTTTTTCAATGTTCCCGACAACTTCATATTGACTGCACAATGTATACTGAACATAATTTCGTTATTCTGAATGTATAACCATAACTGTAGCCTTGTTAGTAATTTCATAGTTATATTCTGCAGTCTCTAACCACAACAAAGTTTTGTCATCAGATATACACAGTTGTATCAGAATAATATGACCACCTACCATACATATACTATGATAGGTGGTCATATTATTCTGATACAACTGTGTATATTCCAAATACAACCTAATGCGCCATTAAACCCTAAACAACCAACCAACATCCAAATACAGTCAACCCTTGTTTAACATCACAAATTCGTTTTGGAAAAAGTATGTTAAACGAATTACATGTTCAATGGGGTTTTAGGTAATCTATTTCAGAGGCCCAGAAGTAAAAATTTATTGCCCCTGTAACTCTCCAAAGATTAATTTTGATCAGACAAAAGGTCCAACTTTTCAAGTTGGACCTTTTGTCTGATCAAAATTTATTCAAAATTTGGATAACTTTGTCAGGCGCCAGGCAATATTAGCTCGCCAAATAAAGTTGAAATAGGGTTCGTTATGTATTTAGTGTTATTTATCAAGTAAGAATTCAAAAAAGGATTGTCAAGTTTAATTAAAGTTTAAATCTAATCAAAAAATCAATTTACATTGCTCAAGAAATAAATAGCAAAAATTCAAAAGTTTCTAAAGCAAAGTTTATTTCCAAAAAATTCAAAAACTCACCAAACTCATTGATGAATACAAAAGTTGGAGTACTAGCAACTCACATCTATCTAAATCTCTACTACATCTCTCTCCACTAAATACTACAATACTCATTCTGACTACACTTTTCACAAAACTCTGTGGCCTAATGTCACTACTATACTAACTCTGTGACCTAACATCACTTAGTTATAACATGCTGCGTACAAATCTGGCATGTGTCTGTTGCACACCGGGAAAACGTTTGAATAATCTGACGATCATGCTAGCTATGATGTAAGAGGGGTCATGTCCTACATGTGCACATTAGCGGCTGACAATCAAAAGGTCAGAGTTGTGCATGTACAACTCCTACAACTCGGAAATGAAAATTGTGATCTCCAAAAAAATAATCCCCAAAATAATAAATATAATGTAAATAAAGTAAAACTGGTTAAGGAAAAGTAAAAGTGAATGGGTGGACCATCACACCCCCAAAGCTATTAATTTAAGGCTTTGTAAATGTTTTTAAGTTATAACTAATGTTTTTATACATATTAATTAACATGTATTACACATGCAAATTGAATAATAAACAAATAATAACAATAAAAAAAGCTTTATCTTGGTCTTGTACATGTTAAGCTTGAGGTGATGGAGAGGTGAGGAGGAGAAGGATTAGTGTTAGGAAGAAGAATCTCCCACAAAAGTGTCAGGGAGTTCTATGTATTGCACCTTTTCTGCAGGAGGAATCTCTGGGGCAGTGGTTCTCAACCTTTTATGTTTCATGTACCCCCTGGAAATGTGTGTGTAACTGGCGTACTCCTTATATAGATAGATGAAACTATAGTTATAGTATAATAATGCCAACTTAGTGACTTTTGAGCTCTCAAGGCGTACCCAAAAAAAATTCCGCATACCCCACGTTGAGAACCCCTGCTCTGTAGTGATGGTGCTTCCTTCTTTTGAGGTTGAAGGATAATCATGAAGGTAAACAGAGTAGGTGACGAAGAACAAATGCATGTATGCCAATGGAAACTTTGATGCTAAATGAAAAGCCCTAAACCGAGCATGACTTTAAACAAGGTTCAAAGTATGCATATTTCCTGAGATATTCACAATGCAAGGACAAACCACTCTATATATTTACATATATATATATGCAAGGCAGATCATTTTGCTGTAGATTATATTATATGTCCAGGTCATGTCCCCCCCCCCCACGATTTTTTATTTTTTTTTTATCTAGATCCATAGCATCAACTTTACAATTAATTCAAGTCATGAGTGTTAATAATTATTCCTCGGCCATGAGTGTTAATAATTATTCTCACAAGTTCAGTAATATGCAATTAGTCTTTTTCTTACAATTGATTCCACAAATAGGAAGTAGGTTAGGTTAAATAGGAAGTAGGTAAGAATGGCTTGGAAAGGCCGCCGTCCATCGGATGGGACGTTAAGCCGTGGCCCCGTGTGTGGGAGAGCCATACCCTGTGCACGTTAAAGAACACGCTGGATGGCCTTGACGGGAGGCTACCATCTGTCTCACAACAGCTGTTCCAGTGGGTCCCTTTCCCCAACCTTCTCTGAGCCTTCGAGGTCCTTGTGGCCTGGCCATTTAGCCCATGGTGTGCAAAAAAGTGCCGCTCAGAGGTAAAACAATCCAATCCAAAGCCATTTTGCTGTGAGTATTGTAGGAACACCTAGTGCCATCTGGTTGCACAGCTACCAAAGAAAAGACTTAAGTGGTGATCTTTAAAATGCTGCAAACCTTGTTGCTGAAACACATTTTATTTTCATGCAAATGTGAAACTAGGGGAAGACTTTTGGACCATCCTGTATATCGCAAATTTAAATGTTATTTTGAATATTTTATTAGCACTGTTAAAAAGACTGCCAATTTTTCTTTGGTAAAAATATTTTTACAACCTAGTGCTATGGGAACGATGCTTTTACTTCCCAGTTATAGAATTCGAAAAATAAAAGCGATTAATCCTGCTCTGACACAGAAAGGGTTAATAAATCTTTCAGAGTGACATTTTAATCTTCCTCTCTTATCTTCGAAATCCTGATTGATGTCTATAACCAAACATCACCATTTATTGACCATGTTATTCGATTACAAGATAATCTTAGCCAAACTAGCACAGAAAAAAATCTCTAGAAAAGAGTTGTGTTTGTGTATAATTGGCAGGTCATGGGGAAATTCCATATGGGTCAAAATCGTTTTTTTTTATGTTTACAAATTAGTGTATTCAGCAAGAATAAGTCCTTGGAAGTTTGATTTATTACTCTGAAAAAGGTACACATTGATATAAAATTTAGAGAAAACATTTTGTTGATCTGGGTGAGATACAGTCCACTTGATGACTTGTCAGGCTACCAATCACTGATTGATATCCTCTATCTAATAATATGAACAATTGAAATTTCAGAATGTAATTCAGATTTTGTATCACATGAATGGTAATGTCTTCTCCACTGCTAATTAACACAATAAAGATAGATGTTATGTGTGTCTAAAGTATACATAATAATTATACTTGAGACTCGTATTATTAATGAATTTCTTCATATTCTTTCAGTTAAAATATTAAAGTTACACTTGTGTATTGATATTAAATGTAGAGGATTGTTTTTGCCCTCTAGATTAGTATCTGGAAATTTGTTCAAAATGGAAACTTGTTCGACAGAAATTTGTTCTAAATGGAAACTTGCTTGAAAGACTGAGAGGCCACTACGGGAGGGCTCCCCGTAGGGCATATCTTCTATAATATGCATTATAGGCTTTGTCATTGAAGAACCTCTGGAAAGGGAGGTGGAGAGGGACATGGGAACCAAAGAATGTCAACCGAAAAGGATCATCGTGGTTTAGATCTTTCTTTTTAGGTGTAAAGTGTAAAACTCTTGTTTTCAGGTCAAACTTGCCGCCATTTATTTTTTCACAGTTTTCGCTATTACATTAAACTACAGTCAGCATCTTATAAAAAGGGTTATTCGAAATTTTAAACTGCAATATTTTTCAAACTCCACAAGTTGTTTACTAATAACACTAGTACCAGTCTTTCAAAGAGAGAAAATATAAATTTAAAAATCTACTAATAAATTACCACTTTAAAGTCGATTCAAATTTTTAGAGGAAAATTTTTCTTGAGCTGGGTGGGATACGAACCCACGACTTCCTGATAACATGCCATGCTCTGGGCCACTGAGAACCCAGAGCACCTGACATGTTATCAGGAGGTCATGGGTTCATATCCCACCCGGCTCAAGACAATTTTTCCTCTAAAAATTTTAATCGACTTCAAAGTGATGATTTATTAGTAGATACCAAATATGTCGAGTTTATTTCTTAAAAAGTAGAAAATAAACCTAAATCATATTGATGGTGCAATCAGTCACTGAGTTCGTATTCACTCCAAAGGTAAATCGGTGCCCTATCTTCCTATGAAGTGAATACGAATTTAGTGACTGATTGTATCATCAATTTGCTTTAGTTTTATTTTCGACTTTTTAGGACACATATGGGAAGATTACTTTTTAAAGTTTTTAAAATTATTTATATTTTTTCTTTGTCATTAAAAGCACCTACCTTCAGAAACTTTCATTTGATACATGAATATCAACCACATTTTTCCTCCCCCTATTTTTGTAGTCGTGTTTAATGTAACCTGTGACATTGGAGACACGACAAGCTTTAATTTGAGAAATATCTCATTAAGGTCCACCCCCGCAAAAATATCCACACTGCCAGTGGTATTCACCACCGCCATATCTCTTCACCGAATGGTGAAGGATAATATTCGAAATAGTCTGCTATGTCGTATGAACTTTCATTGGCATCTAACTCATAATTGTAGACTTTCGCTTTCAGAAAATATAGCGGAACGATCGTTTTCATATTTTCCATTTTTTGGGGGGGAAAGAAATCACTGGAGGTAAGTTTTGTATCATCTATAATACTTCTCACATCATAAACTTTCATTTGATGTATAGCTTGTTACTTTGGCATTCGTGCTCTGTAGATATAAAGGAATAATCGCTTCATATTTCCCCTTTCTTTGGGATAGAAGAAAGCATGGGAGAACAATGTTTATCTCATTTTCAAAGAAAACGAGATTGCCAACAATGAGTTGACCTTTTAGACCCATTACCAACAATTAGTTGACTTTTTACACCCAGAGGGGGGGGGGACACTTTTTAGTTTTAGCAGATAATTGTTTGTTTTTAGAGATAAATGAAAAAGTCTTTTTATTTATCTCAAAATGGGTTACATAGGAATTGATAAAATATTACAATTCATACTTTTTAAATCTTCCAAGAACTATAATTGCGCCCTCTGATGGTGGAAAAGTTTGAAAATTCCAAAATTTCAAACAAATATTACAAACAACATATTTAAGCTGGAAATTTTAAATTTTGGTGGTAGAATGTGAATGTCATGAAGTTTACATTGGCAACAATGATTGACCTCTTAGACCCAGGGGGAGGACACAATTTTTTGTTTTAGCAGATAATTGTATTTAGAGATAAATGAAAATATCTTTTTAGGGTTGGATAGGAATTAATAAAAAAAAGTATGATTTGCACTTTCAGAATCTTTCGAACACTGTAATTCTGCACTCTAACGGTAACAAAGATTGTAAATTACAAAATTTTAAACAAATATTGAAATGAGGTATTAATGAATTTTGAAATGAGGTATTATGAAATTTTGGTGGTTGAATGTGAACATCATGAAGTTAATGTTAATAATAAAAATAATAATTAGAAAACTTTTTTAATTTGATTGGTACTAATGAAATATTATTAATTGCATTTTTCAAATACTTAATACTTTTAATATATATATATTTTTACAGATTACTGAAATGATGAAACGGCAGAGCTGTTACAGAGTTTTACAAATAATATGTATTAAATAGAAATTTGAAAAATTAGTGGTAGTTTTTAAGAGATATTCCACTGACATCAATAATCTATCCACTTTTCTGAGAGAGATGTGAGAAATGCAACTTTTTAGATTTAAGAATCAAAAGACGAATACTCTTATGTTGTATAATTACTAAAGAAATACTATTTGCATTTTTCCCCATCATCTGCTAGCTCAAATTAAAACTTCTAAGGAATGAAACAGTGGGTAAAGGAAAAACTTCTTTCTCTTTGAAAACGATATTCCAGAGCGATATGCATCCTTCTAGTTTACACCTATGACACTCCCAGCATCACAAGCTTTCATTTGATACATAAATCCTCATTGCATTCAAAAGATATGGTGGAACAACTGTTTGACAAATCCACAAACCAATAAATGATGAGCGAAAAGTAATAGGAAGATAAATAAACTGGAAGGACACATATCGCCTCTGTTGCATATGAAAATCTCATTTTCAAAGAGAAAGAAGTTTTTTGTTTACCTACTGTTTAATTCCTTAAAAGTTTTAATTTCAGCTAGCAGATGATGGGGAAAATGCAAATAGTATTTCATTAGTTATAAAAGCATTCATCTTTTAATTCTTAAATCTAAAAAGTTGCATATCCCACAACTCTCTCAAAGAAGTGGGTAGATTTATTGCTGTCAGTGGAATATTTCTTAGAAACTACCACTAATTTTTAAAATTCCTATTCAAGACATATTATTTGTAAAACTCGATAACAGTTCCGCTGCTTCATCATTTCAGTGATCTGTAAAGATATATATATTAAAACTAAGTATTTGAAAAATGCGAATTATATTTCATTAGTACCAAGCAAACTAAAAAATAAACTCTAATTATCATTTTCATTTTCCCAATTGAAACTTCATAAGGTTCACATTCCACTACCAAAATTTCATATTTCTATCATTAATACCTCGTTTCAATATTTGTTTAAAATTTTCAAATTTTCACCATTAGAGGGTACAATTACAGTGTTCGAAAGATTCCGAAAGTTCCAAATCATATTTTTTTATCAATTCGTATTTAACCCTAAAAAGATATTTTCATTTATCTCTGAACACAAACAGTTATCTGCTGAAACAAAAAATTGTTTTTCCTACTCCTCCTGGGTATAAGAGGTCAATTTTTTGTTGCCAATGGAAACATCATGGCATTCACATTCCACCACCAAAATTTAAAATTTGTAGCTTAAATATGTCATTTGCAATATTCATTTAAAATTTCGGAATTTGCAAATTTTTAGGCTGTTACAGGGTGCAATTATAGTTTTTGGAAGATTTAAAAAGTGTGAACCATAATATTTTATCAATTCCTACCTAACCCTGAAAGAATTTTTCAATTATCTGCTAACACTAAAATGTGTTTTTCCACCCTCTCTGGATCTAAGGGGTCAACTCATTGTTAGCAATGAAAACTTCATGACCTTCACATTCTACCACCGAAATTTCAAATTTCTAGCATAAATACATCATTTGCAATATTCATTTGAAATTTTGGAATTTTAAACTTTTTCCATCGCTAGAGAGCACAATTATAGCTGTAGAGATTTTTGGAAAGTGAATATAGTAATATTTCATCAATGCCTATCCAATATAAATATAATTTTTAGTTTATCTCTAAACAAAAAAAGTTTGATGTCTACAGATGGACGGACAGAAACTATTATCTCGTTTTCAAAGAAAAGGACATAATAAATAACCCTTCAAGGAGCTGTGTGCTGTAGAGGTCTAATAGTCAGGTGTGTGAGGATGTCAGGACCTCAACAGAAACGCAATGAATATCCATGCTTCACCAGAAGCTCGAACTCAGGTCCCTTTGTTCAGTAGTCTTAATAAGAATAATAAAAACTGAAAGGAATTAAATGGTACCTAGATTATCTGTGAAACAGGTGTTTTACTTTAATCTAAAACGAAGCCTTCTCTTTTATCACCACTCTTCTCAGATCCACTCCCTCTCTGTAATCTTCCAGATTCAATCTTCCTAACAAAGCAGAAAGACCTTATTGAGGAAAACGCCTCCATCGGCCTCAAACTGCTGACAAAATATTGTCCAAACAACTTTCATTTGAACAAATTTCCATCAAAAAAATTTCTGTCAAATAAATTTCTGTTGACCAAATGTTGTCGAACAAATTACACCAAACCCTCTAGATTTGGTTTTATTGTGTAAGAGTGACTTCATAATATTTCAGTCAAAAGAACATAAAAATTTTATTATTAATACATTGTACATTTTGTCCAGTTTCAGCAGTGATAACAATCTGAGCAGTTGTCGAAAAACATTGTGCTACTGTGTTCACTGGGAATAACATTTTTAGAATCATCTTTTTCCTATACAATGTGCATTGGAATTGACAGTTAATTTTGGAAGGAAAATATTGTATAGAGCATGTAGTTCAAAGAAGCCTAGGCCATAGACTTACTGAATGGCCTATGGGCTCCCACCAAGATCACTACCCTCTCTTTCTCCCTCCCAACACAATGGGGCGGGGGTGGCTCAGTCGGTAGCGCGCCAGGCTCGTAATCTGTAGTTCCCAGGTTCGAGTCCCAGCTGGGTCAGCGTTGAGATTTATCTCCGCAAAAATTCCCCACCCTACCCACGGTCAGTAGGGGACACCGATGGGCTTGGAAAGGCCGCCGTCCGTCGGATGGGACGTTAAGCCGTGGCCCCGTGTGCGAGAGAGCCATACCCTGTGCACGTTAAAGAACGCGTTGGATGGCCTTGACGGGAGGCTACCATCTGTCTCCGAACAGCTGTTTCAGTGGGTCCCCTCCCCCAACCTTCTCTGAGACTTCGGGGTCCATGTGACCTGGCCATTTAGCCCATGGTGTGCAAAAAAGTGCCGCTCAGAGGTAACCCAACCCAACCCTCCCAACACCCTCTCTCTCTCATCACACAAAATCTGGGGGTGGGGGAGAGGTCTATCATTTTTTCTGAGGTTTTGAAAGAGGGAGAGGTATGGTGTAAGTCTCCATTTTTGGAAATTCAAAAGTAAGATCTTAGCAGGCCCTGAACGAATTCACTGGTTTCTTACATGTGCATAAATTTTAATATTCCTTTAAAGGCTTATTAAGTAGACAGTCCAAACTTCTAATGAAACTTATTATCAAAATATTGCTTAACTCATGTTGATATTAATAAAAAATATATGAGTAGTGAGAAAAAAACTGAGTTTTTGCATAATAACAAGTAGTGCTTATACAAAAATGTGTTTAGTTATTGTGTGAGGGTTGGCTCAGTCTTTAGCACGGCAGTTCCCATAATGCGATGCCTCCAGGATGCCTGCCTGCATTGTGAAATTTTTTTCTGCTCTTAGTGAGAAAGGTGACACCAATGGGCTTGGAAACACCAACATCAATCAATGGGATGTTACACTGTAGCCCCAAATGCAGGAGAATCTTATTGTGTACAAATAAAAGAACAGGCTGGATGATCTTGATAGTAGGCTTCCATCTGTCTCCTAACAGTTTCCAATGGAGCCCTTCCCCAACCTTCTTTAAACCTTTTTGAGGTCCTTGTGATAATGGTCATTTACTGTGTGCTAGAAAGCTCCACTCAAAGGTAAAACAAATCAAAACATTTAGTTATATGGGGAATCCAGACCCCCTTTCTTCCTACATACGACCTTGTTGCATGCTGCCACTTAAACATTATATAGGAATGGATTTGGCAAATAAGCAGAAATACCACACTACTGATACTATGATTGATAGAGTAGAAAACTTTAAGAAGTGAGGCAGATGAAAGGAATAAGATGAAAGCTGGTGGCATCCATGTCTACCATTATGGTAAAGTTATGATACATGAATTGTTAGGATAAAAGCTTTGTGCTGATATTTTCATGTACCGAAACTATAACTTAGAAGCTAAAGTTTCTGTTTTTGAAGGGTGGAGGAGAAGAGAGTGTTAGAAAATTTGTTCATGTGTTAAATTACACAATTAACACAGGATTTTTAATCTTAATTATCATTCTTCCACTAATGACTTGTAAAAAATAGGTAGGCATAACTGGATGGAGTGTATGGATTATGATTATTTCTCTGTGATGATGCACAGAACCAGCCAGGCATAGCATTAATATTGTATAATTCAGGCCATTATACCTGTCAAGAAAGTATTATCTCCCCTAAAGGAGGGAGGCTGCCAGATCAATTTGCTTTACTGATTTTGTATTCTGATAACTTTTTTTTCACCCCTGCTGAGCAGTGGTCAACTTCCACAGGGTCTTGATGATGACCACTTATACTAATCTTACTTGCTCTGTTGTGCTAATAATTGTTTCATCAGGAAATCTATAGTGGTGGTTCAAACTTTTCTGTTATATTTTGGTAGTCATTGACAATACCTACTACTATACTTAAATATTTATAGCAGAATGGAGACTAAGGACCTATGATGCACATAAAATTTAGGAGAATCTTTAGAAAATATTATAAGAGCTATGAAAAATGTGAAAAGTGACTGGTAAGCACTTCATTTATCACATTCTATGGCAGAAGTCTATGGACTGCATACCCTGCAGCAATCTTCAATATGTGTGGGAAATTTTTTGAATGATATTGAATTTTGAAATGAGGAAGTTAATGCAAAACACCCTCTCACATATAGAAGGGATTCTATATGTGAAATAATTACATAAAAGCATATCTATAAATATATAAGTAACTGTCAATAAACTCTCAATCAAAAAATTCCTCTATAATTTAATTATTTTTAACCTTTTCCACTTATGAAAAAATTAAATGTATTTGCTGTATTCTGCACTTACCTACCTTGATGTTTGCTGTATTCTAGAAAATTCACCAAATATATTGGTTCTAAAAACCAATGTGTAAGTAAAACCAGAATGTGAAGAACATTTTTTAAATAAAAGAAATCTTCATGGTGAAGCCTAAGGTGTAGTGCAGAATACAGCAAATGCATTTAATTCTTTCACATATAGAAGAGAAGTAAAATAACAATAAGTGCCAAGATTCAAATACAGATTTCTGAAAGATTTTCTTATAACCAATAAATTCATTATAATATTGGTAGTACTCCTGCATACATTGGGTCTAAAAACCAAAGTTTCCTTTTCATAAGTGGAAAAGGTTAAAAATAATTAAATTATAGAGGAATTTTTTTATTGAAAGTTTATTGACAGTTACTTAAATATTTATAGATATGCTTTTATGTAATTAACTAGACAAACATAATCATCCTTCTCAGCCTGAAAAATCAGGGCATTGGAATCCCTTCTATATGTGAAATTGTGTTTTGCATTAACTTCCTCATTTTCTCCATTTAATATCTATCACTATTCATTCTCTGAAGTTTTTTAGTTTTACCCAATAATAGTACTTAAAATAATAGTCTCTAAAAGTTTTTAGAGAGAGAAGCTTTAAATAAATATTATTACTCATAAACAGAGAACTTTATATTAATATTTCTTTATTCAGTATGTTTTTTTACCAAACATGCAAGAAGTTAAAAGTGTGGAAGAATTATGTTTTTTTTTTCAAAATTCATTTTGCAGATGCTGCCAAAAGAAGAACAATCTGAAGATTTCTTTCGGATTAAGGAAAATATCAGCACTTTCATTAGTGCATAAATTATTTGGCTTCGGAATGTGAAGAACATTTTTTAAATAAAAGAAATCTTCATGGTGAAGCCTAAGGTAGTCAATGGAGTTTATTTTCACTGCTTTATACAAAATTTCACAAATAGAATCACCTTTGTTGAAGTTTTATGAGCAATTACATAATGTGAACCAATGGAAACTTATCTGCCAGTAACATTCACTGTAAATGTGAAGCTACTGACTATTGCAGTTGAATAATAGTAATTCTGCTTTATTAGAAAAAAAAAAGCCATATCACTCCATTGAAATAATGCAATGCATTTTTTTCCTCACTGTTGAATTATGTGAACTATAAAGAGCAGAAGAATACAGTGCTATGCTTTGCTGAAGCAGGAAGTTTAAAACTTCTCCAAGTGTTTCCAAAGATTAGAAGAAATTTGAAGTGAAATTTTATTTTGATTATGATACACCATATAACTATGACATTTGTACTTTTGTCCTACATTATGCATATAGATAATACAATTTCTAATTATTTTATAACTGTTCATTTTAGAAAATTCCCATCAAATATTGCATTTGTAGTTCCAGATGACTATAAATTTCATACTTGAAGTTTTTTTTTACTAAAGTAAAAAAGTAATATTTTTAGAAGGAAAAAAAAGGTAATTGTATTGAATCAAAATATGATTTATTTATTTGTGATTTTATATTTTTCACTGATATTTGAAAAAAAAGTGTACAAACCACTCGTAACTAGTAAAGCTTGTGGGAAAGTGTTGCCTTAGAATGCCAGGTGTAAACATAGTGGGAACATTTTGCTATGCTTTATTACAGAAAACCAGTCAAATTAGTTGTTTCAAGAAGTCGCACAAGTGCCAAGAAATCTTGTTTTGTATAAAGAATACTACTGAAATATAAAAAGTTTTATTACATAATGATTTTACATGTGAGCTCAATAAAGTTCATCTGCAGTCTAAAATATTTCCATGTTGTTCTATATGCTGTACTTGTAATTTAAAATCTTTGGATATTTATTAACTATTTGACATTTAGCTTTCTTCCTTACTCTGTATCAAAGAAAATGTGAAATTTGGACATATTTGTTCTGTTGCTTTAACATTTTTATTAAAGTACAATGTTAACTTGATAATAGAGAAAATTTGCATTTCAGTAGAAGACATTTTATTACAAAGTAAATTATATAATTCAACTTGAAAATGTTTCATCTGTTAGTATATTTGTCCACATATTTAAATTGAGAAAAAAAATTATATCAACACATATGTGGACATCTACAAATAAGGGATTTTAAAATTATTGTCCATAAATTTGCTTAGTTAAACATAATAAAAATTCAAACTTACCTCTCTTTTTTTTATCATAATTGAAAATTAATTCTTCAGTTTATCTACTTTATTTTTTAATTGTAAACCATTATCAGGCACATTGTCTTAAAATAATAGCATATGACTAAAGGGTGAAAAATCAGCACTATGTCATTTTTTCCCATATATGATAAGCTAATTAAGTTCTGCAGTCTCGTATGTATTGCTACTGTATGCCATAGGATAAATATTCCATATTTAAGAGTTACAAATGATTTTGAAAAGTAAGCTAATTTCAAGTTTAACAGATTAAGAATTTAAATTATGTATTTTTTTCTGTAATGTTATGCATCATGCTTTTTAAATGACATTGATTAAATTTTGGTACTTTACTCACCATATTTTATCTATTTAAAAAGTGCATGAGGATGTGAAACTTAATGAAAGGAATACATCAGACTTATGTTGGTCATTTGAAACCGATGGAGATATTCTTTTGCCATATTGCAAAATTTTTGTGTTAAGATATTGTTTGCAAAAATTTTAATGTTTTTTATATTGTAAAATTAATATCACATCCTGATGGCTTTAAAAAATATTTCAGTGGAGCTTCAGGTTTATGTACTATTACCCTCCCAGTTGAACTAAAAACTAGATCTCATTGCATGATAGTTTTAAAGCTAAATTATATTAAAAAAATAAATAAATACCCCCCTCAAGCAGCTACTTGCCACAGAGGTCTGACAGGAGCCTGTCAGTTTATATGCCATTACATATTTCTGTTCTCTTAATGCCCCAGGCTACTTATTTACTGTGATGTAAAAATGTTACTATCTTGGGCAAACACAGCAATTTTTCTTTACACAAAGATATTCACACAATATTTTAGGCCATTGGTAACAGTTTTGGTGTTCAGCCTATCAATTGATGGTAATAACTAAAACTTCCTGATTCCTTTCGATATTATTATGAAACTAAACAATATTCTATTGCCGAATTATAGAGTAATGGCTAATAAAAGGGTGAACACCAAAATCAAAATTTAAAAAAACCTTGTTGCAGTAGAAAAAAAATTTGAAGTTGGATAAGTAGAACCCTAATTTAGAGTATTAAAATGTTAAAAGTTAAACTGATTAAGGAAACAAAATATGCTTGTTCAAAGAGAAATGATTATTAGTTGAAATTCTTAGAGGTGTGTTTTCATTCATTTGATTTCTTTGTGGAAATCTTTTTTATTTACTTAGTAATCATTAGTTGAAATGAGCACTGTATCATAATAGTGACTGAGCAATGTCACAAGAGAATTCCCAAGGGCAATGTTAACTCTTACAAAAATTTTCCCTTTTCTTATGGAGAACAGGGCATATTCTCCTTAAAATTTTAATTTATGGTTGAAAGCTTTGTACCATTTGTGTGTGGATGCAAAAGTATGCATCCTTTGAAATTAAGGCAAAAACGTTTCTGTGGAAATTTTTTTTATAATTTGGTTATAGAAATGCACTAGCAGATTAGTATGCTAATAAACACATAAAAAATGGTAAAAAAATTATAATTGAAAAAATTTTAATTTCTGAAAACTAAAGAGAAGTGCTCCAGATTTACTATTGTTTAATATAAGAAATAAATTTACAAAGAGCATCCTAAATCGGTTTATTTATGTATAAGCAATGTTTGGCTTTATTATTATTATCAGTAACAGCAGCAGAACTGAAATATGTTCTGTTTCTAATGCTCCTAAATAACCTAAGGCTACATGATATTTTTAGTTAATGCACTTTGTAAGGATTTATTAAAACTTGTCTTTGAAATCTGTTCATTACTCGTAGAAGTAGTAATAAATTGTCATGTGGGTTTCTTTACCTGCCCTTTATCTACAGTAAATTTTATGTAGTGTAATTAAACTCAATTTTATTTAAGAATTTTTTTATCAAACGGTAGTTAATCTTTTGAGTCTTACAATGTTAAGGAAGATAAGTTGTTGGTTTCTTATTTTCATCCTTGCAGTCACAGCCAAATTCACAAGCAGAATCTAACCTGTGGTAATAAGGTTCACATTGATATGGTACCACTGCTGAGTTCTTTGTGAACATGATGAATATCATAATAATTTTGGACTCAAAGTGTTAAATAGGTAACATTTTCTTGCATAATATTAGAAATAAGTATACAGTGTAATATTAAATAATTTGTCTTTTTTTAAATATTTGTAAGATAGGAAACACTAAAAAATCTGTTAAGCCATACACATAATGTACATGGACACCCACACTAAAGGGGCAAGAGGGGAAGGGGATTATTGCAAGTAGAAATAAATTGCCCTTACAGTAAATTTTATATAGTGTAATTAGTATGAGGCTTTGACTTTAATTTTATATAGTGTAATTAATATGAGTTTAAAATGGATGGGCATTGTCTTGCTTGAATCTGATTTTTGGGGACTGCCTTGGAAAATGTTATTTAGTCCATCAGAGGTTAGGTGTTATAACCCAAAAATCCTACCTTCTTGGGTGCACCACTATACATAACCTTTTTTGCTCATGAGTTTTGACAGAAATTATTCTAAACTGAGAAAGTTTTTTTTTTTCTGTTTAAAAATACTGAAAATGAAATAATTAAAATTGTGTATGTTACTTACCTGTTATTGCAGATTACTGTTTTAAAGTTTAAAAAAGGCTGTTAGGCATCAGCTTGGTTTTTACTGCATAATCACATAGATTTCAATGCTAAGTATAAAACTGAAGATTAATACAAATCAAGGGCAATGTCTACCCCCTGGACTGCTCCATCACCACCCATGATATATTCCCTCTTTGAAAAGAAATTCTATGGGTGTTCCTGTATATCTACTAAATATATTGTTTGATTTTTTTCTTCGTATCTTAGTTTATAAGATATTATCTTTGTGATGGTTTATAACTTTAAACATCATATATAACCTTTTTTAAACTTTAAAACAGTAATCTGCAATAACAGGTAAGTAACCATCCTTTCTGATCAAATAAGAAAGTGAAAATATAGGGTTTTTAATAGGTTTTAAAAATGTAAGTTTTTTTTTATTTCAGAGAAACTCCATATAGAATAAAAATTAATAAAATTATAGGGGGGAGGTCCTTTCTTAAAATTGGTTCACTTTATTTTTCATAGTATGTATAAATTGAACATGAAAAAATCTGTGCAAAATAAAACTATTGAAATCGTTTGAAGTGCACCATTACTTTAATATGTTTCAGTATGTTCTCAGCCATTGGAACATTATCTCAAGTGAGCTATTCATTAATTTCTAATTGTCTAAGTTGCCAAAATGCTTGTTTTTGCATTCAAGCATGATATTTGAAAAATATTTTAAAAAGCCACATTCAAAAAGAAAATCACGGATGGTTAGTGAAAGTAATAAAACATTAGTGTAAATTTTAATTTAAAAAAACTAATATTTAAATCTTTAAAAATTTGCATAGTTCTCACTTTTTTTGTCATTTTATATGTTTGTAGCCAAGCTTTTAGTACACTAAAAAATTTGCCTTGAAATATGATCCTTTATGCTTAAATAATAATCATGACCAATGATAAAAACCATTTTCTTTTTATAAAAAAGTGCTTGGGCTTTAATAAAAAAAAAATATAGTGTTAAAATTTAGTGCATGCAAATGAATTTGTGTGATAATGAAACTTTGCTGAAGTAATGATAAATTAGGATTTTTTTTTTACAAAATGTAATGCAAATTTCCCTAGGAAAAAAAAATATAATCAAAATGAAGTTGTCCAGAAATAACTAACTAACTTCCAAGCATTTCTTTTTATTTTTGTTGATATTTAATTTTGTTAAATTTCATCATTTTTAAGTACATGTTAGCAAAGTAATTATTTTTTAATGGTATCTACCTTGTGCAGATAACTTTTTGAATTCTATCCATTGATTTGTTAATCACACATAAGTCTCCTACTATTTACCTCTTATTACTTATTATTTATTATCCTACCTTCCCTATGGCAGGTGTCCTTTATTTTGGATGCTCCTTAGCAAGTTATTCTAAAATGTTTATATTATGTACCATAAGAAATGTAACATTTAGCTGCACAATTTTTATTTTTTAAGTCTGTATTTATCATCTTAAAGTTTAATACATAATAAAAAAAAATATTTAATTTCAAAATGCAATATTTTTCCTGATATTCATAAAAAGACGTGAAATATTTATCCTCGAAGTTAAAAAAAAATCAGATCTTGTGTAAAGTAGTTATGATGTTAAAACAGGTAAAAGTATGGCAGACATGTTTTTGTATTCGAGTTTTCGACTAAAAGATCGCTAACAAGTTTCTAAAATAGAAGACATATTCACTTTAGACATATCGTCAAAACTTTTGTGAAAAATTTGTAATGTTTTCCTGTGGATTGTAATGATATAGTGTTCAAGGCTTTTTATAAGAAAATTTTTCCACTATTTTAATATGAATATTGTATAAGATGACAGTATATTCATATTTGGTTTAACATTTCATTTCAATTAGCTCTTGTATATCAAGACTTTAGAAATAGGAAAACATTGAAGGGTTTTGTGTATTTTGAAAAGGAAATGACCAAAAATAAATGTAATTTATTGATTTTTATAGAACAGGAATAATATATTCATTGTAGAAGATATATTGCAACTCCCTCTTTTGGACTACAATTTTAATACCTGGTGCTTTGTTTTTTAGATGATCTATTCAGATTGCCAAAGCTTTTTTATAAGTGTTTTACTGAGAATTAAAAAATGTGGATATATATATTATGCTGAACAAATACCTTACTGTCACAGCATTACTTTATGTAATTTTTTCTTAACTGGTTATTCTTGCTGTAAAATGTGTTTTCTCTGAACTTGCAAAATGTCTTCTTATAGGATACATTTGTATGTCATGAAGGTATTGTTTTCATTTGAATAAGCAGGTAATTTGAAATAAGCAACTTAGTACATAAATTGACCATCTGTTGAGTTAAAAATCAATCCAAAGTGAATGCACAGTATTCCCTGTTAAGATAGACATCAAACATTAATTAATAGATTCTGAAAAAAATTCATCGCCGCCACGGCGGGAATCGAACCCGCATCTCTCCAGATTCATGCCAGAGCGCGCTACCATTGTACCACGCATCGGACAACGAACTCTTTCAGAATATGACCATATAAATCTTCTTCCTGAGCTGTGACTGAGACAGTGCCATCTATACTCAAGGAGATGCAGCTTTTTCAGTCATTGCATTTGATTATCAGATGTTAATGAGAAGGTCGCTAACGCTAAGACATTCGTTAGCGACCTTCTCATTAACATCTGATAATCAAATGCAATGACTGAAAAAGCTGCATCTCCTTGAGTATAGATGGCACTGTCTCAGTCACAGCTCAGGAAGAAGATTTATATGGTCATATTCTGAAAGAGTTCGTTGTCCGATGCGTGGTACAATGGTAGCGCGCTCTGGCATGAATCTGGAGAGATGCGGGTTCGATTCCCGCCGTGGCGGCGATGAATTTTTTTTCAGAATCTATTAATTAATCTGTTGAGTTGTCTGACAAAAAGCTAAAGCCCTAACTTGCATTTGGTCTGTAACTGGTTTTATCACCAAACTGAATTTAACTTTGTAAACTGCCACACAATATTGTTGTAAACTCTGACTTTCTGCAAGAGTCATCATCGCTACATTCTCAGGAAAGGAATTTCATACAGATGAAGCTAATTATTAAATATTATTTGCATACATAGAGATTTTAATATTACTGAATGGCATCAAATAGTAATTAGAAGTAAATGTAATTGATATTGTCTCATGAGATGCTTTTTTGAAGATTCAGTGCCCTTAAAAATTTTTAGTGATATTTTGCACACACATCAAATGACTTAATATATGAAACTGATGATCATAATTATCATTTCACCAATAATGGATAAATGATTAAGATTTTTTGTTCTTATTTAACACTTTATGTAGATGCAGCTGCATTATGATTTTAAAACGTATTTCACATCTTCAATAAAAATATTTGCTCATTTCAAAAATTGTTCATGATGATGAGTTGATGATAATTGATGAGTTTTGTAAAAGAAAATTATAGCATAATCATTTGATTTAGCAGCTTGAGATTAAGTAATTGAACATAATTGACCAGCAGAGTCTGAAATCTAACTGGAAATTGAAGATAAATAATTTAAAAACATATGTATTTTCATATAGGGATCCCAAATTCACACACTCATAAATTAAATTTACTTATGCTGTCACTAAAAGAAATTGTATATTTTAAGAACAGAACTCTTTATTTTGCCCCAAATAATTATGCAATAAATTTGTAAAAGTGGCATTTTTAGAAATTTATGTTGTGAAATTACATAAATACATCAGTATGAAGCAGAAAATATATAATGGTCTATATGTTTTATAGAGTATATTGATGAAATAATAACTTGTATAAAGCAAAACATCCACTTTGTAACTATTTAAGTTTATTTCATATAAATTTTGATTAGAGCCTTATGAATATCAAGTTGAAAATTGTGTGTATTTTTGAGGATGCTGGTTTTTGTATTTCTGTAGGCTCTTTGCAAACACCCAAGTCCATTGGTTTTATGTAAAAAAAAAGTCCAGTTTTAGGTCATTTTTGGCTGTGACAACTGTAAGCACTTTTTTTCTTTTAAAATCACACCCTTGAGTGCACTGTAATAATTTTATATATCTCGATCCTCCCCCCCCCCCCCACACACACACACGCACATTTCTTAACCCATTAGCACCAAGTGTCATATTTTTAGGACAATTGGCATTTTGATTTCTTCATACATGACAGAAAAAACAGCCTAAAAGTTTGGCCTGAACAAATACATTAGGCTTACCTGTCAACTGCTTCTGATAATTTTTATTTATAACTATATTTATGAAAGGTTTAAGTGCCTGCTAAGAACAAAGAACAAGATTTATAAAAATAAACAAACTCCAAAGAAAATAATTAAAATTATAAATTTAATAAATTTATGCACCCAAAAGAAAATGGATATAATATGTTGAGAACTTTTTCTACAGTTTTCTAGGCCTTATGCAAGCACCAAGTCCATAGGTTTAATATAAAAAAAAAAATCCAGTTAGTGTTTGGTCATTATTAGATTTTGACAACTACACACTTTTTTCCCATCTAAAATCACACCCTTGGAGGCACTATAATAATTTTACATGTCTCTACCCCTATAGTAAAGTTATGTATCCAAAAAAATTAATATTCTTCTGAAAGCAAAATTTTGTAAGAAATATATCGAGCAAGATCATATTTTTTTATTTTGTGTGCAAGTTATTCTGCCACTTGATCTGTTTCAATTGTGTATGGCCATAGTATTTAATGTTCTACAAAACTAACTGCTAATATGTTAAGAGTTAGCTGAAGAATTGAATTTTGATGATGGTGCAAGTATGATTCCATGACCTTCCGACAAATACATGTGGTGCTTTTATCATCTGAGCTAACTCCTCGTCATTTTTCATGTATTTAAAGCTAAGTAAATGTTTTAATTCCATCTGATTAGAAAAAACTTTTTTTCCTATCACACATAATTTCTGTGAAATATTGAAAAATCACTATACAGTTACAGTTTAAGCAAAATCAGGAAAAAAAAATGCCTTCGTAACAGTACTACCTTTGTTACACTGCTTTCTTTTGTTCAAGTTTATAATGAAAATTCCCTTGTCCTTTGGAGTCTTAGTGCACATCTAGGAACACAAAATGATTTAAGTATAGGTATTAATATAAGATGCCTATGGAATTGCATAATATAATAAATTAGACTAATATGAGAGAAGAATCAGCATGAATCCGAGAACAGATAGCAATCAGTTTTGATGAAAACAAAGTACTACTGAATTCCAATGCATCACTTTATAGTTAGTGGCCAACATAAAATGTACTGAACAAACCTAGGATGAATGGTTGGTTTCATCTTACTTCTATAAAACACAAATCGATCTTTTTGGCCTTAAACTGCAATCATTGTGTTATTGTTTCTTGTAGCAGAAGTTGCTTGCTTAGGATAGTCTTAAATTATCATTTTATCAATAACGGATAAATGGTCAAAATATTGTTCTTTTACAATTTATTCTTCAGGATTTAAAAAACTTTGTAGCAAAGAGTATAGTAAAAAATATTTTATGTGCTCATTCATTGCATTATATTTTTAGTTATACTAACTCTGATTCCATGATGCTTCATAATGCATGCCGAAAATTATTTCTTTCCATATTGCCTTAATAGAAGAAAAATTCAATGTGATGTGTTTCGATGTAGTAAGAGAAGTAACTTCATCAGAACGAAATAAATTTCTGCACAGTATATTAGAAACAGAAAATAAGAATGGAAGCATACACAAACAAAAAGTCAAATGTTTAAATAGAATTTGATTCGTGTATAGTCCACAGCTCCTAACTTAAAAACTGTTATCCATGTCAGTAGTGACTCAAATCTTTTACATTCCACATCTAAAGGAAACAGGCAATATATTATTAACCTAAGTGACAATGTTTCATTAGATGGAAAGTGATAAAAATAAAGCATGAAAAGCATGAATTGTACTGCATTTTTCTGTGCCCTTTGCAAGCACCAACCAAGTTCATTGGTTTAATGAAAGCAAAATCCAATTAGAGGGTCATTATTGGATTTTGACAACTACATGCTTTTTTTGTGAGACAACTATAAACCGTCAACTACACATCTGGGGGGGGGGGGGGGGGGCTACTACTCCCTGGAATAATAGTAAATATAAGAGAAGCAAAAAATTATTGAACTTATGTTTATTTCATGCCTTTTTCAATAAATTTTTAAAGACCTAAAAATGCAGTGGAAAATCTTATACTGCAATGAAAATTGTATCTTACCCAGCACCTTTGCTTTTTATGGCTCGACCAACAGCTGTTCCAGTGGGTCCCCTCCTCCAACCTTCTCTGAGCCTTCGGGGTCCATGTGACCTGGCCATTTAGCCCATTGTGTGCAAAAAAAGCGCTGCCCAGAGGTAAACAACCCACCTAGCCATGACATAATCTTCACTTTCATTAATCTTGTCATGTTTATTGCTCTATCCCTGTATACCTGTCAGTTAATCTTTTGTGTGGGAAGAAACAGTCTGGTACAACTCTCTGCTGTTGTGTTTCTAGCTGCTTCCTTTGCTTTGTCAGCCAAGCCATCAACCCAAAGATTCTTATCAGCTGCTATAACTGAACCTTTACACTTTTATTAAGCTCCTTGTAACGCTTTCTATTAGGACTAGTAGGGTATTGATTAAGGACATTCCTGCACGTCTTTCTTTCCAAAATAAGCTCCAATGCCTTATCGTTCATAATTTTGCCACTTCTGCTTCTTTTTACCCAAAAGAGTGTGGTTAATTTAAAGAAAAGTTTGTTTAAAATGGTCCCATTCTTCCTCAATTTCGGTAGTAAGTAAAACATGACTGTCATAATGACTAGGTAACGTATCATGGCAAGCTTTGGCTATAACTGGGTGTTTCAGAGCTCCAGTGTTAAAGGTAACTTTTTAGCCTTAGCACTATACTCCTTAAGTGTAAGTTGCAAGACAGATGACATTGATCCGGCAGCCATCCCTTGCCATTCCCTTCCACTAGTCAGAGTATCTCCAGCACAGGATTTAGTTTCTAGGAAGTTATAAGTATAAGCTGTTCTTTCTCATGTGGCTCACAATCTTTAAGTTGTGATTAATTAATTAACCTCATTATTAACCTCATGCAGGTCACGGCTAAAAGAATTTGAACACCCCTGCTTTAGATAATACCATAAATATGGGGGTAAAGCTTCACTACAAACATGTCAATGTGATATATATATTAAAAGTCCATCTTGGAATTTTCTTATGGTTTACCAAGATCATAGGTGCACCAGTAAGAAACTTGGCAGGAAGTCCACAAGAAATGCTTTCTATCAAACCATAAATCTTTTGTTTTTGCAATATGATATTGATTTCTGTCAAAAACTTATTTTGGTGATGGTTGAATGTAACTAAATGGCTCATGTCTATAAAAAAAAAAGGTCTGTTGTGCTCACCCCCCCCCCCCCCCAAAAAAAAAAAGCCATCTCCACTGAATTAAAATCCTGAGTTGTACTTAGAATCAATAATGCATTTTACCTTCCCAAGTTATCTATCACTAAATACTGAGTTCAAATGAAGGAACTACTTTCTCAGTGGAGTGTATCCTCAAATATCCATTTCTGGATAACAATGCTGCTATCCAGGGGTAATCCCACAAGCAAAAACAAATACAATGAGAAGCATATGGTTTTAAATGATTTAATTTTGAAGTCTATCACATTGTATATTATGTATAACTTTTAATATGTTTTATGTAAAAATCCGTTTCTCAAAGTATTTTTCATTGATTCATATTGCCAAGCTTTCATCATATGCTTTGCATTACCTTCCATCCATTGCTCGTGTGCAATCAAGAGGTTATTGTGCTTACTGATGTCTTATGGAAACAGTGTAAAAAAAATATTGCATGTTTGCAAATCGTGGTTTTTTTTTTTTGACTATGTCCACGGCATAGTTTAAATCTGCATAGTTTTTGGGTATGAATTGTATAGCATTTCATTCTGTGACCTAAATAATGATTAGGAATGTGATTTAACCTAGGATCCCTAAGCATAACTGGGCATTCCTCCATGTGCCCATATCCAGATAAAGGCTCTATAGTTATAATGAATGTTCAAAACACATACTCAGAATTTAACAAGGAAAAATTCTTAATGCACCTATCCCGCTTTACTTGGGGGCGGGGGTGGCTCAGTCGGTAGCGCCCCAGGCTCGTAATCTGTAGTTCCCAGGTTCGAGTCCCAGCTGGGTCAGCATTGAGATTTATCTCCGCAAAATTCCCCGCCCTGTCCACGGTCAGTAGGGGACACCGATGGGCTTGGAAAGGCCGCCGTCTGTCGGATGGGACGTTAAGCCGTGGCCCCGTGTGTGGGAGAGCCATACCCTGTGCACATTAAAGAACACGCTGGATGGCCTTGACGGGAGGTTACCATCTGTCTCCTAACAGCTGTTCCAGTGGGTCCCCTCCCCCAACCTCTGAGCCTTCGGGCTCCATGTGACCTGGCCATTTAGCTCATGGTGTGCAAAAAAAAGTGCCGCTCAGAGGTAAAACAACCCAACCGCTTTACTTGGTCAAAAAAATGTAACCAGTTTGATTTACTCAGTGATAGACTCGATTTTACAAGGTCAGGAAAATGCAACTTGTTTTGTTTTACACATAGGCTTGGTTTTATATTGTTAGAATTGAAATTTTTATTTATATATTTAGGTATAATATACAGGGTGATTCAAAACTTATCGTTCAAATTTCGTGGGGAGGTAGGGAATACGTCAGGAAACCGATTTCACATAGGAAAGTATGTCCGCAAACGTCATCTACATGAACAAAATGGACAAGTAAAGTGAACACAAGGAAACAGTACAGTTAAGTGGTAACGAATGTGACTTTTATTCCAACAAGGTAAAGTACAGGTTCACAGTAGATTGCGATGATGATTCGCGCAGATTGCGATGCACACGTGCAAACATTTGATGCTGCGGTATTCTTCTGTTGGGGTGTCGGTCTTCGTAAACTTGCCTAGCTCGGCGGCCGCTTTCGCCAGCTGCCCCATATGCGAGATGCATATCCGCTAGCTCTTGATGCGTAAAACGATTCATCTTATCACTAGTAAGTCAGCTCGTACACTGATGACAGCGGGAGTGGTCGGGCGAGCTGTACACTGGTTGGGTACACACAGCGCCCTCTACATACGCATGCGTACATTTGCGGACATACTTTCCTATGTGAAATCGGTTTCCTGACGTATTTCCTACCTCCCCACGAAATTTGAACGATAAGTTTTGAATCACTCTGTATATGAAGTAGTATTCGTATAACATCAAGGGAGATTATTAGATTGTCATCACAAAGTAAAAATCAAATAAATGGTTTTAGTTGATAACTATTTATTCTTGAAAATAAATGATAGTGAATTTCTATGTTAATAAAATCGTCATCTGTAACAAGTTATATTCTTTCGCTAAAGTTATATTCTTGCCACTGTAATGCAATCTATCCCGCGACATTGAACTATGCATCTAAATAAAATGAAGCCTGTTTCGAATCGGCAATAAGATCTGACTTTTCTAGACTGAATTCTTTAAGGCTAATAAAAACCGTGTTTTATCTCTCTTTTTTTTAGCAACAAGTTTAACTTTGTAGACCATTATTAATAGGCTAAATCAGCTGATTTCTAATACACTGTTTCATAAAATATATAATATTAATTTTACAAAATATAGCACTAGGCTTAATATCTAATTTATATTCAGTTCATAACTATCCTTCTTTCAAATTTCGTTTCGAAATTCAATAATGTTTAGTCTACATTAATGATGAGTATTTTTCGTTAAAAATTTTTTTCAAAATTTTTTTAAAATTTTTTTAAAATTTTCGACCAAAAAGTACTGAACTCAAATTTCAGTTGAATATGTATAAATAAAACTTTCAATGCCCTTTTTATTCATAATAAGGATGTTTTCGGAACCTATTCCCCTTTTACCCTTTAATATTTTGATTTGCACGGTTTCAATTTATATGGTGATTTACCGGAATTTTTCTACCGTGTAAATCGAGGAATGTGTGTATTAAACTTTCCTGGGTTGGGCCTGATTACATCCATTTTAGTTAAAGGATAATCTTGTGTATCTTTTCCTTATTATTGCTTGATTATATATATTGAATTGCTATTCACCCAGTTCCTTATGTCTTAACAGTGCAATCCAACAATGGCATACTTATTTTTCATTAGATTGTAACATATGTAACCATCGATTATATAGACACGAGTCTTTGGGCCCTTTGCAAAGAAGTTGTGTTCTGTAAGGCTGTGATTCAAACTGTTAACTGCATACCATTGGTTTTCCATGAGGTGGAAGCTAAAATTACTAACAATGAAATTGTGTTCCAAAAACTCGGAGAAGTTATTATATTCACATTAGTTTGATAAATTTAGGCCAGCTTACCTTTGCTCTTATTTGTGTAATACAAAGCTATTCAATTGCATCTTCGATTTGTCAGCAAATATTACTTTCAGCGTTTTTTGTGGACCAGAAGTTAAGAGGAAAAAAAAACATAATATTTATAGAGTATAAAATCAAAAGTATTACCCCTCAAGCAGGTTCTTGCCATAAAGATCTGATAAAAACCTATCTGTATAATATCCCATAGATAAGGTGTACGAGAAAGGAAAGACAACATAAGAAAGAGAAAGAGCCATGCCTTGGTCAGAGTTCAAAATCAGGTGCCGTTGATCAGTAGGCAACCACACTAACCATTCAGCCACTGAGACTGACTTGTAGAGAATTCGTGTTTTTTCATCCATTTGTTTTCAAAATTTATTGCATAAAATCGGATTTTTCTTGTATTTTTTTACAAATTCTTTGCAGGCAAAAAAATTTTACATGTCACCATTTTAATAGTCATAGTATAGTATTTTAAACATAAAATGAATCAAGATAAATTAGTATAGGATGGTCTGCCATTGATATTAACCACTAGTTTAGCCTTCTATATTAACCACTAGTATAGCCCTGTATATTAACTAATCTATTGATCCACCATGAAACCATTCAGATAGTCTGCAATAATAAAGATTTAAGAACCATTGTCCTAAAAACATTGTTTTACTGCATTGTATTATGAAGTGGAATAACATTTAAAGCAGCCTTGTGAAAATTGGACATCTAGGTACTGAACAAAAATTAGGAAACAGTTCCATATTATATCAATAGATAAGTTTGATTCAGATATTAAAGTAAGCGTTGAATGGAAAAATGTGACTAAAGATGTTAGTTGAATCTAAATTGATTCGCAACAGTATTTGCCCAGTATTTAAAGAGTTATATCAATATTTGGAGGTTGTAGTTTGCGTGTTATACTTTTTACTACATGAAGCTTTTAAAAGAATATACTGATTTCTTTCAAATAACTCTGTTATTTTGGTAACAAAAAAGGGCTATTTCAAATAACACTTTTTAACCAAGTTTAAGGGAGTAATGATATTTCACTCTAATACAATGAGTGTGATATGTGCTCCTCAGTTGCCGCCATCAAATTCGTTTTATAAACTATCAGGTAGATGGCATAAACTACTACTCTGTAAGCTATCAACTCCCCTCAAAGCTCTAATTAAACGAATCAGTTAACTTATTGGCAGTCCGTCCTTGTTCAATTATTGATAAAAAAAAATACACTTTATTTATAATACATTTATTTATTGCCATTATTTTAATACAGTTACATGAATAAATATTAATTGCACATAAATAATTACAAAAGAAACTGCAATTAATTAAAATTTTATTTTGTAGTGGCATGATTTGTAAAAGCAAGATGAGCAGTTGGAAATTGCGCCCCAAAGCTGTTTTATGGCATGCAGGGGAAAGGGAGCGGCTAATTGTCCGCCGATAAAACGAAAATTTATAATATGCTGTCTTGACGATACGATGGTATAAACAATACGTATTAAAATTCAAAGAAGTACGGGCGGTTAATCATTCGATTTTATTTTGCGCATAAACGTCAGATATCGTGGAACGGCTCGTGCCGCTCAGCACCGCCCTGTGATTCCGGCGCCCTTGGCAACTGCCCCGATGCCAACACGCTCCTACGCCTCTGGTTCTGGAACTTACCTAATAAAGGGCAAGACAATACCCACAGGCATGGCATAACATTTAGGTGTGTTCTGGAACTGGTTGTCTGATTCACATGAACCAGTGGTTAAACTTTGGATGGTTCATAAAAGCAAGTATATATTAAGAAGCAGTTGAAAATTGCGCCCCAAAGTCTTGCTTGTCAACTTGCTAAAGCGTTT
The DNA here is from genome assembly GCA_038380435.1 of Ryuthela nishihirai. NCBI lineage: Eukaryota > Metazoa > Arthropoda > Arachnida > Araneae > Heptathelidae > Ryuthela > Ryuthela nishihirai. The sequence goes on along the minus strand of JAWZYU010000003.1, from coordinate 89,347,415 downwards.
TAATCCCCCCTACCCCGATTTTGTTGTTATTTCTTGGAAAATAAAGTTTAAAAATGGGATTTAATGCACTGTTAAATGATTCTTTTATTTATTATTATTTGATCATAGTAGAAGTAAATTTTATCATTACAGGTGAACCCTGAAAAGCTTTTCTGCTGGATATAGAATAATTATATTTTGTTACATTGATTTCCATTCAAAGGCTTCTTGTAGTTGGAGCATACACAACTGTTATTAGATTTTAATGATTTAATCTTTTCAGCAAGTTTTACACATTATTTGGATTTTTAAACAGTGTAATCAAAAGTGAAAGTTATTAAAACATTCAGCTTGACAATTGTTCATTGTATAATCTCCGCGGACTTGGCAAAATAAGCTTTATAGTACTGATACAGCTGCCAGACTCAAAATGTTAATACTATTTGAAATGAAAGTGAAAATCTTGATGGCGGCAGATAGCTCAATGGTAAAAGCAACTAAATACCAAGAAGTGCCATGTTTATATCCTACCCACATGTATTTAATAAAACGAACCAGTTGTAAACTAATCGGCAGTACACATGTTGTTTTCATGTTTTATTTTCATTCAGATATGTATTAATATCTTTCAATGAAACAACAGATATAAACTTTTTTTTTAATTAGAGCAAACTGATACTGAAGAAAAAACTCAATCAGGCATTATTAAATAAAATTTGTGTATTTGATTTCAAATCATATTTTGTGATGTCGTAGTTCAGGAAATGAAAATCAAGCACTATATTTTATTAAAATATAAATGGATAAATTAAAATGTTTTAGAATTTTGCATATATATATGTTCAGTTATTGCATATATATATTTTTTTTGTAACAATTTTATTATGTAAATATATATTTGTGACATTCCTCTAGTTCTTTTAAATATTTTTATGTTCTTGAGATTTCACTCTTTTGCATTTTGTTGACTCAGAAATATTTACTACATCTGTTTCTCATTAGCATTATAAAACTTAACTGTACAAATGCTAAAATACTAACCAGGACTGTGATTTTTTTTTTTTAATCGCTGACCATTTTTACTTGTCAGCTACAGCACTTAAATAGGATTTATTTTGTTTATATTTGCAACTGATTTCTGACTATTTACTGTGTAATTATATACTGACGGTGGAAAAACAATATTGTACTAAATATTTTTATAGGGGTAAAAAATTCATAGTCATGATAAAATTTGCTACAATTTATATATGTAGTTAAGAAGAAATTTTTGGAAATTCTGTGTAAGAGGAGATATGAAATCGTTTCATTTCTCTAATATTGTGAACTGTGAGATGGGCATTCCCACAATCTTCCTTCACACATATCATGTGATGAAAGCTTATATTTGTAATACAATCCGATGAAGTAAAATTATATTTCCTGTTCTTGCAACGGGCAATCTGTATTATCAATACACAACTAATGAATGAAGGTCACTTTTGTCTTAGGAGCAGTGTACATACTGCGAAATGGTTTTTTGAAAATATGTTAGAATATTGGAATCTTTTTCTGCGTGTTTTAATATTATGCCACTCTCCAGTTTCTCAGTATTGTGCATTATCATCCTAAAGTGTGCAGGTGTTGTAGAGTTAGGACACAAATGAATAAATACGAGCTTAATACCCGAAGGCAAACCCGTATTGATCTCCATTGTTTTATCTAGTAGCCAGCCTACTCTAATCGAATTCACCCCTCAGAGCTCTATGTTGTATTAATGGCGTTTTTTGTCACATGTGTTTTTAATCGGTGTTGCCAGAAGTTGAAGGCAGTCAGATTGTACTTCAAAGCGCCGAGTCGAAAAATATTGATATTTCAGAAAGGAAGAATTGCATCGTATTCTGATGCAAATTAACCGCTTTTATAATCAATCGTTTCATCTGAAATTTGTAATAAAGTAAACATCAAAAACTAAGAAAGATTAGAAGATTCGTTGTGGAATTATGGTAAGGATGCACAATTCAAATCTCTGCGATTTGACATTCTCAAAATAATAGCAAATTTTTACTTAATATATTTATGGAAAGACCTTACACCTGGCAACACTATTTCTGAGTGTCAACATTTCGATTTCTACTTTGCTGTATGTAATAGTACCGCCCCCATAACCACCAATCCTACATCTCCAATTAGTTTTCATTAACTATTTGCATGTTTATCAGTGTACTGATACATTAGATCTCGACTAATTAATCTGCAGGCAGTGTTATGTTTGTATGTTGTATTCAGGGGCGGACTGGCTATATCACAGTTGCCCAGAGGCATATCTGTCTCGGACAGACAGCATGTTTGAAGGGCCAGGACTATAATGAATTGGTTCATTATTATATAAAGGTTCATATAAACACTATTTTACAGACCAGGCAGGTAGTGGTAGAAAACTGGTCTCGTATCCCAGTCTTCCCCTGTCTATACTATGTCTTAATTAGGCCTATGTGTAGCAAGTTTCTTTGTTTCTTATTGATCTACATCAAATGCTAATAACGATCTGTTAAATTCATCGTTCCCAGCTGTTTTTAAGTGTTAGCCAATCATTCATCCATAATGCCAATCTTTTTTTTACTCACATAGGCTATTGTAAGTTATTTAATTTATTTGTACAGTTCTCATCAAGATGTTCAGACCGTTCTGTGAAATAGGTTCCACAATGATTTCATGAACATCTTGTATGTATATAGCATACCATCATATGTAGAGGAAAAGCATTCCATTGTCATTTCATGTCACATGAAAAGTGTGCCTCATAGCGCCATACCTTATAGAGCTTGTATTGTGGATCGTGCCCACTACACAGGTTAGTTAAACAGGCCTTATTTAGACGATCTAAAGTTGAAGCAAAGTGTAGAAACGCTTTTGCCTTGAACAGGACTGCGTTTGGCGTTATCACTGTATGGGGAACAAATTAAAAAAAACTGGAATCTTTTGTATAAGAAAAATTCAAGTGCGATGCATAATAATGGAAAGTTGTGCAGCAAAGTTAAATTAGGTGTTTAATTTATATGGACCATTTGTTTATTGAATTAGACCCTGTGACATTTTGACCTTTGAAAAACAAACTTGTCAATTGAAAAAAAAATCAGGATAATTTGAATACAAGAGTGCAGTTGGGCCATTGTACCCTCATGTGTTTTTTTTTTCCTCCAAAAACTTACAATTTGTGGACTCCTGATTGTACGTATCTGGCCACCAGCTCTGAAATTTATAACTATTAAGTCGTTTTTTTTTTTAAATAAATCATTATTTTATATAGCAAAGCTAATTACTAACTCAAAAAAGAATTGTTTTTCTTGAATTAACAAAGCTAATTACTAACTCAAAAAAGAATTGTTTTTCTTGAATTAATGCTTTTTTTTTTCTTAATTATGGCTGCACTCTAACTTTCAAGCCATATTATAGCCATCTGTAGATTAAATTATAATATCCGTTATAGAGTTAATTTTTTTGTGCTTTCCATTGCTAATGATTTCTTGTGCATTTGTTATATGTAATTTTTTTAAAAATTGTCCCTCAGGCATTTGCTTACCACAGAAGTCTGACAGGAGCCTGTCAGTGTACTGTGCCGCAGTTATTATCCCTTACATTGCAATTTTGTCCATTTTTTAACAGTAAATTAGAGCATCTGTCAGTAACGAGTTTTAATCCGACTCAAATATTTTTACCTATTGATCTGTTATATTTATCCCAACCCAATTGCATTGTATCTTGTCCATCATTGATTAGTGAAATCTACTCTTTCAGTTCAGCTACAGTTTGTGGTTGATTCGAATACGTAATTGTTCTGTTGCCCGAATTAAGCCTTAGAAAACCCGAAACAACTTTTGACGATATAGAGCAGTGGGTTCTGAAAATTTGTTTCTACTGTAGGCCACTCCTTTTAGATTCAGAATTGCAACCAAGATATTTAGTTACTAAGGGTTTCACTTTGGGTTATAACTGTTTTATTGCAACATGTTTTTAAATTCAAATAGCATTTATAAATAGTTTCAGTAATAAGACGTATTTTCCTCACATAGCATTTTCCAGTGTCGTAATGTATTAGTCCAATAACAATAATTTAAATTTCGATGCACTTGTTATCTTTCAACCGTTATGATCTTGCTAGTACCTTTTAAGAAACGCCCTTGACCACCTTTATGTGTATATCTGAAATGCACACTTCACAATATTAATCCTATACTGTGATTCTTCCACTTTCAAATGATGTTGGCAAACTGTCAAAGCTCCAGAAGTTTTATTGGAAATTGTCGCAAAAAACCCGCCATATATTAAATGCAACGAAAAAGTTGCTATAATGTAAGCACGGGGTTTCGATGTAAATTTTTTGACTCATGTAAAAGATAGTGGCTCTTCTTGCAGTTAATTTGGTAGGTAAGAAGATAATTTGGCTTTTTCCTACTTAAGGGCTTGCCTACGTGAATCTATGTCTGCGACTTTTTCTCTATGTAGTTTTCCTGCCGAATATTTATTTTTCTCATCGCTTTTCCGCATCATCTCCCTGGGGCAGGAGTTAGTTCATCTGGCCTGTAATCTGTAGTCCCAAGGTTCGAGGCCCAACTATGCCAGGGTTAAGATTTGTTAAGATTTATGTCCCCTGACCGTCACCCTGCCCTTGATGAGAAAAGGGACATGTGGATTTGATGGATCACAGATGCACAAACATTCACACATTTTCTCCATCAACCTCAAGATCTTCCATTATCTCTGCTTCCAGGTTTGTTTGTTTTTTAATTATATAATTCCCCATTTTGCACATATTTTCATATTTTACAATAAATTCCTTAATATTTTTATAAGTAGCAATCGTCTTTATTTTGAAGTCTACAGTGTCCTTTACCAAAATAATAAAATACTTAAAAATTAAAGCAGATTATAAATGCCACTTAATACTATTGGGCTAAAATCTTTTACATTCACCAAAAAAAAAATCTCAAAATAAGAAAATGAAAACTTTTTAACCACTGCTCTATTTAGAATTCATCAACTAGCTATTCGGTGATGGACGGATAAACACCCTGAAACAGGGATTGGCAATGTGGTGTGCTAAACTCAGCTCACCAGACTAAAAATTAGTCACCACTGGCTGAATGTCACCTAATAGCGCGTAATGCCTCTGTGCGCCCAAAGAGCAACCAAACTCCTGTCTGTCATGGGCGCCACTGGTGTCCCGATGTAGTACACATCAATATTCATCCACTCTTCCAGCAGCAAATGCCGCAGTTCGGCCAGGTAGCTGGGACGGCACTTCACTCGTTGCCCAAAATGGTCCCACAAGTTTTCTATGCGATTCAAATCCGGGGATTTGGCTGGCCAATCGAGATGTTCGAAGGCTTCAGAATGCTCATTGTGCCAATCTGACACACTTCGCGCCCTGCGCACGTAACAATTGTCATCTTGGAAGACTGGGATATCCTTCTGGTGTTCACTGTGGAGATGCTGCACAAAAGTCAACGTGTGGTCGTCCAGTAGCTCCATATAGCCCTTCTGGTTCATGTGTGACATCACCGCAACCAAAGGACCCATTTCCTCGTACATAAAACACCCCCAAAACATCACAGAGCCTCCTCCAGCTTGAACAGAACCTTGCACACAGTCCGCATGGAAGGCTTCATGCAGCTTACGATGTACCTGTCACCTTCCATCATTCGAGTACAAGTAAAAACGTGACTCAACCAACCAGATCACACACTTCCAAGAGTCGACAGTCCAGTCTTTGTGGCGCTGTTCCCACTGTAGCCGTGCAGAGCTGTTAACATGGGTCTCTTCCGCGGTACTCTGCTCCAGATATCCATGGCATGCAGTTCCCTTCGTAGTGTTCGGAAACAGCTTGTTGTAGGCCTGCATTGACTGACTGAAGCAATTCCTGCCTCGTTGCAAAGCAGTTTTCCCTAACTGTGTGACACACTGCAGCGGACCCCATTGGTGAGCACAGTCTTTCTGCCACAGTTCTGGCGTTGATTAGCGTTGGACTGCGATGTATACCACTTCTTGTCACTGTATGAACACCATAGTGCACGACAGCTATTTGTAGGATGCGTTTATTACTGATGAGATCTCTATTGCTGTCGAACGGTCTTACAGCGGGAGATGACTAATTTTTTCTCCGGTGAGCTTATTTCTGGTGTGTGTAAGAGTTTTTCTAAGCGTACTAATATAAGTTTTATTATTAATGCAACATTTCGTTGACGGAGTAAAAGGTTTCTGGTTTGATTGTTAAAAAGACATTACACGCCGCATTCCAAAAAAAAAAAAAAGAAATTTGCCATTCTTTGTGAAATTGGCATCCTTTGCCCAAAAGCAACCTATATTTAATTCACGAACTACATTCAAATTAGGAAGTATAATGTTTTAAAGCAACAGAAAAAGCATACTCTGAGGGCCAATAAATACTCTTTTTTTTTTTCATTTTTCTTCAGATTAATAAGATGATAACAGTGGAAGGCTCGTTGTTCAGTGATTCTCCTGGCGAGTTAATAAATCTTCACCCTTCTAAACATTCTTTTCCTTATCAACATTTAACACTTCATGTTTAGAGTCCCAGAGAGCAGTTCAGTTTCCCTGTATCGCTCGCTGGAAATCTCGTTTGAAATTCTTTTGGCAAGTGTTGTTGAAAGGTTCAAAACGTCAAATCCAGTGTATAGTCCAAAAACAACTATAAGCAATCCATTCTTGTGTTAAATGTTGTCTTCACCAGAAAATGTGGTAATTGTATGCACATTTGCACCTCTACTGTCACGAGAGAGAGAGAGAAAAAAAATGTACATCAACAAGACTTTTTTAAATATCTTTCTATAAGTTGTCTGATTCAACTTAATATGTTGCTTGAATGAAGATGTAAAAAAACAATTGATAGACTATTTTAAATGTTGTTTATTCGCCACCACCTGTGCAGTTGCTATGAGTGTTTTCCCAGAACCCATTTCCCCTGCATTTGGGTGTTACCTCCGCAGTACCTGTGTTACCGCTTCACTGTGGGTGAGTGGCCGGTCCCAGAATGCGGCATTGAAAGGGCTACTCCGTTACTGCTGGTTGTGTTCAGTATCGTCCATAATGATCTGCGCGTTTTTTTAGCTGCATCATAGCTGTAAAATGTTTTTTTTTTTTTTTTTTGGGGGGGGGGGGCAGTGAATCTTTCATTTTATACATTGTAAAGAGCGCCCTGGTCTGGCAATTAGTAATTTCTACGAAGGAATGAAAATGTTTTTGACAGGCAGATTAAAGCCGAAAGGGGGCGACGCAGCTCAGTCTACTATTGGCTGACAATTCCAAATGATGTAACCAATACTAGGTTGGAAATGTTTATTATGCTTTATAGGTTTTTTTTATGTATTATTTCACAAAATAATCCTTATTGTACACACGCATTTACAGATTGTTACTGTACTCTGCATTATAAACTTAAGCAAAATTATATTAAATTTATAACCAAATATATATGAAATAAAATGTAGCTTTGAACTTTCTTGGTGTTTGTGTTGTTCCTTAAAGCACAACTCACAAGCAGAAGCTAAAAAGATATGTAAAAAAATGCATAACGTTATATACGATTTGATTTCTGAAATAAAACCAACAATAATAATTGATTATTTAATTATGAGCATTTGTTTCATTCTTTATTTCTTTGATCAGCCGGGGGAACATGTCAAACGGGTGAAAACAGTGTTGATAATTTTCAACGGTTTTTTGGGTTGTTTTATCTCTGAGCAGCATTTTTTGTACACAATGGGCTAAATGACCAGGTCAAAAGGTTAAGGGAAGGAGACCCACTGCACAGATATTAGTAGATTCCCGTCTAGGCCATCCAGCGTATTCTTTAATGTGCATAGGGTAGGGCTCTCCTACACACGAGGGTCGCACATCACCAGTATCTGCGATGATTCAGATGATCATCAGATCCTGAGATTTCTTTTTGAATTTTCCAATGCCTATGACATTGACTCATTCAGTAAATTTTGTTACTCAAGTACATTTAAAAAAAATTAATATATAATATTTAGGAGTTAAAGTAATGAAAATATGTAATTCAATTAATAACCATGAAATTATTAAAAGAATTATATATTAATTGATCAGTTCTGCTATAAATAAGTTGCAATCAGAAATTAAGTGTTTTGAATAAGATGATATACACCGATCAGCCAATACATTAAAACCACCTCTGCGTTATGCAAGAAAGCGCGCTTGCAGCCAATCAGTGTCATGTGCAAGGTCGCGAATGATATATATATATCTGGATCAGAGCTCTCGCATGTAGTATTTTCGTCTCAACATGGGAAAAGCAAAGGATTAATCTAATTTCGACAAAGGCCAGATCGTGATTGTAAGAGCATCTCCGAAACAGCGATGCTGGTAGGCTGCTCACGCTATGCAATAGTTAGTACCTATCAAAGATGTCCGAAACAGGTAACACTTCAAACTGTTGACAAGGCATGGGCGGCCACTCCTCATTGTTGCCAGAGGTCAGCACAGGCTATCTCGTCTTGTCCTCAGCAACAGGAGGGCTACTGTGGCTGACATTACCCATACTTTCAATTGTGGTAAAGGACCCAATGTGTCTGAACACAGTCCATCGTAAACTCTTGGATATGGGTCTCCAAAACTGCAGACCCATTCGTGTGCCTAATGCTCACAGCCATTCACTGTCATCAACGCTTGCAGTGGGCATGTAATCTTCGACATTGGACAACGGGAAGAGGGTTGCATGGTCAGACGAATCCCGTTTTCTGTTACATCATGTGGATGGATGAGCTCGTGTGCGATGTTTATCCATGGAAGCCTCACCTGGATGCACTGTGGGATGGATCCAGGTGACTGAAGGGAGTGTGATGGTCTGGGCAATATTTTCTTGGAGAACACATGGATCAATTATCCCTGTAGAGCAAACTGACAGCTGTCACCTACCTGAATGTCGTGGCTGACCAAGTACACCCCTTTATGGTGACTGTATTCCCTGGTAGAGATGGTGTCTTTCAAAAAGACAATTCCCCATGTCACACTGTGAAGAATGTTCAGGAATGGTTCCTAGAACATGATGAGGAATTCCATTTATTTCCGTAGCCCCCAAATTCGCCGGACATGACAAGCCTATTGAGCATTTGTGGTTTGAGTTGAACGGGTACAAGCAGCATCACCCCTACCACATAATTTACGGGAACTGCGGGATTTTCTGTTACAGTCATCGTACCAAATATTAAGCGACACCTACCAACATCTCATTGAATCTATGCCTCATCGGGTGAGAGCTCTTTTGGTGTTGAGAGGAGGACCTACATCATATTAGGTAGGTGGTTTTAATGTTTTGGTTGATTGGTGTATAACGATTTTTTTTAAGTTGATAATTATTTAAGTATGTCATAAAAAGTTAGCTTTAAAACGAATGATAAAGTACTTGGAATAACAAATGAATAAGGGTAAAATGAGTTAAATATACAAATAAGGTTTACAATATTAAGGTGACAGTAAGATCAAAGGAGATGACGCATTTGCGGTTTGATTATATACAACGCAGAAGGGCTTTCTGTCGGAACGTGATAAAAATAGTTATAGAAAATAGACTGCAACTTTTTTTTTACACTTTTATTTTGCATTGTTTTAAGAAGGAAATAAACAGTAAATTTAAAATAAGGAAAATCTAATATAAAAAATTAAAACCACCTCTTTAGATTCAGTAATATAGAGTTTTAGAAAGTTTCAAATTTAAAGTTTACGTTGAGAATCATTTACGAGGGGCTTTCAAAAAGTTCTTGACATGCATCTCCAGAACAAAAACCATTGCACTTGCCTCAACAAAACATTTACTGTCCTTCAAAGTGTTTTCCTCCAGCATCTAAAGGGTAAGGTAACCTGCAGTTCCCAGGTTAGGGTCGGCTGTGCCAGCATCGAGATTTATCTCCGCAAAAAACCCTGCCTTGTCAGTAGGGGACATTGATGGGCATGGAAAAGCTGCCGTCCATCGGATGGGATGTTAAGCCGTGGTCTGTGCGGGAAAGCCATACCTCTGCATGATAAAAAAAACATGCTAGATGGCTTTGACGGGAGGTTATCCAATGGGTCCCCTCACCCAAACCTCTGAACCCTTGTGACGGCCATTTAGCTCATTGTGTGCCAAAAGTGGCCGCTCAGGTAAAACAACCCAAACCCGATATCTATGCAACGTTTACGTTAATTCTGGGACGCTTGGTGGTACTCCTGTTATGGAGGGGCGGGGGTGGCTCAGTCGGTAGCACGCCAGGCTCGTAAATCTCAACGCCTGGGTTGGCGTTGAGATTTATCTCCGCAAAATTTTCCCGCCCTGCCCACGGTCAGTAGGGGACACCGATGGGCTTGGAAAGGCCGCCGTCCGTCGGATGGGACGTTAAGCCGTGTCCCCGTGTGCGGGAGAGCCATACCCTGTGCACGTTAAAGAACACGCTGGATGGCCTTGACGGGAGGCTACCATCTGTCTTCCAACAGCCGTTTCAGTGGGTCCCCTCCCCCAACCTTCTCTGAGCCTTCGGGGTCCTTGTGACCTGGCCATTTAGCCCATGGTGTGCAAAAAAGTGCTGCTCAGAGGTAAAACAACCCAACCTGTTACGGAATACTCTGAATGAACTCATTTTGCAAGGTCTTGCATTGTTGAAAAAGGCTTCCCAGTAAGTTCCTTTTTAATTTTTGACACCCCATCAGCCGATTTTGATACCAATCAGATGAATTTTTGAAAATCGCAGGGTGGGGTATTTGATTTCTTCCGTTGTCATAAAGAACCTTTGACACTCCTGTTAGACGCTGCTCTTTAATCTCCTTAATCATTTTGGGCAAAATATGTTGGTATAGTATTGCCCATTTATAGTAATTTTTTCAGGTAAGGTGTCCACAGTTACCACTCCCTAGGGATTGAAAAAAAAAATTAACATCATCTTACTTGAGTGAAAGTCTTTTCGGTTGATTTGGGGACGTGGTTCATCTTCCACAACCCAAACATAATTGTCGATCTAGGAGTTGTAATAAAACCACGTCCAGTGACATAGCGAAGGACTATGGTTGGAGGGTGGGGGGGGAGAAATCGAAAATTTTACAACTCGAAAATCAAATTTTGCCGAGAAAAAAATATATCGGATTCGTACCTAGATTTACGCTTCGTGAGGGGGGGGGGGAGGTTTGAGGCAATTTTCACAACTATCCTGGATTTTGCCAGCTAGCCATAATTTCGCAGAAATAATCTTAATATTTACATCTCGCCTGAATTACAGAAAAAGTCAGTGTGAATTTTCCCAACTCCCTTTCATTTGGCCAACTCAATATCACAAAACCAATCTCAATATTTAGATCTCTCCTGAATTTGCCAAATCTTCCAAACTCCCAAAAATTTTGCCAAATTTTCTCGATTTTGTCAACTCTCCTTAATTTCACAAACCCAATCAGAACTCGCCCGTATTTTACAAAGTGGATTCGAATTTTGTCATCTGTCCTAGATTTTGCTAGGTTTCCTCGATTTGTCCAACTCTTCTTAATTTCACAAAACATCCTAATTTTCACAACTCGCCTATATTTTCCCAAGTGGATTCGAATTTTGCCAACTACCCTAGATTTTGCAAAGTTGCCTCGATTTTGCCAATTTGCCGTAATTTTACATAAAAAAACGCAATTTTTATATCTCGGAATTTGCCAAGTTACTTCAATTTTATCAACTCTGCTTAATTGCACAAGAAAGGCACAACTCCCCTGTATTACCAAGTGTCTTCGAATTTTGCCAAGAGTTTAGGACAAAAGAGAAGGGTTAGAAATCAAGAAATAAAAAAATTATTTTCTTACATTTTAATCTATTTTTTCCCAACCGAGTGCATTCTCTATGAGAACCTATTCACACCAAATAATGATTGCTGTCTTTATAACAGATTTGGACTCCTTATAATTCTTAAAACACTTAAAATTCCTTCTCCCAAATCAGAATATTCTCTACCACCCTACATACATATGTATTATATGGAAAACTCGAGTTCTTATCTAAAAGAACGTGATTTCAAACACACTTTTTACCATTTTTACATTGTACTCATTGAATTTAATACTTTTCGATTCCTCTATAACAGTGATTCCTGTTATACCTGCACCTGGGAGGTGCAGAGAGGATACAGGGGAGCTGTGAGATGCCTCCCAGCAGTAAATTGTTTTTAATAATTTTTTTACTTCATCTGAATAAAAACATATTCAATAAATGCTTGTTCTTTATGTATACTCGTCACATTTTGACCTATTTAACATTTCCAACATTATTTTAATTTTTTTCTTGAATTTCTAGACCCCTAAAAGAAAAGAAAATGCCAAAGGATATATAATGAAGATTACGTGAAAAGGTTCTTTGTAATGATAACATGAGGTCTGCTAACTCTGAGAGCATTTCACAAAAATGCATCCAAGAAATTCTGGAGACTCCCTGGAAATGCTAAAACTGAAGAAAGTTCGATTCTACTCGTCAGACACCTTAAACAAGTGAGTTTTTGGACCAATACAAAAGCCACTCCTTGAAGCTTCCTATAAAGTCAGATCGCAAAAAACAAAAAGCCACATATAATAGGAGTGACACTGATCAAACCTTGTCCTTGAAATGGTCGAAGTTGTTCTCGGAAGGCATCAGATGAGGCAGATTTCAGAAATGCCTCTATCAAGCGATTTTATTCAATCTAGAATTCGGGATATATCTGCCAGTGTTTCGGAACAACTTATGGAAGAACTTAAAAAAACGACTCTGCCCTTTGGACTTAAATTGGATGAAAGTATTGATGAAGTTCAGTGCAGTCACTTTTGGTCTGTAAGGTACGCCACAGAAATGTGTCAGTTCCTGGGGTTGGTAGAATGTAATTGATCCACGACACCCACAGGTAAGGAAGTAAGATTTTGGTTCGTTCTGTATTGGGCTTTCGACGCTTGAGAATTGCAGAATGATAACCAACTCCAAGTTTAAAACAGTAACAAAATATTTATTAGGAAAGATATTACAGAGTCTCCCAGAGTACTGACGTTGGCTAAGTTGGTTACAAACAATTGTGCGGATTGCTTAGAAGGTTGCGAATCGACACAGAGGAAAACCTCTCACCATGTGAATTATCAATTCACCAGCAGCCCTTGTATATGTCTACTCCAGTCAGTTACTAACTCAGAACTGACTGACCTTTTCACAGGCCCGCTGACGTTGACCTCCCCATCCCAAGGGACAGTCATTTGACCTGTGCTCATTGTTCAAAGGAACTGGGCCGGAAAGGGGACCGATCGCTGACGATCAGGTACCATAAATGTCTTGCTGATTACAGCAAGATGCATTAGCCATAAACAGCTTTAAGTCAGTGGTGGGAGAAACAGTTTCACATAAAGGATTACAATGCAAGGTCACATACAAATATATACATGAAATGACAAAATTATATCCATGTATGGCATCAAAACCTGCCAATATCCATCAAAGATTTTTTGTGAACCCCTGCAGGCTACGACAAAAGCTGCTGATGTGCACCAGCTAATCAACGAATTCTTTTAAAAAAATGGACTGGATTGGAAGACAAAATTGGGATTCATATGCACCGATGGTGCACCGTCGGTGCTGGGAAAGAAATCTGATTTTAGAGCTTTGGTGCAGGTGGAGTTCCCACAGGTAATAGTTACCCACTATTTTCTTCATCGTCATGCATTGGCATCAAAAATTCTTCCTCCAAGACTAAAATCAGCCATGGACGTTATCCAAGCAGTTAACTGCATTCGGTCTCAGCTTTGAATCACAGGCTCTTCAAAATATTATGCCAGGAAGCTGGAGTCGAACATGTAATCTTATTACACAGTCGTATCAGAATAATATGACCACCCACGGAATCACAGTGTACCCGCCCAGGTGCATCACATAGTGCACATGACAAGGTCGACCACAGGGAGATATAAGCGGTCGGCCAGATGAGTCATAGTGCGTAACATGGATAGAGAGGTATTGATTTGATGGATGTTCAAAAAAGAATGATCATTGGCTACTGTGCCAAGGGTGGAAGCATCTCAGAAACAGCAGACTTCGTGGGCTGTTCACAAGGCGATGTAGTAAGGGTGTACCAAGAATGGACTGCTGTCACACCGAGTACCTCCAGACGACGTTAACTCTGGGGTCAACGACGACCCAAAGGCCATTGACCCCAGAGGAGAACGTCGCCTCTGTTGACTGGTAAAGGGCAATCGACACGCAACAGTTTAGCAATTGACCACTCAAATGAATGCTGGGCCACTCAGGTACTTTTCCTCAATAATAGTAGAGTGAATCCTGTCTCCTGAGTCAACACTGCATAAATGTGCCCACATTAACCAAGGTTCATCGGCAACGACACCTGCACTTCGCACAGGACTACGCTATTGGACAGTGGAAAAGGTTGCCTTCTCCAATGAATGAAGGTTTCTACTCACAGAAGTGACGGGCAGTGAGGGATACGGCATCAGACACATGAGAATAAACACCTGGACGTGCTTCTTGGTCAAGTACAGGCCGGCAGTGTAAGTGTGCATGTCTAGGGGATGTTTTCCTGGTATGATCTGGGACCGCTGGTACCAATGGGTGGGTCCCTGAATGCCAATGGCTACCTGTCCATCCTCGCTGATCACATGCAATCCTTCATGTTGGACGTTTACCCTGGTGGTAATGGTGTCTACCAACAGGACAATGTGCCCTGCCATGTCGCTAAGATGGTGCGTGACTAGTTCCAGGAATACGACAGCAATGTTTCCGTCCTCCCTTGGCCTACGAAATCGCCCGACCTCAATCCCATAGAGCACTTGTGGGACCATTTGGATCGACAGGTTCAGCGTGCGGACCACAACCATGTCATCTCCGGAACCTCCGTGCTGTGCTGGAGTCCGAATGGGCACGTGTGCCTCTGGCTACCTTCTAGGGCCTCATTGCGTCAATGCCACGCCATCTCACCATTGTCATCAGGACCAAGGGTGGCTATTCCCATTATTAGATAGGTGGTCATATTATTCTGATACGACTGTGTATATCACACAGAACTGTATTGGCTTTCATGTGGAAAAGTATTCACTCTTGTTAAGGAACTTAGGAGCCAAGATAGCCATGTTTCTTTGAGAGAAGGAAAACAAGTTGTGTGAAGTGTTTGAAACTAAAGCTTTCATTGTTTCGTTGGCTTATCTTGAGGATATATTTTCGCACTTGAATGACCTGAACATTTCAAAGTTCGGATGTTACTGTTCTAGATGCGGGTGAAAAAATCACTGCCTTTCAGCTAAAACTGGCACTTTAGAAGAAACGTTTGGTGAGGGGTAATTATGAAAATTTCCCTAGTTTGGAAAACATTCTTTTTGGAAAGGGTTCGGCAGAGACAGCACCAAACTGGATTCCTAGCGAGTTTTTAAATCATCTGGAAAATCTCAGTGACTCTTACTCTGATTACTTCGTTCAAGACGAAACAAAAAAGGATCAGTGGATTCGAAATCCTTTCATCTGTAATTTGGATTTGATGGATGTCGTTGAAATACTGAAAGACGACCTCATCGATTTGCAAACCAATGCGTTGCTCAAAGCAAATCTTCTACAATCAAGGTCTTGATGTATTTTGGTGTTCTCAAATGGCTGCCTACCCAATTTTGGCAAAGAATGCGCTTTCAGTCTTGATCCCATTTGCTACAACTTATCTGTGCGAATGTGGGTTTTCAGTACTGGGTGAAGACAAAAGGCTAGGAATCAGTTAGATGCCAGGCATGACATGCGCCCGCATAGTCCAAGACTGTTCCTCGAATTTCCGTCCTTACTTTCCGTACTTACAACAACAGCCATCTCATTAAAAACGGTTCTGAAGAACTTTTTTTTTTCAAATTGTGTGCATGCGAAAAATTGCTGAGAAGTAATTTTGTATACTGATGATATAGTGATTAAGCTGAATTTATGAACATTTTTCTTATTGCAAGCAAAATGTAACAGTTTTGGTTTTTATTATTAAAATTGTTTACTTCATTTTGATGCTTTATGAAAAAAATAAAGGGCTTCTTTGGCATACAAAGTATACAGTCATTTTATCTTGAATTAGTTGTACTTATGTTAAGTGATATTGACCTCTTGGATCATGGGGTCTTTATTAAAATTTTCATATCCATAACACAACATGCGATATTATTTATTGTTTTGGGGGGAGGGGGTATAGACATTTATGATGATCACTCTCAAGGGAGGTGTGAGAATAAAAAGGTTAAGAACCACTGCTCTATAACTTCCCAAAATACTTGACTATCCACTCTCATACCGTTTCCACTATGCTCCCTAAAGCTTCAAACTTCCACTTATAATAGAGGGGGTTGTCTTAGTTGGTTGTTTTACCTCTGAGCGGCACTTTTTTTTGCACACAATGGGCTAAACGGCCATTGTGACAAGGACCCCTAAGACTTTGAGAAGGTTGGGGGAGGGGACCCACTGGAACAGCTATTGGGAGACAGATAGTACCGCCCCCCCCGTCAAGGCCATCCAGTGTGTTCAGCGTGCACAGGGTATGGCTCTCCTGCACACGGGGGCCATGGCTTAACATTTCATTCGACTGACAGTGGCCTGTCCAAGCCCATTGGTGTCCCTACTGACTGCAGGCAGCGTGATGAATTTTGCAGAGATAAATCTCAATGCTGACCCAGCTGGGACTTGAATCTGGGAACTGCAGATTACGAGCATGGCATGCTACCGACAGAGCCACCCCGGCCCCAATCTCGGTTGGTAGCTCGATATCGCATAATCTGCAGTTCTTTCTTAAGTTCAAGTCCCAACTGTGTCATCAAGATTTGTGGCAAGCAGCTGCTTGAGGGGGTATTTATTTTATAACCCCCATCCTGTCTTCAGTCAGAAAAGGGACATTGATGGGCTTGTAAAGAATGCCATCCACCAGACTGGACATAAAGTCATTGTCTCGTGTGCAGAAAAGTCATATCCTGTGCATCTTAAACACACTTAAACGATCAGCAATTGGACGTTACCATCTGTCTCCCCCAACCAATTCTTAGCTTTGGAGTCCTTGTGACCAAGGCTGGCACTAGCTATTTTGCCACCCATAGCGAATTTGGAATCTGCCCCCACCACCGGAGTGAACTCGGACTCTGCCGACCCTTTCTCCGAATCTGATGAGATATTAATGATTGGTTCAGCTAAATTTAGGGGGGCTCAGTTGGTAGCGTGCCAGGCTCGTAATCTGTAGTTCCCAGGTTCGAGTCCCAGCTGGGTCAGCGTTGAGATTTATCTCCGCAAAATTCTCGGCCCTGCCCCCGGTCAGTAGGGGACACCGATCGGCTTGAAAAGGCCGCCGTCCGTCGGATGGGACGTTAAGCCGTGTCCCCATGTGCGGGAGAGCCATACCCTGTGCACGTTAAAGAACACGTTGGATGGCCTTGACGGGAGGCTACCATCTGTCTCCCAACAGCTGTT
The DNA here is from genome assembly GCA_038380435.1 of Ryuthela nishihirai. Taxonomy (NCBI): domain Eukaryota; kingdom Metazoa; phylum Arthropoda; class Arachnida; order Araneae; family Heptathelidae; genus Ryuthela; species Ryuthela nishihirai. Next base: position 89,329,981 of record JAWZYU010000003.1, on the reverse strand, counting down.
CCAATGGTTCCCCTCCCCCAAGCAACTTTCTCCGAGCCTTCGGGGTCCATGTGACCTAGCCATTTAGCCCATGGTGTGCAAAAAAGTGCCGCTCAGAGGTAAAACAACCCAACCCAAAAGCTAAATTTAGTGTCATTTTTAAAAGCAAATCTGTTGAAAAATAGGTTATGAAATAACCTATTTTTGAATCACAGGTCTTTGAATCAACTGGTCAACTTTACATCAGTTACAGTCATTTCTTTGCAAATTTGTCTTCCCCTGAAAAAATGCTGCCCAGTGCAGTCGCTCATGCAATAGGGTGGCACTTGCTTCAGACCTGCCCATTAGCCCATTGTGTATACAAAAGTGCCACTGAAGACTGCAAAAAAAATAAGGGCGGGGGGTTGGCTCAGTCAATAGCATGCTAGCTAGGCTCATAATTTGCAGTTACCAGGTTCAAATCTCAGCTGTGCCAGCATTAAGATTTATCTCAACAAAAAAATCCTGCCCTAAGTCAGTAGGGGACAAAGATGGCCTTAGAAAGGTCGTCATCTGTTGGATGGGATATAAAGCTGTGGCCCCGTGTGCAGTAGAGCCATACCCTGTGCATGTTAAAGAACACGCTAGATGGCCTAGACGGAAGGCTACCAGGCTGTTTTCCAACAGCTGACCAGTGGGTCCCCTGCCCCTCAATTTCTCTGAACCTTCAGGGTCCTTGTGACCTGGCCATTTAGCCCATTGTGTGCAAAAAAAAGTGCCGCGAGCCCCGGATTAAGGCATGGATGTATGTGTCGTGTTTCGGCTGAGGTCCTGCCATCCTCTCAGACATTCTACTATGGCATATAAACTGGCAGACTCCTGTCAGACCTCTGTGGCAAGCAGCTGCTTGAGGGGGTATTTTATTTTTTTTATAACAGAAAACGAGTTAGTTTCAAACCATTTTTACCTTTCCACTTCATTAGGATTGGGAGCTGGGATTGTTCAAGGGGCAAATTTTACTTCAATGGGTAATTACCCAGTAATACTAGGCTCTTGAGACTTGCACAGGAGTGGCGAAACCAGCACTGCCATCCCCCTTTTTTTCTCGGTTGGTTGGTTGGTTGGTTGTTTGGGGTTTATTGGCGCAACAGCAACTAAGGCTATATTGCGCCAAACAAACGATAAAAAGGGATAAAAGTCGCATAACCCACAACCAAAATTAAAATGAACACAAACAAAACGGCACAAAACGACAAGTAAAAAGACTAAAAAGTAACAAGTGTAGAAGTTAACAATAAAAATGGGTGTATAGGACCTGTTTAAAACCACAAACAAGAGTAAAAACCAGGAAACAGGGTAAAAATCAAATACGTGTAAAATAACCAGTAAAACGTAAAAAGTCGAAAACAGGAGTTAAAAACGATTCATCAGATAAAAGATGGCTGAGTGTAAGAGGCTCAGCCATAAAATTGTGGAAGGTAAAATACATTCTGCGTTCAAGATTAAAAGCGAGACAATGAAGTAAAATATGTTTAACAGTTAAAATGGTGTCACAAAACTCGCACTTAGGTACTGCGTCCGCCTTAAGTAGAAAAGAGTGAGTTAAAAACGAGTGACCTAAGCGGAGCCGAGCAAGGACAACTTCCTCCTTACGATTCCTGCGAAAACAAGACTGCCACGGTTTGACAATGGGCTTGATCTCGAAGAGCTTGTTAGCAACCTGTTCAGACCAAGATCTCTGCCACTGTGCCCGGAGCTCGATGGTGAAACGCTGCCGGAAATCCACATATGGAACCGGCAACGGAGAGTCGGACAGGGGCGTGGCTGACCTGGCAGCAGAATCTGCCAAATCATTGCCCCTGAGTCCGACATGACCGGGCACCCAACAGAAGAGAATCGTGGTGGTGGCTGCCAGACGATGGAGCTGCTGGCGGATCTTGGAGAGAACAGGGTGAGGCCGATGCCTCACTGAGATCAAAGCCTGTAGCGAGCTAAGCGAGTCGGTGTAAAGCACACACCGACGATGATGCTTAGCTGCTATATGGTCCAAGGCAATGCTGATAGCATGCAACTCAGCAGTGAAGATGGAACACTGCTGTGGGATCTGGTCTGCAATGACTACATCACAGCAGACCATGGCTGATCCCACTGAAGTGCCGGACTTCGAGAAATCTGTGAAGACAGGCAAGAAGTCCGGGTGCGCAGCACGATGGCTGGCAAAGAGTTGCCGGTACACACAGTCGGGTGTAAAGGCCTTCCCCGTCCTGCACAGGGAAAAATCGCAGGAAGGGGAAACAGCGAGCCAAGGTGGAAGTGGCTCAGCTGTCGACTGTGCAATGCTATCGAGACTGGTGTTGATGTCTCGCAGGTAACCTCGGACACGCAAACCGAAAGGACGAATGGCAGTCGGCCGATTCTGGTATAACATTTCCCACCTGGGACTGAAAACGCAGTCCCAAGTGGGATGGCCTGGCAGGGATCGCAATTTTGATGCATACTGCAGGGACAACTGCTGACGGCGAATAGATAAAGATGGTTCATCGGTCTCAACGTAGAGGCTCTGGACCGGTGAAGTGCGGAAGGCCCCGTGCACACACGGAGGGCCTGATGATGGAGTGGGTCCAGCACCTTCACCACCGAATCCCGGGCGGAGTCATACACCTGGGATCCGTAGTCCAGTTTCGACCGGACAAGTGCACGGTAAAGGCGGAGCAAAGTACATCGGTCCGCCCCCCAAGAGAGGGAGGAGAGGACCTTGATGATGTTCAATGCCCGCGTGCACTTGGACCTGAGATGTCGAATATGTGGTAAAAAGGTCAATTTCCGGTCGAAGATGAGACCGAGAAACTTGGTCTCCGCCACAACTGGAATGATGTTACCCCCGAGCCGCAGCTCGGGGTCCAGATGAAGATTACGCTTGCGGCAAAAGTGCACACAAGCGGTCTTCTGTGGGGAGAACCGGAACCCATTCGCCGTCGCCCAAACCGAGAGATTGTTCAGGGCAGTTTGCAGTTGTCGTTCAATGACCCTCATGCTGGACGATGAGCAAAAGATGCTAAAGTCATCAACATAGAGGGCATTGCCTACAGTCAGAGGAAGTTGCCGTGTAATGGAATTGATCTTGACAGCGAAAAGCGTAACACTCAGGACGCAGCCTTGAGGCACCCCCTGTTCTTGGGGGAAAGGCCGCGACAGAGTGTTGCCGACACGGACTCGAAAAACACGAGAAGATAAAAAGTTCGTGATGAAGATTGGCATGTGACCTCGCAAGCCGAAGCTGTGAAGGTCACGAAGAACGCCGAATCTCCATGCCGTGTCTTATGCTTTTTCAATGTCGAGGAAAACTGACACCAGGTGCTCTCGTCGTAAAAAGGGATTCCTGATCGCCGATTCGAGGCGGATCAGGTGGTCTAAAGTAGACCGGTGCCTGCGAAAGCCACACTGGGTGTTGGAAAGAAGGCCGTGATGTTCCAAATACCAGGCCAGCCTGGTATTTACCATCCTTTCCAACACCTTGCAGACGCAGCTCGTCAACGCAATTGGACGATAATTGGAAGGAATCTTGGGATCTTTGCCTGGCTTAGGGAAGGCCAAGACGATGGCCTCCCGCCAGGAGTCCGGAAACTGCTCCTCGATGAAAATACGGTTGAAGTGTCGGAGCAGTCGATCCTTACTCGATGGTGAGAGATGTTGGAGCATGGCATAATGGACATTGTCTGGCCCCACAGCAGATGCACGAGAAGTGTGCAGAGCACGGCGAAGCTCCTCCGCTGTGAATGGCCTGTTGTAAGACTCCAGGCCATTCGAATGGAAGGACAGCGGAGAGCGCTCGGCCCTGCTCTTCTGGGCCAGAAACTCGGGGGAGTAGGAGGACAGGGAAGAGATGGTGGAGAATGACTCCCCCAGAATGTCGGCAATTGCTCGAGGCTCAGCAATTGCCTGTCCATTGTGCTCCAGGATCGATAATGAGTGGGACGTGTATTTCCCACCCATCTTCCGGACCTTATCCCACACGACCTTAGAACTGGTCGTGCGGGTGATAGAAGAAGTATATTTCATCCAAGATTCCTTCTGGCTCTGGCGCCGGACGAAACGGGCTTTCGCCCTGGCGCGTTTGAATGCTTCGAGGTTGGGGGACGTCGGATATCTCCGAAACACCCCCCAAGCCTTGTTCTGAGCCTTACGAGCTGCGGTGCAGTCGGGATTTCACCACGGTTTTGGGAACCGTGGAAACCGAGTCGAGGTCTGAGGAATAGTAGAGGCAGCTGCATGGACGATGCAGTCCGTCAACTCCGCCACTGCGACATTGATGGGCTCCTGGCTGACAGAGTGATCATCAAGCTCAGACAAGAGCTCGAAGCCACTCCAGTCAGCCCGATCAAGCCTCCACCGGGAGACACGCGAAGGGCTGCAGGGCCCCCCACGAGATGGTGCACACCACGGGGAGGTGATCGCTTCCATATGGATTGTCCTCGACCTCCCATGTAAAGAGTGGAAGGATCGAGGAGGAGCAGATGGTGAGGTCAATGGCAGTGAAAGAGCGGGTTGGGGAATGAAAGTAAGTACTGACACCGGTGTTCAACAGGGAGAGAGAAGGATCCAGGAGCCACAGCTCCAGGACCCGGCCCCTCCCGTTGGTGTCAGCACTGCCCCAAAGTGGACTGTGTCCGTTGAAGTCCCCCATGATGAGGAAGGGGGACGGCAGCTGCGAGACGAGGTCATCAAGGTCGTCCCGGAAAACGATGCTTCCGGGTGGGAGGTAGACAGAACAGACAGTCAACGAAAATCCCACAAAGAGGCGGATGGCTACCACCTCTAAGTTCGTAGTAAGGGAAATGACCTGGAATGGAGAATGGTTGCTCACAAGGATGGCAACACCTCCGTGGGCTGGACCATCTCCATCCCGGTCCCGGCGAACGAAGAAAAGTGCCGGATAGTGGGATTGTTGACTGTCTGTAAGAATGACTCCTGAAGGCACACGCAGAGGGGTTCGTGTGCCCTCAGGAGCACGCAGAGAGCTCCATCCCGGTCCGGCGAACGAGAAAAGTGCCGGATAGTGGGATTGTTGACTGTCTGTAAGAATGACTCCTGAAGGCACACGCAGAGGGGTTCGTGTGCCCTCAGGAGCACCTCATGTGCACGCAGAGGGGTTCGTGTGCTCCTTGATGTCGTCAATATTCCTCTGGAATCCACGACAGTTCCATTGAAGGAGTGTGGCCATCTCAGGTCTTTGAAGAATTGGCGGACGACTTTCGATTTATTTTAACCGTCGCCAGCGACGGTTTTGGAAAAATGGGGCGGTCGGTGTCCATGTCCTCGGAGTCGTCCGAGCAACACGGATCAGAGACCGCCGAACGAGGAGGTAAAATTTTCTTTTTGGGCCCCGGCGGGGGCCCCTTGGGTTTCGTAGGTCTTGCTGTCTGTGGGCGGGGTGGAGGGGGCCTTCCAGAGGTGGACGTGGAAGGCACAGACACAGGAATAGAAACCGGTGTCGATGTCGAGATGGACACCGACGTCGGCTTCGCCTGCGTCAAGAGGTACTTGGCAGCAGGCGAGAAAGATTCAGCAGGTGGAACGCTGATGTCGGTCTGCACCGCCACAGAAGCCATCTTAACGATGGGCTTTCCGGCAACCGCACCGGCATAGGAGACTTGCCAGGTGGGGCAGGCGGTGCAGCAAGCTTTCTCGCCTCTGGATAGCTGATGTTATGAAGGGTCTTGAGGCGCTGTACCTCTTTCTCCTCCAGCCACTTCGGACAGTCGCGGGAGTACGCCGGATGTTCACCACGGCAGTTTACACAGCATGCCTTTTCTGCTGTGCAGTCAGGTTCGAGATGATCCTGACTGCCACAACAAGCACAGGTGGGCTTGCCGCGGCATGCGGTGCGGGCATGGCCAAACCTCTGGCATTGAAAGCAACGCAGAGGGTTGGGGATAAATGGCCGCACCTCGCAGTGTAAGTATCCTGCCTTGATGGAAGTAGGCAGGCGTGGTGTGTTGAAAGTTAGGATTAGTACCCTGGTGGGCTCTAACTTTCCATTACGGCGTGACGAAACCCGGTGGACTGCGATCACCCCCTGGGCTGAAAGCTCCGAGAGGATTTCCTCCTCAGAAACCTTGAGGAGGCCCCACTCGGAGATCACGCCCCGGGAGGAATTGAGCGTTTTGTGTGGAGTGACTTCGACTGCCACTCCACCAATCGCTGTAACCTTTAATAAAAGCTCCGAGTGCTTGGAGCATGCAGTCTCCACCTGCAAGTCACCAGATCTTAGGCGCTTGACAGATTTCGGCTCTCCCGCAAGACCTTGAATACCCTAGTTTATAAAAAAAGGGGACATGTCCCCAAGAACCTGATCACCCGTAGAGTGGATGATCAGGAACTTCGGAGACGGAGACACACACGAAGACGAAGGCAAAGACAGAGAAGTTGGGGGTTCATGGCGCGCCCTCTTCGCGGCATTGTTCGAAGAATTATGAGTAGGTGTACTCATGGTTGTGTTTAAAAAATTCAGTGCCCGTTGTCCCCACCCACCATGGAGTCCAACAAGGGGACGCCCAGTTGGGCGCCAGGGCTGCCCGGGCACCATACCCACACACCAGCCAGTGAGCCAAGCCCTCACTACAAAACAAAAAGGAAAAGTAAAAGAGAAATGGTGGGAAACTCGTCGGAGTTCCCACAAAAGAAAAGAAGCAACAAAGCAATAAAGTGTGAGGCAAGAGCTGGCCTCACAAAAGAAAGAAAACTACAAAACTAGTAAATGTGTGGGGAAACTCGCAAACCGTTGTCCGGACGGTGGACAAGGTTACTCACTGAACAGCATAGTTGACCCTAGCAGGACCAGCCCACCAGCCGATTGATCCTGAGGGGGCCGCCCCAGGACCTCCCGTTTACCTGAAGCAGAGGCCAAAGCAGTGTATAGCAGCGGCCCCGGAAGTCGCTGCCCAGCCCCGCTACAGACAGGCTCCCCAATGGCAAAACGGCCAAAGGGGACCCCACCAGTCATGAGCTGGGGAGAGAAGACAGGGACCCCTGAGCAACTGCCAGGATCCTCTTTTCCAGGGACACGGGTCTCCGCGCACGGCAAACACGCGGGCGAGCGTTTAGGACCCTGTGAAGGTAACCGAGCCTGCGGAACCTTCACAGGGTGGTCCCCTCACCACGGACAGGCTCTCGCATCGAGGGGCTTTTTTTTTTCTCGAAATCAATTTTAATGGTGTCAGGGCATCGCCGGCCACCATCTCAATCACAAAGGGCAAACTTGTGGGCTTGAAAAGGCTGCAGTCTCTCAGATAGGCTATAAAGTGTGAACCCTGTGCCCATTATTTTTCTGGATACCTTGATGGGAGGCTTCATTTGTCTCCCAAAAGCTATCCCAACAGCTATCCTAGGAATCCAGTCCGAGCCCTTTCCAGAAAGAAGAATGTTTTCCAAACTAGGGAAATTACAAAAAACCCAGTAATAAAAATTTAAATCCCTTGAACAACCTGGATTCAGTCGCTAAATGGCCAGGTCATAACCTGGATTTTGTCCAAATTATGACCTGGTCATTTAGCGATTGGGTGCAAAAAAAGAGCCACTCGGAGGAAAATCAACCCAACCCATTTTAAATGTCACTTTGAAAATAAACACGAATAAATTTCAAATGCTGAACTGAAACACACACACACTATATCAGGGTACTAGGGATGTATATACTGGTGAATGAGATCTGCCATCCATTCAAAAAAAAAGGGGGGGGGGGGGATTAGTGCAAGTTTTTAAAGAGATGAAAAAGAAGTGAAACGATAAAATTGTCAACCCTGCAGAAGTCATTTGACTTCAAATTAGGCAGATGGTGTTAAACTCTCGTGGATTCCGGTGAGAAAAAATAACTAAGGAACTCCTCGTAAAAACATCGGAATGAGAATCTGTTTTTGATCAAAAATATTTCAGAAAGTTATAGCCACTTAAAATATGTCAAAAATAGCACGTGTTGTATCTGTAATATTTCAAAAACTATTCATCCAAACATTCATTTAAGAGATCATGTCTCACACAAATATATTTAATTATAATAATTATTATTATAATATAATATTTTAATATTATAAAAATAATATTTATTTGGTTCTATTATCGTTGATAGGAAATTTATGAAAAAATTGAGAATGATGAAATTTTTTTGCTTGTTTTCTTCTTCACATTACAGCTTCAAATCTAGCAAATATTCATACTCTTTGGTAGTAGTCATTTTTCTCCACAAAAAGTTGTTGCACTTGAATGGTTTTCAAACTTTTTGTTGTCATACCCGTGTCTTATAAAAATTTTCCTCTCTCTCCCTCGCCTTTAATTTCTGAAACCAAAGTTTTATTGCTAGTCCCGACAAAAAACATTAATATGACAATTTTCTATCAGTTTTTAGTAAAGCACAATCGACACGATTTTGAAAGTGAAAAAGAACAAAATATGCTCAAAATAGAAAGATGCCACCCATAAAATGGGGCGGGGGTGGCTCAGTCGGTAGCGCGCCAGGCTTGTAATCTGTAGTTCCCAGGTTCGAGTCCCAGCTGGGTCAGCGTTGAGATTTATCTCCGCAAAATTTCCCCGCCCTGCCCACGGTCAGTAGGGGACACCGATGGGCTTGGAAAGGCCGCCATCCGTCGGATGGGACGTTAAGCCGTGGCCCCGTGTGCGGGACAGCCATACCCTGTGCACGTTAAAGAACACGCTGGATGGCCTGGACGGGAGGCTACGATCTGTCTCCCAACAGCTGTTGCAGTGGGTCCCCTCCCCCAACCTTCTCTGAGCCTTCGGGGTCCATGTGACCTGGCCATTTAGCCCATGGTGTGCAAAAAAGTGCCGCTCAGAGGTAAAACAACCAACCCATAAAATAGACCTGATACTTTGGCTACTCTCATAAGACTGACTCAAAACTATCAGAAATAAAACATATTTTGTGTATTAGCAGATTTCTATCAAAGGAAGCTGAGGAGGACATGTAATTACTTCTTTAAAACGAAGGTTTTCCTGGTCTTTGTTTTTCACTACAGTACATTTAAGACTTAGCAGTGTTGTCAAACTGTGTAACAAAACCACATTGTTCAAAAGATTTAGGGGATAATGCAATATCAAACATGAACATGTGTAGTTGATGAGTGTAGCCACTCCTCCTCGAGGGCATGTTCCACTCCTGAAGGGTCAATGGAGGTGTTTTACAGGCTGCAACACATCTGCCTAAGTCCCAACCATATTCAATAGGGTTAAAGTCAGGGGGACATGCAAGTCAATCCAAGTGCATAATGCCCTCTTCATTAAACATGGCGATAACCAGCCAGGCGTTATATGGGAAAGCATTATCGTCCATGAAGATAAATCTCCAATTGCTGCCAAATAGGGAAGAACAATGGGTTGCAGAATCTCGTTTCTGTACCTTATGCCTACAAGAGATGTATTCTTGATCATGCAGCGGTCTGTATGCCCAGCAATACTGATGTCTCCCCAAATCATAACTCCACCTCAGTTGAAATGATACCAATCCTGAACAAAAGGGCACCAGATAACTGATCAATCATCTGGCTGCAAGCTGAACAGTGAATTGTCACTGAATAGAACTGGCTACTACTGGTCACTGCTCCAATCAGTGCTCTGCAGAGTTGGTTGGGTTGTTTTACCTCTGAGATGCACTTTTTTTGCACACAATGGGCTAACTGCCCAGGTCACAAGGATTCCGAGGGCTAAGAGAAGGCTGGGGTAGGGGACCAACTGGCAGACAGGTGGTATCCTCTGTCAAGACTATCCAGCATGTTCTTTAATGTGCACAAGATGTGGCTCTCCCCCACACGCAGCCTTAATGTTAATGATGTGCATAAAATCATCACTAATGATAATTCAAATTCCCTGCTACATTTTTCAGCATACACATCCCACTTAGACACTGACATTCACATTAACAGCATTCTGATTTGCCTGTGAAATAATGTTGACATTGCATTATCCCCTAATTATTTTGACCAGTGTACTTCATTTTCTGCATAAAAATTCTAAGAATGTGATATTCTATATACATAGGTGCATATTGGTTTGTATCATATAGTTCATTTAAAAAATATTCAGTTGAAGTTTTGGGAAGGTTATTATTATTCCTAATAGGCAAAATCTCCATGCCTCCCTTATTAGCACATCCTTATTTCTTCCCAGAGTTTGAAAACTCCTGCTTATATGTTAATTATGTCCAAAAAATTCTCAGAAATTAAAAGTATAGGAAAACTTGAAAAAAAAGTTGATAATTTATATTTCTTTGTAACAAATATCTTTTACAAAATTAAATATATATATATATTCACATGGCATAAAAAATTAAATACTTATTTTAAGGAATAATATTTTGAGTGAAATGTGCCATTAATTTTTAAATATTTTTTATAAACAGCTCCCATGGTTAACAAGAATTATAAATAGCTGCAATATACAATAAAAAACAAATATCCTCTCTAAAATAAATAATAAACTGCATTATACTTGGTTCAATTCCATTGCTGTATAAACCTTCAACTTGTGTCAGTTAAGATGGTCAATGCTATGGAGTTGTTAATTACTATTGACCAGAATAAGTGTTCATAGATCCAAAAGTCTATTTCTAATGGGAATATCACATTGTTCCTTTTGCTGTGGCCATTTAAAACCTTCAGCCGAGCCTTGAGAATTCAAAATCCAAACTAGGACAATGTTCATTACAAATAAAAGCTTTTATATGGACAACACACTAATTGCCTTTGTAAACAAAAGCTATAAACCAATTGCAATTAAATTTATCTAACATTGATTGTACGATTTTTAAGTAAATAAAATACTTGTTACTACTGACCCATTGATGAATTTAGCTTTAGTCCCAACAGTCCACTTTACCTAACTCCCAATCACTGGCAGAGTGTAACTCAGAAGATAAGTCCCTGTAGAACAATTATTAAATCTTGTGCTCTTTTAAGATATTCTGCCAAAAGAAAGAATCGCAACAATGGGTCTGTGATATTTTAAATTACCGTATTTGCCGGCATATAGGATGCACTTTTCCCCCCTCAAAATACGCCTAAAATATGGTGTGCGTCTTATGCGCCGGTAATCAAAATTCTGAGTTGAAATTTCAGTCTAAAACTTTTGGTTTATATCAATATACATATATAAGTATTCTTTTGCATTTTGTCCTTTTGTGAAAGAGTGGTTTCAAATAAATCGTTTCCATATTTTTTTTTGTTCTGTAAAAATAATAAGTTGCGTGATGTATTTTATGTTTCACTACTGACAGAGGCAGCATTCCAGTAAAATAGAGTTCAGATCCACTGAACCTCAAGGTTACGATTCATCCAATGTGTGCATGTGTGATCACATTTCACCGGCATATTTTTTTGAAAAAGTGCGAGCATGGTGCGTCGTTACCGATTACAGCGCTTCAAGGCAACCAAAACGTAAACTTTTAGTACCGAAGAAGCTTTCTCATGTTTTTGCTGCGAAACATGGCTCAAAAACAATGCAGATTCTGCTATGATATTGCATTCAAGCTACGAGTGATTGAGTATGCTAAAGAACACGGAAACAGGGCAGCAGAGAGGAATTTCGGATCACCGCCAACAGAACAGATGATAAGAACTTGGAGAAGACAGGAAGAAGACCTAAAAAAAACTATGCGTAGTAAACATAATCTGCGACATGGAAGGAACTAGAAGAAGAATTAAAAACTTGGTTATTAGTCCACCGAAGCTCGGGATTTTCAGTTTCCACAAAAATGACTATTCAACAAGCAAGAGTGATAGCTACTAACAGAGGCATCGCTGATTTTACAGGATCAACGTCATGGTGTTCTAGATTCATGAAGAGAAATGACTTACGTATGCGGATTAAAACAAAAATAGCACAAAAGATGCCAACAGAATATGAAGACAAGATTATTGAGTTTCATAAAATTGTCATTAATGCAAGAAAAAGTGGAAATTTTGAACTTTCACAAATAGGAAACATGGACAAGGTCCCACTGACGTTCGATGTACCCTCAAACAAAACAGTAGATTCCAAAGGTGCAAGAAGTGTTATTGTTAAAACTTGTGGACATGAGAAAATGCACTACACAGTCGTGTTGTCTTGTTGTGCCAATGGAACAAAATTGCCGCCTCTTTTGATTTTCAAAAGGAAAACCTTGTTCAAGGAAAAACTGCCTAAAGGTGTGTTTGTGCATGTTCATCCTAAGGGCTGGATGGATGAAGGGGGGATGAAGTTTTGGATAGACAATGTGTGGTCTAGGCGTCCTGGTGAACTGTTAAGAAACCTGCCTTGCTAGTATGGGATCAGTTTCGGAGTCATAGAACAGAAGCTGTAAAAAATATAATCAACCAACTGAAAACTCAGTTAGCTGTAATTCCAGGTGGACTAACGAGCCAGCTTCAACCTTTAGATGTCTGCATTAATAAACCATTTAAAGGATTCATGAAGGAGAAATGGATCAGTTGGATGCAGTCTACAGATTTTGAAGTGACACCATCAGGAAGAAGGAAGAGACCTAGCATTTTGCAGATTTGTGAATGGGTCCAAACTTCATGGAATGCTGTGAAACATGAGACAGTTGTAAAGTCATTTAAGAAATGTGGTATTAGTAACTCACTTGATGGCACAGAGGATGATTTGTAATACGAAGACTCAGTTTCTGAAAAAGAGGCTTTAAGTGGTTTTTCATTTAGTTCTGGAGATGAATTTCTGGGTTTTGAGGATGAACATTAAAAGGTACTTAACTACAATGTTCCCTAGTTACATTTTTTGTATACATAAATAACTATAAAATAAGTACAGTAAATCTTCATGGAAATTCATGAAACAATGTGGAAAATTTTTTTCCCCTTAAAAATGTGTCTAAAAAAGGAGGTGCGTCCTACACGCCCACAAATATGGTACTTTTCTAAATCAATTTAACAGTAATATATTAAAAAATAAAAAAATTGAATAGATTTAAAACTTGAGCCTGAAAACATATTTCATTGCTACAAAAACAATTAGAAATTATGCCTATCATCCTATTACATCAAATAATTGAGGTAAAAATTATTTGCCCCTAAAACTACTAAAAAAATATGGCCTGTTCTATTCAGTTAGCTGCAAAATATTTTTAAAATATACAAATTCTACTAAGGTTATAACCTTATTATATTGGTGGGCAAAGAAACTATTCCATGAAAATAAGTTAAATTATATTTCTCTATTTACAATTATACATCCCAACAGATGTTGCAACTTTAGTAAACATAATTGGATACATGATGTATAATTGTATATATCTATTTACAATATACATCCCAACAGATGTTGCAACTTTAGTAAACATAATTGGATACATGATGTATAATTAACAAAACCAAAAGACAATGGAGCTTGACATTCATGTGTGCATTTGAATATTCCAACAATAGTTGATTCTTCTATGTACACTTGGTGTCTGGTCTCAAGTGTGATATATTCAAAAGGAACAATCCAGTTTAACTTTCCCACAGCACTGCTAAAGGATCTCTACATTATTGAGTTGCTTGTTTGCTACTACTTGCTTGTTTACCATATAAACTGTCGAGTGTTAGACCTGCAACAAGTACAGAATATCAGCATTTTCAATGCAAATTTATTACTAAATAGATTGCAAGAAAAAAAAATATGTATGCACACTACACTCAATACAGACAGCTTCTTTCTGCAATCAAATTCTCAGAAGCAAATATCTATTTTGTTTGGAATTAAAAAAAACTCTGTATATATATAATAGTTTCACTCACTATATTTAATGCAGTTATTAGTGCAAAGTTAATTTTGTTCCTTCCATTTATCTTCATATATAGCATTACACTGCACAATGGCCATGTCACAAAAACTTCGAAGTTTAGAAAATCTTGAACAGTTGTTCACCTAATGCATTTTAATACCAAAATTATATTTATGTTGAAAACTAGTTCATGGATTCATTAGTAATGTCTAGGAAATCTGTTTTAATGTGATGAAAATATTTAAGTCATTAAAATCATGTTTTATGGAAAAAGGGTGTATTTGGCTGAAAAGAAAGATTATATAATAACAATATGAAAAAAAAATTAATCTTTTACATTTAGTACATACTTCTTTTCTGATTTTTTTTGTTATTCTCAATATATGATTATTTACCTGTAAAAGACTATCACTTTTATGCATCTAGTTCAAAAAGTTACTACAAATACATGGGTACTAATAACAGTGATGCAGTGTTATTTCCAAAACTATATACTGTTCCAGAAAAATTATAATAGGAAAAGTATCAGGGTTGGGTTGTTTGGGTTGTTTTACCTCTGAGCGGCACTTTTTTGCACACCATGGGCTAAATAGCCAGGTCACATGGACCCCGAAGGCTCAGAGAAGGTTGGGGGAGGGAACCCACTGGAACAGCTGTTGGGAGACAGATGGTAACCTCCCGTCAAGGCCATCCAGCGTGTTCTTTTACGTGCACAGGGTATGGCTCTCCCACACACGGGCCCACAGCTTAATGTCCCATCCGATGGACGGCGGCCTTTCCAAGCCTATCGGTGTCCCCTACTGACCGTGGGCAGGGCGGGGAATTTTGCGGAGATAAATCTCAATGCTGACCCAGCTGGGACTCGAACCTGGGAACTACAGATTACGAGCCTGGCACGCTACCGACTGAGCCACCCCCGCCCCAGGAAAAGTATCAGAAACTCTTGAAAGATAATGTCTAGCATTAGCTGGTATACACATGGCAGAGTCTTGAAAGATAATGTCTAGCACTAGCTGGTATGGTTGCCTAGGTACTATGCGAATGAGGATGCTTTTGTGTCAGGGTTGCCAAGTGCTCATGAAAAATAAAAGCTTAAATTGAACATGTCCATTAAAATATTTAGATGTTTATTAAAAAAGCAATACATAATTAAGATACCAATTTATTATGTATTGCTTTTTTAATAGAAATTTGTAAAGAACTATGAAAACAATATTTCAAAGAATATAAAACAGAATTTAAGCATTTGAATAATTCCAGCTCAACTACTATGGAAAAGTTAAATTTCAAACCAACACCAAAAATTCGATTTAAAAATTACAATTTCTTAACACTAGTACAAAACCAAAAATATCTGCAATGAGTGAGCTACTAAAGAGCCATTACGAGCTCTACTAAGTGACTTATCACAAATCAGTAAGTAGAAAATGTAAATTCACAAAATATAAAATTGCAAAATTCAAATTTCACAAACCATTGTCATGTGAAATTCATGAAAAAAAATTAACCTATGAGGTATGATTCTAATTACTCTTAGCTTTTACCACTTTTATAGTATTTTTAGCACAATAAAATTTGATGCCTTTATCACCTAAAACAATATTTCTCATACTTCAAAAGATCCAATATTTTACTTTAAACTAATAATTTAATTCCTGAGGAGCAGTCTTAATTTATTCAGTTCTGTATTGCCGTCCCATGGCCGAGTGGTTAGCGCGCTTGGCTACTGATCTAAGGGACCTGGGTTCGAGCCCTGGGTAAGGCATGGATGTATGTGTCGTTTTTCTGCTGAGGTCCTGCCATCCTCTCAGATCTTCTACTGTGGCATATAAACTGACAGGCTCCTCTCAGACCTCTGTGGCAAGCAGCTGCTTGAGGAGGTATTTATTATTTTTTATATTGCACCCATTAGCAAATTTTAATGATATAACAGCAGATATGAGAACCCATTTTAAAATCATAAATAGAATATATATATACATCCATATTTTTAATAACTTTTCTTTAAAAATTACTCAGAATAATATTAAAATATAATTAGTAGCTATTTTGCAAAATAACCTAATATTTTTTTTCAGCCAAAGCAGGTAGGATTATGCAACTGGTACAGCATTCCAGCAACTGTACTGTATTTTTTTTTAACTAAAGTATTTCCAAAAACTGCAATAGAATAATCTATTAATTAGTCTAATGACAGTGCTTGATTACTGGATAAACTGTTCAAAAAAAAAAAAGTTATCCCAACTTAATCAGTGTCTTAGTAGAGTATCAAAACACTATTAGGTTACATTTTCTTTCAATAAATATATTTCTAAATACTCGTTTTTAATCATTGGAAAGAAAACATTAATAAATATGAGAATACAAAACAGTTAAAATATTAGAAATATCTAACCTGCAAATACTAGAGCTGTTCCAAACCATTGCCTAGGCATAAGCTTATTTCCAAATATAATAACAGATCCCAATACAGTGAAAAATTTCCTAGTTGTGGTAATAATAGAACATGGCAGAGGTCCAAAGTCACTCACTGTCAGAAAGATGAAGAGCTGAAATAAAAATAGAAATTACAAAATGTGAGACAAATTTTTTCTTTTTCAGATAATTGCATTTAATGTTAATATTGGACTTTTTAGCAGTTATGATTTTTTAGGTGCTACATTTTGCTCATATTAAGTTTGAATCACACCATTATGGTTTCACAATTTTATAAAAAAAAAGTCTGAGGACCTTGGAGGCCCAGTGTAGATGCACAATAGAGGAGTTTCTTCAGCGACTTAATAAAAAAAAAAGAGAGAGGGTAGATTTGATATGCCAGCCTGCAATCTAATCTAGGAATAAAAATAAAATCAACATTTAATGTATTTTAAATAGTTTGTCATATATTTTCAATTTTATATTGTCTAAAATTCGAGCCCCGGATAAGGCATTGATGCGTGTGTTGTTTTTCTGCTGAGGTCCTGCCATTCTCTCAGATTTTCTACTTTGGCATATAAACTGACAGGCTCCTGTCAGACCTCTGTGGCAAGCAGCTGCTTGAGGGGGTATTTATTTTTTTTAATTTATTGTCCCATTGAAAAAATGTCCTTACACTTGAAAATATTTCAAAAAAAAAAAAAAAAAAAAATTTGGATATTTAAACAATTTGTGAAAAAAAGGTTAAAAATATTTTTTTCCCTACATATTGACCTAAATGTGACAGCTGAAGCAATGATTTGTGCTGTGCCCATCACTTAAATTTTCAGGTACAAAGCTACTTGAAAAAGTGTGGCAACACCTTTATAAATGAGCTGGTTTCATTTCAGAGTTTGCAAGTTATAAAAACATCATTCCACTGTATAACATTATATATATATATTCTAAATAGGAATTTAGAATACTGAATTCAAATATTTTTATTCATTTCCAATATCATGAGCAGATTTGGAGTAATATATAAAGAAAAAATTGTGGTTATGCTTTATAATTTTTTTATTGAATTTTTTAACTTCTTATATTCAATTTTCCATGTTTCGGACTAAATATTATATGATTTAGTTCAAATAATTAAAAACTGAGTGCCTTCAGAGATATCATCTAGCCAACAGTCACAATTGTCCCATGTGTGCAGAATGAAACTGCACACTCATTCTTTGCTACCGAAGCCTGGATAACAAACATTCCAGTGATAACATTCTTCTAATTCAATGGACTGAAAATACATGTTCCATATATCATAATACATATTACATGTTCCACATGTCATAAATATGGAACTGCTCTCCCTCCAAAACAGTTTCATTCTGAAACTTTAAAATTTCATCAAACTCTCTCAGAGTCTGTGAAAAAATTTCATTCCAGTGTGAAATCTCTCCATTTGGTCTTTATGATGCCAAAAAGTTCTTATCCATCTTTGTTAACTTGACATCAGATGACTTTCTGTAGATTGGGATATAAAGACAAGCAGCTAGGTATCCCTATCCTAGCAGCTAGGTATAAAGACAAGCAGCTAGGTAAACTCTATCAAGACAAAATAAAAATGAAAAATATATCTCAAAACAGCTAAAGAATTGTAAAAAAAATTAAAAAATATTTCTAAACATATAAAGTTTAACTGAAGCACTGAAATTCAATCACTTCAAGATCAAGCTGCATTACTGCTACAGAAAATTTTAATTTTAAAATAATGAAAAAATAACATGCTGACAATAATAATAACATAACATTTGATTAAGTAATTTCTAATTTTAAAGGATGGTTAAGAAATATATTATAATGTAATTAAAAATATCACCAAGTCCACTGTTATTTGAGGTAGTCACCACTTGAAGCTGGCAAAATCTGTGTATAGTTTCATTTAAGCCTTCAAAATGATTATCATTATTTTTAATTGCAGTATATACAAGGGTTTATCAAAATAATGGATATGCATACTATTTGTGGAGAATATTTTATAAATAAGCTGTAGACCCACCTTGGGTGTTCAGAACAGATGCAATTCGATGTGGAATAGACTTATACAGGTCATGCACATACGGTAATGGAATGTGGGACCATTCTTCCTGTAAAATATGGCCCAACTATGCCAGTGATGCTGGAGGTGGAAAGTGTAATCTGCCCTTGTGCTCCAGATATTCCCACAAATATTCAATAATATTGAGGTCTGGAGATTGAGGTGGCCAGGGTAGCTGCTACTATATCTCATTCTCATGCTCTGCAAACCACAACTTGACCCATTTCGCACAATGCATGGGTGCATTATCCGCTTCAAACCAGGGACAGTCATTATGGAACAATGCCCACAACATTGGGTGCAGGTGGTCTCCGAGAATGGATTCATACATTGCGGATGTGACATGACTCTGCAGAATAACTAATGGCCCTAAGGAATGCCATGATATGGCACCCCATACCATCAGGTATCCACTTCCATGCTTCACAGTCAGAACCAAACAGTCGGGTGGTACACTTCTGCAGGTTTTCGCCTGATGTACTCTACCAGTGGTGGGAAACAATGTGTACCATGCATGATTCATCAGACCAGATGAACATTGCCAGTCTTTAGCATTCCAGTTTTTATGTGCTTTGCACCACCTGACACATTTTGTTGCATTGATATTGATAATCAGAGGTTTGTGGATTGCAGCACAGTCATAAATACTAGCATGATGAAGTTCCCGATGAACTGTTATGACGGAAACAGGATTACTCCGACTGGTGTTCAACTCTGCTACTATTTGCAGTGATATGATCTTGTGTTTCCGTTGTACAATCTGTACCAACATTTGCCTATTCCTATCTGATAACTTTGTATGGCATCCAGAATTTGCTCCTTTGGAGGCAATGCCCTGTCCTTTTTGATAGATAGTCATAATCTTTGATACAGTTCCTAGTGTTACACCTATTATTTCTGCCATTCTGGTTACAGAATCTCCTGCAAGATGTACAACAATGATCATGCCTTTTTGGAGATTCACTGAGATCTGACATTATTGACAATTACACCATGACAGCTGTTTCACCTGCGGCACTGCTATGTAATAGCCGACATCATACTTCTCTTTATATACCTCACATTGTGGGTGACATCATCCCTGTAATATGCATATGGTGCATTACATGTACTCCAGTCACCGTTGGTGTTTGCATTATTTTGATAAACCCTTGTATTTAAGGAAAAATAAAAGCAATTCTAGAAGTAGCAAAGTGAAAAAAAAGTTTTTAAAATTGAGTCTACTAAAATATTGACAGAAAAGCTATTTCTGGATGATGCAGTTTCTGCTACTAATAAAAATATTTTTCTGTTAGAAGTTTCAAAAGCATTGCAGCTTTGCAAGATTCAAAATGGTATATACAACTGTGAAACCAGTACCAATTGATAATCTATTTATGTACCAACTGTGTTGAAGCTCAAACAGCATAAAGCCATTCCAGAACAAAGTCAAAGGCTATTCCATTACAAGGAAGTGGTTGAGAGTAATCACAAGAGATCCCAAGGATTACATTTTCAGGCTTAGCATTATTTTGCAAAGTGGAATCAATAGGTAAAAATGTTAAATTTTAAAAACATATTTTCAAGTTCATTTAAATTTTTTCAAAATGCTGATTTATGTTTAAAAAATTAAAATTTACTGTAAGTAAATGTTTTATGCACCACTAGAATATTTACTAGGATGGCAAAAGTGAAAATGGTAAGCCCAGCTTGGACACACAAAGGATAATTACTTCATTACTATACATTATTTTATAGTTCATTTACATACAACTCAAGATCTACTCATGATGTTGGGAATTTACAAAATGATTGAATTCAGCATTAAACTCAATTCAGAATACATGTGTATATTCATGTACCAGAATAATTTTCTTTTATATATACTGAAAGAACAATTTATTATACACATCACACCCATCCACAAACCTGTTACACTCTGACACAATAATGTGGCCAGCCAAAACTCCTTGCAGGCTAGAAATAGGTTAGATAAGCTCACCAGACAAAAAATTAGTCACCATTGGCTGAATGTCACTTGATAATGTGCAACACCTCCGTGCATCAGAAGAACAGCCGAAATCCTGTCTGGCATGGATACCACTAGTGTGTGGATGTAGTGCACATCAATATTCATCCACTCTTCAAGCAGCAAATACCGTAAGTTTGGCCAGATGGTGGGATGGCGTTTCACTTGTTGCCCCAAATAGTCCCACAAGTTTTCTATGGGATTCAAATCCGGGGATTTGGCGGGCCAGTCAAGATGTTCGAAGGCTTCAGAATGCTTGTCATGCAAATCTGACATACTTCGAGCCCTGTGCACACAAAAATTATCATCTTGGAAGATTGGGGTATCCTTCTGGTGTTCACTGTGGAGATGCTGCACAAAAGGCAACATGTGGTCATCCAGTAGCTCCATATAGCCCTTCTGGTTCAAGTGTGACATCACCGCAACCAAATGACCCTTTTCCTCATACATGAAACACCCTCAGAACATCACAGAGCCTCTTCCAGCTTGAACAGAACCTTACACACAGTTCGCATGGAAGGCTTCATGCAGCTTACAATGTACCTGTCACCTTGCATCATTCATGTACAAGCAAAAACATACTCATCTGACCAGATCACATGCTTCCAAGAGTCAACAGTCCAGTCTTTGTGGCGCTGTGCCCACTGTAGCCATGCAGTCTTGTGCAGAGCTGTTAACATGGGTCTCTTCCGTTGTACTCTGCTCCAGATATCCATGGCATGCAGTTCCCTTCAGAGTTTTGTTTGAAAATAGTTTGTTGTAGGCCTGCATTGACTGACTGGAGCAATTCCTTCCTCATTGCAAAGCAGTTTGCCCTAACAGTGCATGACACACTGCAACAGTCCCTATTGGTGAGCATAGTCTTTCTGCCACAGTTCTGGCAATGATTAGCAGTGGACTGTGATGTATGCCACTACTGGAAGACCCTTTGGACAGTATGTTTCAACACACCTGTGAAGGCAGCAACTTCTTGTACACTATGCCCTTTGGCTCCACCAAATGCAATAACACTTTTTTGTCACTCATTCACATCTTTGGCATGATCCTTGTTTCACAGAGCAACTAATACACGTGGCACATAACCACTTCTTGTCACTGTATGAACCCTGTAGTGCATGGCAGAGCTATTTGTGGGATGCACTTATTACTGGTGCACCCTCTATTGCTGTTGAACAGACGTAATCTTCTTACAGTGGGAGATGACTAACTTTTTTGTCTGGTGAGCTTACTAACCTGTTGTACAGCATAACTGTAATTGTTATGATGGGTAAACACTATGACCTGAGAAAGTTGATCATGGGCAGAGTGTTGGTGTGAGGAAGATGTGGTGCTCCAAATCAGTGAGTGCAGAACTTCTGGGATTTCTGCTCGCAACCATTGCATGTGTACACCAGGACTAGATCAAAACTGGTAAAACCTATACCTGTGTGAAAAATGTGCCTGTAACTGGGCTGTTGATGTTCAAGGTCAGCACTGCCTCTCCTGCACCATAATGTCTGAACAGAGGGCCATAGTGCAGATAATAATGTTGGCATTCAATGATAGGGCAGCTACAAGGCTCGTGCAAAGACCATTCTATATACAACAGGGATATGGCAGCTGATGCCCACATTAAACAGCATGTCACTGGGCTATGAGGCTGCAGTGGGTGAAGGAACATCACCAAAGGACCGTGGAAGAAACAAGTAACTTGGCCAGATGAATCGAGGTTCCAATTACAACATGCTGACAAGAGGTTGTGTGACACAGACCACACAAGGCCATGGACTCCATCAAGTCAGGGTGTTAAAGCCTAGTGGAGGCAGTGTAATGTTCTTGAATATGTTTACATGAGCCACCTTGGAGCCCTGGTACCTATTGAGACCACCACCACGCAAACTATGTTGACATATTTGCCGATGATCTACATTCATACCTGGCTATCCATTTCCCACTGCAGGATCCCTTTCAAAAAGACAATGTCCTGTCTCATCGCTCCCCTTTGGCAAAGGATTGGTTGGAGGAGCATTCCAGCGAGTTCCCAACCCTTGAATGGCCCTCTCACTCTCCAGATTTGAATCCTATTCAGCATCTGTGGCATATTTATGTGGAACGAAGTGGAGTGATGCATTCGAGCCCAAAACCCACCATCAGCAACTCTCAGCACTTTATGGACGGCCTTTCAGTGTATAACTCAGAGCTCTGAAACACAAAACAGCTCATTTGTAAAGTACTATCCAACTTTTTTCAAGTAAATGTAGTATTGTTTCTGTTTGACTAATTATTTTCAGTTAAAACTTTGACTATGTTTGTAACAAATATTTTTTTTTAATGAAATTATTAGTTCACTATTAAAGATGGTTGTTGATGATTTTTAAGATAGATAGTTATCCATTTCCAAACATAGATGGCACCATGAACGAATCAAATAATATGAGGGAAAGTATATAATTCACATTACTGAAGAAAATGTTAGCACATCTGGCATGTTACTTGGAGGAGTGGGTTTGAACCCCACTCACACCAAAACTAAATTTTTTCAGCTAATTCATGAGTCCCATGTCTACAGGACATCTGTGATACTTTACTACTAAATTAAAGATTATGTTTGCTAATAATTATTGATATTACATCTCTAAAAAAAATGAAGATTAAATTCACAAAATCGTATATCCATTTATGATTTTTGCAAACATTTTTAATGTAGTCAATGAATGTTGGGTTGGGTTGTTTTACCTCTGAGCGGCACTTTTCTGCACACAATGGGCTAAATGGCCAGGTTACATGGACCCCGAAGGCTCAGAGAAGGTTGGGGGAGGGGACCCACTGGAATAACTGTTGGGAGATAGATGGTAGCCTTACGTCAAGGCCATCCAGCGTGTTCTTTAACGTGCACAGGGTATGGCTCTCCCGCACACGGGGCCACGGCTTAACGTCCCATCCGACGGACGGCGGCCTTTCCAAGCCCATCGGTGTCCCCTGCTGACCGTGGGCAGGGCGGAGTCAATGAATGCCTTTCTTTAACTAGCAGCAATGATTTTAAAAACATACACTTACCTGCCCTAATGCACTAGTAATTGAGAAAGCCACTATATTGTAGATAATTAGAGGATATTTTTCTACAAATGTGAGAAATTCCCAAATTTCTCCAGTTAGAAGAACACCTAAAATGAAACAAATGTATAATATTAATCTATGTATATTTCAGTATCTGAAGTACCTTTCAAAAGTTTTTTTTTTTAAAGAAAGCAACTCAAGTGCAGTGGAACTTGAGTTGCTTTCTTTAAATATTAATTATTTTTAATCTTATCTTGAATTAACTAATATACAGAAATAGGTTCTGAAAAATAAATTAAAATTCTAAGGAAAAAAAAGCAAATGAGCATTAAAAACGTGTCTCAAACTCGTCGGCAGAGATTTTCAAAAAGTGAAAAAAATTATAATTCCAGGATTTTAAGGGATATACTATCATTAAAATTTCATTGTCATAAAGAAAATAGAAGATAGTAGAGTAGGTTTGGTTATAAACAGAGCTTATTATAGAACTTAAAGTGTCAGGTTTCTCAAAATGCATGTGGCCAAGATAATTTAACTTTTTTCGGCAGAAAAACAATTGAACTCCTGCAATAGTGAACCCTCTTTGGACACTAAGAGTTAGAGTTAACAGAAAATTTTATATTTAGATGGATGGAATGCAAGCTTTTAACTTTTGATAACATTCTTAATGCTCTGACTAGTGACTATAATACTCCAAAAGATTATTAAACTTCTTCTCTTTGGACCTGATCCAAATTAAATTAAAACGCCAGATAGCATATCGGGCACTAGAATGGAGCCTGGTACCAAATTAACTTGCTAAATAAAGTTAAGTGAGGGTTCATAAGATATATAGGCATTACTTATTGAGTAAGAAATAAAAAAATAGTCATTTTATTAAAGTTATATCTTAACCCTTCCAGTGTCCACGTTGTCTGTATACATTCAGAGAATCTGAATTGAGAGGCCAAGGATGTATGTATCCATTTTTAGTACAACAAAAAAAAATTGCTGCTGAAATTCATATATATATATCTTATAAAAATATATAATTCAGGCTTAAAAAATAATATTTTGTTTTTTAATTTGATGCATATTTTATTAAATTACAATATAAATAATTTTATAAAACCATGTGATTGCCATTTCTTAGAAGCACTAAACAGTATTGTCGATTTGCTTGTTAATGGTCCTATTTGCTGAAGCAACCTTCTGATTTGAACTCACAGTTTGATATCAACTATTATTAAAATTTTCCTTAGATTTTCAAAAATCTCCTAAAAGTTAGCAAAAAAAAACTATTTTTAAAAACGATAGATTTTGGAAGTAATTACAAAGTATGTACCACCATTTTTTTTTCTGTTTCACTCTTTTCTGTCATAAACCTATTTCAGTATTCCCAAAATTATTTTTATCATTTTTTCCCAGCATTCTATGCATCTTTCTCGCTCTTAAAAACGAAACTGGAAGTAAACACATCTTTCTTAGAAATTCTGGTTGCAGCTGCATTTAATAAGTTAGGCTTCACTGAGGCAAACAAGACGCAGATGGTTAAGACATGCAATCTCTGTTGCGTGTGCTATAAGTGTTGTTTACAGTTTTGGCCCAGCATATTGGATCATCATCATCATCCTCAAGCAGCCATGGGCTACGGAGGTCCAACCAGACCATGCAATTTAGTTCTCCAAGCAAGTCTATCCTGAGCTACATCTACTGCATCTGGCCACTGCATACCAATTCTAACAAGGTCCTGTTTGACATTGTCTACCCACCACATCCTAGGTCTCCCCTTCTTTCTGAGGCCTTTAGGCACACTGTTCATAACCCTATTCGCCAATCTATAATTATCCATATGGGCAACATGGTGAAACCAACGGAGTCTCTCTCTGCACAATATGCTGCTTAAAGGAGGTTGCCATCATTAGTTACAAAGTTGAACCACCTAATGCCCAAGATAATACGTAAGCATCTAGAATCAAAAGCATCTAGATTCCTGTTATCTTGTTTACAAAGTGTCCAAGTTTTACTACCATAACTAACCCTAGAAAGAACCAAACTATTATACAGTCTAATTTTAGTCTTTAGGTGTATACGCCTATTTCTCCACACTCTCCATAGATTCTTAAAAGTCCCGGCAGCAATCCCTATTCGTCTGTTAATCTCGTGCCGCACATCACCATTATCTGTTATATAGCTCCCAAGATAATTAAACTGTGACACCTGCTCAAGACTGCAACCATTCAGATTAACTGAATCACAGCCTGCCTGACCAATTTTCATCACTTTAGTTTTCTCTCTGTTTATAACCAAACCTACTCTACTACCAGTCTCATCAACAGCTCGAAAGAGTTCATCTCATCAACACATTTTAAGTTTGAAATCTGGCATTTCAAGTTTGACTGAAATGCCAGTTGACACTGGATAATATCATACTATGTAATTTACATGTATTAGCAGACTGATAAGAGTAAAATTTTATATGTTGCTTTTTGTATCAATATATTATTGTTAACCCCCTTCTCTTGAAAAAACTAAACAGGTTCAGTTCTAACTTAACAGTACATTATGTGCCATTACTTAGTTTCAGGGCCGTGCTATGATGCAGAGAGGCGGCCGCATCAGGCGGCACCGTAAGGGGGCGGCATAAGCAGCGAAATTAAAATACAATTTGAATCATTCAATAATTGAAAATCTTTACGCAACGTTTTTCTATATTGGTCTATGTTATTCCGATATTGATGTTTACGATTTACGATTTATCGTACGCCTCTGCCTAAGCGCTTTCGGTACCCTTTGATCTCGGTTTCTGGTGCAGGTGCATTTGACGAGCGCTCGCCGAAAGACTTTTGATCTGACAGCGCGAAGCTATTATTTCTGTTTGTAATATACCGCGCGGCCGCTCCTAAAAGCTGAGGCAGCAATTATCATAAAAGACAATTGCACGTGTTACGTGTTGATAGTTCTGCTTTGAGCTTACAATTATTGACAATATTTGATTTTAATGTTAGTTTGTCATGAGAAGTGGCTGTGCTGTATTTAAATCAGTAAATCAAATATATATCTGTATCAGTATAATATTTGTGCATTTATACTAATTCAGTTTTTGTGTGTAGATCAGGTAAGAGAATTATTGTTTTTTACAGCAATTGTAGCTACTTATTATCATTGAAAATGATTATGTTATGACAATAGGGACTCGAATTAAAAAGTAGCATTTGCATGGACTTGGGTATATCTCAGGTGCGGAACGTGTGCCCCTGTGTGATAGATAGAGAGTTATTTAGGTAATATTGGGCTACTTTTGCATTCTGTGTGTGATAGAGAGAGAGTTGCTTAGGAAATATTTGCATTTGCCTACTTTTGCGTTCGTTATTTATTGCTCTATTTTTACCAAATTCATATACGTTGAAGTGGAGACAATACAATAACAAGTTAAAGAAAGGCATATGTCAAAACGGCTGCTAGTTGTCAATTTGACAGATATTCGTTATCTATTTATTATGTTCTGTTACCTACAAATCTTACTAGCTTTGCAACTCATTTCTATCGTTATTTTATCTACCCTACTTTAATAGCATGTAAGCATCATAATATTTAATCATTTTCAATGACCCCTCTTCCCCCCCCCCCCCCCCCCCCCCCCTGGTTACATCTTTGTGAAGGACTGTGAATTTTTATTTAATATTTTTATTACAGTATGGAACAGAAAAGTAAAAAATTGTCTGGAAGTCAATATAAAAAGAAATGCTTAAAGAAAGAGGAACAAGGAAGAAAGCTAAGCTATGTTATGAAGGAATTCTTAGCACAAAAGTCCTGTTTAGATGAGCCGTCCACATCCACATCAACAGAAACTGCTTTTGATTTGCCAAATAAAAACTCAGTGCCGCCCCAATCACTTCCAGAAGAAGTTGTTGAAGAGAGCCAAAAAATAACACCATCAGAAGTTCATCAAGAGCCGGGTAGCAGTAGCAGCCAGCAGATATTAAACGAAATTCCTTCTATCCTGCATGTCATCTGAAACTCGTCAAATACTGGTTGAGAGGGGTCCACATCAAATTAAAGAATTCGAGTTTCTTATTAATAAAGGAAAGCGTAGATTTTCGCCCTCGCATTATTTGAAAGTGTTGAGCAATAGTGAAGTCGTTGAGAGTTGGTTGATTTACTCTGTTATAAATGATGCCGTTTTTTGCTTTTGTTGTATATTATTTGATAATTCGTCTGCTATTAATGACTGGCCCAAAAAAGGTTATTCTGACTGGGGAAATCTTATAAGAGCCCTCACAATGCACGAAAAGTCTGTAAATCACAGAAATGCTTTTAGAGCATGAAAAGAATTGGACATTCGATTAAAGCAGAAAAAAACTATTGACACTGAATATC
This sequence comes from Ryuthela nishihirai, assembly GCA_038380435.1. Classification (NCBI taxonomy): domain Eukaryota; kingdom Metazoa; phylum Arthropoda; class Arachnida; order Araneae; family Heptathelidae; genus Ryuthela; species Ryuthela nishihirai. The sequence goes on along the minus strand of JAWZYU010000003.1, from coordinate 89,302,360 downwards.
AACGAATTATGGATATGGAAATTCAGCATTGGAGAGGAGTTCTAAAAAGAATTATGTCAATAATTAGACTATTGTCCTCACAATGCTTAGCTTTTCTTGGAACAACTGAACATTTGTTTCAGCCTAATAGAAGAACATTTGTTTCAGCCTAATAACGGAAACTTCCTAAAGTTGGTAGAATTGCTTTCTGAGTTTGCTCCAGTTATGGAAGAACATATCAGGAGAGTTCAACGCGAGTCTGATAAATGGTTTGTGACTTATCTAAGCAACAATATACAAGATGAATTGAGAATTTGATGGGAAATGTAATTTTAAACAAAATTGTCGAAATAACAAAAATCGCTAAATATTTTTCGATAATCGCCTATTTTACCCCAGACGTAAGTCATATTGAACAGCTCTCATTAACAATAAGAGTTGTCGTTTTAAACTCCATTCAAAATAAATATGAAATTGAAGAATTCTTTATTGGTTTTTTTGAAGCTAGTGATTCAACCGGTGAGGGTTTGACAGAACTTATTCTGCAGAACATCATTTTTTGGTGTTCTACAGAATAAGGAAAAGTTAGGTTTTGAGTTAAAGTTGCTTAGGGGACAAGGCTATGACAACGGAACTAATATAAAAAGAGTAAGAAAGGGTGTACAAAATAGAATACTTGAAAAATATCCAAGGGCGTTTTATGTGCCTTGCACATGTCATTCTTTAAACCTAGTTGTGAATGATGCAGCGTCTTCTACAGAAACAACAACTTTTTTTTCTATTGTACAAGAACTTTACACTTTTTTTTTCTGGTTCTACAAAGCGTTGGGAAGTGCTAAAAAATATGTTTCACAATTAACTCTAAAACCATTGAGTGCTACTAGGTGGTCAAGCACAGTAGATGCGTTAAAACCTTTACGATTTCAACTTTGCGAAATCTATGATGCATTATTCCAAATAATAGAAGACATCAACAGAGATGCAGAAACTAAAGTTAAAGTAAGGGGGTTAGCAAAAAATATTAAAAATTACAAGTTTATATGCGGTGTAATACTTTGGTATGATATTTTATTTGAAATAAATTCAGTCTCGAAGCTATTGCAATCTGTAACTATAAATTTGTCAGATTGTGTAAGGATGTTATCAGAAACCATACAAAAAGTGAAAAGTTATAGACAATCCGGATATGATTAGATGAAAATTACTGCTAATGAGATTGCAGAGAATCTTGAATGCAGTTCAGAATTTCCTGCCGAAACTGAAGTTAGAGCCAGAAGGAAAAAGCGTCAATTTGACTATGAAGAAGCTGTCGATCAACCCTTAACAGAGGAGAATAAATTTAGAATTAACTTTTTCAATTATATTCTGGACATTACCCTTAATTCTCTGAATGAACGATTCACGCTTCTGGAAACCCATAGCAAAAAATTTCAGTTTTTATACGACATTTTAAAAATCAAGGATATAGATGACAAAACGCTAGAAAATTATTGTAAAAGTCTCCAGTCAATACTTTCGGTCGAAAATGAATCAGATATAAATGCAAATGATCTTCAAGAAGAATTACGTGATGTATCTCGAATGCTACCATATTCTATGAAACCTTTGGATGTTTTAAATTATTTGTGCCAAAATAACTTAATTACTTTGTATCCGAATACTGTTGCAGCTCTGAGAATTTTATTAACACTCCCTGTCTCTGAGGCTAGTGGGGAAAGAAGTTTTTCCAAATTAAAATTAATAAAACACTACTTAAGAAGTTCAATAAGCCAAACAAAACTTAGAAATCTGTCATTAATTTCCATTGAATCTACATTGGCTGCCACTCTAGACTACACATCCCTAATTAACGAATTTGCTAAAGTTAAAATTAGAAGGGTAAAACTGTAGTAGATTGTTGTTGTTGATATTATTTTAACGTAGTTTATATTTTCAAATTAAAAATAGTATTCGTACATTTTGTGCAGTTTTTTTTAAATCACAATTGGTTATTTTAAAGAAAAAACATTTAAGGGGCGGCATTTCGAAGACTTGCATCATAATGAGAAAATCTACCGCACGGCCCTGCTTAGTTTACATATTAATTTTACAATACCATCAAATTAATTTTAGCTATAAAATGAATATTTGAAATTCATCAAAAATAATCTTGAAATTTTCAGATTGCAATAAATGAATTCTTCTGAAGAATTCATTTGTTGCAATCTGAAAATGCACATCCACTCATCTCAGCAGGCCTTGAATGTTCCTGTTAATAGACATAAAACGATTTTATCATTTAAATGCATTTCACTGTGGCAAAAATATAGAGGTCCAAAAGACTACAGTGTACCTACTGATGTTAGATCATTTTCATCATATTTAGTTCACTTTTTCCATTGCATACTACTATATCTTTGCAGATGAACATTCAAAGCATGTTTCAGCAAATTTGGCATTAAATGGCCATTTTAAGCATTTCAAATGCATATAATATGAAAAATAAGATTAAAAAAAGTATTATTTAATAATGCCACTCTTTTTACTTTTGCTGAAACAGTCCAATTTTTAAGCTTAAGTTTACTTCAGTTAAAATATATGGAAGGCAACAACAGAGTCAAATTTCCTATTCCTTGATGAAGAAAATGCATAAAAAGAAGTTGGTGCCCCCACTATATAATTTCAATGGATGTTTATGCAATCTGACTTGCACATGTACAAATTTATTCATTGGCTATCATATCCATGAATATCACCCTACAATTAATTACATGAATAGGCTCCTATTCATGTGATTAATTATAGGGTCTCAATTACATGTCCTCCATGGCAAGGGAATTTTTTTTTATCAAAAGATTTTTCTTCTTCAGTACTCCCTCTCTCTATCAGAGCTGAGGAATGAGGGAAACATGATCAACAAAGTATTGTTTGCTTTTAGCATGTTATTTTCACAAAGCAATATATGTTCAATAGTCTCAAAGAACATCTTACCCTATGATGAAAAACGAGTGGCAAGAAAAAAAAATTATTACAAAAAAAGTTATAAACTAACTGTTTAGAGCAGTGGTTCTCAACATTTTATGTTTCAGGTACCCTTTGGAAATGTGTATGCAACTGGCGTACCCCTTGTATAGATAGATAAAACTATAGTTAAAGTATAACGATGGTTATTTTTACTTTGTTACTAGATCTAGCGACTTTTGAGCTCTCACACACAGCGTACCCCACGTTGAGAACCTCTAGTTTAGAGTAAAACACTTTAAAAAGCATTTCCTTTCAGTCAAAGGTGTAAAATAAGGTTTCAAAGGTTAAAAGATAAACACCAAAAGCATCTATTAATGCAAGCATACTCCTGGTTAAATTGACCATTATTTAAATAACACATTGGGTTGTTTTACCTCTGAGCGGCACTTTTTTGCACACCATGGGCTAAATGGCCAGGTCACATGGACCCCGAAGGCTCAGAGAAGGTTGGGGGATGGGACCCACTGGAACAGCTGTTGGGAGACAGATGGTATTCTCCCGTCAAGGCCATCCAGTGTGTTCTTTAATGTGCACAGGGTATGGCTCTCCCGCACACGGGGCCACGGCTTAACGTCTCATCCGACGAATGGGGGCCTTTCCAAGCCCATCGGTGTCCCATACTGACCGTGGGCAGGGCGGGGAATTTTGCAGAGATAAATCTCAACGCTGACTCAGCTGGGATTCGAACCTGGGAACTACAGATTACGAGCCTGGCGCGCTACCGACTGAGCCACCCCCACCCCAACACATTGGCTTTATCACATCAAAATATACGTAAACCTCAACTTACAAAGTAATGTGTACCATGAAATGTGTTTGTAAGCTGAACATTAAGTAGAATTCATTTTCCCCTATAAGAAATAATGTTAAATCTGTTAACACATCCCTTCCTTATCACCAAAAATCAATTTCCTTCTTAAAAAATAAGCAAGTTACTGAACACTTTTAGAATACATTCCCATATTTTTTAACTGAACATAATAATCATGTACAATGCACACAATGTTTTATGACTCAACATTTAAAATACACTATATTGCAAAAAGAGTCCGGACACTTTATGTTAAGTGAACGAATAGCCACATTCAAATCTACCTAACTTTGAAAATAAGCTTTTTACGGAAAAAAGTCACAAGACATAAATTGAAGATCTCAGTCAGAGCTCTCTAAATCTCTATTTTCTATAATATTAATATAATATTTTAGAGTTATGGAAGCTATAATATTTAACAACAGATGTTATCACACACCATACTTCCAAAACATTTCCCTCCCAAATTGATAAAAACTGAAAAAATCCTTACAGAAAATTCAAATATTGCATTTATATTGTGAACAACTTGTTATAGTTGTGATTTAACTTTCTGAATAAATTTTCAAAACTAGCAAAAGTTTCACTTAAATGCTTTCAGCATCCATAACTCTTTAAACATTAGATTAATATTACAGAAAATAGAGATTTAGAGAGCTCTGACTGAGATCTTCAATTTATGTTGTGACTTTTTCCGTAAAAAGCTTATTTTCAAAGTTAGGTAGATTTGAATGTGGCTATTCGTTCACTTAACATGAAAGTGTAGTAGTAGTAGCATTTATTTCCACTCATAATCCATACATATATATATATCACAAATTTTGATACATGATAATAACAATGGTGGAAACACAAATACACAAAACCAACAAAAAATAAAGCAAGAAAAATAAAAACTACACACATATTTTTAGTTATTACATGCCGAAACCAAGGGGCTAATCTGCCTGTCCAGGTTCCATTTTAACTACCAATATTATGTTAAAACTCTAGGCAACCAGTAATGGGAATAATATTCAATTCTTAATATAACTTGATACATCAATAATAAAAGAAAGGATATTCATTAATTATAAATAAAAGATTTAAACGATTGACCGTAAAGTACAATTCATAACTGTTAGTATATGTGTATGTAAATTCTTTTTGACGACAGTCAAATTATTTTCATTTCTCATATCCAGTGGTAACGAATTGTATAATTTTGGTGCCAAATAAGCGAAGTGCCTCTGGAGAATATACTTCTTTGCCAACGGTATTTCAAACATAACTCCTTTCACTCATAAATTGTATTCAAAGTGTTTACTCTCTACCCATTGCTTATTTTGACATAAAAACAATAGAATTTTGTATATATAAACGTTTCTGATATGATGAAAATGAACTAAAGTGGACAGGTCTAAAGTAGAAAAATTAGCACTGAACACTAATTTAAATATTTTTTTTATGTAGCATAAATAAATTATATAAATTAATATCATAATCACCTCCCCAACTACACAAACCATGCTGTATATTAGAGTAAACCCAGGCATAATATAGTATTGTTAAAAATTTCCTGTGTACTATTTTTTGAATATGATAAAATTTAAATAATATGTACCTTAACCACTTTGTTATCTTATTTGCATGAGTCCTCCATTTTAAAGAAGAATCCATTTCAACCCCCAAATAATTGTAATTATATACTCTTTCTAATTAGGGCATATACAATTGGGATTAAGAAGGCAATTTACGTCATATTTAATTTCTGTTAAAGTATCTGTTTTAAGTAATTCAGAATAAAGAAATTTACTTTTATTAATATTCAAATTTAATTTATTCAAAACTAGCCACCTATGTATTTTTAAAAGATCATATTCTACATTTGTTTCCATTTCTAAAATAATATCTGCTGTGTAAACTATTGCAATATCATCAACATAACATATTAATGATCCTCTTAAATGTAAATCGTATAAGTCATTAATGTAAATAGGGAACAAGATGGGACCCAATACAGAGCCTTGAGGTACACCTTTTTTAATTTCCCTATTCACTTTTACCACCTGACTTCTTGCTAAAAGGTAGCTTTTAAACCAATTATAAATATGTCCTCTTATACCACTGGCAAAGAGTTTTTTTAACAGTATTTCCTGATCTACTGTATCGAAAGCTTTTTGTAGATCCAGAAACAGTGTCAATGTTTTTTTACCTGCACCAATGCTTTTATAAATACCTTCCGTTAGTTTCAGAATACAGTGTTTTTACCCTCCCTAAAATCAAACTGGTTCTTGGAAAAAAATCTATGTTGATTTAAAAAATTCATGTCTTTTTTAACAATTTTTTTCAATTAATTTAGAAACACTGACAGCGAGATCGGTCTATAATTAGTCAACAATTGTTTAACACCTGATTTGTAAATTGGGGAAATTAAAGCATATTTTAGTTGATCAATAAATTTTCCTTGTTGTAGTGACAATTAATTAAATAAGTAAAAACATGTAAATTATATTTAGCAATAATTTGTAACATGGACACTGTAATACCATCCGGACACTTTTTGCAATATAGTGTATGAGCAAGCATTTAAAGGCTTGAAATACTTTTATTTCTATAATTGAAGTCCTGCATCTTTCTGCAGCTCACAAGTTACATAGATGCTGTAAACATATCATTAATCCAACTTGGAAAGTTCTCATAAGTGGAAAAAAAAATCAATATTTCCAAAGGGAAGGAAAAATGCAGCTAATAGCTATTATGAAATATAAGCATCTGGTGGCTTTAAAAAGTTACTGAATTTTGGTACAAATCAGATGTTCATAAGTGTGGGAGCTATGTTCATTAACCCTTCCAGTGTCCATGTTGTCTGTATATGTTCAGAGAATCTGAAATGAGGGGCCAAGGACGTATGTATCCGTTTTTAGTACAACAACAAAAAAAATCGATTTTTTAAAAATAAATATTGATGTTGTAACTTCTTCTTTTGTAATATATATCTTATAAAAATATATAATTCAGGCTTAAAAAATTATATTTTGATTTTAAATTTGATGCATATTTTATTAAACTACAATATAAATAATTTTATAAAGCGATCTGATTGCCATTTCTTAAAAGCACTAAACAGTATTGTCGATTTGCTTGTTAAAGTTCCTATTTGCTGAAGCAACCTTCTGATTCAAACTCACAAATCTGATATCAACTATTATCAAATTTTTCAATTTTCGAAAATCTCCTAAAAGTTAACAAAAAAAAAACTATTTTTAAAAACGATAGATTTTGGAAGTAATTGCAAAGTATGTACTGCCATTTTTTTTCCCGTTTCACACTCTTTTCTGTCATAAACCTATTTCAGTATTCCCAAAATTATTTTTATCATTTTTCCCAGCATTCTATGCATCTTTCCAGCTCTTAAAATTAAAACTGGAAGTAAACACATCCTTCTTAGAAATTCTGGTTGCAGTTGCATTTAATTAGTTAAGCTTCACTCAGGCAAACAAGGCCGACACATGCTGTCTCCATTCCGTGTGCTATAAGTGTTTTTTTACAGTTTTGGTCCAGTATATTGGATACCTTTTGTAAAGTTAGTATTTACTTTTTTATATTTAAACCTTAGTTTTCATTTCAATAGATTAATTTTAGGAAATTAGCAATCTTTTGGGCAATTGATAAGTATTGATTTTTTTCATAGTTATGTTACATCATATGGTTGGCCTACAACTTGTTGCTGTGGATATTTTAACATTGCATTAGGCTATATGTTAATTTTATTATTTATTACTTTTCTTGCAAAACTTTGATCTGGTATCATTTTCTGAAAATAAATGAGGTCTTCAATATGGAAGCAAATTCATTTCTCTAGATTTATTTCCATAAGTTAGTGATCTTTCAGTTGGCTTATTTATCGATCTTCTTGAGTTATGCTATATCAGAGGCCATCTTAAAAGTTGTTGCGGATATTTTATTTAACATCCCATTAGGTTATATGTAATTTTTCTTTTATTATTTCTTGTTTTTTTCATAGGAAAAACTTTGAGTGTGTACCGTTTTCTGACAACGAATGTCTTGGATATGGAAGTAATATAGGACTTCCTTGCTACAGAAATCAGTCATCATGTGGGAGGGCAATTTTGGAAAGGCTTCCCCTCCATTAAACTCACTGTGAAAGTCCCCCCCCCCCCTAGAATATAAATTTTCTTTTAAAAAGTTTTTATGTTTATATTGAATGACTTTAAAAGACCCCTCCCCCCCCCCCCTCAGTACTTTGGCTGTGCTACACAGAAGATATAATGCTTTTTTTTGCTTAGGTGCACAATCTTTCTGCACTTAGCCAAGATCACCAAACGTCAACACCCAACGAAAAAATTCATAATGTTTAGCAAAAAAAGCAGCCAAGAAAGTTTTTTTTTGCTATTTCATAGTTCAGAAAATCCCGTGAATGTGAGAAGTCTAAGTTACTTTGTATAACACTGGTCGTGTGTTTAAAATATTCGATACTGAAAAGAATCATTAAAAGTAATAAAAACCATATGTCAGGTTGAATATTATATTATTCTGGGGGAAATTTCCTTTCAATTAATATATAATTTAACTATTTTTATTCTTTGGATTTTTCAAAACGAAGCCTTAATTATATAGTGCGCTCTTTTTTTCACCATATCACATTGAAAAAGGCTTATTAAAATCAATATGCTCATTGGATTGTTTTACCTCTGAGCGGCACTTTTTTGCACACCATGGGTTAAATGGCCAGGCCACAGGACCCCGAAGGCTCAGAGAAGGTTGGGGGAGGGGACCCACTGGAACAGCTGTTGGGAGACAGATGGTAGCCTCCCGTCAAGGCCATCCAGTGTGCTCTTTAACGTGCACAGGGTATGGCTCTCCCGCACACGGGGACACGGCTTAACGTCCCATCCGACGGACGGCGGCCTTTTCAAGCCCATGTGTCCCCTACTGACCGTGGGCAGGGCGGGGAAATTTTGCGGAGATAAATCTCAATGCTGACCCAGCTGGGACTCGAACCTGGGAACTACAGATTATGAGCCTGGCGCGCTACCGACTGAGCCACCCCCGCCCCATCAATATGCTCATAAATTTGTTTATATTATTTATTTTCATAAAATTCGTAATTAAATTCTGTTTAATTTGGTATGTAACATGACCTACTTCCATTGATTGTAGTTTTTTTTTAATTCCAAAGTTGACTTGTTTATCTGACTGAGCACAATTGACTTAAAAGACTGGAATTTTCTCAAAGTATGGTACTGAGAAAAAATTTACAAAACGAAATATTCACTTCAGTCCAAAAAAAATTTCCTTATTCAGAAGTAAATAGCCTTTCTATTCATGCGCATTAAAATCATTTCTACCTATTAGTTTTTTTTTTTAATAAATTTTTATTTGTGTTGCCAGATGCATTTTTTTTTACTACATAACTCTAAAAAAGTCCTATTAAAATATAACTTATAGTCTTTTTTGTTAAATAAAATATTGTATTTTCAGAAAATCCAGAATTAAATGCTGATTAATTTGGCATATAACATGCCATAATTCCTTTCATTAGTATTTGGCAAAAAAGTTTTAAAGTTAATTTTTTTGGGAGCTGTGCATAGGGAGAAAATAGTTTGACCTCTGGATGGAAACCAGTTTTTCAGGCTGGACACTGGAAGAGTTAACTGAATAGAGAGTCACACACTTCTTCAAAATGTTGAATGTACAAATTGTTTGTAACTTGAATGTTTGTACATTGAAGTTCACGTGTATTATTCACTGTGACAGATAATATTCCTCTGCTAATTTTGCTGATAACATTTCATAAACTCCTTTCCAAAATTATTTATTTCTTGGTTTAGTAAACATGCTGCTTATATTAGTTGTAAAAAGAAAACTGATGCAGCCATATCTAGGGAGCACATAAGCTAGTGAACTGCAATATTCTGTTAAGTTCTTCATCAAAACTTTGGTGTAAACAAGTCCATTTACAGCTCTTGCAATATCATATATTGCACCATTGTTGAAACCATGTAAAACATAAAATATATGTCTTTGTCTATGAAGTTCTCATAAGTATGATCTGCTCTAACCTGCTGCTTTAACATTTTCCATCAATGTCTTTGAAAAAAAAAGGACCAATGATGCAGCATACTGCAAAGTAACACATAATTTTTCTTTCATGAATAATTTGAGGATTATAACCAGTACATGTATAGTAATTCATCTAAAGCATTCTTTACTAAGATGGTTTGGCAGTAGAAAAATGTGTTCCTGTAATACAGAGTAAAAAAAAATGATTTTATATGGACACACATATGAAACAAACTAAAATTTTTGTTTAAAACTTTCATAACAATTAACATATATATAGACTGCACTTCTAAGTTTTCTCATCACAGTTTTATGACTTTATTCATTACAGACCTTGTACTAGGGTGTATTAAACTGACAGGTTCCTGTGGAAAGTAGCTGATTGAGAGGATATTTTAAAATTTTTTCATTGATTTCTAACATTTTTTTCAACAATTATATTTTGGTTTTGAAGTGAAGCTGCGCACATTTATAAGATTTTATTCCTGTACTAGCTGAACGTACCCAGCGCTGCCCGGGTGTCACTTTTAACCTGTATATTCTTAGTTTCACTGCATTAAAGGTAAATTTTGTAAGACCCTCCCCCCCCACATTTAACAAAGATTTTCAACAGGAAAAAATTTGCTCAGATTGTTGTTGACGTCAGCAAGCACTCCTCATAACCCGTGGCTTAATTTCTGCATAAGCTATTGAGATTTTATTTCCGTTACCACAGATTTTGTTACCCTATGGCTCCCATGATATTCGTTTGCACGGTCCAAATTTTCTGCACAGCATCCCCCGTGTGGCCCAGTGATTGGTTTAAAAATCAGATTCTCACTTGGTTGGTGGCTTCATTTCTATACAAATTATGACAGCTTGTATCTCACGTTTAATCTGCATATTCTGTTGTTTCCTGCACTAAAGGTTAGTTTTGTGAGTATCCCCCCCCCCATCATTTTATCACAGTTTGAACACGAAGAATTTCCCAGTGTTGCAAAGTCATTGCTGACTTGGCACGTGTTTTCAGAGCCCATGGCAAACAATCGAGTTATTTATTTCGTCAGATTTTGGCATTCTGTAATTCCCAACGTACTTCACCGAAAAGTCCCAAATTTTGTAGGTGGGTTCCCCGTGCACGACCCCATGTTTGGTTAGAAAATCAAGTCAGTAGCTCCAATGAAATGCCTAAAAAATGCTTTTGGAAATGTGGGGAATCTGGCAACAGCATCAGATTTGCAGCAGAAGATTTAAATGCTATTTTAATTTAGCAATTCTCATTTTCCGTAGGAATAGCATGGTAAATATTTTTGGTTCTAGCAAGCTTGGACATTCGACCTGAAATTTTGCACTGCAATCCGGACCATAACCAGACATTCTCTGAAAATTTGGAGCGTGTACGTTGATTTCCCAATGAGTTATGGCTGCCACAGACATACAGATAGATACCTTATTTTATTATATAGATTTACTTGAGTATAAAACTTCTTTACTAGATGAATTAACAGCTGGGTACACTACTAATACATTTATCCCTTTGATTCACATCTGGCTCCACAATTTTGATTCTTTCAGGTGTATCCCAGTTTATCTAAATTAATAAAAATTAAGTTAATAATCTTCAGTTTGGAGAAAAAAGCAAATTCAGTGATCCAAATTATAAAATCTTTTTTAACATGTATAGCATAATTAATAGACTACCCCATATTATACTGCCAATATTATCAAATATTATTTTAAAGAACATAAAACTTACCCAGTCCTAGAAATAATGTGGACCACAAATTAATATTAAACATCATATGTCCTGATTTTGACTGATAGTCACGCTTCATTCGCTCTTGAATAGCACCAGTAAATCCATCAAGGGATAATGAAATTAACTGAAAAAACAATTTGAAAAAAAAATTAAAACTGCAAAAATGCTTAAAAATTACAAGTTTAGAGATATCAAACTTTAGAACAATTTGAAGGTGAAAATAAGAATATAATCCAGTTGACTACTGAGAATAAAATAACCCAAATATTCATAAACAGCATATCTACAATTCTAAGTAGAATCTTTGTAGTTAATTACTCCTTAAAGTTTTGAATTTCAGAAATGAATTGTAAAGTGCTTTCAGCTGAGAAAGAACTTCATCGTGAACCAAATAATAAAAATAGGTTGTGTATGTGTGGTTCATCTGGCAGCCTGCAGACCACATCAGGCCCTTGTGTTTAATTTCATGCGATTACTTGTTAGTTTCATTATTGTAGAACAAAATCATGATTTCCTTCAACATATGAACATAAAGTAAAAAGCATTTCAGAAGTGTTTGCACTAGTTCATTTGTACACATCCTAGTGGCTGCCAGGTAACTATTCCTCATGCCATTTTAAGTCCTTCCAATATGCAGATTAACTGGTTACACCATTGTATTAAACAAGTAGTAGAAGTAAGTAATGTTCTGGTAACAAAAATATCGTTTGGGGCTAAAAAGCAAACAATTTTTAAGGCTTTTTTTTTTTCTCAGAAAAATTGAAGTTTTCTTGCTTTTAGTAGCAGTTAGCAAAGGTTTTTGTTAATACCAATCCATATTAAAAGCTATAAATTGAGTTTTGCACCTCTGAATTATAGAAATATTTTGGAGGGTATTGCTTTGAGGGGGGTGGATGCAAGTGGGGCAGTTTTTCTCCTCTGGAAAAATTCCTCCCCCCCTCCCAGTTCTGTAGATCTGGGCCTGCATCGTGTATAGAAAAGCACATTTGTCCAACCATGAGAGAAGGGATATGTTTACCCTTTGATAACTGTTTTATCTCTGATTATAATTTTAAAATAGGAAAAACAATTATTAACTTTTGAAAATAGTGCCCCATGGTGCATTTTTCTTAAAAGAATAAATGTTAAGAATAGTGCTAGTTCAAATTTGGAGATTGATTGGAAGAGCACCCACTGGACAGCTGTTGAAAGGTAAAATTGTAGCTTCCCATCTAGGCCATCCAGCGTGTTCTTTAACGTGCACAGGATATGGTTCTCCAATGCATGTTGCCAGGTTTAACATTCCATCCGATGGATGGCAGCCTTTCCAAGCCCAGCAATGTCCCCTACTGACTGAGGGCAGAGCTGGGAGTTTTGTAGAGATAAAGCTCATTGCCAGCCCAGCTGGGATTCAAATTGGGAACTGCAAATATGAGCCTAGAACACTACAGATTGAACCACCCAACAATAAAAAAAAAGCCTGAATACAAGTTACAACTGAAAAAATAATGGCATGATATTTTATACATGATATTTATAACAGACCGTCCCGTGGCCGAGTGGTTAGCATGCTTGGCTACTGATCTAAGGGACCTGGGTTCGAGCCCCGGATTAGGCATGGATGTGTGTGTCGTTTTTCTGCTGACGTCCTGCATTCCTCTCAGATGATCTACTATGGCATATAAACTGACAGGCTCCTGTCAGACCTCTGTGGCAAGCAGCTGCTTGAGGGAGTATTTATTTATTTATATTTATTTATAACAGGTCAAAATATATAGGATGAATGTAAATTATCAAAGTATTTTGTGCCTTGGTTGAATCAGAGTCATATGTTATTTTCATAATCCCCTTTAGTTGATTCTTTTACATTAATTAATCATGGGGTTTTTTTTTCTTTGCATTCAACTATCTGAGTTCCAATTTTATTAGGGCTTGAACAGTATACACACACATATATATCCTTTTACACTGTTTGCAAAAAATAAATGTTTGTAACGATTTTTATAATTGTTTAGTGGGAAGAAAAAAACATTAAAGTATTCCTAAAAGTATAAAAATCTATATGCATAATCAACTACAGTTAATTTTAATAAAGTGCTCATCACAAACTAACAACGATTGTTTCATATATTAAAAGCAATTAGACTAAAATTGCAAATTTAAAGGGAAAAAAATATTAATTCTTTAAGTACTGTGCATACTTAGAGATGAGCTCAGGATTTAGCAAGTTGAGCCCAACCCTGAGTGAGCTCAAAACAACACAGATCACTTTGGGTAGGCTTGGGCTCAGATTAATCCAAAGTTCCCATACTTCTTATAATTGTGGAAAAAAAAAAAACCTAAAATATTTTTTATTTTAATTTCAACCTTTTAGCCAGTCATTAGTAATTATAGAAGATTTTTTTTTTAATGCATTATCTATATTTAATAAATTAATTGCTCTTTGTGCTTATAATAATGTTATCCACAAACTTTCAGTTTCTGCTAATATTTCCAAGGTTTTTCCTCCCAATAGCATTAACATTTAATTTTATCATAAAATGGTAAAATAAGAATAAAATAATTAGCAACATGCATTTGTGTATATGTTTTATGATTCATCAGAGAAATTTTTCTCCCAAATTGGGGAGATGTGGACTTGAAAAATTGAGCACAAATTCATCTCTAGTGCATACATATACACATTGCCAGTTCCCCCCTCATGGACTATTATGTATATGTGGTTTTAAATTTTAACATCATGGTACTGTATCTATATGAAAATGTTATGATGATGAAACTTTACCGTAGGCTTCTGCTGTCCCTTATAAACACAAGGAATTACCATATTGTCTGAAATACTTTCATTTCGAGAAAATGTTTCGCATAAAAGAAAGCTGTTTACATCATGAGCATCAATGATTGACAGTATGGAAAGCGAGTTCAGATGGCAGGCATTTTATGAAGAAAAAAGTGAATGAAATTACACAGCTGATGTCAATGAAGTGTTCTCACTAACGAGGAGAGTGAAGTAGAATATTTATTAAATAGATAAAATATATATATAGTTCAAATGATAGTGAACCAGAATCAGGTGATGTCAGTAGCAGTGATACACCACTAGTGTAGAGGTTAGAGGTGCAAAGAAAAACAGACCCAAAATTAAATTTTAATGAAGAGAAAGTTATTCCCAAAGTCCCTCCATTTATTTGATAACTCAGCATCAGGTTTAAACAGTATGTTTTTTCAGCCATAAGACAAGAGGGAAGCTGAATACTTCAAGGCTGTGTTCAATGAAAAAATAATTACTGATATAAATCATTAAGATGCACAATGTATTTTGCTACTCTGCTTTTGAAATCTCTTGAACTATTCACCATTAAGTTGGATGCCTGTTGCTTCTAAGTTATCTCCATCTTTTGTGCTTAAAAAAACTCCAGACTGTAAGCAAGAATTGAAAAGCAATAATTTTAAATCTTGAAAATATAGAAGGTGTTTTCTAGGAAATGAACAATTTATTAGAACTTAATAAAAAAACTAAACCCACATAGACTCTGGAAATTAAATTCTAGCTGAAATTCTTTCATAAAAACTTCTTTTCAGCTAATTAGAGCTTAAGCTTTCAGTATATAATTTTACATTTTTAGAAACACAAAATACAGCATAAAATCAAAACAGAAAATATTTAAAACTTTGTATATTTAAAAAATGAAATGTTTCATTACCAAAATATGAAAAAACCTTACCAGTAAAATCTCCCCCATGCCTATGGTTGATTCACTGCCATCTGCAGAAGCTGGTTTATCTTTGTACATAAAAAGGCCTACACCAATGACAATCATGAGTACATAGAGGTACTTTGCTAATGGATACTGTTTCTTCCCAATCAGAACTCCTAATATCATTACTGGAATTGGTTTACAAGATTTTCCTACTACCTGAAAAGCAAAGAAAAATCATTTTACTGAAACATGATTTTTTTTCAAATTCAAAGTTTTTCTTGCAAGTTATCCTGGTGGCTGAGTAGTTAGAATGCTTGGCTGCAATTTAAAAGAACCCAGTTTGAGTCCCATATAAAACATGGGCATTTCTTTTTCATAATGTGAGGACTCTGCACAGAGCTTTTCTCTTGATGTCCTCACACATGAATTCCTTCATTAAAATTTAGATATTCTTGGCTTGCAAGAGACCAGATGGACATATAAAGGTCAGATTCTTAAAAATAATCTTAAATTTCTCTTTTCAGAGAGGGAAGACAATAAACATCACCAAGGTGTGGGTCTGCTTCTCAGCAGACAAGGAAGTGACACTCTTCTAGGATATGAGTGCATTAATGAAAAGTTTCTTACAGCAAAATTTCAGACAAGCATTGAAGACTTGAATGTTATCTGCTGTCATGCCCCCACTGAGGATGCCGATAAGGATGAGAAGGATAGGTTTTATGGACAACCTCAGGATATTTTGAATTCTGTCAAGAAAGGAGATATTACCATTGTTCTAGGCGACTTCAATGCCAAAGTTGGTACTGACTCTGACCATTGAGGAGGAGTGATAGGCCCTTTTGGTATTGGTAGCTGCAATGGCAACGGGCAACGTCTCCTACAGGTAAGTAAACTCAATGGCTTCAGAATAACTAACACTTATTACAAACACTGCGACATACATAAGTACACAAGGGTTTCACCTGATGGGCTGCATAAGAATATGGTTTATTATATATTAATTAACAGCAAATGGGCTAGTTCTGTTAGAAATACCAGGTAATATAGGGAAACTGAAATTGGATCTGACCATTACCTTGTTAAACGTGTCTTGCAACTAAACTTAAGAAATGTTGTGCTAAGATTAGGAAACTTACCTTTAATTCTGAAGCTCTGAAAGATCCAGTTATAGCTAAAGCTTACCATGATAGGTTACTTAGTTATTATGACAGTCATGGTTTGCTTACTACTAAAGTTGAGGAAGAATGGGACCATTTTAAACACACTTTTTTGGACACTAACAGTACCCTTTTAGGAAAAAAGGAGCAGAGAGGGGCAAAATTATTTGGGTGATAAGGCACTTGAGCTTATTTCAAAAAGAACGAACTGCAGGAATGTCCTTAATCAATACCCTACTAGTCCTAATAGAAAGCATTACAGAGAGCTTAATAAATGTGAAAGGATCAGTTAGCTGCTGATAAGAATCTTTGGCTTGATGGCTTGGCTGACAAAGCTGAGGAAGCAGTTAGACAGCACAACAGCAGAGAGCTGTACTAGATAGTTAATGTTTGTGTGGTAGAAAACGAACAAGTATACAGGGACTGAAGGATAAACAAGGTAAGGTTATAGGAGGTGAGGATTCTGTCATGGCTAGGTGGGCTGAGCATTTCAGTGATGTTCTAAACATTGTGGTTAGTTCCACACCCATTGTTTGCAATGATGATAGATGCATTGGTGGCTTTAATGTTGGCCCTATAACACAATCTGAAGTTATTTTGGCTATTTCTAAACTTAAACTTCATAAATCCCCAGGGGTAGATGAAATTACTACGGAAAAACTTAGAGCTGGGAATGTTTTGGTTACCACTTGGATGACTGAAATTTTGAATATCTTTTATGATAAAGTCATGGTTCCTAAGGATTTTACCAGAGCTATTATTATCCTTATTTTCAAAAAAAAGTGCGCAGTTCTTGTGATAACTATAGGGATATCAGCCTTCTCTCTGTTCCAGGTAAAGTTCTTTGCACGATTGTGCTTAATAAAATTAAGAATCTGGTTGACAGGCAATTGCGTGATGAGCAATGTGGATTCAGAAGTGGTAGGGGATGTGTAGATCAGATATTTTCTCTTAGGCAGATTCTTGGTAAATGTATAGTTTCAGAAACCTTTGGTTGTTAGCTTTGTTGATTTTAAAAAGGCTTTCGACTCTGTTGATCGACATAATTTGTGGTTGATTGTGAGATCATATGGTATATCTGACAAGTTAGTTAACATAATGAAAGCTCTCTATAATAACACTGAGTCGTGTGTGAGAGTTGGTAAGGCTTGTAGCAATTGGTTTAGCATTACTTCTGGTGTTCGACAAGGGTGCATTTTGTCTCCTTTTCTCTTTAGCTTGGTTATTGATTATGTTATGCGAAATTCACTTCAAGGGCAAGATTTTGGCCTTAAATGGACTGGAGATATGAAAATTTCTGATTTAGATTATGCTGATGAATTAGCCCTTTTGGCAAATGATGTTGATGAGATGAACCCTTTCATTAGAGCTGTTGATGAAAGTGGTAATAGAGTCGGTTTGGTTATAAACAGAGAGAAAGCTAAAGTGATGAAAATTGGTCAGGCAGGTTGTGATTCAGTTAATCTGAATGGTTGCAGTCTTGAGCAGGTGTCACAGTTTAATTATCTTGGGAGCTATGTAACAGATACTGGTGATGTGCGGCATGAGATTAACAGACGAATAGGGATTGCTGCCGGGACTTTTAAGAACCTATGGAGAATGTGGAAAAATAGGCGTATACACCTAAAGACTAAAATTAGACTGTATAATAGTTTGGTTCTTTCTAGGGTTAGTTATGGTAGTAAAACTTGGACACTTTGTAAACAAGATAACAGGAATCTAGATGCTTTTGATTCTAGATGCTTACGTATTATTTTGGGCATTAGGTGGTTCAACTTTGTAACTAATGATGAGGTTAGGCAAAGGAGTCTGCAACCTCCTTTAAGCAGCATATTGTGCAGAGAGAGACTCTGTTGGTTTCACCATGTTGCCCACATGGATAATTATAGATTGGCGAATAGGGTTATGAACAGTGTGCCCAAAGGCCTCAGAAAGAGGGGGAGACCTAGGATGCAATGGGCTGACAATGTCAAACAGAACTTTATTAGAATTGATGTTCAGTGGCCAGATGCAGCAGATGTAGCTCAGGACAGACTTGCTTGGAGAACTAAATTGCACTGTCTGGTTGGACCTCCGTAGCCCATGGCTGCTTGATGATGATATGTTGCATTCTGTCCTCATCTTTTTCATGTATTTTCTCTTTGCATATTATAGTGATAGGCTTCTGCCAGACCACTGTGGCAAGCAGCTACTTGAGGGGTAATTTATCATTATCTATACATTATAGAGAAATATTTTTTAAAGATACTGAAAGTAAAGGTACTTGAAATAAAGTGAGATTTTCACTTCACAGATAGGCACAGTTTTGTGCAAAGTGACCCAAGAATCAAGACAATCAGGCACTGTTCTCCACACACTTGAATCATTTCTGCAATTGTCTGTGCACCACTTGAGCTACACCAAACAGAGTAACATATTACATATTGCTGCTCAGTTTCCAGATCAGCTGGAGCCTGCAAAAACACCACACACACAAAAATGAACATCTTTCAAAAGTGAGAAAATGGCAGAGACCAACTGCGTACTGTTCTCCTGTTAGTTGCAACCACATCATGTGTTTCAATTTGCACACACTGCTCCATGCCCTTTGAAGTGTGTTGCAGCATATCATATAAAAAGCTGTTATTGTTGGTGACAGAGTCCATGAATTAAATTATCCATCCTCATATGTATAAATACAAGATATTATCTCTATTATTTACTGTAAGAAATATTATCCTGTATAAAAAGATTTAAACTTTTCACAAGCAGCTGCCTGATGGGGTATTTATTTTATTTATTTATTTAACACTGCATAAGCTAAAATTAAGGTAATCTGAAATAGTACCGATGACAGTTTTTAAGTCTATAAGTCTAAGTGAACCAATATACCAAGAATTACCTATGAAGGCTATTCAAAAAAACATGTTTCAACTGTAGAAAGATGATATCACCTTTTACATGTTTCAACTGTAGAAAGAATATGGAACTTAGATGGTTGTGGCACTAGTCACAGTTCAAAGTTGGCACTTTTTGATTGGCAGTGAAAGTGGCAGGTTTGAAAAACTTTTGGAAATGACAAAATTGATCCATTGCATCTCTATAATGGCCTTCACATCTTTGAATTTAGTGCCCTTTCATGAATTATTATTTTTTTTTAGTTTGTGAACAAAAAGAAGTCACACAGAGACAAATCTGATGAGTATGGAGACTGCCACACTTGTGAGATTCCATGTTTAGCCAAAAAATGTCTAGAGTAATTGAGATGAGTGAGTAGATGCATTATTATTATTATGCAGCATCCTGCTCTGAAAAAAATAACAGCAACACAAAATACATCTAACTCTAAGCACTCACAATAATGAAAAAATTAGAGAAGTTGTAAGTCTTAGAGAAGTTGGCTATAAGAGCTAACTTCTCTAAGACTTGTGGAGACATGTTCAGCACAATGAGTGAGGCCATGATAAAATAAACACCGAATCTGCATACTTTCTGAATAGCAGTGTCCAAGGTCAGATGATAGTAAGTGGCATCGGATGAATGGGACAAGAAATATGTGCAGCATCTGAGTGGCACTTTTTTGCACACCATGGGCTAAATGGCCAGGTCACAAGGACCCCAAAGGATCAGAGAAGGTTGGGGAAGGGGACCCACTGGAACAGCTGTTGGGAGACAGATGGTAGCCTCCTGTCAAGGCCATCTAGCGTGTTCTTTAACATGCACAGGGTATGGCTCTCCTGCACACTGCGTCACGCTTAACGTCCCATCCGATGGATGGGGGCCTTTCCAAGCCCAGCAGTGTCCCCTACTGACAGTGGGCAGGGCGGGGAATTTTGTGGAGATAAATCTCAACACTGACCCAGCTGGGACTCGAACCTGGGAACTGCAGATTACGAGACTGGTGCACTACTGACTGAGCCACCCCCACCCCCTGATTGAGCTGAAACTTAGCAATATTATAATACATTAATCTAAAACTGGTTTTACTGAACAAGAGAAATACAATATACTAAACATAATGAAGATTATTTTCTTATTCAGTTCAAGGAAAGGTGAAGGATATGTAATGTTAGGAAAAATATTACTAAAAGATATTGTTGGAAATTATGAAATGAGCTTTTAAAGTCTTAAGATGGAAGGAAAATTTGCATTGCTTGACATTCCATCTAATGCTGAATAAGAACCAGAGATCAGCTTTCAGTATACTGGCTGACCTAGAAAAAAAAAGCACTCTCAGAGCAGGAATCTGCAGTTTCCTAGTGTTTTTGGTTAGGAAATGCATATTATGGTAGTTGAATAAACACATAAAAGTTACAAGTAAAAATTTTTATAAAAAGCTCCTTGCTCACCTAATCTTTCCCACAAAACTGACAAGCTCCTGTCACCTTATGGCAAGTTGCTTTTTTAAAATAAAATCATGTGGCACATTAAGAGACAGCATCTTGCTATTATAGTTTCCAAATAATAAACATGCAGTTTAAAAACAAAGATATTAAAAATTATCTGCAGTTTTACTTTGAATAGCAATAACTAAAGTTCATCATGACAGGTGATATCAATGTAAATATATACATAGGTGGATCATTTAATTCATGGACTGCCATCATCAACAATTAGCAGTTTTTTTATATGAGTTAATAGATATGTGGCAATCCAGCAACTGTTCAAGGGCATGAAGCAGTGATACAAGTTGAAGCATGTTGCAATATGGTCACAAGTAACAGCAGAACAGTACACAGTAAGTGTCTGCCATTTTCTCACTTTGAAAAGGTACGGAAAAATTTTTGTGTGATGCCATCTTATTTTAGCCATTATAACAATAAGGTTTGGTTACTATTCACTGAAAGCTGATTTTTCTATGATGGATGTTCAATGATCTTGTAATTTGATATTTTTCAGTGTTGTCCATACTATCTCATTGCTCTTCATTAGGAATAATGGTAAGACAAGTGTTGCTTTGTTGTTGTTGTTTTTTTTAATATTAACAATTTATCACATAACAGTTTTATCATAAACTTTTGCATTAAAAGTTTTTTTTAGAATTTTTTTATATGAAACATTTGTTATATTGGTCTGAAAAATAAAGTGTCTCATTGTTGCCTACTTTCCCTTATACACACTGATTACAGTTCTCAATTTTGTGTATCATTTATTAGCTTTCTTTGCCAGATTATTAAGTGATATTTAGAACATTTTGTTTCTTTTCATAAATGAGATATTACTCTCATCCTGAATCACTTGAAGCCAGAGTGCTGATTCTTCTGTCATTCATTTTGGCAATGGGATACATATCCTACAGATAAGTAAACATAATGATTTCCAAATAACAAATATGAACTTAAACATAGGGATATTTGTAACAATTAATGGGGGGCGGGGGTGGCTCAGTCGGTAGCACGCCAGGCTCGTAATATGTAGTTCCCAGGTTCGAGTCCCAGCTGGGTCAGCGTTGAGATTTCTCTGCAAAAATTCCCCGCCCTGCCCACGGTCAGTAGGGGACACCGATGGGCTTGGAAAGGCCGCCGTCCGTCGGATGGGACGTTAAGCCGTGGCCCCGTGTGCGGGAGAGAGCCATACCCTGTGCACGTTAAAGAACATGCTGGATGGCCTTGATGGGAGGCTACCATCTGTCTCCCAACAGCTGTTCCAGTGGGTCCCCTCCCCCAACCTTCTCTGAGCCTTCGGGGTCCATGCAACCTGGCCATTTAGCCCATGGTGTGCAAAAAAGTGCTGCTCAGAGGTAAAACAACCCAACAACAATTAATGGTTTTGAACTGATAAGTCACACAGATTTATGGCTCATTATATATTAATTAATAGTAAATGGGCTCATTCTGTTAGGAACAGCAAATAATATATGATAGCAAAGATTGATTTAATTATTAAGTTGGTAAAGTGTTTTACAGTTGAAGCTTCAAAAATGCATTATATTTAATACTGAAGTTCTGAAGGAAATAGTGATAATCAAAGCTTACAATAAGCAATAGTTGTTTACTCATTATGATAAACTTAATTTGCTTATTACTGATGAAAAAGAATGGGGCCATTTTAAACTGACTATACTTCAAACCAAAAGTGCTGTTCTAGATAAAAGAGAACCGATGGAGAAAGAATTACTTGCAAAATAAGCAATACAGCATATTATTCAGTTGAACAATGGATGTTAAACAGTGATTCAAAATAACCAGAAAAAATTTAACATGGATAACCTATATCCATGTGGGCAGTGGGGTGGGCCATCAGTAGCACACCATGTTTGTAATATGTAGTTCCCAGGTTTGAGTCCCAACTGGCCCTGCGCTGAGAATTTCTCCACTAATCCCTATTCTGCCCCCTCAGTGAGAAAGGGAACACTGTAGGGCTTGAAAAGGCTGCCATCTGTTGAATGAGATGCTATACCATGGTCCCATGTGCAGGGGAGACATATCCTGTGCATGTTAAAGAACACACTGGATGGCCTGAATACCATCTGTCTACTAACAGCTGTCTAATGGGTCCCCTTCCCCCAACTTTCTCAGAGTCCTTGGGGTTCTTGTGACCTGGCCATTTATGTGCAAAAAAACTGCTGCTCAGAGGTAAAACAATCCAACTTACACCTATGAGAATCTACAAAATGGATATGGGCATGGTTTATATAGATATATATATTAAAATTATGGATTAATAAAAAATAGAAAATATAAATATGCAAGGCACTAAGGCACATTAGAAGTGATTCCCAAAAATTGCATAATAGAATATTAAAAAGTTTATCTGTACATTATTTTAGTATTCACTGTACAATCCTTTGAAAAGCTTTATAATTTTCATTATCTTCCTCAAATTAATATAAAGTTTGAAGTGTAAACATTCTGTTGATTATTTTTGAACAGAAAAACTGCTTACCATAGAATGATAGAAACAAAACATTACAATTTAAGAGTTCATCTCAGTAATACTTTACCTGTGTAGGATAATTAATATGTTGCAATGCCATGTTACTTGATACCATAGCACCCAAGTAAGAGAATGCACATGATGCATAATAAGACTGTTTAGTTGGATCTTCACCCTGCTTCATAAATGTTAGGAGCACTGCAAATATTCAAGAAATAAATTGCAAAGATTATACTTTTTTAAGCTTAAATAACTACTGAGATATCTATTTATCTACAAAAATTCTACAGGATAAGAATATTATAAGTGAACAAGCTAAAAGTCTCAAAATACAAAAGCGTTCTGACCAATCACTTTGTCCATAATTCAATGAATATGAAAACACAATTGAAATGGAACATCAACAAGACATGTGAATGTTTAAAACAGAAACATATACTGCTCAATTTGCTTAACCCTTCTAAGGCCCAGCCTGAAAAACTGGTTTACATTGAGAGACCCTGCTATTTTTTTCCCTCTGATTAGCCAAAAAAAATAACTTCAGAATTTTTTTTGCCAAATAACTAATGAAATGAATTATGGAATATTATATACCAAATTATTCAGCATTTATTTCTAGATTTTCCGAAAATAAAATATGTAACAAAAAAGATGACTAGTTTTACTTTAAAAGGGTTTTTTTGGAGTCATGTAGCAAAAAAATGCATCTGGTGATGCATATAAAAATTTCTTTAAAAAACTAATAGACAGAAATGATTATTATACCCATGAATAGAAAGACTATTTCTGAATAACAAAAATTTTACTTGGAACAAGAAAATTATTTTTGTTTTGCAAATTTTTTTCAATACCATACTTTGAGGGAAGTCCAGGTTTTTTGCCAACTGTGCTGTCATAAGCAATCCAACTATGTGAGTCATATAAACAAGTCACTTTAAAATTAAAAAACAAAACAAAAAGACAATCAATCAAAATAAATAAAAATAACTCCTGAAGCAGCTGCTTACCACAGAGGTCCGACAGGAGACTGTCAGTTTATACACCATAGCAGGTCAGTGAGGAAGCAGAAAGACAACACGAACATCCATGTCTTACCTGGAGCTTGAACCCAGGTCCCTTTGATCAGTAGACAAGCATGCTAACATAAAGCCATTACATACCAAATTAAACAAAATTCCAAACTTTATAAAAATAAATTTTTAAACAAATTTGCAAATGTATTAATTTTAATAAGACTTTTATACAGTGATATAGTAAAAAAAATAGCTCAGACTATGCAGTTAAGCTTAATTTTAGAAGACTTGATGACTAAAATTAGTTATATATTAATCATATGGGAATTTCTTCCCAAATATTATAATATTTATCTGAAACAAGATTTTTAATTCTTTTTATAATTCTTTTCAGTGTGGTGTATTTAAAACATGGGCCAGAGTTAGACAAGGTGGGTTGGATTGCTCACATTAATGGGATTTTCTGTCCTGTTTTCAAAATGGAAAAACACTTTTGTTAATTTTTTGGGATCTTGGCTAAGTGCCAAAAAATTAGTGCACCAAAGAAAGAGAGGGGGGGGGGAGGGAATCATCTGCATTGTCAGAATGGCACAGCCAAGATACTGAGGGGCAAGTAAAAACATTCAATATAAACTTAAAAGCTCTTAATTTTTAAAAAGATAAATTTTGCAAGTGAAATTTGACAACTGTGCCAAAATTGTCCTTCTACACGAGGAATGATTTTCATGTCAAGGAAGTTCGCTTTGTTTCCATATCCAAGACCACATTCATTTTCAGAAAACGATACAAAATCAGAGTTTTTTTACTGGAAAACGACGAAATAAAAGAAAATTTAGCACATAACCTGACATGATGTTAAATATCCACAGCAGAATGTCATAAGCTAGCCATCGAATGTAGTGTTGGGTTGTTTTACCTCTGAGCGGCACTTTTTTGCACACCATGGGCTAAATGGCCAGGTCACAAGGACCCCAAAGGCTCAGAGAAGGTTGGGAGAGGGGACCCACTGGAACAGCTGTTGGGAGACAGATGGTAGTCTCCCGTCAAGGCCATCCAGCATGTTCTTTAAGGTGCACAGGGTATGGCTCTCCCGCACACAGGGCCATGGCTTAACGTCCCATCCGACGGACGGCGGCCTTTTCCAAGCCCATTGGTGTCCCCTACTGACCGTGGGCAGGGTGGGGAATTTTGCGGAGATAAATCTCAACGCTGACCCAGCTGGGACTCGAACCTGGGAACTACAGATTACTAGCCTGGCGTGCTACCGAATGAACCACCCCCGCCCCGAATGTCGTGTAATTGCAAAAAATTTATAATAATCGATTGACCAAAAGATCTGTAAGTTGAGGAAATAAAATAAACCTACAGAAATGAAAACGAAGCTTTAAATATGAAAGTATAACTACTAACTGTGATCCAATGTGTGAGAACAATACTCACTGTAAACAATCCACTATATAGCCAGTTGACTGCCTCACATGCTAGCAATTAACTAGGTCATGGCATCTGCTCTGCCATGATACAGGTAGTCTTAACAACAAGCTCCAGCTAAGAAAGCTCTTATTACTGATAGTTTTAGTTATAGTTTTGATTTGAAGAGTAATGCATAAAATGCTGGATAAATGATATAGATAATGAAAATAATTCTACAAATATTAAAATAGAGTTAAGGTAGAAAAGAGAGTAAAACAGAAATAAAACAGTTATTATACTTCGCAATTACTTCCAAAATTTTCCATTTTCAAAAATAGCAGTTTTTCGTTAATTTTCAGGAGATTTTCAAAACTTAAAGGAAAAATCTGTTGATAATAGTTTAAATCAAACTTATGAGCTTAAATAAGGGGATTACATAATTTTGGTGATCTTGGCTAAGTGCTGAAAAGTTAGTGCTCCAAAGCAAAAAAAAAAGCATGTATTGTCAGAGTGGCACAGCCAAGATATTGAAAGGGGGAAGAGGAGATCATTCAATATAAACTTAATGATTGTCAGGTTGTAGGTGATGGCAGCATGAGTTCCCTAACTCAAGCTGCCATCACATATAACTGGACACCAAAATTCAACAATGCAACAATATTATTTTCCCCCCACATCACGCAATTCCAACTCAATTTTGTTGAAAACTTTGTACTACACACAGTTGTATCAGAATAATATGACCACATATACCACCTACCATACATATACTATGGTAGGTGGTCATATTATTCTGATATGACTGTGTATGTAAATAGAAATGAAATCTATAATAATGACATAATCCTACCACCTTCAGCATGAAAGTACTCCTCAATAATTACCCAAACAAAATATACTAAATTAGTCATCACACACACCCATACCTACTTTTTCCACATGCACACTTGGATAAACCCACACCACCACCACATATAATAATTCCACATTTCTGTACAAATAAAGCCCTCATCAATATAACACAACTTTAAAAATTTATCTTCCAAACCCTTCAATAGAGGGCACTACAAATACTACCACCCACACCACCACCACATATAATAATTCTACATTTCTGTATAAATAAAGCACTCACCAATATAACACAACTTTAAAATTTTATCTTCCAAACCCCTTAATAGAGGGCACTACAGATACTACCACCCACCTCTCCACCCAATATGTTCTGAGCCTAATGCAAACAAATGCTGACAGCAGCACACTAATATCTGTGCCTGCCACAAAACAACTATTTCACCTGATGATGCATTGGAGCAACAATGTGAAATATGTAGTGCATATGTGATAAGATACATTATTCACCTTCTGGAAAAGTTGTGATATATGCTGGAAATCTACAAATGCTTTGGTTAACATGCACAGTAAATCAAATTCCAACATGATATTTCATCTCTCTGTGCCAATCTCAAACTGATGTCAACCTTGCAACATAATCCACAACAAGAACAATGGCAAAATCAAGAATATGGTGAATTCATAATAATAGGAACACCATAGAACAATAGATTTGTTTTTCAGATATCAACCCAAGGAAAAACCAAGTAATTTTGTAGATAAAAATAATTCCAACTAATTTTCTCAGCTTTTTTTTAGCCATTACACTGATATAGAGCAATTCTATTAATTTTAAAACTGCACTGTGACTTAAACTACTTTCTTTTAACAAGTTATAAGCCAGTCATTGTCATAACTAGTGATGTAGTATAACTCCATAAAATTGATAACATATAAAACTATGGAAATAAAATCAAAATAGATCTATAGAAATAAAAATGAAGTTTTAATTATAAAAGTATAACTAAAATACTAACTGAATTGAAAAGATACCCAATGTTTATAATGCTACAAGCAGCAGGCAGCACAGTGCACACATGCTACAAATTACTGCCATCTGTCTTGCTGGGGCTGTGACCTAGTTTATGCAGCAGAACTTGCAAACAGGTAATGGTTTTGGCTTCAGTAGTGAGAACTACACACTGATATTGGGATAAATGATAAAAATAATTAAGGAATACTGAAATATGTTTAAGACAGAAAAGAGCATAAAATAAATAAAATATAGATGTACATGCTTTGTAATTGTTTCTAATATTTTCTGATTTTAAAAGTGGAATTTTTGGTTAATTTTGGGGGGAATTTTGAAATTTAAGAAAAATGAGTTTGCAATAGTTCAGATAAAACTTGTCAGGAGGTTGTGCTTCAATACAGAAAAATGAAAAGAAAATTGGCCTTGCCATATATTAAATATAAAAAATGGCAATCAGATCAATTTAACAAATTATTTATATCACAGCTTAATAACAATTTCATCAAATGAAAAAAAAAAGCATAATTTTTCAAGCTTGAATTATGTATTTTTTTTAATAAGATATATGTAAGAAAATTTTCAAATGATGATTTCCATTTTGTTTTTAAGTTTGTGTTATACTGAAAACAGATATAGCTCTTTCTGGCCTGTCATTTCAGATTCTGTCAACATGTGTATAACAGATGGGAACCTGGAAGGGTTAAACCTTTAACATATAATGGCCCAAATAGCAGGTAGAGAGTAATAAAGGTGAAGAAATATCACAATTTTGATGAGTCCATTTCAATTCATGGCTGTTAGTATTTGCATCTCTCGATTTAAATTCTAATTTGCTTTCGTGTTACATTATATGATGTAAAAATACCCGGTGTTCTCCCATCACAAAATTGAATTCTCTTACACAATTATGAGGAACCGCTATCTTAAGTTCAACTAGCCCAATACCACAAGGAGTTCATGGACCACAAAGGTTACTGATTATTAGTCATCACATTTATCCAGAGGTGTAGTTAGGCTTTTGGTGCCCTTGGCAAATTTGTAATTGTCTGCCTTTGTTCAGTTATTGATAAAAAACTACACATTATTTATATTATATATATTAATTGCACATAAATAATTGCAAAAGAAATTGCAATTAATTATGCAAGTAATTATTTTTAAAGTAATTTAATTTTTCCTATTTTTTTGTTGGCAAAAACGTTAATAATCTCATCAAAATTAATTTTTTGAGTCAGTTCTCACTTGATTGATAGGAAACAAAGTGATGATGTACACTTGTGTCCTGATGTTGATCTTAAACAATCCCGGGGTTTATAAACATAATAATTCAATACAATGTATAAATTATGAACTTCCATCCAAACAAAAAGATACATATGTAACAAAATTTTATTTTGTAATGGCATGATTTGTAAAAGTAATATGAACAGTTGAAAATTGCACCCCAAAGCTGTTTTATGGTATGCATGGTGCAGGGGGGCTAACTGTCTGCTGATAAAAGTAAATTTAAAACTTTTTTCCTACAATTTTTGTAGGAAATAGCAAAAATTTATAATATGCTGTCTTGATGATATGACAGTATAAACAATACTATTAAATTCAATGAACTATGGGTGGCTAATCATTTGATTTTATTTTGCATATAAACGTCAGATATTGTGGAATGGCTCATGCCACCCAAGCACCATCCTGTGATTCTGGCACCCTTGGCAACTGCCCCAATGCCAATTGGGCAGTTGCCAAGAGTGCCAGAATCACAACTGCCCCAATTGGCAACTGCCCCTGCCCTATACCTCTGCATTTATCAGATCATTTAAAAATTTACAATTCTGATGCAATAATATGGTTAAATTAGTATTAAACTGGTAAATCAAGCTACTTATCTGTAAGTCATATAAATTATTTTTAAATGACTATACGAAACATTTAATAGAGATGCTACTTCTTTACATTGTAATATGCATTGACAAATCACATCATAACAAACTACACACACCGACCACTGAATTAGAAATCTTTATGCAGATGAACGTAAATGTCACTTGCGCAATGTATATGCAAAATATGTGGTCACATGCATCACCACATGATCTAGACAACTATTTAAGACTGCTGTTCATCAGTAGTGTTGATCACAATGGAAAAAGCAAAAGATCTTTCTCTGTTACTACAGAATGGGTCCCCTGATATTGCTGGAAGGTTGGGTGTCCTCCAAGGATTATCTGAACATTGTTGCCAATCAAGTCCATCCTGCAATGTTGACTTTTTATCCATCAGATGATGGTTGTTTCATGGACGACAATACTACTGTCCATCATGCAAGATGTGTTCAGCAGTGGTTCAGCGAGCATGACAGCAACTTCCACCATCTTCCCTGGCCACCACAAAGCCTGGATCTGAACCCCATTGAGAAAGTATGGGACGTTAGAAAAACAGATCTGGGAGCAAAGTCCTCTTCTGCCAAATCTGAGCCAGTTAAAGGACTGTCTGATGAATGCCTGGTATGCTGGAGATGTAAAGGCACTCCAACACCTTGTTTGGAATCTATATACATGCTGTAATTCAGGCTAAAGGAGGTCCAACTTGGTATTGAATAAAGGTTTCTAATTTTCACATTTTCTTACTATATTCACATTTTCTTACTAAACTGTATATGGCTAGTAATTTGACAGAACTATATATGGCTAGAATACAGAAGAATAATGGCAAGTGATATTTGCCTTTTATGATGGAAAGCAGGGCTGGATTTAGGAGAGGGTGGAGGCTGGGTTGTTTTACCTCTGAGAACCACTTTTTTGCACACAATAGGCTAAATGATCATGTCACAAGGATCCCCAAGGACTCAGAAAAGGTGGCCCACTGGGCAGCTGTTAGGAAACAAATGGGAGTCTGCCATCCAGTGTATAACATGCACAGGGTATGGCTCTCCTGCACAAAAGGTTATGGCTTATCTCATCTGACAACAGCAGCCTTTCCAAGCCCATTGGTGTTCCTTATTGACTGAGGGTAGGGTGGAGATATTTCAGGAGATAAATCTCAATGCTGGTCTAGTTGGGACTTGAACTTAGTAACTGCAGATTACGAGTCTGGACATATTACTGACTGAGCCCACCCCTGGAGGGTGGCAGGGGTGGTAGAAGTCAATTACTACTGGAAATTTTAAGAATCAGAATGGAGGGACTTATTGTTTTTGCCACTTATCTGTTTCAGTAAATGAAACAATTATTAACTTCAGTTTCATATGATGCTGACATTAAATGATAATTCTTTTTTCCTTTTGAAATAAATATTACCCCCTTTTTGATTTACAGTGAGCTTTTTGTGTATAGTTTAAATGAAAATTTATTAAATCACAATTTTTATTATTTTCTGTTGTGGTTATATATTTTTGTCATTAAAATAGCCATTGATATCTGAAAATGTAATAAACTAAAACTAATTTCTTAAAAAAATATAATTCCAGATTTTTCCTGTTCCCACAAAGATAAAAATTATTATACCTGACTCAGCTAAGACACAATACAGTGTTTTAAAATTGTCATGTAGTATTAGTATATTAGCATACATCTGACAATTCAGAAACTGGATCAGCATAAAACAACAATTTCTTCCACACCAACCTTTCATCAGTCCACATTTGTTACTACTGAAACTTAAAAACTCAGTTGTATCAATGGCATTATATTTTGTCTGAATATGGCACATACAACACATGTCAGAAGTGTTCCACATACTATTATTATTATTCATTAACTTTCTGCTTCACACTGTAGCTATTTATGAGGCAAAATTCATTCCTTTCAACAGGACTTGTGCATAAATATTAATATTAGTCACAGATGTACACAATTTGTTAACATTTACCTTTATAATTACTAAATTATTAAAAATTATGAATGTCAAAAAGGTACAATATTCAAATAAAAGTTGAGAGATTGTAGCATTTGTTTTAGACAGTTAAAAATAGCTATAAAGCAAAACAATGTAGTAATATATGAAGTACATTTGTAACTGTGTCAAAAAAGTATATAATTGCAATCAAAATATAGAGGTTTAAGTCAAGTGCTGTAATCAAGTAAAAAATATTAACATTTATTTGTCTTAACAAAAATACTTACTGCACTTTGCAAAAATTGCATTTACTACACACTGGACAAAGACTAGAGTCATTGTATACGTATATCTGTCATCTTCACCATAAGTACTTCTTGTTCTGAAAAATATATATCACAAATTTTTGTAATACAAATATTGAAATTATGTAAAGCTAAGTACATTTAAGTTTCAACATAAAATCAAAAAATGTTATCACAAATAGCTAAAATCTGAAATTGTGAATCCTACTTGAAACTTTTCTACTATCACTAAGACTATGAAGGTTTTGAACAAAATAGGCATGGCCCACCTTATGGAAAACAAGCAGCAGTACAGCTCAAATGCAGTGGTGCAACTTCAAAATCTGGATCTCCTTGCAAAATTTCAAAAAACATAACAGTCTCAACTTACCCAATGTAAACTTCAGATTTTAATTCTCTTCTTCTTCAGTGGACATACCTACTGACAAGGGAAGGTATTCAAGAAATACTCTTGTGGAAAAAATAAGTTTTGCCAATGAGTGGGATTCAAACCCATGCCTCCCAGTTACATGCTATATGCTCTAACCTACAGGCTATAGCTCTGTCATTTATCCACTAATTGTGACCTTTTAACTGCTCCCAATTTTGTTGTTCATGGTGCAATCTGTAGTCAGCAAGATATTAAATAATAAAGTCACTCATGCTGAAGTGTTATTAATACATGAATCAATCAATAATAAATACACAGATTACCTGTTGACATTTAATTCAAGAAATACTCTTGAGGGGAGAAAAAATTAGATCAGTTTTCAAAAATCACTACAAATGAACTTGCAACATGTTTTTTTATGCTTACCTACCATTTTTCTGCCTTTTAATTTTTATATTTTTTGGGCCCGTGTAGTGATTACGGTCCTCAGCCGATAGATGGCATTGCTCAAGTGGCGTGTGACGTTGAAGTGTAAAGTATGATGTTGATTTGTAAAGTATGACGTAAAAACGTAACTGTTGGTTATTGGTGGCCTATGGCTCTTTGATTTGTTTCTTTTGGGTAGGTAATATAGAATCACGTGTTATGTGTGTGATTTGACGAGAGTGTGAAGTTACGTTTGGTTTTTTTCGCCATTTTCGCTTGATGACTTCTTTGGATAACATATCTATATGGTAAGAGGTAAGTTCGTGTGTATTATATATTTAATGTGTGTGTGTGGGGGGGGGGGGGTTCATTGATAGGTAGGATAATAATAATTAATATGTTCTAGCTTTTTTTTAAAAATTGGTTTGGATATGGTTTGTAATTAGTTATTAAAGATATTTAGGGGCCTATGTAGTGGGGGAGTATGCAAGTTTTTGCGTGTGGGATTGAAAATGGCGATAGTAAAGAACACATGTATTTTGTTAGAATAGTTTGGGGGTGAATTGAATGTTTTTTTAGTAGTTACGTGTAGTATGGTAATTATTAATGTATTATAGTGATTTATTAATTTTGTTGTATATTTAGGAGTCTTTTAAATTTAGTTATATGATTTATCGTTAATATGTGGAAGCGTCTGGCGACTTTTTGATGTAGTAATTCTGGGTATTGTAGAATTGTTGGTGTGTGAAAAAACGGCAGTTTTTGATGGAGTCAGGAAAGAATGAAAAATTTAGAGGTGGGGTGAGAGTGGCGGAGTCGATAGCGTGCCAGGCTTGTAATCTGAAGTTCCAAGGTTCGAGTCCGAGCTATGTCAGCGTTTAGATTTATCTCGGCGTATTTTCAAACTCGGCTCATAGTAGGGGACACTGATGGGCTTGGAAAGGCCGCCGTCCGTCGGTTAGGATGTTAAGCCGTGGCCCTGTATGTGGGAGAGTTATACTCTGTGTACGTTAAAGAACACGTTGGATGGCCTTTACAGGAAGTTACTGTCTCCCAACAACTGTTCTAGTGGGTCCCGTACCTTCTGTGAGCCTTCGGGGTTCATGTGATCTCGCCATTTAGCCCATGGTGTGGGAAAAAAATGGGGGCTCAGAGGTAAAATGACAATGTAATTTAGGGGAGGGTTTTTTGAGCTGTAAGATGTTTTTTTTTGTCAGATTTTTGTTTTGGGGCTTTTTTTATATAATTCAGTCGGCGGTGCACTGTTTCCGATTCTCGTGTTTTTTGGTTTGTGTTGTCTTGGAGGACATTATTTAGTTTTGGGGCTTTTTTATAATTCGATCGGCGGTGCACTGTTTCCGATTTTCACGTTTTTTGGTTTGTGTTGTCTTGGAGGACATTATTTAGTTTTGGGGCTTTTTTATAATTCGGTCGGCGGTGCACTGTTTCCGATTTTCATGTTTTTTGGTTTGTGTTGTCTTGGAGGACATTATTTAGTTTTGGGGCTTTTTGTATAATTCGGTCGGCGGTGCACTGTTTCCGATTTTCATGTTTTTTGGTTTGTGTTGTCTTGGAGGACATTATTTAGCTTTGGGGCTTTTTTTATAATTCGGTCGGCGGTTCACTGTTTCCGATTTTCATGTTTTTTGGTTTGTGTTGTCTTGGAGGACATTATTTAGTTTTGGGGCTTTTTTTATAATTCGGTCGGCGGTGCACTGTTTCCGATTTTCATGTTTTTTGGTTTGTGTTGTCTTGGAGGACATTATTTAGTTTTGGGGCTTTTTTATAATTCGGTCGGCGGTGTATTGTGTTTTGAAAAGAGGGGAGGGGTAATGGTGGAATTGGTTTACTGTATGTAGGAAGGCAATCGTTTTATTTTTTGTTGGATTTGGCACTTTTATGAGCTTTCATTCTGTAATTGACGGTTACGAGGTTTTTTTACGGTAATTTAATATTTTTTACGTTTGTTTGGGTTTGTTACTATGGTTACGGTGCGTTGCGTTTGACGTAAACTCGGGTTTTTCGTTACTATGGTAACGAAAAAAACAATCTTTTTTTTAGAAACCCCTGTTTGGGTTAGGGTCTCGGGAGTTGTGGGAATCAACTAAAAGGGCCGTTGTGTTACGTTGCGTCAAAAACAAAATGGCGGCTAAGGACCGTGAACTGTACTACTGCCATTTTTTGTTTAGAACTGTATGCTCTTTCTTTTAGTAGGTAATGTAAACTATTTCATTCATTAGTTTCATAATGAGTCTCAAAAGTTGAGTAACATTTTTAAAAAAATAAACAAACCAACACTGTAAGGATTAACAATTGATTCTTGAATTAATAATGCCTTAGCACGAGTGACTTCTTTATTTAATATTTATATATTGAGCAATGTTGGATAAGTTTCCTTTCCTGACCATAGATTGCGACATAAACAACAAAGTCAGGAACA
Source organism: Ryuthela nishihirai (assembly GCA_038380435.1). NCBI lineage: Eukaryota > Metazoa > Arthropoda > Arachnida > Araneae > Heptathelidae > Ryuthela > Ryuthela nishihirai. Next base: position 89,267,406 of record JAWZYU010000003.1, on the reverse strand, counting down.
GTTAAAAAGTCACAATTAGTGAATAAATGATGGAGCTGGTGATAGCTTAGTGACTAAGGCACCTGGCATGTAACTGAGAGGCATGGGTTTGAATCCCACTCATCAGCCAAACTAATTTTTCCTACTATTTAAAATCAGTGGTTCCCAATCATTTTAGCCTCCCTTCATGGAAGGCTATGTTAATCTATAAAGTATTCGACATTCCATTTAATATATTTTCACAAAAAAACTTAAGGAAACATCCCCACAAATTTATAAAATGCCCCCTAGGCATTTTAATATGAGGGGGGAGATAATTCAGTGAGGGTGCTACCTCTCCCCTAGGGGAAGGTAGCACCTCACTGATAACAACTGATTTAGATGGAAAGAATACTATACACTTTAACTGTTAACCTCTGATTTAGATTTATCTTATTTATTTATCCAGCTTAGTTTAGATAATACAAATATAATTTTTTGAACTGGCTACAATCAGCTTGCAAAATGAAAACTCACAGCAATGTGATACCAGGAAATAATATTTCAATTAGATATGTCTCCTTACCAAATTATTGTTCATCTAAAAATATAACAAAGGTGATAGATTTCAGAATTTTTTTAATACTGGCTTCTCTTTGTCAAAGGACTTGAAGACATTCAAATTTATCAGTATAAATTTTACTGCTAGGTTATCACTTCATTGATAATTTTTTTTAATATCAATAACACTGAGGATACAAAGAATTTGTTGTTCTGGTTAAATTTTTACCAAAAATTCAGCTAGAACAGTATTATTTATAAAAAAAAAGATATGGTTCTGCTAAGGAATGCTTCACACTGACCAGCAAATGGTTTGCAGAAATATAATTTGCATTTCAGACTTCATTTTGATCATTATGTTCTCATTATCCTGAAAATGGTTCAAATCCCCTGTGAACAAAATGCCTTAAATGATACCTATTTTTAGTCATCTTTTAATGTCTGTTTCACAAGTGTACACAATTTGTTTTATCGATTCCTTATTCAGATACTTCTCATAAAGATAAGAATTTATAGTTCAATTTCTTGGTATTACACTTTCATAGTTGTTTCTTCCACATACTTTGAAAATTACAACACTTTTTGCCATGTTCGTATGCATCTCATTAATATTTCCCTTAGTGATGTCTGAAACTGTTCACCCTGTTAGTAAGATTTTGGCTGAGATATACGTGGAAAAATAGAAAATAAATTTTAGGAAGGACAAAAAAATTTTGAAAGTATAGCTTATGTTTTTATTAAAACTTACAAATACATTTTAATATGAGGGAAGAAATGTCTCTTTTTACGTTGGTTGACCTGGTGTCCCTGTTTTCCAGACAGTCCCTGGATGAAATGATCTACCCCTCACAAGTAAATGTTCCTGTACTTTGTTTTTAAAATTTTTTTAAATATTAACTTTACAGCATGAGCTGATATTTTTATAATAGCAGTGTTATTTATAAAACTTATGGAAGCTATAAAAAAAAAACTATAAAAAATTTGTTGGTAATGCAGGTAACTGAAAAATTGAGGATAGAATTTTGTAATGGGAGTTGTCAATTGTGAACTGTCAAATTGCAGTGACCAGACGTCCCGCAATATCGGAGCATCTGATCAATCATTCAAATTGAGTTTCCATTTTTGTCTTTAAATCTGGTAACTCTATTTTTCCATATGGACGTCTATGGCCACAGCTCACACACATTTCAATTTACACTACCAATTCCAAAATATTGCGTAACAAACATAAAAAAATAAAAGTTATAATGTTTTATGATTTAACAAAAATGCAGTTTAATTTTGTACTAGCTTAATGGCGCGATTTCGCCAGATTTCTTTTCACGCATAGCAATATGTTATGCCGATTTCATTAGAAACGTGTTTTTTTGCATGTATTTTAGTATGAATTGTTGCTTTCATCATTTTAAATTTTATTTTTGAAATTATATTAATGAATCGAAGCGAAAATAGTTCATAAGGCGCTACTGGATTAACAATCCAACTGCGTCGAAAGTTAGTCGTTTACACCAGATGTTATAAAAACCAATATTTGTTAATTTTCGTTCAGATGATTAGGAGTACTTTGGCATTGACACGTCGCTTTTGAATACCGTGTGCAAAAAACGTAGCTTTATGTTATTGGCTATTGATAACGCGTGCAAAGAAAATTCACCATTCATAAACCGGCAACTTAAAATACATAATGAGAAATATAAATAAAAGTCCAGAAGTACTTACATCTTTTCTTGCAGAATTCCGAAGTAAAAATAGCATACAAAAATCCCTAGAGCACATATAACTAATTTTTGAGTAGACGCCATCCTTTCCCGAACAATTATATTTCCCGTGAGCACTTTAAGGTCTTTCGACCCTTCGGGGTCACTGACAATTTCTATTTTCATGAACAAATGAACATAAATTCACTGCGGTTACAGTTGTACTCAGTTGTATTGTAGCAAAATAAAGGTGGACTTGTAATATAAGTTAGTGACAAAGAGTAGCCTAACGAACTTTTATTATCAAAGTTGACTTTTCGTGAATAGCTGAGAGCATATAGAAAATAGACACACGATTATTCACTTACTTTTTGACACTAATAACGCTACTGCTATATAAATATTAGTGCTATAGAGACACGAATTTATTCATATCAATGAATACGTATTCGATGTAATCTTGGTCAATGTGTACAAATATACCCCGATTTCAGGATACCAATAAACGTACTTTCACCCTTTTACTATAGTTTTATCGGAAACTTTACACCAAACTTCGGTTCAAAGATTGCATACTCACTATATCGTACTTGTGCACTTGTACAACTATGCCAGGGAAAACGACCCTGTGACACACGAGACGTTTTTGTTGGCACGATATTGAGAGCTGAATGTCTATCGCTACACCAGACGTAGATAGAGCCAGTGAGAGCTGGTGTCTATGGCTGGTGTAGAGACTTCGAAACAAAGGTCCTAACAATTCAATACACATTTAAGTATGAATCATTGGTGGAGAGATGGCGACTATGTTGCCATACTTTAATTGTATGCCTGTATGCTACAAAGATCTTGTCAAATAATTGATTATACATTGCAAAATATGCTGCATCATAAACTGAATGGACAAATTACACTGTTCGACATTGAAAGTGCCCTACCCAGAAGGACATGTACAAACATGCAGATAGAAGGTGGGTGTCCGCAATTGAGATGTGCAAATGATGATAATCCAGAGCCAATGACGTGTGTGGCTCAAGAGATAAAAGGTGCAAGAAGGAACAGGGATTGTAGTGTTTATACAGGTGGAAGTCGTGCAAAAGTTTGAGATTAGGTGGTTCCACTTGGAAATTGTTCAGCGAAGACCGAAAATGCCTGGTACATGCTGTCAGCAGGTTCATCGTCATTTGAATGCTTTTGAGAAAGGAAGAATTATAGGCCTATGTGAAACTGGATGGACTACACATCGTTTCGCTGCCCATGTTTATTGGGATGCACGAACTGTTGGATGCTGTTGGTAACAGTGGTGAAATGAAAGTTCTAGCATGTGTCGCAGAGTGAGTGGTGCCATCTGACAGACATCAGCACATCCTGATAGGGCATTGTTCGACATGCTCGTTCATCACCACAGAGCACTGCAGGCACTATTCGACAAGCTGTGTCAGCAGCCATGGACATCCCCATAATGTGAACGATAAAACAAAGGTTGCATGAGGCACATCTGTGCTCTAGGCAACAGTTACATCGACTGCCATTGAATGCAAACCATCGCAGAGCTCGTCTGGCTTGGTGCCGAAGTCATGCAAACTGGGGTCATGAATAGAACACTGTTGTGTTTAGTGATGAATCCCGTTTCTGTCTGTGTGCTGACGATCAATGGGTCCATGTATGGTGACAACCTGGTGAGAGGACGGGTCCATGTATGGTGATAACCTGGTGAGAGGATGGATCCAGCTTTTGTTCACGACCGACACATTGCTTGTCAGCCAGACATAATGGTATGGGGTGCTATTGGATATGACAGCAGGTTACCTCTTCTCCACATCATGGGAACACTGACAGCTGCACGATACGTTAGCATGGTTCTGCAGCCCATTTTGTTACCGCTCCTGGGAGACATGCAGCAGTGCATTTTCCAGCATGACAATGCTCGTTACACACTGATAGGGTCTCCAGACAATGTTTGCAGCATGTTCAAGTATTGCCATGGCCATACGATCTTCAGATTTATCCCCAATAGAATATCTGTGGGACCACACTTGCTGGCATGGAATCTGGATTAATTATGGGAGCAAGCCAACCCTGGAGGATATCTGTTTTCTGATTGACTCCATGCCACGCCATATTGCCGTTCATTCCTCAGGACCATATCTGTTTACTGTATGACTCCATGCCACGCCATATTGCCGTTCACGGCGGTGCAACTACCTACTGAGGCAGTCACATTGTGCTGCATCATCTCATCTAAACGCTGTAAGTGGCTGCAAATTAAATCATGGTATACCAATATATATTGCTATGTGTGTGCTACATTTCACCCCTATCCCCTCACTCCTTCTAGGTGGGGCAATTTCAATGTCGTGCAGTGTATTATATACACCTACCTAATAACCTATTTCTCCACCTTTTTCCCTCACAATGGAGTCAGACGTCTTGATAAGGATTCAATGAGGTGTTGAAAACAAGGAGGTAATATTTCCATTCATGAAGCAAGGATCACCTGTTGTAGAGCATCCACACAGAGACAGGTGGGATTGGCAGGCTCGAACAGATCTTTCCAATTCATGCCACAAATTCTCAATGGGGTTTAGGTCTGGTGATTGAGGGAGCCATTGAATACTACTGGAGTTAATTGTTTGCCACTCGGGAAGTATACAGTGTGGTGTCCTGTTGTTGAAGATAGCGTCGTGGTGCGAAAAGAGAACGGGTGCAGATGATCGGCAAGGATGTACACATACCTTGTGCAGGTGACGTCTTTACTGGTACGAGGGACCCAAGGAACCTCACATAAACGTACCCCAAACTGTTACACTGGCTCCACCTCCCTGTATAACCCCAACTTGGCAAGCTGGGTCCATCACTTCATGTGGTTTAAGCCACACATGCACCCTCCAATCAGCGTGATAGAGTTAAAACCATGATTTGTCAGACCAGATGACGTGTTTCCTGTCCTCCACACTCTAGTTGCTATAGGCCTTTGCAAAATGCAGCCTAATACTTCAGTGCCTTGCAGTCAATAAGGGTTGACGATGTGGACGTCAACTGCCATAACCTATTTTTTCCATGGTACGATGGATAGTTTTTCTGCATAAGCTTGTGGATGGATCTTTATTCAATTCCGATGTTATCTGCTCCACAGTAGCTGTGCAATTCCTTGTCACCATGTGGGACATTCTGCACTCACCTCGAGAGTCTATTACATGTTGACGTCCACATTCCTTCCACTTGTTGGAGGTTTTGCTGTATTTTACGTAGTCTTGGTAAACACGAATGACAGTCTGATGTGGAAATCTCAACTGTTTAGCAGTTGTGGTGATTGATCAACCGGCCTTCCTCATACCTGCTATCTGGCTACTTTTCCATGACTGGTTTCCAACGCTTTATTTCTAGTCATTACCAGTTTCAGCATTGCACGTTACTGGATATTGCTTTGCATATTGTTATCGGTGTGCATACAGTAATTTGTCCATTCAGTGAATAAATATACTCGGCAAATCAATCATCGATCAACATTTAATTCATTTATTTAAAACGCTAACTTTGAAGCTCTATAACTTCTAAAATAAGCTTTTTATGAGAAAATGTGGCTGAGGATAAATTTAATATCCGAAATTCTGTGTATTTATTATTTCCTCTCCTTATCTTAAATTTTAGGTATGATTTTACTTAAAAGCTACGAGCGATAGAGCTATTTTACTCTCTCAGCCAATGAAAATTCCATTCATTCCTATTAGGTGGCTTGGTGTCAGTAATGCTTTGAACAGGTCACATATTAAGTTTTGCATTCGATTTCAAGATTTTGGCTATAATATGTCTGTATACTCTTTTATTTTCCAATCTAATTTTTCACAGTTCTACCATTTGACGAAAGGTTGTATAATGGTGGAATTTAAAATTTAGTGTTTGTTTAATATATTTAACCTTACAGTGGTTGCGACAGATTTTCGTGCCTGGTCAGCTGCTGGGACAGTTTTGAGACTGTTCATGGGAAGAGGAAATCAAGGTGTGTTGCCTCGTGCTGCTGGCAGTGCAAATGGACTGGATTACCCATTGAAGAATTACTCCGTACCACAGAATAAGGAAGCCCGTTACAGCCTCCTTTGGTACAGCTTGCAGTCGAACTTCGACCACATATAGGATCACAGATTAGTTAGTCACTTCCTCATTCTATGATATAGGATAGACTGTGGCCTCTCTGTCATCACAAGGAACCGGTTTGAAGCTAAGAACTATAAGCTAGAATCCGCTTTGAGGAGTCAAAACAAAGGCGTGTACAGATAGTAACTTTTTAAAGGGTACTCACTTTAACTAATGTTGTTTTATTGTAGTAGGTTTTTAGGCACTTGCAAAATATTTTGTTTCCATTACTATATTAGTTGTAAGGTTCTAAACTGTTGATTTGTTAATAATAAATAGACAGAATTCCGGATATTAAATTTATTCTCAGTCACATTTTCTCATAAAAAGCTTATTTTAGAAGTTATAAAGATTCAAAGTTAGCTTTTGGATTTACCCAGAGTTAAATAGTGCCAAAAGTATCTTAGTGTCATGAATAAGCACTTAATGAACAACACTAAATAATTAGCAAACCAACTAAGGTTTATAATAAAGAAATCGCGGAGGAATTGATTTTTGTTCCGCCGTTATAGATTCCAGGACCCAGGTGAATCTGCCGAGGAGGCTTCTGGCTGCTCTCGAGGGAGGCACACGGAGTTCAGAGCATCAGCTCATTCAATTTCAATGATTAAAAAAACAACGTTAATTTAATTAATCCATTAATGAACACATTAGAATTAATCATGAATTAAGTGGCCGAGTGGTTAGTGCGCTTGGTTACTGATCTAAGGGACCTGGGTTCGAGCCCCGGGTAAGGCATGGATGCATGTGTCCTTTTTCGGCTGAGGTCCTGCCATCCTCTCAGATCTTCTGCTTTGGCATATAAAGAGACAGGCTCCTGTCAGACCTCTGTGGCAAGCAGCTGCTTGAGGGGGTATTTATTTATATTTATTTATTAATTGGCATCATGATGTGCTTGGATCGCATTAAAGAGCATAGAACTGCAGCTTTTTTGTCACTAGTGTTATTTCCCACACAACCACAATATCCAGAAAATATTCATCAGATATCTAAGACGACTATAGAATATCCGTTAGTCATTTTAGATATCTTATGGATATATTCAGGATATTGTGGTTGTGTTGGTTGGAACCGGTCTGTTACCAGCTGATCACTTGGATAGGGAGAGAAGCGAAGGGTCGCAACATTCACGCCGTAGCGCTTGTCGTGAAATTTTTTCGCATTTTCTAAATTTACGCCCTATTTTAACATATGAAACATTAACATCATAAAATAATTAATGCACCATAAATTAATTTCAGGGCAAAATAAAAGATTAAAAACGCTAACGCTTTACCTACTCTTGAGGAATAATTTATTTATTTATATTTATTTTTTAAATGATGAGTTATTTTTCTAAGCTCTACTTGTACAATTTGTAGTACAATGTGCCATAACCATTTTTTGTTTCCAAATTCTCTGAACGAATAAATATGTGAGATACATGCTAAGTTTAACATTATATATCTATAAAATAGAACTGCCAAACGCTCTCTTCCTGCCACCCATCACGTGTTAGCATGTGAGCACCATGGAGGTAGGAAGATAAGAGGAGGAGCCCTAAGCACTTGAAAATGATGCTTCGGCGACTGCGCGGCAGCCATGTTGTTCTATTCAAAACATTGATCAGTAGTATAGGTGAGTAACGAAGTGTTGCGCTATTAAAATTTAATTTTTTCGACATTTGTATTATGGCAGCCTGTTCAGCTTACGACTGCACGAATCGCCCTTCAAAAAAGATACCAGGAATTACCTTTCATCGGAAAGTTTGTCATTTTTATAAAAGTTTAAATAATTATATAATGATACAAGCAACTTCGTGTTGAAATTACGCCGCTATGAAAACGGTTTTATTTCGAGTTACAAACCTCGATTCTTCACCAGATTTTTTTTTATTTTCTTCGGATTGTACTCAGTGATAAATGTGAAGATGTACTTCTTACATTGATTGATTGATTGATTGATTTTACGTTACACTTATTTGAGAATTCCTATTGCAGGCTTTCTCAGTTAAAAAATTTTGTTGGCTGTAATTGAATATTAGTGTGTATTCTATTTAATGGATGATGAATTTACATACTTTTAAATAGAGGTGATTAAAATATCAAGGAGTTTCTTTTTTGTTTTTTATTTTATTTTAGGTGGAAGTATTAGATATTATTTTGTTTAAATGTTTCAGTGTTTAAATTCCTCTCTCTTCATGATTTAATAAGTTCAGTGTAAGAAGGGAAAAGTAAATTACAATAAATATAATCTTTCTTTTTTTAAAAAATTTGGATAGCATTTAAGGGTTTTGTTTAAATGCCCCCTTTTTTCTTGGATTGGAGTCATATTTTTGAATTTCTTTTTAGATTAATTTAATGTATATGGTGTAAATTGTCATAGGTGAGTGACAGCCGATCATTAGTTAGGGTGAAAAATTTTTCAAATTGTTTAAATAATTTTAGTTAAAAGAGGAGAGGAGAGTGTAATGCTTTTCTCCTTTTCGTTAATTCTTTTGATAGGGTTCTAATTGTCCCTTTTAAGGTGAATATTGAATTTATTTAATTCTGTATGGATTTCAAAAAGAGCGAGTTTATTGCTTGTAGTTATTTTATTTTTACTTTGGTTGAGGGGTAGGTTAGGCGTACATGAAGATAGGTATGAGAGACTGAGGAGTCAGGCACTGAGATGACGGGTTCAAGCCACTGTCTGGAATGTTGCCTTTTCTTTTTAAATGGATATTATATTCCCTTCACCCTGTGGATATATATATTTTTTCCTTTTCTTATATTTTTTAAATTTTTTATTATTTTTGATTAGTATAATTTTTAGTTGCTTTATTTTTTCATATAGTTTTTTCAGATATTATTTTGAAATTTTCCTTTGTGGATGAGGAAGGAAGTATTTCAATTCTTATGAGATATTTTTTTGAGAGATTGTAATAATTTTGTATTTTGTATTGATTGTTAACTCTAGTTGAGGGAGGAGAATGAGCATGAGATGGGGGAGAGATGTGAAGCGAGCCACCATCTGGGGCGTTTTTTTGTATAAATATATATATTTTTTTAGTTCTTTTTTTTTACTTCTTATACTATTGGTTTTATTTAGTTTGGTTAAGCAAATGTTTTTCTAGTTTTGTGGAATGAGAATTTTTTTTAACGTAAAACAGCTATTTTCTGAATCTTACAAATGTGATTGTTTGCAGTTTTAATGCTGCTATTGCATATAATGTTTAGTGTTTTATCCATAAAATGTTTTCTACTGTTATCAGTGCAGTATAAATAAACTTTTAAAATCTTGTAATTGTTTGTTATTGTCGTATTCAACGAAATACATAAATAGTTCTGCTATACAGTAATTCTGTATGGAAATATTCATTGCATTAAAAAAAGGAATATAAATTCCAAATAGCTTAAATGGGCTCTCTCTTAGTCGTAAAAAAATAATCTTCCCGTATATAACGCACAGTAAAACTGAGTATAGCACGTGAAAAGTAGGCTTGATTGCAGCGGCAGACGGTTTGTTTTGAATGCAACAATATGGCTACCGCCCTGCTGCCTAAGCATCATTTTCCTTGCACAGGGAAAGCGCGTTAGGGCGTCTCCTTATCTTCCTACCTCCATGGTGAGCACCAATAATGTGTTGCCATGAGAAGTCCCTTAACTAAACAGTTTTTCCGGTTGCAATTAACTCTTAGAGAGGATCCATAGGTGAGCTATTAGGTTCATTCTTCGAATATGGTTATTTGTTTCTCACCATAGAGGTTTAGCGAAAAAAGAAATTCATCTGAAATTTCTGGGATAAAAATCAGAAAAATTATTATTTTTATTCATTATATTATTATATATTAATACAATAAATGAAACTTTTCAGATTTCGATTGTAGGCCAGAAACTGATGCAGGAGATTATACACAGTCGTATCAGAATAATATGACCACCTACCATACATATACTATGATAGGTGGGTCATATTATTCTGATACGACTACGTATACTTCTACATTAATTAACAAAATGTCATTTAAATATATCATTATAATTAGAATCAATTTATATCTTAATATATCGGGGTTATTCCTTTCATAAATACGCTATTATATTATTATTTATTCCAACACTGGAGTTTTTTCTTCAATGTATTGTAATAAAGTAGTGGTAGCACAAGTAAATATCTTTATACTCCTCTCCCAGCAACAACTTCCTCACAGATCATCTCTATGCCGTATTAAACAGACAAACTCCTGTCAGACATCTGTGGCAAGCAGCTGCTTGAGGGAGGTATTTATTTTTTATTCTTTCATGCATTTTCCTCATCCGAGCAGACAACAGATTCGCGTAGTTTCCAAATAAGGCATAAATGACTTGTTCAGTGCTATTCCAAACCAAGTAAGGTGATTTAGGGTCAAAACCATATAACAGTAAAAATGAAGTCTCATTAGTTTCTGATATAAACTGCCTGACTGGTATGCCCATAATTCTAAAGGTGAAACTTCATCCCAATTTCTTTGATTGACATTTACTAGGTGAGATAAAATTTGAGCTGTCTGATGAAATCTCTCAACAACTCCATCAGACTGAGGGTGAAAGGAAGTTGTTTGGAGTCAGTAAGTACTTGATCAGGTATCCCATAGGACAAACACTAAAGCTTCAGCTGTAGTTTCTGTCTTCTAATCCATCAGAGGAATGCATTTCCAAACGGTGTAAGTTATAGATGCTTGTGTTGTCTTTCTTCTGAGGTCTCACCTTACTCGCAGACTTTTCTCTATGGAGCATTAAACTGACAGGTTCCTGTCAGAATCTGTGGTAAACAGCTGCTTAAACAGGTATTATTTTTTAATCAATAACTGTCAAAATAAATTTATTTCCTTTGTCTAACGGAAATGGACTCAATAAATCTAATGCAATTCTCCCAAAACGATTCTCGACTAGTGGTAAATGGCCAAAGGAGCTTTTTGTTTAGAATTAAATCCTTTTTTCTCCAAACTTGCATGACAAGTTTCAATGTGATTTTTTATATCAATATATATATTTGCTGTTTAACTCTGAACAAAATTTTTTTGGAAGCTAGATGACCTGAGCATTTAGAATTGTGACACATTTCTAAAATAGTTTTTTTTTTATTTCCTAAAGAACACAGATCTGTTCAATTGGTTTTTGCCTAGCGAAATCTTTTCCAGGTAAAGTATGTATAATAATATAAACCCTTCTCTCATAAAATATCTATCAGACGATCGATCTGTCGCATATACTCTTTGAGATTATGATATCAAATGAGGGAACTCAGTTTAGGATATTTCCCCTGACCAATTTTAACCGCTGAAATTAACTTATTTTCCTCAGATGGTTCCACTTCTAAAGTGTTCAGGTATCTGGATAGGAAGTCACCTATTGTGTTTGATTTGCCTGGTTTATGAACCGCCTAGTAATCAAATCCTTGGAGCACTAAACCCTAAAGTGTTAATGTAGAACCAGGAGCAGTTATTTTAACTAGCCAATTAAGAGCTTCATGGTCCGTTTGTACGATAATTTTTCTACAATATAAAAAACGGCTTAAACTGAGTAACTCAGTAGATTACTAAGATTTCTTTTCCAATAACTGCTTAAAATATTTTCTCTTCGTTTAATTTGCTGCTGGCATAAGCAAGATATCATAATTTACCAGTGTCATTTTTGTTCTAGCACAGCTTCTATAGTATAGAGACTAGCAAGTGTAGTTAAAACAACGGCTTAGTAAAGTCTGGGTAAAACAATATAGGTGCTTGAATTGATTTGAATTTTAAAACATTAAAAGTTATTTCAGCTACTGCATTCCACTTGAAAGGTAAATCTTGCTTCGTTAATTCTGTCAAAGGTAAAGCTAAATCAGTGCGTGTAGGTGGCTCAGTCGGTAGTGTGCCAGGCTCGAGTCCCAACTGGGTCAGTGTTGAGATTTATCTCCGCAAAACTCCCCACCCTGCCCAGAGTCAGTAGGGGACACCGATGGGCACGGAAAGACCGCTGTCCGTCAGAGGGTCGTTAAGCTCCCCGTGTGCGGGAGAGTCTAAAGTAGAACTGGTCTAAGTGCGTACCCTGTGCACATTAAAGAACACACTGGATGGCCTTGACAGGAGGCTACCATCTGTCTCCCAACAGCTGTTCCAGTGGGTCCCCTCTCCCAACCTTCTCTGAGTCTTTGAGGGGTCTTTGTGACATGACCATTTAACCCATTGTGTGCAACAAAAGTGCTGCTCAGAAGTAAAGCAAACCAAAGCTAAATCAGCACAATCAGGAATATATTTCGATAAAAATTTATCAATCCCAAAAATGCTCTTATATTCTTTCTGTTTTTTTAGATAATTTGAATCTTTAAATTATGTCCAAATTTTTTGGGGAAAACTGTGCTCCTCTAGCATCAATTAAATGTTTGAGGAAAAATCAAGGATTCTCTTAAAATATTACTCTAGCTGGGTTTTAATTTCAAGTTGTGTGCCCTTAGGCCAAGAAAGACAGTCTATAAATTCTAAATGTTCCGGGAAGTTCTTGGTTACTATGAGGATGCTATCTAAAAAAAATTAACACTACGAGCAGCAGTTAATCCAAAAGATAATCTGACACATTTCCATAAAGCATCAGACGAAATAAAAAGATGTTTTTCTGAAATTGCGCTCCTAAATTTTTAACTGATGACACCCAGTCTTTAAATTAAAACTGGCAAAATATTTAGCTAATGGGTTGGGTTGGGTTGTTTTACCTCTGAGTGGCACTTTTTTGCACACCATGGAATAAATGGCCAGGTCACAAGGACCCCGAAGGCTCAGAGAAGGTTGGGGGAGGGGACCCACTGGAACAGCTGTTGGGAGACAGATGGTAGCCTCCCGTTAAGGCCATCCAGCGTGTTCTTTAGCGTGCACAGGGTATGGCTCTCCCGCACACGGGGCCACAGCTTAACGTCCCATCCGACGGACGGCGGACTTTCCAAGCCCATCGGTGTCCCCTACTGACCGTGGGCAGGGCGGGGAATTTTGCGGAGATAAATCTCAACGCTGACCCAACTGGGACTCGAACCTGGGAACTACAGATTACGAGCCTGGCGCGCTACCCCGCCCCAAGGTATCTAATGTTTCATGCAAAAGTAGTATAGGGTACAAATCTTTCTTTGTTACCTTATTTAGCTTTCTGTACTCCACACATAACCTATAATTCCCATCTTGTTTCTTTCTCAAAATTTCAGGAGAGGTCTACTAGTCTTACTAGTCGAAGGTTCAATTATGCCAGGTTTTTCTAATTCTTTAATATTTTTCTATTCAAACTGGTCTAAATGCATAAGGGACTCTATAAAGACTTTGTTTAATAGGTTTGCGATCCATTAAATGTATTTTACATACTTCAGTGTCTGTACTGCCCAATTCTAACAAATTATGTGCAAACCTATCCTGAAGTTTCAATATTAAGTCTTTCAAAGGTTTCTTTTGTACTTTAGGTACATGATCCAAATTAAATTCTTTTAAACTTAAAGGTCCAGTATTCATCTTTAAATGAGCTTCATTCACACTTATTGTATTCACAATTATTTTAGTATGTTTCTGCAAACACACGGATTTTCGTTCAAGTTTCTATTTGAATCATTAGCAATCCTTCAGTTTCAGTTGTACTGACTGATTTAGCCACTTGAATTAATTTCTTTTCCTGAATACAATAAGGTTCTTTATTTTTAACGATTTATTATTAATAGCGAATTAATTATTAATCACCAACATTATTTCGCCAGAAGGAACACAATTCTTACATTTAAATAATAATAATTTCTCCATTAGAGGAGGAATAATCACTTTAGCCACTTTTACATATTACTGAATTACATGGGATGTTAAGCCATGGTCCCGTGTGCAGAAGAGAGCCATACCCTGTGCATATTTAAAGCACACTGGATGGTCTTTATTGGAGGCTTTGATCTGTCTACTAATAACTATCCCGTAGATCACCTTCCCCAGCCTTCTCAGAGTCATTGGGATCCTTTTGACCTGCTCATCAGTGGTGGCCATAAGGAGGGAGCCACGAGGGCCATGTCCCTCCCCCCCTCTTATGTAAGAAACTTGCAATTTTTTTTTATTTTACCAGGCAGCGTTTTTTTTTTGTTTCTTGAATTTATTAACTGGCCAGGGTTTCATCACAATTTTTTTTCCAGGAAGGAAAACAACGCCCGCAGTAACCCCAGAGGCCAAATGACATGCTGCTAAAAGGATTTCGATTAGTAAATAATCCAATATTAAAGTTGAGTGGGATTTCTGGATTACAAAATCCCTAATTGGCCCTTAAAGTTTCCAGATCCCCTCCCCCCCTCCCCCCCCGCCTCCACGGTCATTGAGCCCTTTATCTGTAAAAATATGTCGCTCGGAGATGAATCCACCCAAACTGGGTAACGGAACAAGGCGTGAAATTAGGTCTTAATTTACGATGGAACAGCGTTTGGTTGTTGTTTAGAGTAAAAAGAAACTCAAAAAAGAACAAAATGATACAAACCTAGATTTGAGCAATAATACAATTCAATTTAAAATGCAGCCATAAATTTCGTCTTCTGAATAATGGTGAATTGTTCTGAACACATCTATCTTTATAAAGACCATCGCCTTCATGAGAAAGCTCCTGTGATCGCCAATCACAGGCCAGGTCTTATGCAGAGAAAAATACATTTGCGTTGGCGAAGTTTGTCCAATTGATTCTTCACCTGGGAAAGGTGTTCAGAACAACTTTCAACTGTAACTTCGTTTCATTCTTTATTCTCAGCCATTTCCCAACGCAATCTTTCAACCTGACGGTATGCAAAAATGTAGTCTTCATGACGCTTCAAAAGATCATCCTTATTTATGGATGTTTACAAAAAACATTTGTAGTAATAAAGTATCCGAGGAAAACGTCTTGTAGACAAGGGACTCTTGAAAATTATTAGCAGAAAAAGCGTTTTTAGCGAAAGATGATATTTTCATTAAGCAATGCTACGATTTGAGATCCGGGCTTCTGGTCATAACACTCAATAGAAGAAACTGTTTCAGGGTTATCAACACTTGAACTACCAGCAAAGTATGCGTTCTTAATTTATGAAGAAACAAAAATGATATGACATTGAAATAATGTAACATTGAAATTGCAACACCCGAAAGCGGTGAGAAAATTCACCTGATAGACACTATTAAGTTTTCAAAACAAATGGTCAATTTTATTACCAGAAAAATACGGTACATCAGTAGGAGGTATAACCACTGCTATTGGCAATACGTTGAGCAATGCATCGTGGAAGCGAGTTGTATAGACTGCTCAAAGCGTCCAGTGGTACTATCCACCATGCTTTTTGTACCTGGTCTTGCAGGGCGCCTTTGTCTGCGCTGGTACTGAGATGGCATCCAACCGTGTCCTGTACATGTTCTATTGGGGCTGATCTGGGGATCTTGCTGACCACTCTAGGATGATGACAGCGCATAGACATCCGCTGGCAATGTTTACGGTATGCGGTCCCATGTTATTTTGCTGAAACATGCTGCCAGGCACCCTTTTTACAAAAGGGATAACAACAGTATCCAGTGTCAAAGTGCCACTGTCAAACACCAACTGTCAAAGTGCCTATGAGGAATATTAGAGGTGTTCGGTTGTCATAACTGATTACTCCCCAGACCATGAGACCTGCCATTCAGTGGGGCGGGGGTGGCTCAGTCGGTAGCGCGCCAGGCTCTAATCTGTAGCTCCCAGGTTCGAGTCCCAGCTGGGTCAGCGTTGAGATTTATCTCCGCAAAAATTCCCCGTCCTGCCCACAGTCAGTAGGGGACACCGATGGGCTTGGAAAGGCCGCCGTCCGTCGGATGGGACGTTAAGCCGTGGCCCCGTGTGCGGGAGAGCCATACCCTGTGCACGTTAAAGAACACGCTGGATGGCCTTGACGGGAGGCTACCATGTCTCCCAACAGCTGTTCCAGTGGGTCCCCTCCCCCAACCTTCTCTGAGCCTTCGGGGTCCATGTGACCTGGCCATTTAGCCCATGGTGTGCAAAAAAGTGCCGCTCAGAGGTAAAACAACCCAACCTTGCCATTCAGTACTGTATGTCGCCCAACAATTACTCTTGACTTAGTCCGTTTGCTATGTCTTCTTCATATGAGAACAAGGTAATCACTGGACGTCAGATTCGTCGCTAAATGTCTTTTTTTCCTTCACTTGGGAAAAAGTGACCAAAATGCAGGAATTTACTATTTTAATATGTAATAGCATTTGTTTGTGTTACATTCATATTTAAAATAAGGAACTGATGTTTATGCATTTTCCGTATAACTTTAATGATGTAAATATTGTTGTTGCATAAGACTACAAATGCCATTTAAACACAGTAATTGACCATTAGTGTCATTTTTTTCCTGCTTAAATATCTTTCCATTTTGTAATAAAGTGAATTTTATAAGTTTAGAGAGAAATGTTTTGATTTCTGGAAACAATTAAAATATATAACATGGGAAGTAGAGAGCTGTCTTTTTCAGCGTATTACTGGCAGATTGTTTTTCAATATTGGCAATTTCTTGAATCATTCTACTGGTTTTTATCTCCTTTAAAACAAATAACCTGCGATAATACACTATAAGAAAAAAATTGCAACGCCTGGAAGGATTAATACCATTTTATCGAAATGCAGGCAGCTGTAAGCATACACTGAGATCGGAAATTGATTACATTATGAAAAAAATATCGAAACTTACCACTTTACCTACCTGGTAAAGTGGTATAATTAGTATGATGTTGAACGGGCCCACGCAGCAATGCATTCATGAACATCGCGGGGAAGGCTCTCGTACAGCTCAATAATGTCCTCCTGAGGGATAGAACGTCGATTAGCGCGAAGTCGCTGTTCCATTTCAGCGACAGTGGTTGGCATACCTTTTGGGTGTTGTTGGAGCTGTCGGACCATCATGTCCCAGACGTGTTCAATAGGTGAAAAGTCCGGCGAGCGTGCTGGCCACGGTAGTACCTGAACGTTTTGCTCGTGTAGAAACTGCAGACTAATGTGGGCTGTATGGGGACGGGTGTTATCTTGCTGGTAAAAGATTCCATGCTGCTGAACAAATGGGACAGCCACTGGTTGCAAAATCTTGGTAACATATCGTTGGACAGAGATTCCCTTATGATGACCAGTTCTGACTGAGATGTCCGACTAATGGTTCACCCCACACCAGGTGCTGGAGCTGTATGACAATGTCGCATGCACTGGGTAACATTCCTTTCCCCTGGATGACGGCGAACATGTTGTCTACCGTCGTGCTGACCAAGACAAAAATGAGATTCGTCACTAAACACCACGGTATTCCACTCTTGTTTGTTCCCGATCTGTCTGAGGCGACACCACTGAAGATGTGCTTGCATCTGGGTAGATGTTGGGGGCAAACGCAGTGCCAGACGATATGCTAGCAATGAAAACTGCAAAAGCCTGTTGCTTATTGTTGCGTGGTAGGTATTTGATGTGTTACCTGTTGCCAGTCCCTTTGCAGTTGCGTCGTAGTCTCGAATCTTTTACGCAATGCCATGTGTGGCAAATGGCGGTCCTGTCGCTCTGTGGTCATACGTCGTCTTCCTGATCCTTGTTGGTGTGTGCTGGATTTTTTTTGAACCCACTGGCGCCATATGTGTACAATGGTGCTGGGATTGTGGCCAACTTTGTTGGCCACATCTCTCTACGATAAACCAGCTTCTCTATGGCCGATGATTCTTCCACGCTCAAAGTCTGTTAACTGTTGGAACGGTTGTCGACGTCTGTGTAAGGGCAGCTTTAGCAGTTTAGAACAATTTCCACAACGTTTTGTCAACCAGGGAACTTTGGTTGCCTTTACCTGTTTTTGACTGCTCCGCACCTGTGACGTCAGCTGGCGCCTGTCCAATCGTTTCGATCGTCCTGCAAACCTAATCATTTCCATGCACGGGCGTCCGCAGAGGGGGCAAACGGAGCACTCTGCCCTCCATGGGATCGATTAAAAAATTTCACAAATTATAATCGTAACCATTTAAACGTAATTAATTTATATATATATTATGTTTTTTGTATTGATGTGAATAATTATATATATATTATGTATTTTGTATTGTATTGATATATATATTATGTATTTTGTATTGATGCAATAATGTATTCTATAATCTACTTGTGAAAAAAACCCCTAAAAATTAAATAATTAAATAAAAATTTATTGATGTAGTTATTTGTCTCCAAACATCCCCCCCCACCCTGGAAAATTTTCTGCGGACGCCCATGTTTCCATTCATTTCCATATACTACCGCCTCCCTAAATTTCGTCACATTTGCATAACTTCTTGCAAGAGTTGCATTTTTCATTTCCTGTAGTTTATTTCCACTTTGTCGTCATGTCTGTCCATCTGCAGACACAGAATTTTTTGTTTTTAGGAATAAATTACGAATTTTTTCTGGGTTGAATAGATATTTATGAAATATGACAATTCGCATTTTCCGAAGCGGTAAAAAGCTATAATTGCGCCCTCCAACGGTGAAAAAAATTAAAAAATGCAAAATTTTGAACGAATATTACAAATATTATATTTTATGATGGAAATTAGAAATTTTGGTGGTGGAATTAAGTTCCATTGGCAACAGTGAGTTGACCCCTTATGCCCAGCCACCTTTTAATAAATAAAACTTTCTTTTTAGAGATAAATTAAAAATCCTTGTTGTGCTGGATAGGTATTGAAGAAGCAATACATTTGGCACTTTCCGAAACTCATGAAATAGTGGTCCTATATAGGGAGAGGTTGGGAAACTGCGTTCATGGACGCCGCCATGTCTATGCTCTGCGACTACGCCAGTTAGGCTAGCAGACTATCTATGTAACTTAAGTTAGGGTTGGTTTGTTTTACCTCTGAGCGGCACTTTTTTGCACACCATGGGCTAAATGGCCAGGTCACATGGACCCCGAAGGCTCAGAAAATGTTGGAGGAGGGGACCCACTGGAACAGCTGTTGGGAGACAGCTGGTAGTCTCCCGTCAAGGCCATCCAGCGTGTTCTTTAACGTGCACAGGGTATGGCTCTCCCGCACACGGGGCCACGGCTTAACTTCCCATCCGACGGACGGCGGTCTTCCCAGGCCCATCGGTTTCCCCTACTGACCGTGGGCAGGGCGAGGAATTTTTGCGGAGATAAATCTCAACGCTGACCCAGCTGGGACTTGAACCTGGGAACTACAGATTACGAGCCTGGCGCGCTACCGACTGAGCCACCCCCGCCCACTAGCTTATGTTATATATAATTACTAATGAAATACTACTATGTGCAATTTCCCATCATACATTAAAAAATAAACCCTTAAGCAGCTGCTTGCTACAGAGGTCTGACAGGAGCCTGTCAGTTTATTTATATACACCATAGCAGAAGATCCATGAGAATGGCAGGACCTCAGCAGAAAAACTACAGAACATCCATAATTAAAACTTCTAAGGACTGGAAGAGTAGGCAAAGGACGAACTTCGGCGTTTCTCTTCGAAAACGTGATTCCCATATGCGGCAGAGGTAATATGCGCTCTTCCAGTTATTTTAAATTTATTATATTAACGATTTTAAATCATTATATTAACATTAACTAAACTCCAACGGGACAAATCCTTAACAAATCATTGCGTAAAGTTCTTATAACTTAATAAACTTAAGTTGTTAATAGTAACTTTTATGCTCTAAGAGATAAAAAAACATTTTTTATGTGTACAGGTACTAATGAAATATTAATAGTTTATTTTTTCCCGGATTTGTCCCGTTGGAGTTTAGTTAACGTTAATATAATGATGATGATATAATGATTGATTGATAAGGATTCCGAAGGCTCGTTAATATAATGATTAATAAACTATAAGTTTATTAAACTATATATTTTATTCTCTTAGAGCATAAAAGTTGCTATTATCATTACGTAAAGTCCTTAACAAATCATTACTATTAACGTTAACTAACTCCAACGGGACAAATCGTTACTATTAACGTTTCAAATTATAATGGTCAAGTAGTACTATTATTAGTGTACATCTCTTGACCATTACACTCTATGACCAAAAAAATTAAGTTTCTTTCGTAAAGAGATCGTTCGCAATATTCGTTTAAAGATTTGTTATTTCCAGCTTTTTTCTGCCGCTAGAGGGCACCTTTCCAGTTTTTATTTACCGTCTTTAGCACTTTCTAACAGTAGAAATTCCAACTGATGGGGATTAAAAAAATGTATATCTTAATATTTTGTTACTACCTGTAAAACTAAAATTGAAAAAGAGATTGTTTCGTGTATCTCTTAAAATAAAAAAGTTTCATTTTCGCACACCCTTTTGGCTGAGAGGGGTAATGCTTTGTTGCCATTGTAAACCTTCTGACCATAACACTCTACTATCAAAATTTCAGATTTCCAACATAAATAGTTTGTTTGCAATATTCGTTTCAAATTTTATCATTTTCCATCATTTTTCAGACTAGAGGGCGCTATTAAAGCTACTGGAAGATTTCAAATTGCGAATCGCAATATATTTCCGATACCTATCCAACCAAAAAAAATAATTTTCATTTATCTCTAAAAGTAAAAAAGTTGATTGTCTATAGACGGAGAGACAACAGTTAACAGACAGACGGACAGACAGACGGACAGACAGACGGACAAATATTGGCCTAAGCAGACGACAAAGTGGGAACATTAGCTCGTTTTTCAAACGAACTTTAAAAGAAATTATTTGTTGGTTTTCAGTTAGCTCGTTTCACTTTTATTAGCCGATTGCCGTCTTCTGACCGAGTTTCTTGGAAAAATATTAATTTAGTTCTATGAGTGGAATTTTTACACACATATGCACAGCGCAGTGAGGCATTGATAAAATATGGAAGCTTTAATAGACAAAAAAAAGTGGTAGAAATGTATAAAACTATAACAACTGAGAAGTTTTAATTAGGTACACACACTAACTCACATAGGCTTTCGTCTTACGGTACGACGAAACATGGCGTCCATAAACCACGTGACTCAATCAACCAATAGCAGTCAATCACGGGCTGAGGCCCCCTTTACAAATAGGTCCAGACTAGATGCAGAATGTTTAAGAAGGAGACGGCCAGCCTCTAACTATACAGGACCTCTATCCTGAAAGATATAATGTCGCCATCTAAGGATGGAAAACTTTGAAAATGCAAAATTTTAAAGGAATATTGCAAGAGATGCAAATTTGCTATAAATTCGAAATATTGTTGATGGAATGTGGTTATGAAGTTTTGTCCAGGCTGGACAGTTGATTTTTTGAACAACAGATTGTTAGGGAAAGAGGGAAAGCTCCCGTCAAGGCCATCCAGCGTGTTTTTTAACGTGAAGAGAATTTTGTTCTCATCCTGAGCTACTGCTGAACGTCCCATCCAATGGATGAGAGCCTTTCTAAGCCCATCGGCGATCCCTCTCTCCCCTTAGGGGGGCGGGGAGGGGGCTCAGTCGGAAGCGCTCCAGGCTCATAATTAGTAGTTCCCAGGTTCGAGCCCCAGCTGGGTCACGTTGAGATTTATCTCGGAAAAATTCCCCGCCCTGCCCACGGTCAGTAGGGGACACCGATGGGCTTGGAAAGGCCGCCGTCCGTCGGATGGGACGTTAAGCCGTGGCTCCGTGTGCGGGAGAGCCATACCCCGTGCACGTTAAAGAACACGCTGGATGGCCTTGACGGGAGGCTACCACCTGTCTCCCAACAGCTGCTCCAGTGGGTCCCCTCCCCCAACCTTCTCTGAGCCTTCGGGGTCCATGTGACCTGTCCATTTAGCCTATGGTGTGCAAAAAAAGTGCCGCTCAGAGGTAAAACAGCCCAACCCAACTCTCCCCGAGGGCACAGAGGAAGGTTAGCAGAGAAAATTCTGAACTCTGGTAGCTAGGAACTGTTGATTACGAACCTGGTAGGCTACCGAATGAGCCAATGATATTAGCCTTCCGATGGGAGGAATTCGTAAATCTCAATTTCCGAAATGTCTGGGACAGGATGGCTCTATCAGTAGACGCCAGGTTCGCAATCTGCAGTTCCCAGGTTCGAACCGCAGCTGGGCCAGGAGTTGAGATTTATCTATGCATAACTCCCCCCCCCCCCCCTTCCCTCGGTTAGTAGGGGACACCGATGGGCTTCGAAAGGCAGCCGTCCGTCGGATGGAACTTTAAGTCGTGGCTCTGTGTGTGGGATGGGGTGGGTTGGGTTGTTTTACCTCTGAGCGGCACTTTTTTGCACACCATGGGCTAAATGGCCAGGTCACATGGACCCCGAAGGCTCAGAGAAGGTTTGGGGAGGGGACCCACTGGAACAGCTGTTGGGAGACAGATGGTAGCCTCCCGTCAAGGCCATCCAGCGTGTTCTTTAACGTGCACAGGGTATGGCTCTCCCGCACACGGGGCCACGGCTTAACGTCCCATCCGACGGACGGCGGCCTTTCCAAGCCCATCGGTGTCCCCTACTGACCGTGGGCAGGGCGGGGAATTTTGCGGAGATAAATCTCAACGCTGACCCAGCTGGGACTCGAACCTGGGAACTACAGATTACGAGCCTGGCGCGCTATCGACTGAGCCACCCACGCCCCTCTGTGTGTGGGAGACGGGAGGCTACCATCTGTCTCCCAACAGCTGTTCAATGGGTCCCCTCCCCCCACCTTCTCTGAGCTCTCGGGTTCCTTGTGATCTGGCCATTTAGCCCATTGTATGTAGGGGCGGGGGTGGCTCAGTCGGTAGCGCGCCAGCTTCGTAATCTGCAGTTCCCAGGTTCGAGTTCCAGCTGGGTCAGAGTTGAGATTTATCTCCGCAAAAATTCCCCGCCCTACCCATAGTTCAGTAGGGGATACCGATGGGTTTGGAAAGGCCGCCGTCCGTAGGACGTTAAGCCGTGACCCTGTGTGCGGGAGAGCCATACCCTGTGCACGTGACGGGAGGCAACCATCTATCTCCCAACAACTGTTCCAGGGGGTCCCCTCTCCCAACCTTCTCTGAGCCTTCGGAGTCCTTATGACCTGGCCATTTAGCCCATTGTGTGCAAAAAAGTGCCCCTCAGAGGTAAAACAACCCAACCCACTGTGTGTAAAAAAGTGCCGATCAGAGGTAAAACAACCCAACCCGAAACAGCTTTAAAACGACGAAGAGTAGCGGAATTATCGCCGGTGACCTCTCTGCGACGCCTGATGTTGACCCCTCTTGTACCCGGAAGAGCCACCCGGGCCTTCCCGTATAAGGAAAATCTTTCTGGTCTCCTCAGAGGCCAAAGCGCAATGAAGAGTGTACGGAAATCTCGAAGATCTTTAAAGGACTTGCAACCAGATGAAGGCACTTGGCTGCTCGTCCCACTGCAATGGGAGACACACGGGGACTGTTTGCAATGCCACTTTAGTTATAAATAACTGCTTTGGGTCGTGTGCGGGGCGGGGTTGCCTCTCCCACGCCATCGCAGCAGCTGACGAAGACGTGCACCATGAAAATGCTGAGTTGCTGAAAAAATCGAGAAGTGATTCTGAGGATGTGATTGAGAAGTGACTGAGGAAGGCGAAAAGCAGAAGACTGAACTGCAATTGTCTAAGTAACCAAAGGTTTTCACTTTCTTTCCTGTGAAGTAAATCTCAACTGACAAAAATTGGATAGAAATATTAGTTTATAACGAAGAATAAGATTGCTAAGGTAAGGGTTTCTTTTTTTGTGTGTAATTTTATTCGTTCGCTGTTAGGACTTCATCATGGACGTCGAGGGAGAGGTTGGGGGGGGGGGGAAGTGAGGCGATTTCCCCTTTCCTGAAAAAATTGGTCAAAAATTAATTTATGTTGAATAATATCGGGTGTGCTAAACATTAATGTCGTTTTTAACTGTTTTCCTTAATGAATTTATTTTCGAAATCGTGTTTAATTAATGTGAAATTCTCTTCATATTAATAAATTCTAACAATATTTCGTTTTCTTTCGTACATTCTTAGTTTGTTATATCTGCATAATTGCTGCATTTACAGCTGCTCGTATTAATGATGTAAGATCCGACTTAAATATTTCTATCTCGAATGAAGTCTGTCGACGTTCCTGGATTTCCCCCCCTCCCTGTCATTTGTAATGAGAATGTGCTATATATGAATGGAGGAAAGCATTCAAAGCTATCTAACTCTAAAATAAGCTTTTGAACAAAATTATCACTGGAAATAAATGAATCTCTCTGAATGTCAACTTTAAACATTTGAAAATGTCCTAGAAATTATTCAGTTGTGCAACTTTATTCTTTCTTTTGATGTGACATCAATATTGTTTCACATTGACATATGACGAATGTAATATTGACAATGAAATGTGACATTTATAATATTTAACAAAGAAATTAATGACATTGACATAGAACATTCTTAGTAAAATAAAATTTCTATTTCAAAAGCGAATTTCATGTTATAGGGCAGGCGTGTCCAACCCGCGGGCCGCATGTGACCCTGTACAGTTAGCAATGCGGCCCACAAAATCGTAAAGTTTACTTGTTAACAACGACATAAGCTTTCAACATGATTTTGTGATTTTCAGCGAGTTTTTGATATCCCACTAGTTTCATGTTGCCCTTTCTTTAATTTTATAATAAAAAACATAAGAAAATAAATGAAGTTTTATTATTCATATACATTAACTATATTATACATTTTATGTGCGGCCCAAAACAATTCGTCTTCACTCAATGTGGCCCAGGGAAGTCAAAAGGTTGGACACGCCTGTTATAGGTATATTATTATTATTATAGGATATACTGGTGATGTGCGGCATGAGATTAACAGACGGAATAGGGATTGCTGCCGGGACTTTTAAGAATCTTTGGAGATTGTGGAGAAATAGGCGTATACACCTAAAGACTAAAAGTAGACTGTATAATAGTTTGGTTCTTTCTAGGGTTAGTTATGGTAGTGAAACTTGGACACTTTGTAAACAAGATAACAGGAAACTAGATGCTTACGCAGTATCTTTGGCATTAGGTGGTTCAACTTTGTAACTAATGATGAGGTTAGGCAAAAGGAGTTTGCAACCTCCTTTAAGCAGCATATTGTGCAGAGAGAGACTCCGTTGGTTTGGCCATGTTGCCCGTATGGATAATTATAGATTGGCGAATAGGGTTATGAACAGTGTGCCTAAAGGCCTCAGAAAGAAGGGGAGACCTAGGATGCAGTGGGCAGACAATGTCAAACAGGGCCTTGTTAGAACTGGTGTGCAGTGGTCAGATGCAGCAGATGTAGCTCAGGACAGATTTACTTGGAGAACTAAATTGCACGGTCTGGTTGGACCTCCTTAGCCCATGGCTGTTTGAAGATGATGATGATGATTTCACATTACAGTGTTTCTCGTTTCATATTAGTCTATTTTACGCTATAGAAAACCTTTTCCAGGTATAACACAATAAATCTTTTTTTTACTTCGTTGAAGCATAGTTTCTTTAGGTCTGAGTAGTTGACTATAGTGAATGCTTTTGTTTGTTTCTTTGAATCTATTTCGTTAGGCCATCTTTCTTTAAAGAGTATGTCTCTCATGCACACGGTCACGGTTTAAAGTGTCATCAGAGGTACGGTGATCTTTCGAAGCCCTTTGGTGTCCCCTTTCTGACCGAGGGCACGATGGAAGGTTAGCGGCGATAAATCCCACTCCTGGCATAATTCAGAATTCAGAAAAAAATATCTGGCGACGATTTTTTTTAGAAATGAGTGATCTGGCAGCCTTCGTGTCACGTGATTACAGAATTCAGGAAAAATGTCCGGAGCGTGTGTGTGCAGTTACTTCACACGCTCCAGTTTGCTGTGAACGGTAACTGCACACGCTCAATATTTCCGTGAGCTACACGATTATGAGCCCACACGATCTAGTATCAAAATAATATGACCACCTACAGTCGCTCAAAAAAGTACTTTTTTGAGCTATAATATGAAGACGCTCATAATAGAAAGAACTAGGGAACTTCATATTGTGAGCCTGGTGTTCTGACAACTGAGTCAACCTCCATCCCATTTTGTCATGTGAAGGTCTTAGCACTTTACTTTCATGGCACTTTTATGATGAGTTGAGATTAGGGCAACCTCACCCCATCGGTACCATGCTGCCCTTGAAAATGTGCCCCACCATCCCAAGCGACTGCTATTAGGGCAACCTCACCCCATCGGTACCATGCTGCCCTTGAAAATGTGCCCCACCATCCCAAGCGACTGCTATTAGGGCAACCTCACCCCATCGGTACCATGCTGCCCTTGAAAATGTGCCCCACCATCCCAAGCGACTGCTATTAGGGCAACCTCACCCCATCGGTACCATGCTGCCCTTGAAAATGTGCCCCACCATCCCAAGCGACTGCTATTAGGGCAACCTCACCCCATCGGTACCATGCTGCCCTTGAAAATGTGCCCCACCATCCCAAGCGACTGCTATTAGGGCAACCTCACCCCATCGGTACCATGCTGCCCTTGAAAATGTGCCCCACCATCCCAAGCGACTGCTATTAGGGCAACCTCACCCCATCGGTACCATGCTGCCCTTGAAAATGTGCCCCACCATCCCAAGCGACTGCTATTAGGGCAACCTCACCCCATCGGTACCATGCTGCCCTTGAAAATGTGCCCCACCATCCCAAGCGACTGCTATTAGGGCAACCTCACCCCATCGGTACCATGCTGCCCTTGAAAATGTGCCCCACCATCCCAAGCGACTGCTATTAGGGCAACCTCACCCCATCGGTACCATGCTGCCCTTGAAAATGTGCCCCACCATCCCAAGCGACTGCTATTAGGGCAACCTCACCCCATCGGTACCATGCTGCCCTTGAAAATGTGCCCCACCATCCCAAGCGACTGCTATTAGGGCAACCTCACCCCATCGGTACCATGCTGCCCTTGAAAATGTGCCCCACCATCCCAAGCGACTGCTATTAGGGCAACCTCACCCCATCGGTACCATGCTGCCCTTGAAAATGTGCCCCACCATCCCAAGCGACTACTATTAGGGCAACCTCACCCCATCGGTACCATGCTGCCCTTGAAAATGTGCCCCACCATCCCAAGCGACTGCTTGAGTTGTCCATTTGATCCTACGTCCATTTACCTGGTGAAAATACGTCGCACTCTCCTGGTGTTCATTAGCTGATGGCGAATATGTTTTCGTTCTGGGCTCTAGATTGTTAGGAATCTGGCTGTCGTGGTTATCAGCATGGCCGAGACATGCAAATCACTAAAGATGCTCAATAACTGAAGTACACCTGTATTCTTATTTACAGGTTTATTACTATATACATCTATTAGCAAATACAGTGCTACTGTGATGCGCATTCCAGAGGATAGGATATGTACTTTATGTTGGCCGAGATGTAATCGCTTACGATTTGCGTTGTGTTTATTGTTTATGGCTCACCAAGAATTCATGGTTATAACACCCGCTGAAGATCAGGTACAGTCGCTCAAAAAAATACCCGAACACTACGGTTGATTACAGAATTCAGAAAAAATATCTGGCAACGATATTTTCAGAAATTAGTGATCTGGCAACCTTTGTATCACGTGACACGAAGGTTGCCAGATCACTAATTTCTAAAAAAAAATCGTTGCCAGATATTTTTTCTGAATTCTGTAATCAACCGTAGTGTTCGGATTCTTTTTTGAGCGACTGTAGGTGGTCATATTATTTTGATACTAGATCGTGTGGGCTCACTCACGGAAATATTGAGCGTGTGCAGTTGCTGTAGACGCTCCAGATATTTTTCCTGAATTCTGTAATCAACCATAAAAAAAAATAATAATAAATACCCCCCCAAGCAGCTGCTTGCCACAGAGGTCTGACAGGAGCCTGTCAGTTTATATGCCACAGTAGAATATCTGAGAGGATGGCAGGACCTCAGCAGAAAACAACACGAACATCCATGCCTTACCCGGGGCTCGAACCCAGGTCCCGTAGATCAATAGCCAAGCGCGCTAACCACTCGGCCACGGGACGGCAAAATAAATACCCTCTCAAGCAGCTGCTTGCCACAGAGGTCTGACAGGAGCCTGTCAGTTTATGTGCCACAGTAGGAGATCTGAGAGGATGGCAGGACCTCAGCAGAAAAACGACACACACATCCATGCCTAATTCCGGAGTGTTCGGATATTTATTTGAGCGACTGTAAGTGTGGAAACTGTAGCTGAAGCTCTCCCCTTCTCACACATAATTTTATCCTACCAGTTAATCGGGGGCTCCAATGATGAAATAAAATAACTTAGTGAAAAGTGGTACTTAAGGTACTCTGAATTATATGTTAAAGCTGATCAATTAAACTAATGATTTCCACTGGAAGGGCAGTCAATTAACCAAGAACGCCAAGCTAGCAGACTAATTGAATGCTCTAACTCAAGATAGGGACATTTGCCAAATCCCACTTTTCCCTCGGGGCCCTTCTCCTTTCCAACACACTCGAACTTCAGAAGCTCACAGGACTAAAACCTGGTCAATTAGCTCTGCAGAAACTTCCTTCAATGGGCAAGTAACTAAAATACACTTTTAGAATTATGACGCACGTCTGGCAATGAATGGGGCGGGGGTGGCTCAGTCGGTAGCTCGCCAGGCTCGTAATCTGTAGTTCCCAGGTTCGAGTCCCAGCTGGGTCAGCGTTGAGATTTATCTCCGCAAAATTTCCCCGCCCTGCCCACGGTCAGCAGGGGACACCGATGGGCTTGAAAAGACCGCCGTCCGTCGGATGGGACGTTAAGCCGTGGCCCCGTGTGTGGGAGAGCCATACCCTGTGCACGTTAAAAAACACGCTGGATGGCCTTGACGGGAGGCTACCATCTGTCTCCCAACAGCTGTTCCAGTGGGTCCCCTCCCCCAACCTTCTCTGAGCCTTCGGGGTCCATGTGACCTGGCCATTTAGCCCATGGTGTGCAAAAAAGTGCCGCTCAGAGGTAAAACAACCCAACAACTGGCAATGAATTAAAACTAATAAAACCGAATTTATACCTGAATACAGGAATACCGTTGCCACCCTAGTTGGTTATTTATGATCTCCTGTTACAGCCGAAGAGAAAACATAAAAAAAAATAATCTCTTAGTAATTCCTATTGGCACTAATTGAGAACAACTCCAAACATGGTCATAAAACACTTCTACTTGTATAAATGCACACAAACAACTCTTGGCTAATCTGTAAATGTCCCTAACTCATTCGCAAACTATCTTATCCTAGTCTTAACCCCTTAACTAAACCACTGCTCTTAAAAGCTACACTGGTTTCCATAAATTAAGGAAAATCCCAATGTTAAGTCACTGGTTAGCTAACGTCAAAGCTCTATAACTTCTAAAATAAGTTTTTTTTTTTGCTTTGAAAAATGTGATCAAATAAATCAATATCTCGTTTTTCAACAATATTCGTTCAGTATTTAATGAGTTATGGAAGTTTAAATATTTAAGAACAGCAATGCCAGTCTTAAGAAACTTATACAAAACTGAAGAATAGTGAAAGAATTCTTTACACAAAATTCTAAAAATACACACTTATTTTATTAAATACTTTGATTCAAATACTTATTACTAAGGTTTAATTAACTTCTGAAATCAATTTTTGTGGCTGGCATTGTTATCGCTAAATATTCAAACTTCCATAACTCAATAAATACTGAACGAATATTGTTGAAAATTGAGATATTGATTTATTTGATTGAGATCTTTATCTGCAATCACATCTTTCAAAGCAAAAAGGCTTATTTTAGAAGCTTCCCATTCACTTAACATAGGGATTTTCCTTAATTTATGGAAACCAGTGTTATAATAATTCCACACTTAAAAGATGGTGACCAAAGGATGAGAGTTTCAAAATGGGCTCCTTACCGACACAATCCATTTTGGAAGAGTTGAGCATTGTGGAGGAATACTTGCTGACTCTAAACATCAAGACTTAAATTGGGGGCATAGTTGAAACCAGTTCGAGAGACGTTGTAGCCAGTAACAATGCGGGTCTAAATATGTCAAAACTTTCGCAGCATTAAGGGATAATCCTACTTTACTGTCGCAGAAACAGAATTGGCCGGTTTTTCCTGGTTTATCTGCAATAAATTCAATCTCCGAACTTTCCGGACATAGGTTGTATTCCATTCAATCTATTTCCATAGAAAACTCAAGAAAATAAAAAAAATAATAAATAAATACCCCCTCAAGCAGCTACTTGCCACAGAGGTCTGACAGGAGCCTGTCAGTTTATATGCCATAGTAGAAGGTCTGAGAGGATGGCAGGACCTCAGCAGAAAAACAACACAAACAGCCATGCCTTACCCGGAAAAACGCCCCCACAAATTTCTAAAACCCCACTGTTTAGATGACTCGTCACAGTGGCTCCCCATTTAAAGAATGAGGCTGGACAGTCGGAAGCCATTGGAACAAGATGTCTTACTTTCTCTCGAACAGAGATGAGTTCGGTTCCGGGATTTTCGTGACTCGAACTCGAAATTTCTCTCACAATTTCGGGCTTTAAAATTTCGAAATTTTCTTATAATTTTGAAAAATAAATTAAAAATCTGAAATAAATAATTTCTTCTGACGTAAAATAATCATTCCTCTTAATATTGCTGAGAGTAAAATTAGCTTGCTCTCAGCAAAATTGCTGAGAGCAAGCTAATCTCTTGTTGCAAATGAGATTAGTTGCAAATAAATCTTGTTGCAAAGATCATCAAGATCTTGTTGCAAATGTTCATTCTGTGAGCAGGCTATTTGTTCACAGTTCGTTTAGCATTGCCCTTTCTACCCAAAGGCGATGCTATTGCATTCAATATGTGCTGTAGAAATGATCATAATCTTTTAAAAACTTTGAAATAAGATAAAAATCTTGATATTATATTATTCTATATGTTTCGGCATCCATGATGCGTTCTTTAGGATGGTTGGCGAAAACAATAAAATATCAGAGAATGAAGCATTTGCAACAAGACCTGCCATTTTACAAAAAAGTTATGGATATTCGTCCAAGGAACTTTTAAGGACTTTTAATTATGTTAAACAGTTATAGAGTTCCTTTATAGAAACTAGTACAGTAGATTCTCTCTTATCAGGTCTCGGCTCAACCGTCCTCCGCTTTAACCAGTCGTTCCAAGAAGCGGAAGCAAGTAGCCGCTTGTTTTGTTTATTTGCTTCAGTTTCAAGAAGCGGAAGCAAGTCGTTGCGTATTTTGTTTATAGCACAGTACAAATTTGTTTCAGTTCCTCTTGTGAATATTACAATGTACAGTGTACTGTGCGTATACATGAGTGTGTTGTTGGGTTGGGTTGTTTTACCTCTGAGCGGCACTTTTTTGCACACCATGGGCTAAATGGCCAGGTCACATGGACCCCGAAGGCTCAGAGAAGGTTGGGGGAGGGGACCCACTGGAACAGCTGTTGTGAGACAGATGGTAGCCTCCCGTCAAGGCCATCCAGCGTGTTCTTTAACGTGCACAGGGTATGGCTCTCCCGCACACGGGGCCACGGCTTAACGTCCCATCCGACGGACGGCAGCCTTTCAGAGCCAATCGGTGTCCCCTACTGACCGTGGGCAGGGCGGGGGAATTTTTGCGGAGATAAATCTCAACGCTGACTCAGCTGTGACTCGAACCTGGGAACTACAGATTACGAGCCTGGCTACATGAGTGTGTGTTGTGATTATTGTATGGTACAAAATGTATGGGTGCAAACGTAAGCGTAATGTCGTTACGATGGAGATGAAATGAAAAGCGTTAGAACGTATTGACAAAGGTGATTCAGTAAAGCATATTTGTGATGAACTAGGTGTTGGTAAAAGCATGGTAAATGACTAGAGAAGGAATAGAAAATATTTACAAGATTTTTGCTCTCAAGTCGAGTCTGAAAAAACGCTTTCTTCTCAGTGCACTCTTAAAAAGCCGAAAAATGAAATTGTCGATGATGCACTTTAGTTATAGTTAATGCAAGAGCGTCGAAACGAGACACCAATCAGTGGGCCAATCTTGAAAGAAAAAACATTAATCCTTCACTGTAAAATCGATAATGGGGGAGATTTTTCAGTAGGCGAGGGATGGCTTTCTCGCTGAAAAAAAAACGGCATGGTGTTTATTATCTTGGTGTTTGTGCTAAGAAATTGTCAGCTGATCCTGTAGCAGCAAAGGAATTTTCAGAAAAACTTTTAGTGCTTATTGAAGAAGGCCTATGCACAGAATAAATCTACAATGCAGATGAGACAGTTAAATAACGAAAACATTTGTGACAGCGCAAGAAACCTCAGGATTTAAAACTAAGAAACAATCACTGTGGCTGTGTGTACAAATGCTGCAGATACGCAAAATCTTCCTTTTGTAATTGGGAAATCAGCAAAACCCTGAGCATTCAAGCATTTAAATTTAGCTCTCTGCCAGTTTACTTCAAAGCTCAAAAGTCTGCTTGAATAGACTCGTATTTGTTTAAAGAGTGGTTCTTTACAGAATTTATTCCAAAAGTAAAAAACCGATTGACAAGTCGTAAAATGCCTGTAAAGGTCCTACTCGTTCTCGACAATGCCCCAACACACCCAGGGAACTCATTTCTGACAGCATAAAAGCCATGTTTTTGCCACCTAATGTAACATCTTTAGTGCAACCAATGGATCAAGGAGCGCTTGTAAGTTTAAAAAGGCAATGCAGGAGAAAGCTTCTTTCAGAAATTCTACAGCGAACTGAAAATTATAGAAGTTTTAAATGCTTTAAAAACAATAAATATCAAGCATCTGATCTACATGAAAGTTGAAAACTGTGTAGAAAGTACCAAAGACGACAACACGAAAGTATCGAATGAGCCTGCGCCTGCCGAAGATATGACGGATAATGACAATATTTCGCTGCTTAATGACTTTAAGCTGCTACCTGGACGTAACACACTTGAAGATGACATTGAAAAAGGATTAAAAGGTGATGAACAGTTGGAAAATGAAACACTGAATGATGACGAAATTATCAATGCAGTCTGCCAAGAAGAGAACGGAGACGAGGAGGAGAATGAAGAGAAAGTTAGCCATATTGAAGGGAAAGAAGCTTTTGACGTTGCAGAAAAATACATTGAACAACAACAGGCCTCATCTGCGATTGATGGGATGTTTTTTAAAAAATGGCAAGACTTTGCAGGTAAAAAAGTATTAAATTTAAAGAAACAAAAGAAAACCACGGACTTTTTCAAGTGAGTGTGAGGAAATTGTTAATATTGTTCAATAAATTATTAATTAAAATACAGTATAGTTAGTATTTTTGTCATTTGCCGTTTTTATTTATTTTCTGATAGAATTTTCGGATTAACCGGTCTTTCGTTCATCTGGCTAGGGGTCCGGTCCCGTAAAGCCTGGATAAGAGTAAAGTCGCTCAAAAAAGTATCCGAACACTATAGTAGGGGTATAATGGGGGTTCTGGAACAGTGGCGGGTCAATGTTAATCCTATGGGACCCGCCACCCATATGTTTCAAGCTGGTGGCGGGTCATTATCAATCACATTGGTCAGAATTCTCACTGTTTTTAAGACGGAAGTAGGACAATGGTGAATAAAATACCTCCCTCCAGTGATATAATAATATGAAATTATATTATTCAGTTAAATTACGGATAATAATTGATATATAATAGATGGTATTGAATAGCAACCCACTCGTAATTTCCACCGACGTCCATCGTGGTTTCCACAAAGACCCGAAATTTTTTCGAGTCCACCATTTAGAAACCTGACGTCACCACAAACTCCCGTGATTTTGTCGGTCGTCCACCATCTTGGTTTCTGCCCTCATCCGAAATTTCCAAGTCCAGACTCCACCATCTTGGTTCCTGACGAGACCTATTAGAAGTTCTACCTTTTAAAATATTTTTACCCAATAGTATTTTTGATTTACATTTTCTGCGGGACAGTCTTTTATTCTGGTTTCTGCGGGATAGTCCTCCTTCTAGTATAAATACGACATCCATCAGTCAGAATCCTGTTGTAGACGTTGACAGTGACGGTTCTCTGCTGCTACTGCGTCTTGATTTTTTTCAACTTTAGAAGCCAATAGTGAATGTTTTCGACGTCATCGTGTAGTATAAATCAGTTATTTTACAAATCACTGTTTTATAATGTATCCATGTGATATATGTGAGAAGGCTTTCCTTCATCAGACCCATCTCATCCGTCATAAGAGAAATCATGATGGAAATAACCTGTTTAAGTGCTCTCAATCTCGAATCGACTTCTAAAGGAGAGATGACGTCCGACGTCACGAGTTATCCCACACCTGCAGGAAAACCTACAAATGTGAAGAATGTGCAATGGAGTTTGGGAGAAAAGACAGTCTTTTGCGCCATCAAAGAAAGCCCCACAATAATAAGCGAAAACGTTCTGAAGATGAAAGGATTCCCAGAAGAAACAAAAACCAGACCCTGTGAAGACCCCTGTCAGTTTATAGAAGAAATGAAAAGAACCCTGTGAACACATAAGCTGACGGCAACGGATGAAACATCTGTTGACCTCACCTTTTTCCTTGAATCCTCGTGGGACTCATCTGAAAGAAGAATTGATCTCGAAAGGTAGCATTAAATGGTACCTTACCGTGCAAGTGCGCTTCAGGCGAAAAGTTTCCCCTACTACTTTCGAACATTGCACACCATTTTTCCGAAGTAACTGTGTCACAAGTCTTCCTACATCATCCTTAAACAGAGAACTGGATACAGCGTGCAAGAAGATCAAGACCTCATTCGAAGAATTTGAAGGAGCACATAGCGGATGGACACTGGATGCCATACTCCACGCTGAAATGAACATTGGAAAATATATCTCTCCTGCAGGGTCTAGTTATATCCCCACCCCAAGAGAATTATTGTTAAAACACGCTATTGTCAATGTATGTAATTCTGACCAAAAATGTTTTGTCTGGTCTGTTTTAGCCTCTTTGTATCCTGCCACAGATAATCCACAATGTCCTACCACCTACATTCATTTAGAAGAAAAAATAAACACTTGGGCTTAATTTTCCCTATAACAATAAATCAAATATCAAAATTTAAAAAAAATGAACAAATTTCTGTCAATGTTTTTGGATACGAGAAAGAGGTATTCCCACTCTAAATCACACCATTCAGATTTAAAGCGCATGCAAATTTCCTACTGCTATCAGATGATGAAAAGCAGCATTATTGCTCCATTGAGAATATGAGTATACTTCTCAGTACTCTCATCAAACATAACGGTGTATGTTTCTACTGTGATTACTGTCTTCACCGTTTCGCAAATGAATCACTCTTGAAGGATCATATCCCCTATTGTCAAGAACATGGACCCCAGAGAGTAGAATTCCCAACTGAAGAAGAGAAGTGGCTGAAATTCGCAAATTTCAAGTTTCAACAGCCCGTTCCATACGTGATTTACGCCGACTTTGAATCATTCCTAGTGAAAGTAGACACATGTATGCCTAACTCTGCAAAATCTCACACCACTATCACGGCAAATCATGAACCCCTGTGGATTTGCATATCTTGTTGTTGGACCTGATGGCTGCAGCTATAAACCTCCAGTAGTTTATAGAGGTCCTAATGCAGTAGGAGAATTTTTAGAACGTTTGCTTAAAGAAGAACAAAACATCAAAAATTTACTGTCGATGATAAAGCCAATGCAACTCTCGAATCATGAAGAGAAACTGTTTCACGACGCTACTGACTGTCATATTTGTAAGCGTGCCCTAGGAGCAGATCGTGTGAGAGATCACGATCATATAACAGGTAAATTCCGAGGAGCTGCCCATAATTCCTGTAATCTGAACTTTAAGTTAACCAATAGGATTCCAGTTATCTTTCACAACCTAAAGGGATATGACAGCCACCTTATTATGCAGGGAATTGGTAGAATCAAAAATAAGAAGATTAATTGCATTCCCAATAGCATGGAAACATACATAGCCTTCTCCCTGGGGACATTACATTTTATAGACTCCTATCAGTTTTTAAGCACATATCTTGAGAAGCTAGTAAATAATTTATCAACAGATGAGTTCCATATTTTAAAGGAACATGTTGAAACTGAACGGTTACACTTGGTTTTGAGAAAAGTAGTTTACCCCTATGATTATATCGACAACAGTGAAAAGTTTGAAGAAACAGTATTACCTACCACCACGTGAAGCATTTTACAACCAACTCACAGAAGAAGTGCTAGAGGAAGAAGACTACACCCATGCAATAAGAGTATGGAATGCATTCAACATAAAAAATCTAGACCAGCATCATGACTTGTACCTGAAGACTGACGTACTCCTCTTAGCTGATGTTTTCGAAAGTTTCAGAAAACTATGCATCAGATACTATGAAATCGATCTTTGTCATGTTTACACAGCTCCTGAATTAGCCTGGCAAGCATGCTTAAAAATGACAAATGTAAATCTTGAGTTGATAACTGACCTTACAATGTACCTTTTCCTGGAAAAAGGTATACGAGAGGGAATTTCTGTGATATGCAATCGTTTTAGTACTGCAAACAACAAGTATATGGACACCTATGATCCTCAGTTACCCTCTAAATACATTATGTACTATGATGCCAACAATCTTTATGGATGGGCAATGTCACAATGTCTCCCTCAAAGCGATTTTCGATGGCTTAATAAAGAAGAAATAGCAGATCTAAATATTACGACAATTGCTGACGATGCGAATAAAGGATACATATTGGAAGTTGATTTAGATTATCCAGTTTCTCTACACGACAAGCATAATGATTATCCACTAGCCCCTGAGAAACTTCAGATTACCAGCAGCATGCTATCCCCATATTGTCAAGAGGTTGCCCAAAGCCTTGGAATAAATACAAACCAATCAGTCGTGAAATTAGCCCCAAATCTAAATTCTAAGGAAAAATATGTCCTTCATTATCGAATCTCAAACAATATTTAGCCTTCGGTATGCTCCTGTCAGACCTCTGTGGCAAGCAGCTGCTTGAAGGGGTATTTATTTTTATTTTATATGCAGCTGAAGAAAATACATCGTGTTTTAGAAATTAATCAGTCTTGCTGGCTAAAACCATATATAGAATTTAATACAGATCAGCGGAAGAAAGCTAGAAACGACTTCGAGAAGGACTTCTTCAAACTGATGAATAATGCTGTGTTTGGAAAAACGATGGAAAATTTGAGAAATCGAGTGAAAATTGAATTGACTGAGAACCCAAAGAGAGTATGTAAACTCGTAGCATCACCTGCATTTCACGCTTTTCGCGTTTCTGACAACGACCTTGCATGTGTACAATCAAAGCAAACTAAACTGAAACTCAACAGGCCTATTTATGCTGGTTTCAGTATTCTAGATATTAGTAAACTATTGATGTATAGCTTTCATTATGACTATATTAGTCCGAAATATGGAGAAAAAGCTAAATTATTGTTCACTGATACAGATTCACTGTGCTACGAGCTTCAAACCGAGGACGTGTATGCTGATATGAAAGACGATATAGATCATTTTGACACTTCCGACTATCACATAGATCATGTTTTGCATAGTACACATAATAAAAAGTTACTAGGTGAAATTTAACACAGTGAGAATTCTGACCAATGTGATTGATAATGACCCGCCACCAGCTTGATCACGTGACACGAAGGTTGCCAGATCACCAATTTCTAAAAAAATCGTTGCCAGATATTTTTTCTGAATTCTGTAATCAACCATAGTGTTCGGATTTTTTGAGCGACTGTACCATTGTTTTAAACACACAAAATATGCCGCTTATGAAAATACTCCTTCCCAAAATTTATCTTCCGGATGGGACGACCCTGCATGATGCTCATTCCCAGTGCTCTTGAATAATGAGAGTTGAAGTGAAAGTCTCGGTGTTTCTTTGTCGTATTTTTTATGATGAGTTTTCGCTCGAGAGCCATTGTGTTCATCCTGAGACCACAGAGCTCGACGCAACGTCAAGGATTGTGCGCTATTTATAGAAGAGAGAAATCGACGGCAGCATCTTTACGGTTATCTCCTCTCTCCGATCCCTGGCAACGAATGTAAACATTTCCGAAATAGCTGTCTCGTAGCCAGAGCTATGGCCACACTTGGGACACGTTTTCTTCATCTGAGAGCCAGAATTGATGATGATACTCTCGATACAGAGACTGCAGGTGGAATATCGCATCGCACGAATTCTCTCTCACGTGAATACAAGGGGAAAAGGGGGGGATTTCTCTTTGAACACATTGGACACGTGCCTGGGAGGTACATTATTTAATGGCTAACGTGGATTGTTTCATTTCTGAGTAACAGTTTTTTGCAGACAGTTGTCTAAATTGCGAGGTCACGTGAACCATCAGAAAACGATGGGGATTGGGTTGGGTTGTTTTACCTCTGAGCGGCACTTTTTTGCACACCATGGGCTAAATGGCCAGGTCACATGGACCCCGAAGGCTCAGAGAAGGTTGGAGGAGGGGACCAACTGGAACAGCTGTTGGGAGACAGATGGTAGCCTCCCGTCAAGGCCATCCAGCGTGTTCTTTAACGTGCACAGGGTATGGCTCTCCCGCACACGGGGCCACGGCTTAACGTCCCATCCGACGGACGGCGGTCTTTCCAAGCCCATCGGTGTCCCCTACTGACCGTGGGCAGGGCGGGGAAATTTTGCGGAGATAAATCTCAACGCTGACCCAGCTGGGACTCGAACCTGGGAACTACAGATTACGAGCCTGGCGCGCTACCGACTGAGCCACTCCCGCCCAAAACGATGGGGAAGGAGATGCGCTGGACAGCTGTTAGGAGACAAAGCCTCATGTCAAGACCATCCAGCGTGCATTTTAACTTGCACAGGGTATCGACTCTCGTGTATACGGAACCACGGATTAACGCCTCATCCGAGGGACGGTGGCATTCCCAAGCCCATAGGTGCCCTCTTTTACACAACAGGCAGGGTGCAGGTTGCCTTGAGAGAATTATAACGCATGCGCAATTGGGAAAAATGTTACATTTTAAATTATTAACGCATGCGCAATAGGGAAGCGAGCACGCTACTTAAGGGGAATAAGGTCTTCGAATCCTATGCACATTACAATGTACAATATCCTTTTAGAATTATTTTTAAAACCAGGAAAAGGTGCCTGTTGTTTTGAAATGTTTGAAAAGTGTGGACTAGTCTTTGGTATAAAGGAATGGAGTGGAATTTGGGACCATATATGAATCTAATAGAAACTATGTACAATAATATTGAAGATAACTGTGCCTGGGGAGAACAACAACAACTGTTTTTGCTACATTTCACACAGAGGTCATTCATTTCACACAGAGGTCATTCATTGATGGATTACTTATCATTACAAGGCGCTTATAAATTATGCACAATTCTTTCATTTTCATTTTTTCACCACTTTCCCATGTTTCAAAATTTCGCAACTTTTGGAATCTACCTGATGAATTTTAGCGAAGTGATGTTAAAAATAATTTTTCCATATTCTTGCCTGTTTTGGCAATAAATAAAGTACATTTAAACGGAAGCATTTTTTTTCTTCTGCAAAGAAAAATCCAGGAGTTAAGATATAAAGATGAATTTCAGCGATATTCGTTCAGCCAGGGGCGTAGCTATGGGGAGGGGGGATCTCCCCCCCCCAAAGTAACTCGGAGTTGAGAAAATTCGAAGCGACTTCGTAAAATCTAGGTGAGTTGTGAAAATTTGTAATTTTTTTTTTGGAAAATTTAGCGGAGTTGTCAAAATCGAGGTATCTT
Source organism: Ryuthela nishihirai (assembly GCA_038380435.1). Lineage (NCBI taxonomy): Eukaryota > Metazoa > Arthropoda > Arachnida > Araneae > Heptathelidae > Ryuthela > Ryuthela nishihirai. The sequence continues at coordinate 89,227,422 of JAWZYU010000003.1, read as the reverse complement.
GGCAAATCTAGGGCAGTTTGGAAAATCGAGAGATGGCAAAATTTAGAGCAGTTGGCAAAATTCGAAGCCACTTAGTAAAATACAGGTGAGTTGGCAAAATCGGGACAACTTGGCAAAATCTTGGGGAGTTGACAAAATTCGGAGAGACTTGGTAAAATTCAGGTGAGATGTAAAAATTGGGATTTTTTTCTGTAAAATTATGGCGAGTTGGCAAAATCTAGGAGAGTTGGCAAAACTTAGGGAGTTGGCAAAATCTAGGGGCAGTTGGCAAAATTCGGAGTGAATTGGCAAAATCGTGGGGAGTTGGCAAAATTCGGAGAGACTTGGTAAAATTCAGGTGAGATGTAAAAATTGTGATTTTTTTCTGTAAAATTATGGCGAGTTGGCAAAATCTAGGAGAATTGGCAAAACTTAGGGAGTTGGCAAAATTGTGGAGAGTTGGCAAAATTCGGAGTGACTTGACAAAATCGTGAAGAGTTGACAAAATTCAGGTGAGATGTAAAAATTGCAATCTTTTTTCTGTAAAATTATGGCGTGTTGGCAAAATCGAGGCAACTTCGCAATATCTAGGAGATTTGGCAAATCTTGGGGGAGTTGGCAAAATTCAGAGTGACTTTGCAAGAATCAGGTGAGATTTAAAAATTGTGATTTTTTTTCTGTAAATTTGTGGTGAGATCGAGAAAACTTGGCAAAATATAGAGCAGTTGGCAAAATTCGAATCCACTTGGAAAATATGGGCGAGTTGTGATAATTGGGATTGGGTTTGTGAAAGTCAGAATACTTGACTAAAATCGAGAAAACTTGGCAAAATCTGGGGAGTTTGAAAATTCTGAAGTGACTTGGCAAATTTAGGAGAGATGTAAACATTGGGATTATTTCTGTGAAATTATGGCTAGTTGGCAAAACTGGAAGTCAAATGGCAAAATGCAGGAGAGTTGTGAAAATTGGCTTACCCCCCGCCCCCCCCCTTCCCACGGAGCGAAAATCTAGGGTGAAAACGTGACAGAGACATTATTTGCTCAGTTGGCAAAATTTGATTTTCGAGTTGGAAAATTTTTGATTTCTCCCCCCTAACCATAGTCCTTCGCTACCCCCCTGGCCCTACCCCCCTGCATTCTTCTATAAATTCAGGGTAATGTAGGTGTAATGAAATGAACCCATGTCTGCCTCTCTGACTACTGAAATAAATCCTTCTACATATCATTTCCATTTCATTAATTTATAACGATGCAACTACATTTCAGTGTAAAAAATATGTAAAGAAATTTTTAAAAAAATTAGAAAATGCCTATCTTCCTACATGCTCTTTTATATATAAGTATAAAATAAAACAAAAACATTTCGATGGTGCAATCAATCATTGAATTCGTATTCACTTCAAAGGAAGATAGGACGCCGACAAACTTGTTGATTAAATAAAACGGCGCCCGTCTTTCTTTGAAGTGAATACGAATTCAGTGACTTTGGTTTATTTTCTACTTTTTAGGGCGTATATAACAACATAGGTATTTTTAAAATTTTTTAATTTGTTTATATTTCCCCTCCCCTTTGTCACTAAAACACTTACATTAAGGTGGAACCCCACGAAATCCGCTCCCCCGCTTTTATCAGGGGAGAGGATGGTGGTGGTGGGGGAGGGGGGGTAAATTTGAAATATCTTACGACACTAATTTCATAAGATTTCATTTGACACCTTACTCGTAACTGTAGGCCCTCACGCTCGAGAGAGATAGTAGAAGGACTTTCACATTTCCCGTTTTTAGGGGGGGGGGGGAGAGAAAGGATGGGAGGTCGATTTTTAATAAGCTATGACACTTAATGACACTTAATGAAACGTCAGAAGTTTTCATTTGTTACTCTCTGCACCCTAGTTCTGAAGATATAGCGGAACTATAGTTTTTATATTTTCACTTTTTTAATGGGTACAGTCGCTCAAAAAAATATCCGAATACTATGGTTGATTACAGAATTCAGAAAAATATCTGGCAACGATTGTTTTTAGAAATTAGTTATCTAGCAACGAAAGTTAGTCGTTGCCAGATCACTAATTTCTAAAACAATCGTTGCCAGATATTTTTCTGAATTCTGTAATCAACCATGGTGTTCGGATACTTTTTTGAGCGACTGTAGGTGGTCATATTATTTTGATACTAGATCGTGTGGGCTCACTCACGGAAATATTGAGCGTGTGCAGTTACCGTTCACAGCAAACTGGAGCGTGTGCAGTTACTGCACACGCTCCAGTTTGCTGTGAACGGTAACTGGAGCGTGAACAGTTGCTGTACACGCTCCAGATATTTTTCCTGAATTCTGTAATCACGTGACACGAAGGTTGCCAGATCACTCATTTAAAAAAAAAATGGTAGCTAGATATTTTTCTGAATTCTGTAATCAACCATAGTGTTCGGATACTTTTTTGAGAGACTGTAAGAATGCATTGGCGGGGGGGGGAGGTCACGTTTTCAGCTTATGATATTTCCCGCGTCACAAACTGTCATTTCCGTACTCGCATTCAGGAGACATAGGGGAACAATCGTTTTCAGATTTCCCTTATTTTAGGGGGGGGGGGGAATAATGGGGTTCGTTTTTTATAGCCTCTGACATTCCCCACGTCAGAAGCTTTCACTTGACGCATAGCTTATTACTTTCGGCACTAGCGTTCTCGAGATACAGGGAAGAATAGATTTTGCATTTCCCTTTTACAGGGGGAAGAAAGCATGGGGGCCAATTTTTTATAGTCTGTGATACTCCCAGCGTCACAAGCTTTCACTTGACACATAAATCATTAAATTTCTCCGTCGTGTTTGAATGATATGGTGGAAAAATTGTTTTGACAAACCCACAAACTGGGTTGGGTTGTTTTACCTCTGAGCGGCACTTTTTTGCACACCATGGGCTAAATGGCCAGGTCACATGAACCATGAAGGCTCAGAGAAGGTTGGGGGAGGGGACCCACTGGAACAGCTGTTGGGAGACAGATGGTAGCCTCCCGTCAAGGCCATTCAGCGTGTTCTTTAACGTGCACAGGGTATGCCTCTCCGGTACACGGGGCCACGGTTATACGTCCCATCCGACGGACGGCGACCTTTCCAAGCCCATCGGTGTCCCCTACTGACCGTGGGCAGGGCAGGGCAGGGAGTTTTGCGGATTTAAATATCAACGCTGACCCAGCTGGAACTCGAACCTGGAAACTACCGATTACGAGCCTGGCGAGCTACCGAGTGAGCCCCCCCCCCCGCCCCCCAAAAACAGGCAAACTGACAAATTGACAAATTGAAAAATGTGAAGCGAATAGAAATAGGAAGATTGGTAAAAGCAAGTTTCCATCGCACGTGTGATAAATAGTCCACTGGTTGAAATGGGGCGGGGGACGGAATAAAGTGTTCTACTAGTTCCGAAGAGGAGAAAAAATTAGTTGTTGAAAAAAATTCAGACAGGTTATCTCCACTTTGGCCTGTTACTTTTCGGGTAAATTATTTTTTTTTGTTGGGGGGAGGAGGGGGAAGTTTCATAGAATTAACTTATTTTTACCTCTCTTCCTATTACTTTTCGTTTCACATTTGTCGGTTTGTCGGTTCTTGTGTTTGTCAAAACAGTTGTTCTACAATAACTTTCGAACGCGATGGGGAACTTAATGATTTATGTGTCAAACGAAAGCCTGTAATGCGGGAGTGTCATAGGCTATAAAAAAAAATTGACATCCCATCTTTACTTTCCATTTAAAGGAGGGGGAAATATGAAATCAGTTGTTCCATCATATTTGCAGATCGTGAGTGTTAAAAATAACAAGTTATATGTTAAATGAAAGCTTCTGGAAGAAGGAATGTCAGAGGATATAACAAACCAACTCCCCATGCTGTCTTCTCCCCTAAAAAGAGGGATGTATGAAAACGATTGTTCCCCTATATTTTCTGAACGCGAGTGCAGAAAATAACAAACTATGCGTGAAATGAAAGCTTCTGGCACGGGGAGTGTTATAGGAATAAAAATTAACCCTTTATGCTTTCTTCCCCCTAAAAAGAGAAAATGTGAAAGCGATTGTTCCGCTATATCTCCAGAACGCGAGTGCCGAAAGTACACTGTTGGCCATTAAAAGTGCAACACCAGGAAAGACAAGAGACATCAAACCGATATTTAGTGAATACATGGCTTACGTTACAAGGATCAAATGACTACAAATACAACTCGGTTAGACTTGTGAAATACAAAGAAATCAGTATCTTGTGTAGCCCCAATCTCATCCTATCAATGCTGGACCATCTTCCGTGTAGCAGCGGTTATCGCCGCTGGTACACGGAAGATGGAGTAGTCGCTCTACCCCATCTTCCGACAGCGAAAGCCTGCTGTTATGAGTCAGGTGTCAAATGAAAGCTCATAATATGATGACCGTCGTAAACTCTTCCGAATTTTGACTCCACCATTCTCCCCACCCATTTAACACTGTGGAAAAATTTGAAAATTTGAAACGAATATTGCAAACGATCTACTTGGGCTAGAAATTTGACATTTTAGTGGTGGAATTTGATGATCAAGGACAGAATTTGCCCCTTCGCCTCCCAGGGGAAAAGCAATATTTTGTTTTATTAATGAAAAAAAATTTAAGAGGTATTATTGAAAAATGATGATTCATAATTTTCAAATCCTCCAAAAGGCTTTAATTTACACAGTTAGAAGTGTTAATTTTATTAAAAATATAATGTAGAAAGTTCAAATGATACATTTATGTTAGAAGTTAGAAATTCTGATGGTAGATGTTGATCTAGAACAGATCCAGATAATTTCCTGAGAGAAATGTAATTTATATATAATTTTCAATTAAATTTCTGTTATTTAAAATTTATTTTTAAAAGTATGTACAGTTGCTCAAAAAAGTATCCGAACACAACGGTTGATTACAGAATCCCGAAAAAATATCTGGCAACGATTTTTTTTTAGAAATTAGTGATCTGGCAATCTTCGTGTCACGTGATTACAGAATTCAGGAAAAATATCTGGAGCGTGTACAGCAACTGTACACGCTCCAGTTACCGTTCACAGCAAACTGGAGCGTGTGCAGTTTCCAGTTTGCTGTGAACGGTAACTGCACACGCTCAATATTTCCGTGAGTGAGCCCACACGATCCAGGTCTTTGTGAGCTCACACGATCCAATGTGCTGTGAACATTAACCGCAACCGCTCCAGTTTGCTGTGAACGGTAACTGCACACGCTCAATATTTCCGTGAGTGAACCCACACGATCCAGGTCTTTGTGAGCTCACACGATCCAATGTGCTGTGAACATTAACCGCAACCGCTCCAGTTTGCTGTGAACAGTAACTGCACACGCTCCATATTCATTGCATTATATATATTAAAAAATATCCGAACACAACGGTTGATTACAGAATTCAGAAGAAATATCTGGCAACGATTTTTTTTAGAAATTAGTGATCTGGCAACCTTCGTGTCACAAACTTTTTCGTTTTAAGGAATAGGCTAATTAAATACATTAAAATTTGCAGTTTGCAGTCACCTATTAGTGCGAATTACTACTGCTAAAGGCAGAAAAAAAATCTTAAAATCAAAAACAGCTTTTTCTTCGAAAAAAAGATCTGTTTTGAATTTTTTTGTTTTTGAGATAAGTGAAAAAGTCTTTTTGGATTGCATATGTATTGACGAAATGTTAGTATTGGCATTTTTCGAATCACTTGTTAGTTTTAATAGCGCCCTCTAACGGATGTAAAAAGTAAGAAAATGGCTGAATTTTAAACAATTATTGCAATCGATCTATTTAGGTCAGAAATTTTTAGATTTTTTTTTTCTGTGGAGTGAGAGTGTCAAGGGCACGAAGTTTACACATAATAGCAACGATCCCCCCCTCCCCTTAAATCCTAAGGGGGAGAAAACGTAACTTTTCGTTTTAGGAGATAAATGAAAACTTCTTTTTCTGCTTTTTATTATTACTATTTACATTTTCTCCAATCACCCACTAGTTTCAATTGGCCATTTTAAGGCGTTTAGTGTTACAATGATAGTTACAATCTGTTCATTATGATTAGGAATAGATTGAAGGCAGGGCCCCCACATCCTGAAGCGGGCCCCCAGGCCAGGATCTTTGGCGGGGGGGGGGGGGGCCCTACCTACCGTTAAGGTTAAGGGCAGCGTGCTGCTCTACAGGATTTAGTATAAAATAAGTCAGTTTAAATGATGGCACAAAAGTAATATTTATATTTATTAAAAAAACTATATGGAGTTACAAAATAAAAACTTACAATAATATCAAAAATTATCTTAAAGTGTATTTTCTAGCTTAGATCGTCGCAGATTTTTCAATAACTTCAGTAAAATTAATTTGCTTAGCTAAATCATTTTCGATGCACAAAATTGGCAGATGATTAAGTCGCTCTTGACTAGTTGTGCTTCTTTGCCATCTTTTCAATGAATGCTGAACGATCTTTCAGCTGAAGAAACAGGAACTGGCACTGTACGAAACAGTTTCATGGCGAGGCAGATATTGGCAAATATACCTTGCAGTTTTTTTTGTTGTAAATTGCATTCAGAAGTCTAATCGGGCTTCTTTCAATTTTTTAGACTGAACCATGAGAATCAAACGTATCACATAAAGCGGAACGACGGAAGCTTGCTTAAGTGAAAAAAATCACGAGAATTCAATCCTTTTCAGGGAATTTTGGTTTTATACTCGGGTATTTAGATTTTTTTCTGCATTTTAAAAATTAACTCTAAAAACAGGCTAAAAATGCGAAAAACAGGTCAGTGTAAAAATATAAAAGTTCGCAACAAAATTAAAAAGTTGGTGCTTAAAGTTTGTTCCGTATCTGGTACATCAAAGGGTAAAATTCAGAACAGGCATACAACAAGAAACGTTTTAGGGGAGGAAAGGATAAAATAAATGAAGATGGAAGTGAAAAAATACAGGCGCAATTTTTTTGCTTAATTATAACAAGTTTAAAAGTACATGTAATAGAATAACAAACAAGATGCAAATAAATCATTAAACAACAAAATTCATTAAATCTTAAACTTAATTTTTAGTCATCCTACAATTTTGAAAGTGGGAGACTTCTCCATTTCCCCCCCCCCCCCCCCCGAAAAAAAAAAAGACTAATTAAGCCAAACTCAAAAACGAACTCGGAAAGAGGAATTTTCATCTGGTATATGCATTTCAAAATTTATGACCAATAGACATTTTTGGCTGTTTTGGATTTTCTGCCTATATACTGCAAGAAAGGTTCTTTATAAAAAAAATATGTATATGCATTAAAATTTGACTGCTAAACCTTATCGTTGGAGCAAACGATGCTCTTCTACTCAATGGTTGAATGACTAGCATTCTCACTACTGATAAAAGGAACAGTCTTCTGGATGGTTTCTAATTTTAGAAATGAAAAAAAAATTATGTGAAGTATATATATTTAGCCATCCCGTGGCCGAGTGGTTAGCACGCTTGGCTACTGGTCTAAGGGACCTGGGTTCGAGCCCCGGATTAGGCATGGATGTGTGTGTCGTTTTTTTGCTGAGGTCCTGCCATCCTCTCAGATCTCCTACTGTGGCATATAAACTGACAGGCTCCTGTCAGACCTCTGTGGCAAGCAGCTGCTTGAGGGGGTATTTATTTATTTTTATTTTATTTATATATATTGGTGGGAAATATAGAAAAAATTATTTAGGATATTAATTTCCATAAAATGGGTTAAATTAAAATAACTTTCATTATCTTTGCTTTGCTGCACTTGTTGTAAATATAGTTTTTTGCTTCATAATAATTGATAATTGCTGGATACGATTGCCAGCGAAAAATCGAAACAGTATAAAATGGTTTGGCGTTTATCAAATATCTCTTGAAATCTGAGTAAATGCCTCAATATTAAAAAATCGAGTCTTCGATAGCCGTGGTTCTTCATATTGATTCGTTTTTGCTTGAATATTGTTATAAAAAACGACAGTGAGAACCACAAAAAAAGGGTAAAAAATATTTCATTATATTTGCATAAATTACGATCAGAGTTTTGCAAAATAAAAATTTCCCAATATTTTCAGAGGCAAAAAACTATTGAAAGAAATTAGAAAAAGTTAGAGTATTTACCTTTATGCTGTTTTGTAGCTTTAGTTGTCTGATTTGACGATGATTTCTGCTGTATACTCTTGCTGTCCGAAAACTAAATCTGAAAGCTTCCACTGACTGTCGACCTTAAAGATTCTTTGCTGTTGGTTCGCAATGGAGATAAACGGCAACTGAAAGATTTTTATCCTCTTTCACGTTTCTTAAGAGTTAATGGCTCACCCCCACGTGGTCTCCTGAACCACTCAACTTACCCCACAATCTCTCATGCGCCATAAATAATCATTCACTGAAAGTCGTCGTCATTGTCTGTCATATGCTCTCTGTTGAGCAAACATCCCCCATCAAGGAAAGAATTTCTGGTAATTTGAAGTCAAAGGAAGCCGCTATCGTTAACTAAGTGAGAAAGTCTGCATTGTAACTTTCTGGCAAAGATCAGTGTTTTTCGGACAACAATCTACCAAGTCCATTCTCCATTTATCCAAACCTTCTCCATATGTTGAAATGATTCCGAGGAGTAATTGCAAAACATCTGGTATTTTAAATCCTTGCAAGTTGCCTGCTCCGATCCCTCGTTTTCAACCCACTGAAGTTTCCGGTATTCCGGCGGCCAAGTCTGCCTCTGACGAGAAGGGTAGCTTGATGATTTGCTTCCAGTCCTTCTCGTGGTGCAGGCCGTTAGTACCTTTCAAAAGAGATATTCTCTTTTGGAAGGGAACGGAAGGGCTGCCAGTTCAGTATGGCCTACTGATCTGGTCATCTATGGCCACTTTTTTCTTTTTTTTTTCAACCCTGCTGAGGAGTGGTCAACTTCACAGGGTCCTGGTGCTGACCATTTATACCTACTAGACTGGACATGTTTATGGATTTGAGCTTGATTATTGATCCCGGACTTGCTGCACTGGTGGGCCTCTGTTGAGGGAGGGTCTGCCGCTGTGTTTTCTGTTTGCTTCTGGGTTGCCAGCTCTAAGTGAACAGAGGCATGGGATACCTTATATCAGCTGGTGGATAATTCTAATCAGAGACCATCACAGGTACCTGAACCTTACTTAGCTAGTTGGGCATCGTCAAGCCTAAACTGGAGTAATGTGTCTCAAACAGGCCATATGGTTCTTGAAAAAGTCCACTTGAAAAGGTGGTGCCTGAAGTTCCTACCAGCATCGGTGACTTCAGCCTTTAGCGGAGGAGGAACAGGTCTTTGCCCCATGCCTGCGATCAGGGGGCTGTTTGATATTGTTGGCCCTACCAATCTCAATAAACCTAATTTCTTTAAAAATCCTACTAATCATTTTCTCTCTGTAGGAATGTGGAACGTGAGGACATTACATAGAGATTATTCTCTTGATGTCCTCATGCAGGAATTCCAGCGCTATAACCTAGATATTCTAGGCTTGCAAGAGACCAGATGGACAGGTAAAGGTGAGATACTTAAAAATAACATTAAATTTCTCTTTACAGGGAGGGAGGATGGAAAGCATCACCGAGGCGTGGGTCTGCTGCTCAGCAGACATGCTAGTTATGCTCTTCTAGGATATGAGTGCATTAATGAAAGGTTTCTTACAGCAAAATTTCAGAAAAGCATTAAAGACTTGAATGTTATCTGCTGTTATGCCCCCACTGAGGATGCTGATGAGGATGAGAAGGATAGGTTTTACGGACAACTTCAGGATATTTTGAATTCTGTCAAGAAAGGTGATATTACCCTTGTTCTAGGTGACTTCAATGCCAAAGTTGATACTGACTCTGACCTTTGGGGAGGGGTGATACGCCCTTTTGGTATTGGTAGCTGCAAATGGCAATGGGCAACGTCTCCTACAGTTAAGTAAACTCAATGGTTTCAGAATAACTAACACTTATTACAAACACCGCGACATACATAAATACACATGGGTTTCACCTGATGGGCTGCATAAGAATATGATTGATTATATATTAATTAACAGCAAATGGGCTAGTTCTGTTAGAAGTACCAGGGCATATAGGGGAGCTGAAATTGGATCTGACCATTACCTTGTTAAAAGTGTCTTGCAACTTAAACTTAAAAAGTGTTGTGCTAGGGTTAAAAAATTTACCTTTAATACTGAAGCTCTGAAAGACCCAGTTATAGCTAAAGCTTACCATGATAGGTTACTTAGTCATTATGACAGTCATGGTTTGCTTACTACTGATGTTGAGGTAGAATGGGGCCGTTTTAAAGAGGCTTTTTTGGAAACTAACAGTACTCTTTGAGGAAAAAAGCAGAGCAGAGGAGGCAGAATTATTTGAGTGATAAGGCACTTGAGCTTATTTCTGAAAGAAGGAACTGCAGGAATGTCCTTAATCAGTACCCTACTAGTTCTAATAGAAAGCATTACAGAGAGCTTAATAAACGTGTTAAGGATCAGTTAGTTGCTGATAAGAATCTTTGGCTTGATGGTTTGGCTGACAAAGCTGAGGAAGCAGTTAGGCAGCACAACAGCAGAGAGCTGTACCAGATAGTTAATGTTTTGTGTGGTAGAAAACGGACAGGCTTACAAGGATTGAAGGATAAACAATGTAAGGTTATAGAAGGGGAGGAGGTTATAGATGTGTAGGGGGGCCCGCCAAAGATCCTGGCTCCCAGGCCAGGATCTTTGGCGGCCCCCCCTACACATAGTAGGCGGACCCCCTCACAATAGTAGCTTGTTAAAATTATTATTAATCGGCAGGGCAGTCATTGCACGAATGAAGATTTTGCCTTGAAGTTAGTCTTTTTATACTGCATGTTTGCGGAAAAATCAAAGAGGGATGTTAATTTTCTTTGTCGGCAATCATCATCCGAAAAGCAGTCAAATTATCAAAACAAACATTAAAAATCAATAGTAGTATGGAATAGGCTTCTCTATAAATAAAATAAAACTTTTTTTTTTTACAAATAAAATAAAACTATTACTTCTTTGCATGCATTTCATGATAGATATCAGTAACACTAAGCGATGCTGAAAATCTTTTCTGGATTAAACTTTTAGCTTACAGTTGCAATTCGTTGGAAATTCATAAAGTTATCATGTTACATAACTTAGAGTAATAAGAGTACCAAATAAATTTCTTATCAGTGCCATGTCTCTACATACATTACACAGACACACGCACACTTTACTGAACTCTAACTCATCATAATAAACCAACCCAAGTCTTGTAGAATAAGTCCTATTCCATAAGTTTTCGAGCGCGGCAATGAAATGCGTTTTCAAAAGAAGCCGCTAGGTGATACCTGTGTCACAGTCTAAATATATTGTGTGCCCGGTGTAGAGATTTCATTTGCCTTGTCCACCTGTGCAAGCCTGTGCCGACAAAGTTCAAAGATACCGCCCACTCGGTAATCGCTTTCTGTGCCGTGCCGCGTTTTTAATTGCGTTTGCAGATTTGAGCTTTAAATCAAAAAGCGATTGATTTTCTTTTTGAATGTATCAAAACAGGCACGCGTTGTCCATCGGCATAAATAAGAAAATGAATGGCGATAAATCACAAAGACGAGACAAAAAGTCGGTATGATGAGAGAGTAATGGGGCTAATAAAATAATTAGTTTCAATTGGATGGACAAAACAAAAGTCAATATTTTATAAAGTCGCTTTTTGTCTTCTGTTCATCTCACTTTGCTGGCTGACCTGCCACGCCGGGCCCCCCTAATCCCGGGCCCCCAGGCTAGAACCCTGTGTGGGGGCCATGATTGAAGGTTTACAAAGATTAACAGATATGCTATAAAATGAGAAGTCTGCCGGATGGTTTAGTGAAAAGCTCTGACGCCACGTCAAGGCACCATCCATGTCAGAGTGTTTTGCTCTGACCTTGAGAAAACCCCTCCACACATAGACAGTTAGTGTGGAAGGAAAAAGAGGGACTTCTTGTCCCTCTTTTTCCTTCCACAGACGTCCCCCTGCTACAGACGTCCATTAAATAGTCAAACTGAAGAGTCATTTAATGGAAATATTTGTAGCATCTTGCACAAGATCTAATTGAAAAGAAGCAATAAAAGATTAGAAAACAACAAAAAGATTAGATCTTGTTCCCATCCGCTCCCAGTGACAGCAGGCCCCCTTGATGATGCACTTTCGCTTCTTGGCAAAGGTGTGACCCAACACACTTGTGTATTGCTCAGACACAAGTGGCGAGCGACCAGGGAACGCCGCTGTCGATTCACCGGAATGAATGGTCCCAAAGTGGGCAGCACCTTGGAATTTTGATTTTCATGGGATAGTGAAAACGAAAAATAAAATTGAAAACAAAACAAAAAACTACTTACCTAGATGATGAGTCTCCAGTCTAGCTATTTGCCTACACCCAACTGCCGATAATTAAAAAAAAAGACTTTCTCATTAGAAATGCCACGACCATTGATCTGATTTTAAACCGTGGTCCTGTGTGAGAGAAAGCTTCACTCCACAGAATGACACTTTTTGCACACAGGGACAAGAGATAATCTTTGTGGATGGTCATAACGGATGGCTTACACTTTCCCCCTAACAACTGCCAAGAAGGCTTCCTTCCCTAATTCTAAGGATCCTCCCGATCTAAATATTTTGATTATTTGCACCGCAGAAAAAGCTCTTCTCAGAGCTGAAAATTCAAACCCCTACTACGGTGAAAGATGCTATCAATTTAAAATGAGAATTGCGACAAAAGTTTGTAACAATTTCGTTATTGTTTGGAAAATATGTCCACTAATAATTGAGAAAATCTCCTACTGTTGCATTGGGAATTGTTTCAATTCTTCTGTTTCGTTTTCCTTTTTGTTTAGGTGCGTTAGTCGTGAATTTGAAGGTCAACCTTTCCTTTACTACTTCTAACTATTAAATTCAGTGATCTTTAAGATTCAGAAGTTAACCAGGGTAGTCAGAGGAGGGTCAGTCAGTAATAAAAAAATTTATTGAGGAAAGATGTAGTATGGGGATGGATGTGGTGGGGGGGGGGGGAGAAATTAGAAGATGGAATATAAAACAATATGAGTGAAGGATAAATTTTCTTCAGGTAGTTGCTTTTAGAAAGTTTTCATAAAAAAAAATAGTGTTTTCGTTTTAGTGTCCATCCGTCCGTTGGTTTGTAGACACTCAACTTTTTTGTTTTTAGAGATAAATGAAAAATTCTTTTCAGGTTGGACAGGAATTAAGTAAATATTAGGATTCGGGCCTTCAGAATTTCCCAATATATTTAATAGGATTGCCCTCCTCCGTCCTCCAGCGATGGGAAACGTTGAAAAATTGGAAAATGGACAAACTTGAACCAGGGGAGGGGGAAGGGATAGCCATGGATCAAACTCCGGCTCTTTCAACTATTTATCTGGCCCTCTGGAAAACATAAAATAATTTTTTTCTACCTGACTATATTAAAGTGACTGATGTTTTAATAAGACCAAAAAACGAAAACTTGACTTATAACTAACTACAATGCCACTGAAGCTGAATATTCATCAACTTATTTCTGGGATCCAGTTCCATTCTTCACACATTGTTTCGAGAAGCCAACTTCAGTTTTGGCATTAAAATGAATTTGATATTATTATTGAGTTATTTTCTTATTATTTTTTATCTATACATATAACAAATGTAATAAGCAACAAATTTAAGCGTTTTTTGGCCCACAGAAAACATAATATCATACAGCATTGAAGTCAGAGTTCTCTTGGGGTGAGAAGACAATCCTCCTTCCTCTGAAAAACTGGAAATGTGATTTCCAAGATAATCACAGCTGCTACGTGTATTCGGTATATTGTCACTATGGCGCTGTATTTAGATGTAAGATCATAAAGAGGTGGTTACCGACAGATCTTTTTTTTTTCTTCTGACACACTTTTGCACAATTTTTTAAAGGATAATCTTTGATCCCGCGATGGATTGGGTTGTTTTACCTCTGAGCGGCACTTTTTTGCACACAATGCGCTAAATGGCCAGGTCAAATGGACCCCGAAGGCTCAGAGAAGGTTGGGGGAGGGGACCCACTGGAACAGCTGTTGGGAGACAGATGGTAGCCTCCCGTCAAGGCCATCCAGCGTGTTCTTTAACGTGCGCAGGGTATGGCTCTCCCGCACACGGGGCCACGGCTTAACGTCCCATCCGACGGACGGCAGTCTTTCCAAGCCCATCGGTGTCCCCTACTGACCGTAGGCAGGGCGGGGAATTTTGCGGAGATAAATCTCAATGCTGACCCAGCTGGGACTCGAACCTGGGAACTATAGATTACGAGCCTGACGCGCTACCGACTGAGCCACCCCCGCCCCGCCCCCACGATGGAAGCCCTTATGATTTTGCACTGATGTTATGTCCATAAGTATATCCTGAATTTGGGTTCCGTCTTTACTGCGATAGTAGTTTGCAGGGCCGTCTTTCGTTGAAATGACACTGCACTAGGTAATAGGACATTGTAGGTCTTTAGCGCAGTCTTAGGATGTGCCTACAGTCGCTCAAAAAAGTATCCGAACACTATGGTTGATTACAGAATTCAGAAAAATATCTGGCAACGATTTTTTTAGAAATTTGTGATTCTGGCAACCTTCGTGTCACGTGACACGTGACACGAAGGTTGCCAGAGTCACAATCACGAAGGTTCTGGCAACCTTCGTGTCACGTGACACGAAGGTTGCCAGAATCACAAATTTCTAAAAAAATCGTTGCCAGATATTTTTCTATATTCTGTAATCAACCATAGTGTTCGGATACTTTTTTGAGCGACTGTACATACAATTACGTCGTGGAATCAAGGCTTATATACTTTAGAATATTGTTCAAAAGTGTATCGAAACATGTGTTGGTAACCACATCTTTATGATCCTCTATCTAAATAATATACTGGAAATGCAATTTTTTTAAGTTATAAGAAAATCGGAATAATTAATCAATAACAAATTCGCAGAGTTATCTGTTGACACGGAAGTCAATGAAAGAATAAATAATTTTGTTGGGAAAAAACATTTTTGACATTGCGCTGACTCGAACCCACGTTTCTCCAGATTCTAGCCAGAGTATTCTAACCACTAAACTAGCGTCGGTCCACTAATTTATCCACTAATGTCGCAAAGCCAGTACTAGTTTAGTGTTTAGAACAATCTGGCAAAATGGAGGGGGAAATATATATACTGCACTGAAAATCCAGTCTGGTGCCCCCCCCCCCTCCTTTTACATTTCT
Source organism: Ryuthela nishihirai (assembly GCA_038380435.1). Lineage (NCBI taxonomy): Eukaryota > Metazoa > Arthropoda > Arachnida > Araneae > Heptathelidae > Ryuthela > Ryuthela nishihirai. Next base: position 89,212,225 of record JAWZYU010000003.1, on the reverse strand, counting down.
CCTGCTCGATTGCTTTTTTTTGCTTCCCCCCCTCGATTTATTTTTCTAGATTCGGGCCTACTTCTTACGAACTTTACGTTGTGCAGACCTCGCACCGATACCTCATGCTATTGATGAGACTGTCCAGCAGGACTGCGGGGAGTAATTTCCATTGCTCCTCCAAAGCACATAGCAGCTTCGGGAGGCTTGCAAGAGCAGGATTCAGGGAAGCAAGAATCCCAAGAACATCCGTTACATGTTCTGTGGGATTTAGGCAGTCGTAAAAGTAGATTTTATTTCTTACTGGTACGTTCCTAGGCAAAGCTATATGCGAGAAATCACTCCAATGACGCCCTCTTACAGGGGTAATAAGAGTGAATTGTATGTAACAAAAGTACAGTGCCGCAGTGTTTTCTATTTCTCGCTGTTTTCCCCATATAAACATTCCGCAATAGTCGGCCTATCGTACACATATGGCGCCAGTGGGTTCAAGATGGATTCAGCACATGCCGACAAGGGACGACATATGACCATGGAGCGACAGGACCGCCATTTGCCACACATGGCATTACGTGACAGATTCGTGACTACAATGCAACTGCGAAGGGACTGGCAACAGGTAACACATCGAATACTTACCAGGTGGACGGTAAACAACAGGCCTTTACTGTTTTCATTTCGAGCCTATCGTCTGGCACTGTGTTTGCCCTCATATCTGCCCACATGCAAGCATAGTCTTCAGTGGTTTCGCATCAGACAGAACTGGAATGGACAAGAGTGGATTTTAGTGACGAATCTCGTTTTTGTCTTAATCAACACGACGGTAGACAAGGTGTTCGCCGTCATCCAGGAGAAAGGAACCTCAGAACACAGAACAGAATCTTTTACCAGCAAGATAACACCCGTCTCCACACACTCCTCATTAGTCTGCACACGAGCAAAACGTTCAGTTCATACTACCATAGCCAGTAGTTCGCCGAACCTTTCACCTATTGAACACGTCTGGGACATGATGGGCCGACAGCTCAACGTCTGGGACATGATGGGCCGACAACATCCAAGAAGTGCGCCCACCACTGTTGCTGAAATGGAACAGTGACTTCATGCTATTCGGTGTTCTATCCCTCAGGAGGACATTATAAACTGTACGATAGCCTTTCCTGCAGTGTTCATGAAGGCATTGCTGCTCGGGTCGGTTCAACATCATTCCATTTTTTTTTTGATAATGTAATCAATCGCACATCTCAGTGCATGCTAACAGCTGACTGCATTTCAATAAAATGTCATTAATCCTTTCAAGTGTTGCAATTTTTTTTCCTGTAATGTATATTATATATTAACAAATCTGTGACGTAACTTTTTTTTTGCAGATGGGTTCGAGTTTCCGACACAGGCATCTATATACATTTCACAAGTTCTGGGGTGAGTACTTCCCATTTGGACTCCTCTTTTATGCTGTTAATGGACGGCCCCTTACATCCAATAGGTATTAACAGATATCATTACAGTGAGCCTGAAAGTGGCCTATTGAAGTTGAATCAAAAGTGGCTGACATGGATTACTGGCAACAATAAGTGAAACTTTCCAACTTTAATCTTTTTATGCACCCATTGAAAGGTTCAACATTTATATCGAGCCAGTAGTTCGTTGGTCAGTTATTGGCGCCAGTAATCCATGCCAGTGTAAAATAGTCTTTACGTTCTAATGATTGTAATTCAGTGAATTAAAATAGGAGGCTGTGAAACATTTTCTAGGATAGACGCATTTTTGATTAAATAAACTGTTTTTTGTTAAATTCTAAACTCTTTCCAATGATAGACAATAGATTATTGATAATTGTTTGTGAAACTTTCGAAATTTTAAAGCATTGTACTGGCAAGGAATTAAATGGCTTTAAAATTAAATGTTCGTTTCCAACTTCCGCCCTTGTTCCGGAAACAACAAAATCTAATCCATCATTCTTAAGAAAATAAATAATTGGTTTAACACTAATCCACTCTTTGTGATTAAAGCAAACATCAAGATTCTGAATATGAAAAAATGATCCTGGCAACTAAGAAGATTCTTTGTTTATGAAGATAATTCGAAGATTACTTCCAGTAATTCAGACTTTGCGTTTATGGATTCATGAATCATCCTCAAAAAAGTATCCGAACACTATGGTTGATTACAGAATCCAGAAAAAATATCTGGCAACGATTTTTTTTAGAAATTAGTGATCTGGCAACATTTGTGTCACGTGACACGAAGGTTGCCAGATCACTAATTTCTAAAAAAAATCGTTGCAAGATATTTTTTCTGGATTCTGTAATCAGCCATAGTGTTCACGTGACACGAAGGTTGCCAGATCACTAATTTCTAAAAAAATCGTTGCCAGATAGTTTTTCTGGATTCTGTAATTAACCATAGTGTTCGGATACTTTTTTGAGCGACTGTAGGTGGTCATATTATTTTGATACTAGATCGTGTGGGCTCACTCACGGAAATATTAAGCGTGTGCAGTTACCGTTCACAGCAAACTGGAGCGTGTGCAGTAACTGCACACACTCCAGTTTGCTGTGAACGGTAACTGGAGCGTGTACAGTTGCTGTACACGCTCCAGATATTTTTCCTGAATTCTGTAATCACGGGACACGAAGGTTGCCAGATCACTAATTTCTAAAAAAATCGTTGCCAGATATTTTTTCTGGATTCTGTAATCAACCGTAGTGTTCGGATACTTTTTTTGAGCGACTGTACACCGAATATAAGATTAAGTCGTGGATCCATATGCAAAACTTTCATATTCAGTGCATTGTTCAAGAAATATGCCAAGTGAATTTCATGTTACATTTCGAACATCATGTTTTGGCCCCTCCTAATGTCATTTGTGGATTTTATGGTGCAGAGACTTTTGACTGCACTCATATTTAAGATTTAAATAAAACACTTTAATGACACATTAATACTGTACTTGATATCTATCATATTTTTGATAACGCTCATTATCAAATGAATTTACGATATATTTCAGTACGACTCCAAATCTGGTATGCTCCTACTACAGTAATTCTTCTTTAGGGTTGGATTGTTTTATCACTGAGCGGCACTCATTTGCACATAAGGGACTATATGGTTAGATCACAAAGCTCGGAGAAGGCTGGGGGTTGGGACCCAATGGACAGCTATTAGGAAAGAGACGGTAGCTTCCCATCAAGGCCATCCCGCTTGTTCTTTAACGTGCACAGAGTTCGGTTCGTCCGCACATGGTTTATCGGCTTAACGTCTCATCTTAGAGTCTGCATCCTTTCCAAGCCCATTGGTCAGCCTGTATTGCTGTCCGATATTTTGAGGCAGTACAACTCAGAAATAAGAGGAATATTCAGATCCGGTGTCGCAATCAAGGTCAAATAGGTCACCGATTGATTTCTAGTATAATGATAATGTAATGGATGCCTGAACACAAAACGAAAGAATGGAAACTTATGAAAACACGTGCAAACAGGATTCTTTTTCGTATTACTAACTAAATGTTTCGGAAAACAAGAAAAGGAAACTGTAAAAAACGATTAACCTTTTCTGAAAGAAACAACATAAATTTTTAGGTAGACTTGGTAATATTACCCAATGTAGATTAAATTTTCGATCAGGTTTTTGAGGGCAACTGCTTCCCCCCCCCCCCCCAGCCGATCGATGCCCGTGCACCTCCCACGCAACTCATCACGTTTCATGGCTACGTCACTGGTGTTATCTTTGACGTCATTTTCTTTTTGTTTCAGATGTGAATAAAGATGGAGTCCTTACCTGGGATGATTTTCGACTTCTTGCAGAGGTATGTTGTTCTTTCTCTGAAGTGACTTGAATGAACATTTAACTTAGAAATCACCATCGCAACTTAATAACATCTCTACGTGGAACACGTGCCATGAAACGTAAGAATCCTGTGGTGAGGAAACTCCGAAATGAAAAACGGAACGGTAAAATCGGAACTGAATCTGCCGATCTCACTTATCACGTAGAAGTGAAACTGTTGAGCGACAATCATGTCCTCCAAGGCTTTTCTGAGAAATGTAAAATAATCAGCTTCTGGGTTAGAATAATAAGCATGGTCGAATGATTTATGTTGATTAAGATTAAAATACTCAGTTAGGAATAAAGAAATTCAAGGTAAAAAATTAAACGCACAGTGCCCGAGTGGTTAGCGTGCTTGGCTACTAATCTAAGGGCCCTTGGTTCGAGCCCCGGTTAAGGCATGGACGTTTGTGTTGTTTTCCTGCTGAGATCCTACCATCCTCACAGACCTTTTACTACGGCATATAAACTGATAGGCTCCTGTCAAACCTCTGTGAAAAGGGTCTGTTGAGCAGGTATTTTTTTAGAAAATGGAATTTTCATAGTAAAATGGACACAGTATATAAATTTCATTCATGTTTAAAAAGAAAAGTTTTTTTTTACGCAGTAAAGAAATTATTTAACGCACAGTTAAACTGGATATATACAGGTAACGGAAAAAAGAAAAAAAAAACCAGAACAACAACATAAAATAACTAATGCAGTGTTGGACCACCGTGCGAGTCCTGTACAGCCTGTATACGTCATGGCACAGAGTCTACCAGTGTCTGAAATGCAGCGGGAAGGATACGAGGGATGCCTTCGATTGGTGCCACACGTGCATTCGTTTATTTGTTGGAAAACAAGTGTAAGAATATTTGTCGGACCATTTCGTATTCCTCCACTGCTTGTGCTCTTTTCACCACTGGACCCCGCTGGGCTTGGAAAGGCCGTCGTCCGTCGGATGGGACGTTAAGCCGTGGCCCCGTGTGCGGGAGAGTCATACCCTGTCCACGTTAAAGAACACGCTGGATGGCCTTGACGGGAGGCTACCATCTGTCTCCCAACAGCTGTTCCAGTGGGTCCCCTCCCCCAACCTTCTCTGAGCCTTCGGGGTCCATGTGACCTGGCCATTTAGCCCATGGTGTGCAAAAAAGTGCCGCTCAGAGGTAAAACAACCCAAACAACCCAACACCACTGGGCCTGATGTGCATTATCAAGTGTTATCCAGCTCCATGGAATTCTCGACACATTGCTTTTGTCAAAACTGGCCTCCCACATCCTACGTTGAAATCCGTGTACAACTGATTAACTACAGCTTGCCGGTTTTGCTTTGCACAACGCACTAACACTTGATCGTCCCGATTCTGGAGTATTCTCTTTCACTCATTGTTATCTTTGCAGACGATGTCTTTTTTCGCTACAGATTCTCATCAGACTTGACTTTGGGAACAGTTCCTCTTGAAATATTAGCGAGTTCAACTTTCTTAGTGACCGAAGCTCCTGACAAACATTCTCCAAGAATCATGTCCCTTTCGAAATCGCTAAGGTCTTTTCTCGACGACATGGTACCAATAATTACATTCACTACATGCATGGGTTTACCTTTATAGGCATGATGACGCTAAGCACGCTGGAATGTCATCTGCATGTTTCATGCCTTCGTCAGTGGCACGTAAGTTGGGTTGGGTTACCTCTGAGTGGCACTTTTTTGCACGCAATAAACTAAATGGCCAGGCCACAAGGACCCCGAAGGCTCAGAGAAGGTTGGAGGAAGGGACCCACTGGAACAGCTGTTGGAAGACAGATGGTTGCCTCCCGTCAAGGTCATCCAGAGTATTCTTTAACATGCACAGGTATGGCTCTCCCTAACACGGGGGCCACGGCTTAACGTCCCATCCGACGCACGGTGGCCTTTCCAAACTTATCGGTGTCCCCCACGGCCAGAAGGATACCCCAGTCTTCGAAGATGACAATTGTTGCGTGCACAAGGCTCGAAGTGTATCGAATCGGCACGATGAGCATTCTGAAACCTTCGAACAAATCGACTGGCCAGCCAAATCCCGGGATTTGAATCCCATAGAAAATTTGTGGGACTATTTATAGCAACGAGTGAAGTGCCGTCCCAGCCATCTGGCCGAACTGCGGCATTTGCTGCTGGAAGAGGGGATGACTATTGCTGTGCACTACATCCGCACATTGGTGGCTTGGGTTGGGTTGTTTTACCTCTGAGCGGCACTTTTTTGCACACCATGGGCTAAATGGCCAGGTCACAAGGACCCCGAAGGGTCAGAGAAGGTTGGGGGAGGGGACCCACTGGAACAGCTGTTGGGAGACAGATGGTAGCCTCCGGTCAAGGCCATCCAGCGTGTTCTTTAACGTGCACAGGGTATGACTCTCCCGCACACGGGGCCACGGCTTAACGTCCCATCTGACGGACGGCGGCTTTTCCAAGCCCATCGGTGTCCCCTACTGACCGTGGGCAGGGCGGGGAAATTTTGCGGAGATAAATCTCAACGCTGACCCAGCTGAGACTCGAACCTGGGAACTACAGATTACGAGCCTGGCGCGCTACCGACTGAGCCACCCCCGCCCCACACTGGTGGCATCCATGACAGACAGGATTTCGGTTGTTCGTCCGTCGCACGGAAGGTTACGGGCTATTAGATGACATTCAGCCAGGGGGGACTAATTTTTTGTCCGGTGAGCTTATTTGCTCTCTAAAGCAACTGAAATAACAGTAATTGAAAGAAGAAAGGATGGTAAAGGTGAAACAAAAATTTATAGTTAAAAATAAAAGAGTTCAAAATTAAAAAGTTACAAATATAATTAAACGTTTTGTTTAATATTTAAATAAACAAAATAAATACCCCCTCAAGCAGCTGCTTGACCACAGAGGTCTGACAGGAGCTTGTCAGTTTATTATGCCATAGTAGAAGGTCTGCGAGGATGGCAGGCCCTCAGCAGGAAAACGACACAAACAGCCATGCCTTACCCGGGGCTCGAACCCAGGTCCCTTAGATCAGTAGCCAAGCGTGCTAACCACTCGGCCATGAGACGGCTTTAATATTTACAGACATTTTTTTAATATTAAGTAATATCTTAATTTTCTTTGGGCGTCCATGTTTTTACAAGCAAGTATATTTTACAATGCTAATTACAAAACAATACAAATTATTACAAAAGCATGGATGAAATTACTTATAAACAAAATAAATATTATCGTACATAAAATAATAACCTTTTCGTACAGAACAGTTAAAACTTGCTCTGTCTACTCAATTGATCGACGTTTACTTCTTAATTTTTTATAATCAATGTCCTTTTTATCCCTCACTTAACGCAAACCATTAATTTTCTGTGTTAATTCATGAGATTTAAATAAATAAAATAAATAAATACCCCCTCAAGCAGCTGCTTGCCACAGAGGTCTGACAGGAGCCTGTCAGTTTATATGCCACAGTAGGAGATCTGAGAGGATGGCAGGACCTCAGCAGAAAAACGACACACACATCCATGCCTAATTCCGGGGCTCGAACCCAGGTCCCTTAGATCAGTAGCCAAGCGTGCTAACCACTCGGCCACACTAATAAAACTAATCAACCTCCTGTGCACTCACCATATAAAATATTTCTTCTTTTCAAACACTTATCGCGTATATAAGGTGATTTAAAACTTTTGGGCCAAACTTTAAGGGGTGATAGAACACATCTAAACAAGCACTTTTCGTCATACAATGCGTGGTCGGAACTCAAGCTGTGAAGTGCTAAAGAGCGCTTTGCAGTGAACAGTTATAAGCACTGGTTTTCGCACTCATCGTCATTTCTACCGTGGATTCCAGAACGGATGGATTGTTTTAAGAATCAGGAGAAGGAGGACATGCATTTCATGTATAGAGCTGCGGACAGGAATGCGAGGGAAGCCCAAAGATTGTAACGGGAGCGCTTTCCGACAAGACGTGTGCCTGATCGTAAAACCTTTCGGCGATTGCACTGGTATCTGTGTGAAACGGGCTCCTTTGTCAGCGGCTTGCAGGATACAGGGCGTGCAAGGAGTGTGAGGATGCCACGTGTTACAGAGGAAATTCTATGTAGGGTTGGAGATCGTCCCGAATATAGCACACGAGCAATTTCCCTGGCTGTAAGTGTGCCCCAATCGACGATGTGGCGAGTTCTACGAGACGAACGATTACACCCCCACCATGCACAGAGGGTGCATGCCTTGACACCTGCAGATTATCGGCCTCGTGTGGATTTTGCACAGTGGTTTTTTTGCACAGTCGAAGGTGTGAAGCCTGCATTAATGTTGGCGGTCGCTCTTTCGAGCAGTTTCTGTAATTTCTCCAATAAAATTCTGTACTTTCTGTTCTGTAATTTCTGAAATTGTTTCAAACCTCTTCTGTCATTCTTGTGTTTCTTCATTTCCTGACACAGTAACTGCTAAACCCGGAGCGCTTCACAGCTTGAGTTCCGACCATGCATTGTATGACGAAAAGTGCTTCTTAGGTGTTAAAACCCCATAAAGTTTGGCCCAAGAGTTTTGAATCGCCCTGTATACTGAGACTAACTGCGTCCTCTTTCACATATCCACAGCACCAACATTACAATTCTCTCTTTCTAGCTTTCAGAACGGTTCTATGTTCTAATTCGTTGGCTAAAATAAATCTGTCGCAGAAGCACACACGAGCGTTCATGTCAGGTTTATCATAAACTCGCTGCAGCACGTTCATATGTCATAACAATATTTACTTTGACTTATGTCGGAATCGAAGTTCTACCAAAATTAATTTCTATCAAATGCTTATATTACATTTATTTTTATGTATGCGGGCCAATTGCACGTTCCATGAATCCAATCCATCATCCTTGATCAGTGAATCAGATCAATGAGACAAAAATCACGTGGGATCTTCACACACTGAAGCACCCGCCACCTTATTCAACTCGGCAAAAACGTTTGAATGACCTTCTGATTCAAGTGAGGGCTCTTCCAATCTGTGAGGAGCTTCTTGTTTTGCGTCATCCACTGATTAGCGTGAAAAAGATTTGTGATAAATCATTTTTCGCACTGTGTAGCAATCACGGGTCCTAAGTTGATTTTTTCGAAGGGAAAAAACCTTCATGTAATACTTTTTCGGAAAAAATTAGTTTCACCAATGAGTGGTATTCAAACCCACATTTCCCAGTTACATGCCACGTGCTCTAACCACTAAGCTATCCCCATCTCTGCCATTTATCCGCTAATTGTGACTTTTAAATCTTTCATGAATTATCTGTCAGCAGGTAATCTGTAGTACACCCATCTCTCGATTTGCATGGCTCAGTTTACAGAATCAAAACGAAATGCAATCAATTTCGATTTACACGATAATAGACTCAGTTTTATACTGAGTACTAGGTACACAATGAGATTTGTTTTTTATAGATTTGTAGATATAATGCATATTGTTACGACAGATGAACGAGCAATAATGAAACCGTATCATTTTGATGCTCGCCTTTACTTCAGAGTGAGATTACGTTACTAACAACTTCGAACGAACTTAGAAATAAAGAACAAGAGAGTTGTAATTAGGGAGAATTTGTGTGAAGGGAAACGTAGTTTGTCTTAGTCTGTGCACTATAGTAGAAAGAAGAAACGTTTTTATTTGCTGTGTGCGTGGGAGGTTAAATAAGTTTATTTGTGCGATCGGTGTTAATTAACTAGTAAAAGAAAAGAAGAATTCATCGTCTGAAGCGTGGTGATCAACGTTTGAAAAGAATTGGTTCTGAGAAACCAGTATATTTAGCCGCAGTTTCGGAAAATCCGATGACTAAAACCTTAGAAGGAAGTCATTTGATGTAGAGTTGAATTACTTTAGGAACTGGTATCTACTTTGGCATATAAACTGACAGGCTCCTGTCAGACCTCTGTGGCAAGCAGCTGCTTGAGGGGGTATTTATTTTATTTTTTATTAAGGTTATTCTTGATAGATTGCAGGTTTGTTCACAAATATGATAGTGCTACTTATCGATTGTTAATAAAAAACCTTATTTTATGCCTTGAGTGGAGATAGTACGAATTATAGAGGAAACAACTCTTTGTAGGAATAATGATAAGATGCTATGTTCTTCTGAAGGTTTATTTTTATACTGACGAAGATTTGTGTTGATTGACTTAGTTTATATAAATGTTTTCATTCATACTTTTGTGATAAATGACATTGTTTTAGAATTATAATTGTTAAATACTATTTTTGAACTCGCGCCCAGTTTCCATCCGTTTAATCCATAACAATGTCATCCAAAAGTCAAAAATCAATTAAGTGCTTTTAATCGGTATCATTTATTTTCGAGAATAAATAGATAAGAGTGATTTCCTATATTAATAAAATCGTCATCTCTGACAAGCTATATTATCTTTATCTAAATTGCATTCTTGCCATTATAATGCAATCTGTCACGCGACATTTAAATGAAATGAAGCCTGTTTTGAATGACCGTGAGTTATGACTCTTCTAGACTAGGGGTTCCCAAACTTATTTATCCTACCTCCCCCTTTTCAGAAAAAAAAATTACTCAGCGCCCCCCCCCCCCCCCTAGGAAATCTACCTTCTTTAAGCGAACAAACAGAAAGATGCAGTGACAAATTTGCGTTCTTTTATGTATCTCCATTTCTACCTACGTCCTACAACATAGTAAAGAAAGATGTTGTTGTAAATAAGACACCATGAAATTATAAAATCAACCATAGTAACATTCGCATTACACAAAGAAAATTAAGATAACGAAGGATAATTTTGTGTGTTTATTTGGAAAATAAAGTAATCACTACGACTTTAACTCTATGTTATACAACAGATGAAACATGTACGAATGGTGTTTCAAAATTTTCTTATCTTCCCTTCTTTCTTTATGCTTCTACCCCCCCCCCCCCCCCAATTGCACCCGAGGCTACTAGCGACCACCTGGATCGTTCCAGCGCCCCCCGGGCGGCGGTATCGCCCACTTTGGGAAACATTGATCTAGACTGAATTTTTCAGACTAGTAAAAACCATGTTTTATATCATTTTTAGGAACAAGCTTAACTTTGTAGACTATTATATAGTCGAAATATAGTTGATTCGCAAGTACACTCTTTGATAAAATACATAAATATTTTACGAAGGAAAGCATTAACAATGGGTTTCGATTTATGGGTACAAACACTGAATTTATAATTTATGTTCGACTCATAAAAATCATTCTTTCAAATTTTGTCTTCTAATTTGATAATGTACGTCTACATTAGCGGTGAATATTTTCGTGACCAAAAAGAAATGTATGAGAAATTATTCTAAGCTTATCTGAATTAGTCCAAATGAAGTACAGTCGCTCAAAAAAATATCCGAACACGAAAAATATACACGAAGGTTGCCAGATCACTAATTTCTAAAAAAAATCGTTGCCAGATATTTTTTCTGAATTCTGTAATCAAACGTAGTGTTCGGATACTTTTTTGAGGAACTGTACAGATTAATGTTACATTATACACGCCATCCTTACAGACCTACTCTGGCATATAGACTGACAGGCTCCTGTTAGATATCTGGTGCAAGCAGCTGCTTGAGAGGGCATTTATTTATTTATTTACTTTATTTTATTCTTTTTATTATTATTACTGCTAAACTGAAATTTGATATAAATTGGTTTAAATAAAACTATAAATGTACAGGGTGTCCTGTAAGACCTTGCATAAGCAAAGCAATTATATTCAACATTAAACGTATTCAACTTTTATATTCAACTGGACGAATGCATACTAAGACATCAAATGCTCAAACTGATCACCCCTGTGTTGCTTGCACATGGCAATCCTTTCTCCGAGTGACCGACACATGTTACGGAGAAAGGACGGCGTTACCTTGCGACATTCCATGCAGATGGTCTCCTTTAGTTCATCCAGTGTTCGAAGGCGATTTTGGTATACATGAGATTTTAGGTGGCCCCGCAGGAAAACAATCCAAGGGAGTCAAATCAGGACTTGGATTTCCCCACCCCTATCTGCCTCTCCACTTGTAGGGTTGTGTTTCATCCGATCAAGTTCGGACAGTTACGGTATAGTGGGGTGGTGGTTCCCCAGCCTGCAGAAAGAAAACACTGTGGTAACATGTTAAGGGTTGGTCATTTAAGTAGGGTACCAAAATGACATTTAGCATTTGCAAATAAGAGTCGTCGGTGACTGTGTCGGTATAAAAGTAAGGTCCTATGATGCTGTCTCTATGAATTGCACATTAAATAATTATCCTAGGATTGCTCTGTACGTGTGCGTCTTCAACCAAGTGTGGTTGTGTCGCAGCCCAGTAACGACAAATGTGGCGGTTGACTGTCCCATTCAAGTGACAGTTTCCTCCATCGCTGAAGATTATCATCAGCCAAGAGAAACTGTTACTCTTGAAGCTTTTCCATTACCCAATCAGAGAACTTCTCTCTGCAGTCTATGTCGTCCCCAAGCAACTCCTGTACCATTCCCATTTCGTTTTGGTGGAAACCGTTTCTTCTCAAGATTCTGGATACAGGTGATTTTCCAATTCCCACCTCCTGTGAAGTTTACCTTACAGACCGGTGAGGACTAACTTCGACTTTAGCCAGAACATCCAAAGTACGGTCTTCATCTGTGGTACTACTCAAATGACCTGCTCTAGGTTTATCTATCACAGTAGCAGTCTCCTTGACCCTATTCAGAATATTACTAAAGGACATATCACATGACTTTGGCTTGTCTGAATGAAACCTGTGAATTTCCTCACTTTCTCCTGGGATGTGAAATGGCGCATCGTTGCTTTGTCATTCATCAGCGTGTCGACTCATCTGAAAGAAGAAAGAAGAAGAAAATATTATAGTTATTTCTACCTGCGACCATGTATACGAATGCATCGTACACCTGTACCTATGTATAAGGATTTATGAATAAAACTTATAGGGTGTCCCGTAACAAAGATATTTTAGGAACCTATCCTCCTTTTAACCAAAATACTAATTGCTTTGCGCTTCACATTTGTCGGTTGGTCAGTTTATGGATTTGTCAAAACAGTTATCCCACCATATCTTCGAACGCATTGGAGCAACTTAATGATTTATGTGTCAAATGAAAGCTTGTGAAGCGGGAAGTGTCATAGGCTATACAAAATTGACCCCCCCCCCCCTAAAAAGAGAGGAAATATGAAAATGATTGTTCCACTATATCTCCTGAACTCGAGTGGAAAAAGTAGCAAGCTATGCGTCAAATGAAAGCTTCTGTTGAGGGGAGGGTCATAAACTATAAGAATTGACCCCCCATGCTTTCTTTCCCCCTAAAAAAGGGGGAAATATGAAAACGATTGTCAAGATGTGAAAGTCGTTTTTACTATAACTTCCGAACGTGATGGCCTACAGTTACGAGTAAAATGTCAGATAAAATCTCATATAATAACCGTCGTAAACTATTTCGAATTTTGCCCCCACTATTGTCCCCCTGAAAAATAGGGGGAGATTTTTGCAAGATCAGATTTTAACGGGTCATATCTCAAATTGTAGCTTGTGACGTATCCAATGTCATGGGATACCTCAAACACGACTCCAAAAGGGAGAAAAAATGTGGTCGATGTTTGAGTCATCTATCAAATGAAAGTTTCTAAAGAAAGGTGTTTTTAGTGATAAAGAAAAAAATTAAATAATACCTGTCTTCCTATATGCTTCCTAAAAAGTAGAAAATGAACCTTAAGCACATCGATGGTGCAATCAGTCACTGAGTTCGCATTCACTTCGAAGGATGATAGGGCGCCGATTTACCTACTCGACAGAATTACCGGCGCCCTATCTTCCTTTCATTATCTTCGATTTGTTTATTTTCTACTTTTTAGGGCCCTATAGGAAGATAATTTTTTTTTTAAATATTTTAATTTATTACCTTAAGTTGTTGGTTTTGATTTACACGGTAATTTTCTGGAGCCTATCTACGTTGTGTTGTCTTTCTGCTGAAGTGTTGCCATTCTAATAGGTCTTTTCTATGGTGTATTAAACTGACAGGTTCCTGTCAGATTTTTGTGGCAAGCAGCTGCTTACCACAGAGTCTACCATGTAAATCGAGGGGTGGATATATTTGCTACTGATTGATTCTTGCATTAATAATGCTTCAGCGTGAGTGAATTTCTTATTTACATCGATAGTTAGAAATATTCGAAAGTTGCCTTTACCGGATCACATCAGCGACAGGGGTCGGGAAAATATGAAAGTGTCAATTAACGGATAAATGATGGAGCTGGGGATAGTTTATGGTTAGAACATGAAACTGGGAGATCTGGGTTCGAATCCCACTCATCGACGAAACTCAATTTTTTTCCTCAAAATTATTTAATGAAATATATGTCAAAAGGTAATCTATTTATTTATTATTGAAAAACATTAGCTTCATTAGTCAATTTCAATTCCATTAGCTTCATTAGTCAATTTCAATTCCATTAGCTTCATTAGTCAGCTTCAATTCCATTAGCTTCATTAGTTAATTTCAATTCCATTAGCTTCATTAGTCAATTTCAATTCCATTAGCTTCATTAGTCGATTTCATTGCCATTAGCTTCATTAGTCGATTTCATTGCCATTAGCTTCATTAGTCGATTTCATTGCCATTAGCTTCATTACTCAATTTCAATTCCATTAGCTTCATTAGTCAACTTCAATTCCATTAGCTTCATTAGTCAACTTCAATTCCATTAGCTTCATTAGTCAATTTCAATTCCATTAGCTTCATTAGTCAATTTCAATTCCATTAGCTTCATTAGTCAACTTCAATTCCATTAGCTTCATTAGTTAATTTCAATTCCATTAGCTTCATTAGTCAATTTCAATTCCATTAGCTTCATTACTCAATTCCAATTCCATTAGCTTCATTAGTCAACTTCAATTCCATTAGCTTCATTAGTCAACTTCAATTCCATTAGCTTCATTAGTTAATTTCAATTCCATTAGCTTCAGTAGTCAATTTCATTGCCATTAGCTTCATTAGTCAATTTCATTGCCATTAGCTTCATTAGTCAATTTCAATTCCATTAGTCAATTTCAATTCAATTAGCTTCATTAGTCAATTTCAATTCCATTAGCTTCATTAGTCAACTTCAATTCCATTAGCTTCATTAGTCAATTTCAATTCCATTAGCTTCATTACTCAATTTCAATTCCATTAGCTTCATTAGTCAATTTCAATTCCATTAGCTTCATTAGTCAATTTCAATTCCATTAGCTTCATTAGTCAATTTCATTGCCATTAGCTTCATTAGTCAATTTCAATTAAATTAGCTTCATTAGTCAATTTCAATTCCATTAGCTTCATTAGTCAATTTCATTGCCCTTAGCTTCATTAGTCAATTTCAATTCCATTAGCTTCGTTAGTCAATTTCAATTCCATTAGCTTCGTTAGTCAATTTCAATTCCATTAGCTTCGTTAGTCAACTTCAATTCCATTAGCTTCGTTAGTCAACTTCAATTCCATTAGCTTCATTAGTCAATTTCAATTCCATTAGCTTCATTACTCAATTTCAATTCCATTAGCTTCATTAGTCAACTTCAATTCCAGTAGCTTCATTAGTCAACTTCAATTCCAGTAGCTTCATTAGTCAATTTCATTGCCATTAGCTTCATTAGTCAATTTCAATTCCATTAGTTTCATTATTCAAGTTCATTTCTAACCTATATTGCTTCGACATGGTGAAACGTGCAAATTAAAAATATTTTTTTTCTTTTGGTTAATGAATGTTCTATTTCTTGAAAATGATTTTTGGGATACTTAGCACCTTCGGCTTTTGATCCTAATGTTTAACATCAGTTAAGCAATGAGTTCTTCTGTAATATCACATATTGTCTGTTTCCATTGAAGATTAAAAACATTCTTTTCATTAGAATCCAGAGATTAGAATCTGTGGGATGTCTGATGAAAAGATCCAGATCAGGACATAATATCTTAGATGAAAAAGAAAAAATATTAGAACTTACATATGGCGCAAGTGTGTTTATCATTATTTTTTACAGCTCGTTTAATATTTTACTACGATTTTTTACTGTGTTATAAGATATTTTATTGGAAAATTAGTTATTTACTTTGAAAAATTATGTTTTGACGAACGGAAAGCACTGTCTGTGTTTTCTTATTAATTTTACTGTGAGTTTACATTTCAATGATTTGTATTCTTTAACTGGTAAAACTAAATACCTTAACGAACTGAAGAAACAACATTTAGAGCAAAAATGTGTTGATGTATTGATTTTTTAAAATGTACAACGTCATTAAAGCTTTCTTTTACCTTGGGTTGGGTCTTTTTAAAGCAAATTCTAAAAAGGAAAATTTGTGTTGTTTTCTGGGTTTGGAGTTGGCTCAATAGTACCCCAGGCTGATAATTTGCAGTTCTCAAGTTAGAATTCCCCCTAGGCCAGAGTTGAGATTTATCACTGATAAACCCCTACCATGCCCTCGATCAGAAAGGGGTTTGGAAAGGCACCATCCGTCGGATGCAATGTAAACCGTGGTGCAGGGTGCAGGAGAGCCGATACCCCGTGCATGTTAAAGAACACGCTGGATGGTCTCGACGGGAGATTCCATCTGTCTCTTAAGAGTTGTTCATTGGGTTCCCTTTGCAACCTTCCCTGAACCCTTGGGGTCCTTGTGACCTGGACATTTAATCTTTGTGTGCAAAAGAGTGCCGCTCGGAGGTAAATCAACCGAAGTGCATACTAGGGGCTCCCGTATTAGCTTCCCCACTTTCCTATTTGTAAGAGAAAATCTCCGCAGAGAAGCAAATGAAATTTTCCTTAAGCATTGGTTAACTGAAGATGGAATTCCAGAATGATTTAAGATCTGTTTTATTTCAGCTGATTAAAAATCCTTTTTCAAGTATCTTACCAGGCAGCTCAATCACTTGCAACAAAATTAAAATCAGATTTTTGATGTTAAGAAATTAAAGTGAATTGAAAAGTAAACTGCACTGTCTGGTTGGACCTCCGTAGCCCATTGCTGCTTGAGGATGATGATGATGATGAAACAAAATCGTTCCTGAATCGTTCCAAATGAGACGAGCAAACGAAAATGATTGCAAAGGCATAAAGAAAGAATTATTTCTTTACAGAATTAACGATTTATTGAAATTTATGACTAAAAGAACTGCTGCCACTGGCGATCGTAGAAATTTTGCCCAAATTATTGTTTTTGTCACAAGTGTTGATCTTTATTCGATTCGATACTGCGAATTATCAAACCAACCTCAGTTAAGAAGCTGGGCTTCTTATCTACTGAAATAGGGAGGAGACATAACACTCACGCGCAACAATAGCCATCATAATAATTCCACTTAAAAATAAATTCTGATTTTATACTGTTTTAAACATAATTTCTTAACCAATATTAATTAATCATTCCAATTTACAATAGTAAGTTAATGTTTTAAATGCAATTTCACCTGTTGTTACTACTATCATAAATAAATACTTGTGTTATTTCATTAAGCGTTTTATTTATAATTTTTCGAGAAAAAGTTTGAATAGCTTCACCTAGCAATTTAGTTAAAATTATTTAAATTAAAGAATTTGTTGCAGAGAGTTTATGAAACACAAAAATTATGAATAAATGCGCATGAATTCTCTTACATCAGTGGTGTACGGTCGCTCAAAAAAATATCCAAACACTATGGTTGATTACAGAATTCAGGAAAAATATCTGGAGCGTGTACCGTTCACAAGCGTATACGCTCCAGTTACCGTTCACAGCAAACTGGAGCGTGTGCAGTTACTGCACACGCTCCAGTTTGCTGTGAACGGTAATTGCACACGCTCAATATTTCCGTGAGTGAGCCCACACGATCTAGTATCAAAATAATATGACCACCTACAGTCGCTCAAAAAAGTATCCGAACACTATAGTTGATTACAGAATTCAGAAAAAATATCTGGCAACGATTGTTTTAGAAATTAGTGATCTTGTCACGTGACACGAAGGTTGCCAGATCACTAATTAAATTTAAAATAACATTTAAAATAAAAATCTTGTTTTTACATTATTCTACATGTTTCGGCATCTATGATGACTTCCTGAAGGATGGCATGATGGATCCTGAAAATGGATGGTGAAGCATGTAGAATGATATAATACCAAGATTTTTATTTCTAAGGTTTTTAAAAGATTATGGTCATTTTTACAGCACAGATTTAATGAGATAATATCGCCTTTGGATAAAAAGTGTAATGCTAAACAAACCGTCGCTGGATAGCTTGCCCACAGAAAGAAGCATTTGCATCAACACCTACCATCCTACAAGAAAAAAAGTATGGACATTTGCCCACGGAACTTTCAAGGACTTTTAATATGTTAAACAGTTTATGGAGTGCATTTTTACAAACTACATACTGCTTGTGATGTTGAAGTTCAAATTGTGCAGGAGATGTAATGACTGAAGAAAGCTCTTAACTGAAAGGGTTGTTTGGGTTGTTTTACCTCTGAGCGGCACTTTTTTTGCACATCATGGGCTAAATGGCCAAGTCACAAGTACCATGATGGCTCAGAGAAGGTTGGGGGAGGGGACCCACTGTAACAGCTGTTGGGAGACAGATGGTAGCCTCCCGTCAAGGCCATCCAGCGTGTTCTTTAACGTGCACAGGGTATGGCTCTCCCGCACACGGGGCCACGGCTTAACGTCCCATCCGACGGACGGCGGCCTTTCCAAGCCCATCGGTGTCCCCTACTGACCGTGGGCAGGGCGGGGAGTTTTGCGGAGAAAAATCTCAACGCTGACCCAGCTGGGACTCGAACCTGGGAACTGCAGATTATGAGCTTGGAGCGCTACCGACTGAGCCACCCCCGCCCCACTTAATTGAAAGGGAAAGATCGTGTAGCTGAAAGGGTTGTCTATCTAAAAGCAATACAGGAAAGGTAAACAATCACTTCTCACAATTTTCACAAATATAATCCATTTAATTTTACCATAAAATTTCCTTTGCTATTACCCCTCCCCCTCCTCCCTAAAGGTTTCAACCCTACAATTTGTAAACCACTACTTTACATTATTATTCCCCCCAAAATATCAAGTTCCATTTGAAGCCCAAATATCAAGTTTCATTTTCGGTCCCCCCCCCCCCTCCCCCGATATCGAGTTCTATTTTTACCCTCTCCAAATATAAGATCCGATTTTTGAGCATTCCAAGTACCGTATTATGAATTGATACGGCATTCCCTTTCACATCTGGTATCTGTTATCAAATATTTCGCACTTGAAAGGTTTTAAGGAAATGTTATTTAACACGCTTTCAAATGTTAAATAATATTATTCTTTCTCATTAATTAAAACAAAAACTATTTCGTCGCCTTTTCTCCTTTTCACAGAAATACACGAAGATCCAAAGACGAGGAAAATTAGATCAAGATGTCTTTGAACGATGGAAGACGATCTTGGGCAAATGGTGGGATGAACTGACTGAACACGCAGACTTCAATAAGGTGAGACATGCGCAATTCAAACGAACTTACTGTGACTTCAAATAAATATCCGAACACTATGGTTGATTACAGAATTCGGAAAAAATATCTGGCAACGACTTTTTTAGAAGTTAGTGATCTTGGCAACCTTCGTGTCACGTGACACAAGAAATAACAGATATTTTTTAATATATATATAATGCGTGTGAATATATAATGCAATGAATATAGAGTGTGTGCAGTTACCGTTCACAGCAAACTGGAGCGGTTGCAGTTAATGTTCACAGCACATTGGATCGTGTGAGCTCACAAAGACCTGGATCGTGTGGGCTCACTCACGGAAATATTGAGCGTGTGCAGTTACCGTTCACAGCAAACTGGAGCGTGTGCAGTAACTGCACACGCTCCAGTTTGCTGTGAACGGTAACTGGAGCGTGTACAGTTGCTGTACACGCTCCAGATATTTTTCCTGAATTCTGTAATCACGTGACACGAGGTTGCCAGATCACTGATTTCTAAAAAAAAATCGTTGCCAGATATTTTTTCTGAATTCTGTAATCAACCATGGTGTTCGGATATTTATTTGAGCGACTGTACTTCGATAACTTGCGTTATTTCCCATTTGTGTAATGAAGTCAATTGCTTTGGTTCAGTGGAACTTGTTCCTTCTAGGATACCATCGTGGAGTTCGACGAGTGGTTAAAATTCTTCAACAACCTTGGCCAATCCACCAAATCGCATAAGCAACTGCCAGATTTCTTACAGACGTATTTGCACCTCTTCTTCCTCATCATGGATTCCAACAGTAAGTGGAGCTTTTGTTATTCTCCCGACTTTCTGGTTTTTATGCGACAAATAAAACTCCGTGGATTTAAAGCATTTAATTTCTTATTCCCCAGAACACCAGCTCTTACTAAAACAGAATTTTTTTAAACTTAAGCAGCCACTTACAAACTGTAATATCCAACCATATAAAGTAAAACTATACTTCTTATAAACCAGAACACCCGCTATTGGAAATTGCAACACAAAATCTCCTAAATTAAAATACCCTCTCTTATAAACTAAAGACAGTGATTTTGAAACGGTGGTCAGCGGAATTTCCAGGATATCACGAAAGCTTCAAGGGTTCCACTATAACAAGGGTTCCCAAACTTTTCGGCATCACTCTTCCTTTTTGATTTTTGAAACCTTCCACTTCTTATATATCATCAGTTATTCATGGGTTGTTTTACCTCTGAGTGGCACTTTTTTTGCAGAGAGTAGCCTAAATGGCCAGGTCACAAAGACCCAAAGGCTCAGAGAAGGTTGACCCAAAGGCTCAGAGAAGGCTCAAAGACCCAAAGACGGTTGAGTGGAGCGGACCATTAGAGAGCTGTTAGGGGACAGATGGTAGTCTCTCGTCAAGTCCATCCAGCGTGTTCTTTAACGGGCATAGGGTTTGGCTCTCCGCACATGGACCACCGGCTTAACGTCCCTTCTGATGGACGGCGGTCTTTCCAAGCCCATCGGTGTCCCCTACTGACCGAGGGTAAGGCGGGGAGTTTGCAGAGATGTATCTCAACACTGGCCCAGATGAGACTCGAACCTGGGAATTACAGATGACGAGCCTGGCGTGCTACCGACTGAGCCACCCGTGGCCTAGTGAGCACTGATAACAAATTCATAATTAAAGGCTAAAACTAAACAAAAAAAAAAAAATTCATATCCTCGCACTTGAAATGCTCATACCCGTGGAATATCTTTACACTCCTTCCCCCCACTGCAGGGGCGCTTCGTCCCTTTTGGTAATCCCTGAGCTAGAGACTTAAAGGGATCATAAAAAATTCATGATTCAATGTTTGTCCGACTTTCATAAAACTGTTGTTTCATATTAATTTCGTTTCATCGTGGAAACGTGTTTCAATTATCATTAAACGAAAAAGATTCCAAAATTTGATTTATTTATTTCTTTGAGAACATTCACAGAAAAAACTGATTATGTAATGAGCATAAATTTCTGCTTCGTTATCATTTGGCTTATCATTTTTTATTAATATTTCAGGGCAAAAATTTCATTGTAAGGATTATGAGAGAAAAAAAAGTTAAATGTAAAGGTTTCTGGTAGGAATAATGTAAAGGTAATTGCTCCATGGTTTCGAAAGTTAAAAAAAAACCTTGAGCTAAAACCCATAAACTACGACACATATTATGTATTATTACTCAGCATTATGAACGGTCTCAGTATCCTTGTGGTTAACGCAGTTGGCTATTGATTAAAAGGGACCTATGTTCGATAACAGATAGGCGTGACCTCAGCAGAAGGACGAATCTTCTTCGCAGACCTACGGAGGTACAGGCTCCTGTTCGACCTCTGTGTCAAGCAGCTGCTTTAGGGGAATTTTTTTAAACTATAAATTAAAACACCCAGCTCATAAAACAATACACCTGTCTTTAAAAGTAGAAAATTCAATTTTATAAACTGCATCCATATTTCAGAAAATAGAACACAATTTTGTTGCATCGTGCAAACATGTTTCAATTATCATAAAAAGAAAGATTCCAAAATTTGATTTATTTATTTCAGATTTAAACGCCTACTACATAACTAAAACATCTGTTCTTTGGCCTGCAGTACACAATCTAATAGCTAGAACACGTGCCCTGATACACTTAGATCGTTGGCTGCCCGTTGTGGTCGGACGTACTCTCTTGGAGCTCCTGCTAGCCTGCCGTGTTTCGACATCCTTCATCAATCACCACGACCACCATTGTTTGGCCATCTGACCTCTTCGGACTTGTCAGTGCCATTAACTTTCATTGCTCCTGCCCCTCCCCGACGTCAGCCTCGTGTAGAGTGGGGAGGGATTGACTCAATCGGTAGCGCGACAGGCTCGTAATCTGCAGTTCCCAGGTTCGAGCCCCAGTTGGGTCAGCGTTGAGATTTATCTCCGCAAAATTCCCCGCCCTGCCCACGGTCAGTAGGGGACACCGATGGGCTTGGAAAGGCCGTCGTCCGTCGGAGGGGACGTTAAGTAATTCAAAGTAATTCATATAAATATGTTAACTGATTTTGATATGTTATAATTTCTTTTATTAAGTTATTTAGTTATATTTCTTTTGATCCGTTTTGTTTAGTGAACTAAATTACCTTGATTTAGAAACTAAAGGAAATGTATACGTCAACAACATCACTGAAGCAGAAAAATTGGTTTTCATTACAAACAAAAAATTTTAAAAACAACAACCATCTGGGTTTAATACATGTTACAGGGACCTGGGTTCGAGCCCCGGGTAAGGCATGGCCGTTTGTGTCGTTTTTCTTCTGAGGTTTTGCCATCCTCACAGATCTTCTACTATGGCATATAAACTGACAAGCTCCTGTCAGACCTCTGTGGCAAGCAGCTGCTTGAGGGGGTATTTATTTTATTTTATTTATTAACATACAGAGCTTAAGAAACCACTGGGATGTTTTTAATGTTAATATTGCAGAATTCATACAATACCTGTACATAATAATTTTAACCGAAACTAACATTACTAATGATGAACAAAATTTCTATAAATTGTTATAAATTTACGGTACCTAATGTTATCTATTTTTAAAATTAACAACACCTACAGCAAAAAGTATGCAATTTATTTAGTAAATTTATTATGGAATTTATGTAAATCAGAAATAAAAGCGGGCCTAAAATAGATCCTTGAGGAACACCGTTTTTAACTTTTGAACAAATTTCTGATGAAATTCTCAAGAAAGGGAAACGGAGAATAGCTGTTTACTACAGAAACATGATATCAGTTGAGGAAATGAGTGTTAATATTCTACCTGCAGCAAAGCTATAACAGAGTTATAAAAGGCGAAAAAAAGGCCTTATACAGGTCACCAAGCACAGATATAAACCATTTCTTAATTAATTTCCATGAATTTTTAGAACATACTTTTAAAACACGTAATCAAATGTTAGTAGGATATTTTAATCTTGATGTACTGAATTTTAAAAAACATGGTGTTGAAATGTATGTAAATATTTTATCTGCGATGGGATATGATCTCTTATTTAATGATGTAACTAGAGAAGTAGTAACTAACAATTTATGTCGTACAAGTATCGACCACATAAATGTAAAATTAGATGGGAAAAATTATGTCTAAAACTATGATTTTACTGAGTAAGATCGCTGATCATTATCTCATTGCAGCTGTATTTGGATCAAAAGATGAGAAACTATATGGAAAAATCTCAACTGATTTTAAAACAACGGAAATTAACTGGTATTATGTGCATAAAAATATCTAAGGGGAAATAATCTAAACGGACTGGTCTAAATATAACAAAAACTCATCGAACACAAAAATGCAGATTGTTACAATTTCTTTAAAAATAAATAAAATGAAATTTTAGAGAAAAATAAAAAACCGCATGAAAATTTAGAACATCTAAATAACTAATGTTACCAAACAGTGGATCACAGTGGATATTATCAATTTAATAGAGCCTAGAAATAAGGCTTGGATTAAATATAAAAATAACACAAAAAGTGATAGGTATGAAAATAAGTACAAAAAACTGAGCAATTTAGTTACAACTAAAATCAGAAATCAAAAACAAATTTTTTATAAAGAATAATTAACGTTAAAAAGAAATGATATGAGACAAACATGGAAATTAATCCATCAAGCATTAGAGGGTAAAAAAAAATAAGATCTATTGACGAAACTCTCATTTAAGAATATGTCTAAAAGTTTAACACCTCTACAAATTGCAAATAAATTTAACAGTGAATATTACTCGTTAATTTTACACATAAGAGAAGTCAACCAAGAACCTGATGTTGAATTTGAAACAAACAATAACACTATTTGAGGTATTAGCTGATGTTATGAAAGAAAAAAATTAACGAAAGTATTTTAACTGGAACAATACCAACTGAGCTTAAAACGGCAATTCTGCGACCAATATTCAAAGGAGGAACAAAGTCAATTATAACTAATTACAGACCCATTGCTATTTTATCTTCTGTACATAAAATATTGGAAAATATGTTTGCAATACCTTATATAAATTTCTTAGTAAACATAACATTTTCAGTGAAAATCAATATGGGTTCCGAAAGGGGAAAAATACCGTGGCACTAAATAGAGGTGACAGGGCGGTTGCAGTGTTCTTAGACTTACAGAAAGCCTTTGACACTTTGGATCATGACATTCTTCTAGAGAAATTAGAAAAGTATGGAATTAGAGGAACTGCATTACACTGGTTTCAAAGCTACTTATCAAATAGATTTACGGTAACTAATGTTATCTATTTTTAAAATTAACAACACCTACAGCAAAAAGTATGCAATTCATTTATGTAACGTTGGATTAAGATTGAAAAATGGAGGATATTCGTTTGGCTCCAACCTGCTTTTTATGAAAAAATAACTTGCATTTCCAGGTAAGAGTTTATCTCCACTCGAACAAATATTCCTGTGCGCTGCATCTGAGCTTAGTTCAAACACTGCACTCAATCATGTGATGGCATTTAATAAATGCATAAGAATTTGCAATATCCAGAGTGCATGAAGGAAGGGTGGTGTCACTCCGCGAGGAAGCGTTTGTTGATGATCATTTGGCTAGGCATTTTGACGTCACAATGGGGAGACGCCGCTAAACAAAGCGTATGAGAAACCTACGGTAAAATAGATTTCTGCTGGCAGAAAAAGTGTAAAATTTACAATTTCAGTTTTTTTTTTAAGTGTTTGAGGTCTATCTAGTTACCAGGGAAATATTTAATGTTATAGATACACACTCAGCAGCCACTTTATTAGGTAGAGTTCCGTGTTGTGTCAATAGTAATCGAGATACAGAACTCGGGAACATCTTAAATAATCATTTTTTTCAAAAAGTGTGACTGAAGACAATTTAAAGATCTGAAATCTATTTCAACCTAAATAAAACTAATAAATGAACTTAAATAAAACAACCCTAAATAGAGGCACAAACTAATAAGAGAAAACCTAAATAGAGAACGAATCTTTAACAATATTCGTTCTCTATGTAGAGTACTATTTAACAGCAATAATTCCAATTTAGGTGAATTCTCTCAAAAGTTAATAATATATAAAATAATAAATAATAATAAATATAATAAATAAAAATTAATAAAGAAATTCTATAGTAATTTATATCGAATTACTATAGAATTTCTATTAGATGATATGAGAAATTATTATGATCTTGCTCTTAAAATTAAATTTGATCGAAATAAAACACCAAATCTTTATTTCAACATCTTTTTACCAACTATGTTAATAATCGTAATGAAAATAATAAAAATATAATTTTTGTCGAGACAGAGGTTTTTTTTTTCAAATTTTACCCCTTCCAAAATATATTTAATGTGACGTGGTGTAAATAAAGTTTTCAATTTACTAAGAAAATTTTTCTTTCAATTATTCAACGTAAAGTCATTTTTTTCTTGTTTTGATTGATTATGAAAATTTTATTCTGCCGTATCAATTTTTATTTATGTTTATTCCACTGCTTTTGCTTTGTTCGTAACCTTGTTTGCAAATCAGAGATTTTCTCCTCGACTTTATTTAGTTTTTTAATAGCAATTTGAAACTGCTGCTGTAATTTTCTGAATATGTAGACTACGACACACCAACATAAGCTTTTATTCCTATGAATCAGCACAGTATGAGCCAATGTCTTTGAATTATCAATTACATGAGATAATGCTACTTTTTTCTGGGCACATTGTCGTAGTTTTCAGAACGATCGGTTTCTTTTCATCATCATCATCAATATAAATAAAGGTTACAAACAGAATATATTTTTAATACTCTTATTAACCCAAGAGCATCTAAGCTCATGTAGGTTAACTTACAAATTATTTAAATACATAATTTTGACAACATTGACACTCAACTTTACATAAAGAAAAAAATATACAAAAACGATACAGAATTTATAAAAACGATTAATTTTTTTTATTTAACAACGAAAACAGGCTGTCAGCATTAGTAATGTTCATTAGATAATTAGCAGTGAGAGATCTGAAATGCATAAAATTAGTTTCATTCCGAATTATAATCGGTAAAGAATTAAAAAATTTTTGGCCAAATAATCAAAATGTTTGTGCATAATTTCTTTTTTTGCAAGTGGTAACAGAAATCGTTTCCCATTATCTCGCATAGAATAATTTGTATAATGCAGCACTGCATTATTGTTTTAAAGAAGTAATTTAATGTTCTATAAACAAATAAGTGTCTCAGTGGAAATACACCTGAAATGGTTACTTACAAAAGATTTAACAGTTTTATATTTATTGGTAATATTTGAAATATAAATTTATTTGCATTGAAATTTATTTGTTCCTTAATGATGAAATGTATGTTCCTCCCCAACTTGTAATACCATACTGTAGAGCAGACTGGACCCAAGATTTGTATAGCATTATTAACATTTTACTACTGACGATTTTTTTTAAATAATGAAATTTATACAATATCTGTCTAAGTGTGTGTGTTAGTTTTCCTATGTGCATTTTCCAACTTAGGTAGCTATCAATATAAACGCTTAGGTATAGTAAACTTTAAACCTGTTCAATTTCTTCACAGCAAGAAGCTGAGTAATTATTGCATGAAAATGTATGCAATTTTCATTTAATCAAATTTGGATTGTATGCTTTCTTTTTCAGGTTAAATAGAATATACTTAGTCTTTTTCGTATTTAAATATAATCCATTTAAATCCAACCATTTCATCACACATTTTAGATCAGTGTTCATGTTATAAAGGAGCTTTTCCAGAGAATCAGCACATAAAGTTAATGATGTATCGTCTGCAAAAGTGTTAATATAGCTATTTAGTTTTAATTTACATAGATCAGTTATGAATATCAAAAACAAGGTTGGTCCCAGGACTGAACCTTGTGGTACACCATATGAAATATGCTTTGGGTTACTAAGTGTATTAAAAAGACTAACACATTGCATTCTGTGCTGTAAGTAGTCTTTAAACCATTTTAATACAACAACACGAATGCCAATATTTTCTAGTTTGCTAATTAAAATTTCGTGATCAACGGTGTAAAAAGCTTTCTCCAAGTCCATAAATACGGTTTCCAACAATCATTTCGTTGTTTCCCGTTATGATAATCGTCTGGTCGGAGTAGAAGCGGGCATCGTAACAAGACTGAATTTTTTACGTGACAGGTTTTTTTTTCAATTGAAATGGCATTATCATTTAGAGTACGTTTAATAGGCAGTCCTAAGAGTTCGCTTCATAAATCTGATAGGCGTTCGATCTTAACAGACATCTGAAAGATGCTAACCACATGGCGCATCGAATTCATCTTCATGCCGACACTTCAGAACCCACTTCATACTAAATTTTGCTTCTATTTCTTATTCTTCGAAGGATTGCTCGTGTACTTTGCTACTGCACAGTTCGGCATGATAAAAAGGAGCAAAAATTTCCTGACAGACTTCACAGAGAGAGAAATTCCCCAAGCGAAGAGCAAAGAAAGACACGAAAGTACGATTAGTACATTAGCTGAGCTCTCCCCACTACTTCCTACTGTCACGTCATGGGGCACGCCCTCTCAGAGACACTCGAATGACCTTGGTAAAAGATAGCCTTTAGAAAAGATTCCAAAGTAGCTTTACAACCGCAAACATAGTTAGTTATTTGTGGCAAGAACATAAACGCATGACATAAGAATGAAGAAAAATACGCCAGATATCCTAGTGGATACCAGTTTTCCTCCCGCATTATATGGAATATACCAAGAGTTATTTCAACGAAAGCGCCATGTTCATAATCTTCAGTTCCTAGGTTCGAGGAAAACTTGCGGTAATTTTGAGATGTATCTCCGTTAACTTTATCTCTCCCACCAATGCCCTCGATCAGAAAGGGGTCATCGACCGGCTTCAAAGGCCTCCGTCCTCTACCTTGGCCACGTGCAAGAAAGCACCTATGCACTTTAAAGAACACACTGGCTGGCCTTCACGAGATGTTACTACTATCTATCTCCTAATAGCTGTCAATCAGTTGAGCTGTTGTCCCTCAACTTTCATCGGCCTCTTTGGGAGGGGGGGGGGGGGGGGTCCTTGTGACCTGGCCATTTAACGCACACTGTGTGAAATAGTGCCACTTAAAGGTAAAACAACCAACTCATCCTTCAGTGACTGTTAGATTATGGCAATGGTAGATATAAACTGCATTTTTGATGAAACTCTACAGGAAGAAATAGAGGGGGGTTTACGTTTGCTGAACAAGGAGGGCACTTAAGGGGCTAGCCTCGTCTGATTTACTGTTCTGGAAAATGCAGATTCCGACTAATGATTTTCAACTTATATTTTAAGGTCCACTTGCGACCCCAAGATGAGTTTTAAGTGGCCTCGCAACCTTTTTAACGAAATGAGAGTGTTATGAGAATATTAGGATATACTTATTAATTTAGAATTCATTGCTCAAAATTTTTGAAACTTTTATTTCGATCTTGACTTACCTATTATATTTGAGATCTCTAATTTGATATTTTCAAAAATATTCATATTCTCATTCGTTGTATTGAAACTATTTTTTTCTTGTTAGGTGATGATAAAATGAGTGAAAATTTATATTTTTCATATATTCCGTATTTGTGCTCTTTTCTGCGGACTCGATGCAGGCTAGATGAGCGAATGCGGCCATTGTTTTGTTTTACTTTTGCGTCAAAAATAAAGCAGTTATAAATGTCTGATGAGTGAATGCGTCCATTTGTTTTCCCTTTGTGCCACAAATAAAGCAGTTATGAATGTCTGATGAGTGAATGTTGCCATTTGCTTTTTCTTTTGGGTCACAAATAAAGTAGTTATAAATGTCTGATGAGTGAATACAGCCATTTTTTTCCCTTTTGGGTCACAAATAAAGTAGTTATAAATGTCTGATGAGTGAATGCTGCCATTTGTTTTTCCTTTTGGGTCACAAATAAAGTAGTTATAAATGTCTGATGAGTGAATACAGCCATTTGTTTTTTCCCTTTTGGGTCACAAATAAAGTAGTTATAAATGTCTGATGAGTGAATGCTGCCATTTATTTTCCCATGTGTCGCTAATAAAGTGGTTAGGAATTCTATCAGTTAATGTGGTTATTTGTTTTCCTTTTATATCAAAAATAAAGCTGTTAAAAATATCTGATGAATGAATGAATGCGGCCATTTGTTTCCACAAATAAAGTAGTTATTTATGTCTCATGTCGTCAAGATGCTTTGTGATTCAACTATACAATATAGCATTTACACTGAGCAATTCTGCACAATACAGGAGTGCTTCATCACTTTTCTTATGATAGATGCAATTATTTTATTTCAGAGGATGGTCTGTTTTGCGTGAAAGATTACAAGAAATATCTCACTGCTCACAACATGGACGTTTCTAGGGCTCAAGATTGTTTCTCAACTATGCTGAATGTAAGTGATTCACTTAAAATCATATCGAATGATGCACCGTGTAGAATATTTTTGTAAACTAAACATTTTAAGTGTATATATACTGGTGTCTAAAAATTATGCATGATAAAGAAATTTTGGAAGATCTCAGAAACCCAGTAATGAAATGCTAGGATATTTGGAGTGTCAGTTGATTGTCATATGATGCAGTCAATAGTCAGGCTTAGAGCAAATCAATAGCAGGATTCCTATGGATTACGGAAATGACTGCAGGAGTTGTACCCTTGTTTCGGCTGAATGGAGAGGTTAATGGGGAGTATGGCCCAGAACAGCTACACAAGCATCACGATGACTTCTCATTCTCTTCTCGTACCGTATTGCAGTAAAGGAGTTTTTTTTTTCTTTGTATTAAATTAAAATGCTCATTTTTGTCTCGTTTCCTTTGAAAACGAGATAATAGTTTCGCTTTTTCGTCTGTCTGTCTGTCGACATCGAACATTTTTTGTTTACAGAAATAAATTTAAAATTCTTCTTGTTGGATAGGCATTGATGAAATATTACGATATGCACTTTCCGAATCTCTCTAAAGCCATAATTACGCCCTCTGGCGGTGGAAAGTTTTGAAATTCAAAAATTTCAAATGAATATTGCAAACGATGTATTTATACTAGAAATTTGAGATTTTGGTGGTGGAATATGAAGGTCACGAAGTTTCCATTGCCAACAATGAGTTGACGTTTTAGATCCGGAGGTCGGGGGGGGGGGGGGGTGGAAACACACTTTTTAGTTTTAGCAGATAGTTGTTATTTTTAGAGATAAATGAAAAATTCTTTTTGGGTTAGATAGGAATTGGTAAAATATTATGGTTCACTCTTTTTAAATCTTACGAGAACTAAAACTGTGCTCTCTAACGGTGGAAAAATTTGCAAATTCAAAAATTTCAAACAAATATTACAAACGACATATTTAAGCTAGAAATTTTAAATTTTGGTGGTAGAATGTGAACGCCATGATGCTAACTATAACAACCTAGATAAGCAAAAGCTTTTGGGTTGTTTATATTGTACGAAATGTATAGTCTAAACTAAGGGTTCTCAACGTGGGGCACACAGTAAGAGCTCAAAAGTCGCCAGATCTAGTAACAAAGTCAGTGTTTTATTTTATTCCCATTGTTGTACTATAACTATAGTTTTATCTATCTGTAAAAGGAGTACGCCAGTTACATACACATTTCCAGGGGTACGTGAAGCATAAAAGGTTGAGAACCCCTGGTCTAAAGAATTGAAAGTAAAGTATTTTGATTGATTGCTTGATTAATTTACCAGGATGTTCATGATATGTGATGGTAGTACATCCTACCTTTTCTGGAGAGCAGATCGAAGTTCTTTAGTGAGGGGGGGGGGGGACTCCAGTGCATTTCTCCAGCACATGATCTTTAGAGTTCAGGTTTGGAGAACAGGTTTGCCACTCCATCCACTGAGTATCCTCATTTTCAAGAAATTCATCTACCGTCTGAGCTCTATGAGGGCGAGCATTATCGTCCATGAAAATAAACGGGGCTAACAGCGCCCCTGAAAAGTCTCGCATAGAGTTGAAGGATATCATCTCTATACCTCTGACCAGTCATGCCACACCAATGCCACTCAAAATCATCAAAATACTAGCACCACAGTGCTGTCATTCTCTTACGTCAGAGGTTTGGTAATGAATTCCCTGCTCTATTCAGATCAAAACACCTTGAAAATCAGTCCAAAGACTGAATCGCGATCTGTCAATGAAGAACACCTGCACACATTGGTCTGGTGTGCAGTGACAGTGTTGTCTGTACCATTGAGTCGGCCAACTTGTGGAGGGATAGAGGGGAATAGAAACTATCAGTCGTCTGTCTTTGAGCCCCCTCTGGTGAAACCTACTACAAACAGTTTACTCGAAACTTTCCTCCCAATAATTGCAGAAAGCTCCGGAAAGAGTTGCCTAGCATTGAGTTGTTAGAACAGGATATCGGTCATCTTGAGCTGTTGTCTTTCTTGGACGACTTGCACTCGTCTACGGTAAGTGTTTCCTGTCTGTTGGAACTGTCTCCAAAGTCTTGAAAGCAGATTGGGGAACATTTACAGTCCTGGTCAGGGGCGGTCATAAGTCTCAATCCTGGAGGGAGCCATTTAGGGACATACGAATGGTTTTGTAGTGAAAAGTGTCATTTCTGGAGTACAAAATCCTTTGTATATCCTTACATTTCCTTTCATATCTGGCACTGAAGGCGACAGGGGTTTGCTTTCTTGGAAAAGAAATTGGCTGGCTGTTGAAAATGAAAAAATGAAACACTTGTGGGTCTCTAGGAGGGGGCTATAGCCCCCCTGACCCCCTCTTTATGGCCGCCACTGGTCCTGGTGACATTGATGTGGAATCGTCAAGGCTGATGCAATCAAAATGTAAAAAACAACAATCATACATATATATATATCAGTGCACAATAGTTATCTAAAAATAATCTATAAAAATATCTATCTATAAATAATCCATAAATAAATCTAAAAAATATCTATAAAATATTATATAATCTATAAAAAAAAATATATGCTTCAATATCAGGTGAAAATAGTTTTATAAGTTTTAATAGGAAATTCTTGAGCGTGAGTTCAAAAAAATATTTAGCGACAAAATTAAATAAATGAAGTAATTTATTACAAAAGTATGAATAAAAACACAAATATAAAATAGATTCAACCAAAACAAATATAAAATAGATTCAACCAACACAAATCTTTATCTTTATCAGTATGAAAATAATCCATGAAAAGAATACTTCACCTTAACGCTGTTATTACAAATTGTAATTTCTTTAGAATTCTTACACTCCCTACTCAAAACATAAAATAAGACTTTTTAAAATGCTCAATAAGTGGCCCAATGATATTTGCGAATAAACCTGTAAAGCTACTAAGAATAATCTTACTAATTCTTTTTAAACAAACCAAAAATAATCACGCATCAAATGATTTTCTTCCAGAATTTCAGCCATCAAGTGCTCCAAAACTGCAGCTAAGTATACTGGGTTTTCAGAACGAATTCTTTTCAGATGTTGATCACTACGCATCAGATGAACTCTTCCTACAGAGAAGTTGAGGTCAGCTCTATTTGCTCGACTAACATTTCTCGCCCTTGGCCTCATCTCCAAATATCTTGAGGAACTTTCCTAACATTAATTTTATGCTAATTCATCATCCATCATCATCCTCAAGCACCCATGGGCTACGGAGGTCCAACCAGATCGTGCAATTTAGTTCTCCAAGCAAGTCTATCCTGAGCTACATCTACTGCATCCGGCCACTGCACACCGATTCTAATAAGGTCCTGTTTGACATTGTCTGCCCACCGCATCCTAGGTCTCCCCTTCTTTCTGAGGCCTTTAGGAATACTGTTCATAACCCTATTCGCCAATCTATAATTATTCATACGGGCAACATGGCCAAACCAACGGAGTCTCTCTCTGCACAATATGCTGCTTAAAGGAGGTTGCAAACTCCTTTGCCTAACCTCATCATAGTTACAAAGTTGAACCACCTAATGCCCAAGATACTGCGTAAGCATCTAGAATCAAAAGCATCTAGTTTCCTGTTATCTTGTTTACAAAGTGTCCAAGTTTCACTACCATAACTAACCCTAGAAAGAACCAAACTATTATACAGTCTAATTTTAGTCTTTAGGTGTATACGCCAATTTCTCCACACTCTCCATAGATTCTTAAAAGTCCCGGCAGCAATCCCTATTCGTCTGTTAATCTCATGCCGCACATCATCATTATCTGTTACATAGCTCCCAAGATAATTAAACTGTGACACCTACTCAAGACTGCAGCCATTCAGATTAACTGAATCACAGCCTGCCTGACCATTTTTCATCACTTTAGTTTTCTCTCTGTTTATAATCAAACCTACTCTACTACCAGTCTCATCAACAGCTCGAATGAAAGAGTTCATCTCATCAACATCATTTGCCAAAAGGACTAACTTAGTACAAAAGAAATATACACATTCAAACACTACCAATTTCTATATTCCTCTTCTAACATCGTTATAGTTCGAATTCCTATTGTTCCAATTCACTGGGGGGCGGGAGGGTCAGTAGGTAGCGCGCCAGGCTTGTAATCTGTAATTCCCAGGTTCGAGTCCCAGCTGGATCAGCGTTGAGATTTATTTCCGCAGAACTCCTCACCTTGCCCACAGTCAGCAGGGAACACTGATGGGCTTGGAAAGACCGCTGTCCGTCGGATGGGACGTTAAGTCGTGGCTCCGTGTACGGGGCCACGACTTAACGTCAGATTAACGTCAAGAACACGCAGGATGGCCTTGACAGGAAGCTACCATCTGTCTCCCAACAGCTGTTTCAGTGGATCCCATCACCCAACCTTCTCTGAGCCTTCGTGGTCCTTGTGACCTGGTGGGCGGGAGTGGATCAGTCGGTAGCGCGCCAGGCTCGTAATCTGTAGTTCCCAGGTTCGAGTCCCAGCTGGGTCAGCGTTGAGATTTATCTCCGCAAAATTCCCCGCCCTGCCCACGGTCAGTAGGGGACACCGATGGGCTTGGAAAGGCCGCTGTCCGTCGGATGGGGCGTTAAGCCGTGGCCCCGTGTGCGGGAGAGCCATACCCTGTGCACGTTAAAGAACACGCTGGATGGCCTTGACGGGAGGCTACCATCTGTCTCCCAACAGCTGTTCCAGTGGGTCCCCTCCCCCAACCTTCTCCGAGCCTTCGGGGTCCATGTGACCTGGACATTTAGCCCATGGTGTGCAAAAAAGTGCCGCTCAGAGGTAAAACAACAACAACAACCCTTGTGACCTGGCCGTTTAGCCCATGGTGTGCAAAAAAGTTCCTCTCAGAGGTAAAACAACCCAACAACCCAAAATTCAATTCACTGGTGACATAATTCACATGCTAAAACACACGCGAGAATCAAAATGATACAGCACATCACGGTTTCATTGTTGCTCGTTCATCTGTCGTAACAATATATATATATTAAATCATCGAGAAGTCTGGATTTAAGAATGCAAATGATTAAGATATTTCATAAAAAAGAATACTAATAATCATCTTAAGCACACAAGAAGACATGTAATACCGATTAAAGAGCTATAAAAGCAGATGCATAAAAGGAAAAAAAATAAATTTATAAAATATATAATTTGAAACACGATAATTAATTTCACGTAGGGAATGAGATAATAGAAGTATTAAATTATGTAGAGTTTCATAAATCCAAATAAAATAATCAACTCTATATAATGTATTCCATCTAACACATCTCTAACGTGGGAATATGAGCAGAGGGTTGGGTTGTTTTACCTCTGAGCGGCACTTTTTTGCACACCATGGGCTAAATGGCCAGGTCACATGGACCCCGAAGGCTCAGAGAAGGTTGGGGAAGGGGACCCACTGGAACAGCTGTTGGGAGACAGATGGTAGCCTCCCGTCAAGGCCATCCAGCGTATTCTTTAACGTGCACAGGGTATGGCTCTCCCACACACGGGGCCACGGCTTAACGTCCCATCCGACGGAAGGCGGCCTTTCCAAGCCCATCGGTGTCCCCTACTGACCGTGGGCAGGGCGGGGAATTTTGCGGAGATAAATCTCAGCGCTGACCCAGCTGGGACTCGAACCTGGGAACTACAGATTACGAGCCTGGCGCGCTACCGACTGAGCCACCCCCGCCCCTATGAGCAGAGGACAAACCACCTAATACTGTCTATGGCAGGTCACGGGCTCCACATTCAAGTCTCTTTGAGCAGTCGACAGTCTCTCAGGCCACTAATTTCTTCAAAGTGAGGGCATATTTTCTACTCGCTCTTAAGTTCTTCGGAACTGCCCTTTTCTTGGTCCCATGACCCCAATGAACCATTCACCTCAGCCGCCACTCTGCTGTAGCTGCTGGACTAGAGGAGCATATTTCTCTTTCTTTAAATAACGAGATTGCTCTGAAGCAGAACGGTGGTCTTTGAAAGGTATGGACACATCTATGATGGGTAATTTTCCATCCCTGGATATATAGACAATATCCGATCAAAGAGGCAAGTCTCTACCTGGTAATTTATGATATCCAGGAGATGAACCCTGACCAGTCTGTCTTGCGCTTCGTCCATGTTGCCAAATGGGTCTTACAATGATTCAGAACATGGGGATGGTTTCCATCGTATAGCCATCCATCAGCATCTCTTGTTGGCTCTCCCAACCTCCTGATCCCATTTAGGTCTTGCCCTGCAGCTCCTCTATTCTGTTTGTTTTAGTAACATATATTTTTGTTTGATTGCATTTTATGCGTTACCTATTCGTTTCAGTAACAGATATGACTGTATACTGTGCTTTAGCTAATTTATATCTCATTTCGTAGGATGAAGATCGAGCTAATGGAAATGCGATGACGTCAGACCGTTTTAGGGAATTGGTTTATGATTTTTGGGTGTCCCACGATCCCTCGAGTCCAGGGAAATACATTTGTGGAACGTTTGATTCGGACGTGCTTGAAGAGCTCGAGAATATGACGAAGAAGAAAGCCTAGATCTCATTAGACGACGAAGGATACATTTAATGGAATCGATTTTGTGATGACCATGAGCTTCGTGAAATGCAGTATTGATACTGTGGCAAGCATTTCTGAAAAGTATCTCCCCTACTCCTTCTGCCTATTTTTCGGGTGGACAATAAGTTGTTTAATCTGAGGCGAAAGTAACAGTGGAAGCATTCTGTTAAGAACTACGCGAATAAAATTTTCTTACAATTGATGGATTAAGTCAGTTCTTTGCAAATGTTTCCCATTAGCAGAACTCTCTGAAACTGAAATCTTTCCCGGATGTTCAAATATTTTCAAAATTGGTGATAACATGATAGAAATACACGCTTGCACAAATAAAATAACTACAATAAAATATAAATCCCCAGAGCCATGGGTTCTGGTAGAAATGTTTCCACGGGGAGGGGCAAAATATTTCCCTTTGGAAATATTTTGCCCCTCCCTTTATTTTCCTTTGGAAATATTTTGCCCCTCCCCGTGGAACATTCTATTTGCCCCTCCCTGTGGCACTCTTAAAATATTTCCAAAAAGAAATATTTTGCTCCTCCCTGTTTCAACATATTTATGTCGACTCGTTCATTAATGAATGAGTTGCAAAGAAGAAATCATACAGATATCATGTATATAGTGTCAGACCTCTGTGGCAGATCTCCTTGTCAGAACTCTGTGGCAGACCTCCTTGTCAGACCTCTGTGGCAAGCAGCTGCTTGATGGGATGTTTATTATTTATTGATCAAAAGCAGCTTATTTTTAAATAAGATAATATTAATTAAAAGACAAAGGGAAAGATAACATTTGAACATTTTTTTTCTGTCAGTGATTTGTTTTTTTCCCTCATCCCCTGCGCAGGACGTAAAGTGAAACTGCAAGAACCTGCCTGAGGTTTTAATACCTCGGCGATAGATTTGTATTTTGGAAAGAACGAGTGTAAATTTGTTTCGTTTCCAGCTCGCATTTTTATTAGTAAAATTGCTTCTTACCATGACAAAACATCTCCTTGCTAACCTTGGCAGGATGATCATAAAAAGGATCATTTTTCCTAAAATAATCCACAACTTCATCAACGAAGACTTTTCCTATACCTTTAATTAGTCAAGTTTTTTTTTTTTCTGGAATGCCATTTCCGAAGTCATTCGTGGTAAGCTGATGTGATTCTCAGAAGTGAGGGGAATTTTAACGTTGAGATCCTCAATAATTTGGTTCCTATATACGGGTAAACGGATAACTGGGACCTCCTGCATCAAATAAAGTTCATTGCACCTTAATTTCTCGGTGGGAATGATGCGGGATGATATAGATGATTAGGATTTGGGTTGGGTTGTTTTACCTCTGAGCGGCACTTTTTTGCACACCATGGGCTAAATGGCCAGGTCACATGGACCCCGAAGGCTCGGAGAAGGTTGGGGGAGGGGACCCACTGGAACAGCTGTTGGGAGACAGATGGTAGGCTCCCGTCAAGGCCATCCAGCGTGTTCTTTAACGTGCACAGGGTATGGCTCTCCCACACGGGGCCACGGCTTAACGTCCCATCCGACGGACGGCGGCCTTTCCAAGCCCATCGGTGTCCCCTACTGACCGTGGGCAGGGCGGGGAATTTTGCTGAGATAAATCTCAACGCTGACCCAGCTGGGACTCGAACCTAGGAACTACAGATTACGAGTCTGGCGCGCTACTGACTGAGCCACCCCCGCCCCTAGATGATTAGGAAAATTGGAAATTTGATGTAATAGGCGACAGTTGAAATATGATCATCTGCTTCAGTATTTTTTATAAAATGCATTAAATGACAACTTTTTGTTACAGACAGACATCACTTGGGACAGGAGTGTTAATTAATAACCCTTTGTAATTGACCTAACAAATAATACATTGCTCTCTAATGAACTTGCAGCATCTATAAGGATTGCTCGCATGTGAACTAAATTAGCTATGGTGGTAGCTACACACATAAAGAAGCAATGATTGAAAAGGCGGACAGTTCTACCAATATTTAATGACAAAACGAGAGGTACACTAGATGATCCAAAGTATCCGGACATTCGCTCATCCACAATCTCCCTCTAATAGGAAAGAAATTAATATCGTGTTGGTCCACCCTTAGCCTCCATTCTGTGGGGAAGGCTTTCCATTAGATTTTGGTACGTTGCTTGTGGAAACTGCCTGCCATTCTGCCACAAGAGCATTAGTGAGAATGGTCACTGATGTCGGGCGGTTCGGCTTGGCTCGCAGTCGGCGTTCCAATTCATCCCAAAGGTGTTCCATGGGGTTGAGATCAGTGCTCTGTGTAGGCCTATCAAGTTCTTCCACAACCATCCCATCAAACCATTCCTGCATAGTCCTCGCTTCGTGAACAGGGACATTATCGTGATGGTACAGGAAAGGGTTTTCACTTAACCGTTGCCATAAAGTTGGGAGTACAGAATTGTTGAGAATGTCGTTATAGCCCGCAGCATTCAGAGTCCCGTTCATTGGAACTAGGGGTCCCAGCCCGAACCATGTAAAACAGTGCCAGAACATGATGGCTCCTCCACCAAACTTCACAGTTGGCACAACACAGTCAGTCAGGTAGCGTTCAACTGTTATCCTCCACACCCAGACTTGTCCATCAGACTGCCAGAGTGAGGCGTGATTCATCACTCCAGAGAATTCGGTTTCACTGCCCAAGAGTCCACTGGCACCATGCTTTACACCACTCCAACCGACACTTGGCATTGATCTTGTTAATACTAGGCTTATGTGCGGCTATTTGGCCACGGAAACTTCCATTTCCTATAGCTCATGGACGAACTGTTACGGTGCTGGCGTTGCTTCCAGAAACGATTTGGAACTCGGTGGCGACTGTTGCTATCGAGGACAGGACATTTTGTCGCACCACCAGCTTCAGCATTCAGCCACCCCGT
The DNA here is from genome assembly GCA_038380435.1 of Ryuthela nishihirai. Taxonomy (NCBI): domain Eukaryota; kingdom Metazoa; phylum Arthropoda; class Arachnida; order Araneae; family Heptathelidae; genus Ryuthela; species Ryuthela nishihirai. The sequence continues at coordinate 89,173,117 of JAWZYU010000003.1, read as the reverse complement.
TCTGTCATTTTACGTGCTCTACTGGGTGGCGATTGTACTGTTGTTGCTCCTAGACGTTTCCACTTCACAATAACATCACTTACATTTGAACGGGCAGCTGCAGCAGAGTCGAAATGTCCCGAACTGACTTGTTCCTGAGATTGCATCCTATGACCGCGCCACTTTGGAAGTCATTGAGCTCTGCCGTAGAGCTCATTCTCCTGCTCATATGTGTCTATGAAGTTTGCCTGGCCACGCCTTTTATACCTGTTGGGCCATGGCTGTGGCGTATATGGGCGAATCCACTACTCAGAAGGGGTGTCTGGATACTTATGATCACACTGTGTATATCACTATGTAGGATGTGCACGTTACACGAGGCAAAATATTGAGGGAGGGAATGAAACAGGTGGCAAATGTGATTCTGTGCGCTAATTCATCCTGCTTCGTGTATTATTGTGCTCTTTAATGAACTGCAACAAAAAAGCTTTTATCTTCAAACACTGATTTCGGTTTTAACCCACGAAAACCTTTTCCCCATTCTGAAACCACTATCTCCCACACATCCTGCACACGTTTTTAAAATTCTAGCCGAAGGCCATGTTCGGAAAACGCAAAAATTAATATTTGAATAGCACCTATTAAAGAGGAAAAAAAAAACATTAATCACTTTAAAAATTTGAATGTTTAAGGACCAATATACGGCAAAATAAATATTGGAACCGACATCGCCTCTGGAAAGTTCATTTTCCGACGACTAGTGGAGTCCATACTTAACAGGTTTGCTGCTGCAATTCACTTCGAAGGGAGGTGTTATACAGTAATAATAACATCTCCTTGCTAACCTTGCCAGGAATAGGGTCCTCTGATCGGTACTTCTTTGTACACACTGAACGAAGTGTCAGGTCAGAAGGAACCTCAAAGCAGTTCGATAAGAAGGGATCCACTGGACAGCTGTTTGGAGGCAGATGATAGCCTCCCGTCAAGCCCATGTAGCGTGTTCTTTAACGTGCACAGCGTATGGCTCTGCTGCACACAGAGCCACGGCTTTACACAGCATTGAATGAACGACAGCTTTCCAAACCCATCGGTGTCTCCTACTGACCAAGGGCAGGATTGGGGAATTTCGCGGAAATAAATCTCAACACTGGCCAGCTAGGACTTGAACCTAGGAACTGCAGATAAGAGTCTGACGTGCTACCGACTGAACACACCCACCCCTGGGGGAAAGGGATCCGAATCTACGACTTCCTGATAAATTCCCCTTGTGTGAAGTGAAATAAAAAAGTCTTTGAATGTATAACTTCATTTAACCTAAATTTCTTGCTTTAATTTAAAAATCGTCATCATATTACATAATAGTCGTAATACCTGGGAGGGGCGAACACGTGTGACGTCATCGGTAACAGAAATTGACAATTTACTTATGGTTCAGCGGCTATTGGAGTGATCAGTGCCAAGTTTGGTGGGATTGTTCCACTTAGCTCTAACTCTGTTGGGGTAGCAGATCGGGTTCCTGGCTGTTGGGGGTCGGGAGTGATCCTCGAAAAGTTTCCAAGATTTCTGCGGGCGCTGCCATCGCATACCTTATGAATTGGTTTTGAGCAGTACGTGTCGAGATCTGTGAATGAAGTTATCAATGGACATATGTTTGATGCCAAACTTTTGGCGGGATTTGATTGTGACTAGAATTATGGAAAGTTGTGAATAAACTTATCTACGGGAAAAGTTAGACAGACGTTTAGCGCCAAACTTTTGGCGCGGATTAAACTAGAAATATGCACATTGCCGATATTTTTAAGCATCTTTTCTATAATAACTATTTTTTATTAAAAAAATTAGGAAAAAATTTCTGTGTGTTCCAAGCCTGGCATTTCATCTAGTACCAGGGCTGCAAACTAAGGGGAAGGGGAGCATGCTTCGTTCTCAAAATGCTAGTAACCGGAAAGGACAAAAAATATGAAACCTGTATGTATCATTTGTATTTCTCAAGAAATATTTTAGAGACCACTAAAACAAACGGAAAAGGTTTATTATATCGGAACGGTGTTTCAGTTTGCTCCGACTCATTCTTTCCTGGGGCGGGGGTGGCTCAGTCGGTAGCGCGCCAGGTTCGTAATCTGTAGTTCCCAGGTTCGAGTTCCAGCTGGGTCAGCGTTGAGATTTATCTCCGCAAAATTCCCCGCCCTGCCCACGGTCAGTAGGGGACACCGATGGGCTTGGAAAGGCCGCCGTCCGTCGGATGGGACGTTAAGCCGTGGCGCCGTGTGCAGGAGAGCCATACCCTGTGCACGTTAAAGAATACGCTGGATGGCCTTGACGGGAGGCTACCATCTGTCTCCCAACAGCTGTTCCAGTGGGTCCCCTTCCCCAACCTTCTCTGAGCCTTCGGGGTCCATGTGACCTGGCCATTTAGCCCATGGTGTGCAAAAAAGTGCCGCTCAGAGGTAAAGCAACCCAACAACCCAACTCATTCTTCCCCCCCCCCCCCCGCCATGCCTCTTTTTTTTATAGATATCGACCTGTCTTATACTGTGAACTATGATACTTTTACATGGCAACACGATGGTTTTCGAAAACAAGTTATAGTAGTAATAAAATGTGTTTATGATCACCAGAAGTGTAGCCCAATCCTGCACTAATGGTGAAACGTCTTCATGGATTAATAGAGAAACTGAGAAGAAAACATCAAAAAAAGAAACTGCACATTACCAACAGTAATCTTTATCTCTATACATGCCTTTACATTAAAGCAAAAAATCATTTCTGATATTTTTTAAACAAGTGCTCAAACATTAAAGTGCATTTTATAATATCAAACTATCTAAATTATGGCACAATAAAATACTAGATATATATTATTTCTTAAACAGACAAAAATATTGCGTAGAAAATCCATCATCAATGCAAAATATTTGCATAAAGGTCCAAGTGCTTGCAGCCAGGGGCGAGCAATTCATGGAAGAAATGGAAGCATTACCTTATAAACTTCTATACGATGACGGAAAATATTTTGCAGCATTCATGCATAGCCCTTATGCCAAGCATTTCTTGTTTAATAACTGCATAATACTGTTTACTCATTGGCAAAGAACTATGTGACAAACTTATGATTTTAAACAGCACTTTCCTAAAACAACTTACAAATACAAACAAATCTACTGTTCTGCCTTCCCACTTAGATTAAACCGCAGGATAAAAAGCATCATCAGTTGATGGTATTTGCAAATTATTAAGCATGATTAATCAGGAAAAAAGCTTAAAAACTGAAAATTGAATTTTGAATCCTTTCTCAATTCACACACAATAACTTTTTTGTTTCGAAAGTTTATGCTAGCACAATCTATTATCTATATTTTCTAATTTATATCTATAATCATAAGATTGTTTGGGCCAATGCTTCTCAAACTTTTTTTGCTCAGGCACACTATTTTTCGCTGTTAATACTCGCGGCACGCTAAAAATTTAAGTTGGCAACACTATGGGAGATTCGCGCATGTGCGGTTTGTTTTTAGTAATAGCCATATCTGTGGAGTCGTTTGCAAGCGCAGAGCTATTTTCTTCAAGTTCTGACCTATATTGAGGTAAGTGCATATGCCGTGCCTTTATGGGATGTTTTGTGTTAATTTTGGATTTAACGTTAAGATTTAATATCAATAAGTTTTTGATTAAATGGAAAGAGTTAAATGAAGAATCAGTGGCAGGAAATAATAACAAAATGGTTTATAATTTTCCCTTTATTTGCAATATCGTCCGAAATTTCGTGGCTCATTCTTTGAGAACCTCGGGTTTAGGCTCATAAAATTATTATATGCGATTTGGCCGGGCCATTGCTTTCCTTAGGAATTAAAATCAGAATGGGGAAGGTGTTTCATTTAAAAAGAAGTATTGAGCAATGAAACAAAATGCAATATTTTTGCATGTAACTAATTAGTCACTAGGGAGGGTTGGGGTAGTGTAAGGCGATTTCTAGAGCAAGTCCATCCAATCACTAGCCGCCTTAAGTTGTTGCTTGGAATGTTTGCGTTCCCCGCCGAAACCGGCTGCACAGAAGTAGGTTTGATGGTTTAGTTTAATAATAAACCCAAATTTTCTGAGATCTTAACACAAAACCGTTTCCAAAAAACGGAGGTGACACCACATGCCACTTCCATTTGCTGGTAATGGTTTTGTTTAAGACGCCAAAAAGTTTGGAAATGTTGATAACGCTAAACTGCTTTTTGTGTGGCATATGCGTAAACTTTGTATGATAACACGCTGTCCATTGAAACGCTTCGCACGATTGATAGCTCAGCTCGTGCGCTGTAATAATAAAACAGAATCTTTGAAGTTGGAATCTGGCATCATTCATAGAAATGATTCCCTTGTTGATGACTGCTCGCCACTGCTTGCAGCCGATGATATTTGACCACTAACCTTATTCTGAGAAATCTCCGAAAACTTTGTAACGTCATAGAAGAATACAATTCGGAATCTGCCATTTGATAACAAAAAGAATTCTACCATTAAGTGAAAAATCTTGATATGAAATGCAAACAGTGAAGTGCAACACAGAACATTTGCGATTTGCTTGCAATAACATTTGTTCTTTTTACAATCGTAAATTTTTCTGGTGCAAATATATATATAAATCTTCACAGTGTACTAGACAAATGCGTAGATATAAAGAGCATTATTTAATAAAATAGGTATTCAAAATTCAGAGTGAAATATATAGCAGTTGAAAAGCGGATAACTAGATCAAGAAAAGTGTGTTTATTTACTGTCAGACATACAGTAAAAAGAGGACAACATAGATGTTGGAAGCGTTAGAATTATAAAGATAAAAACACTACTCTCATGTTTTTTAAAATAAATATTTGTCATAAATTGTGATTTTGTTTGAATGCTAACCTTGCACCACTTTTTTGCTATTGCTAAATCTGTCCAGTCAAAGACATTGAAGATTCAGGCAGTTTGAATTTAGATAAACTCATTAACATTTTCACCTGATTAATGAAATTGCGTTTCTCTACAAAACTATATACATAACATTAAAATTATAAAACACGCCATAATACACCACAAGAAGTATGATTGGAACGAAGTCAAAAAAAAGTTTGCACATATTATTCATGACTTCGACTCATATGCTGCTAGATTCTGATGTAACAAAAGTCACTTTATTGAGAAGTACACAGAAACAATTAAAAACGTTGCCTTTTCTATTTCGCTAAATATTTTTACTAATATATTTATGTTGCCATTTTTTGACAAAAACATAAAAAAAGATATAAATTGACTAATTGTTTTATTCTAAAAGCGGTTCTGTTTCCTCTGGATCACAATTTATTTTTTAAAGTTATATAGATATAGTGTTATATTTCTCTTTTTTTTTCTGTAAGCATGGATACATTTTAAAATTTAAAAATATGATTTACTCGATGATTAGCAAGTAATTGAAAACGATGTCGTATATTTCCTGACTGTGATCTTTTTATAAGTGTTTTAAATTCAATTTGTTATTTGAAACTTAGATTCAATATTAAAATGTTTTTCCCACTGTGAAATATTTTTGCCAAAAATCAAGCAAAATGAATTTTGTTCATTGCAGCTAAAAGATTTTAAATTTCACAATTTATAGATTATAGTAGATATCTGAATTAAAAAAACAATTAGAATTTTCAATCTACATTAAGTCGTCATTTTAAATGCTGTAGTGCACTCTTAAAATAATAATGAAGATTTGAGAACTAAATATTTTCAACTCAGAATGAATTATATATCTGTTCTTAGTTATCAGGGCCGGATTTACACTTCAACCACTCCTAGGAAGAAGAAACAGTAGTGTGTGCTTATGTACATTATTTTTTCCATTTTGCAAAAAACTGTTTTTTAAACAAAATGTACATAGTGTTTTTTAGAGATCTACGAGAAATCTCAAACTTGTCTACCTGCTTTGAAATCCAAAACAATTGTCTTTGCTTAATTTTATTTTTGCCCTATATTTATGTCTAACATTAAAATTAGATAATATATATATCTTATCCATATAGAATCTCGTTTTAATCTTTCCTGTTCGTGGAATATTTTAGTATTTGGGAAACTCAAGTTCTCTCTTCCCAAACTAAATTCTCTGATCGGATCCTCGAAGAGACCACCTGGTATATCCTGGGTATGTCCCTAGTGTTGTGTAATATTTTTAAATTTGCATCAATTTTGAAACAGTGTTGTAGGTGAGCGTAACAACATTATCTGCTGTCAACTATTTCAGGTCCAATAACTTTTAAATATTAAACGAATATTGTTTAAAATCGAGATTTCGAAAAATTTAATTCAGATCTATAATTTTGTCCTCGTGCCATTTTTCTCTAAAAAAGTTTGTTTTTAAAGATATGGGACTTTAAATGTGGCAATATATTGATGCACACCGTTCACAGCAAACTGGAGCGTGTGCAGTAACTGCACACGCTCCAGTTTGCTGTGAACAATATATTCATTATAATTATAAATTATAATTATAAAATTATAAAATTAATAATTATAAATTATATAATTATTAAATTATAATTCATTGAGTCGAAGTCATGAATAATATGTGCAAACTTTTTTTTGACTTCGTTCCAATCAATACAGTATATTCATATAGGATGAATACATTGTGCATCCTCACAATCCATATCTTTTAAAAGTTCACTTTCCATTGATAGGAGAGAGTTCTTTGAACTGCTCTTCAATTCTGAGTATTTAGAGCTAGAATGTCATTTGGTCTAAGAACTGAAAAGGATGTAATTTTGTTGTTACTTAAATAAACAAAATGTAGCACCTGAATGCTGGCGCCCCTACGCAAGTGCTTAACGAGCCTGTGTAAATCCGGCCCTTTCAGTTATGGCGCACAAACAAGATGTAATAAAAAAACAAATATTTATTCTCTAGTTGTAACAAAAAAAAAATATTTTTTCAGCGCTCTCTCGTATTCGAGCAATCTCTTACATCAAGGATATTTTTTCCTCACAAACAATAAATATACGATAGAGGGCGATACAGTATTAGACTAATCGAGAGATTTAGCCATAATAAAACACCATAGTGTATTATTATTTAGTAGAGTGTACACTTTTTTCCTTATTTCTATACTGAAACATACCCGGGTATACGTTATCTCGGTTTGCGATGTTTCGCAAATACATTGTCAGCTATTATCAAAAACTTCGACATATTTTGAAGCATTTTTAAAGTGTTTAGATATTTGCCTACTTATGATATGCTATTTTAACAGTAATATATATATATAAAAGAGATGAGTTCGGACTCGATGTTTGTCGAATGAGCTCGAGCTCCAAATACTTTGATAGTTAATGAGTCCGAGCCAGCTGAGACCAGTATAAAAAAATAATAATTCTGACACAATCGTAAAAAAAAAATATTTACCACTAAGTCATTTGTTTTAGATCTCCCTATTATATGTTACTTCATGCCTAAGTAAGTAAACAGTACTGCACAACCAGGGCTGACTTCGCCGGACTGTTCTTTCAAGATGAGGCTCCTCATTTTACTTTGACGGTACGGAACTACCTTGACAACACCTTCCCAGAGCGTTGGATCGTGCGACGAGGCAGCATTGACTGGCCGCCACATTCACCCGATCTGACACCTATGGACTTCTTTTTTGGGGGCGTAGTAAAGGAGAAGGTTTTTGAGAGGAACCCTCACACAGTGGATGAATTGAAGGAGTTCATATCGCAAGCATTTATAGACATTTATGCTAACCGGAATTTGTGTGTTACTGTGTGTCACAGTGTCAGGGACAGGTTCCAAAAATGTTGCAACGTTGATGGAGGACATTTCGAACACCGAGACTAAACATGACCCGATCTGTACTGTATACCTACTTTTGGCCCACCCTGTATATTAAGAGAAAATTAAATCGCGCTATTAAGTGGAGTTAATGCTTGGCCACATTTCCACTCTTCGGCAACTAAATTTTTTTATACCTGATCAAGCCCTAATGTAGAAAAAAAAATCGAGGGGAGGGGAAAGAAACACAATTGAGCTAGAAAAATGCAAAGGGGATGGGGGGAAGGCAAGAGACTGGATTTCCAGTGCAGCTCATTTCCAGTTCCGTTTTATAGGTTTTTGAAACCTTTCTTGAAACTTAATGAAATATATATAAGATTAATCATTTTGCCTTTATTATCTTTAATAGCATTCTAAAAGAGAGGGGCATAGCCCCCTTGGTCCCACCCCTAAATCCGGCCCTGTTCTTGATTACGCTGGGTCAAATAGGTACAGTCGTTCAAAAAAGTATCCAAACACTACGGTTGATTAGAGAAATCAGAAAAAATATCTGGCAACGTTTTTTTTTAGAAAGTGTTCGGATACTTTTTTTGAGAGACTGTATTTCGGAAACATTGTCTTATTTGAATGTTACAATTTTCTCTCCATGGATCCTGCATGTCAGGTTGGAACAGTACAAGCTGGTGGTGGCTCAGTGATGGCCTGAGATGTCTGCAGTTGGACATCTGTGAGACCTTTGGTACGTATACCGACAACTCTCAATGCATCCCAGTATGTAGAACCCATGGCTGACCATTTACACCCATTTATGGCCATCATGCATCCCAATGGAGATGGCATCTACCAGCAAGACAACTGTTCATCTCACAGGTCCAGGTTGGCTACTACATGGTTGCAGGAGCATTCTGCTGACTTTGAAATAAAGAATTGGCCACCTAGAAGCCCAGATTTAAATCCCATCGAAAATCTTTGAATTCAAAATTATAATTTAAAAGATATTAATTTAGCTATGCACTTTATACTCTTTACCCAAAACAGGTAAGAATGTAAATAAATATTTTATATCCCTTACTATTAAAACAAATATATCTTTCAAACATTGTAAGAATATGCCAAAAAAGTAAGTAAATAACCTCTCCATCTTCATCCGTCATTATCAAACTTCTTACCACACAGTAAATGGGAATTAAGGGCTCCATGACGGGGTAGATTATGGCACCAATGATGGCTTAAATATCGTATATTTTCTAAGTCAGCCCATACAATACACACAAGAATTTTCTGTGTACCCCACTGTCAACACCATTATCACAAAAATATTTACCATAATCATATTAAAAATCAAGAAACTTAGGTTACTGAATTCATTAATTTTTACTTTGTACAGGAAAATTGGACAGATGCAAACTAATATTATTACATCTAAATATTATTTTTCAGAGTTCGTATACACATTAATGTTTTTTCCATTATTTCTTTGGGAAAAAAAGTGCGTCAGTTTGCATCGTTTCAATATTCATTAAAGACGTAAACCGGAATATGACTGCAATAAATCTCTTCTTTTTAAAATTATTGCCTTTGACTTTGCGAATTCATTATTCAATGACTGTTTATTTGGGGACGGTTGTAAAATAACCCAAAATATTACAGCCTTAAAAAAGGTTACACTTTATATCACATTTAAAGTTGTTTATTACGCTTTTTAAAATATTTGTCATTCAAACGATTGTCAGTCGCAGTTTGAGCAGGAAATGACATCTGTGGTTTATTGCAAGTATTCTCACCGATCTTGAATAGTCTGATATGAAGAGAAATATCGAAGTATTGTTGAAGTGTACACTCTCTGTACCCAGGAACTGACTTAATTTCAGAAATTAGTCAGAATTTTTAGCAGTAAGAACAGTGGATGCCCGTGACTAACCGTTTTTCTGGGGAACGGCCTGAATGTAATAAAATTTTGTGGGGAGATGCCTGATACGGAATTGAATTGAATTGGACTGAAAAGGTGGTCCACAATACATCTATTCCCCTTCTTTCTTTCTGCGAGCCTCAAAATGCATCATTTAACAAAAATGTTCGAGAAAAAAGCAAACTCGAAAAGGTGTTCTTGTCCGTTCTATTTCAAGTCAGTATTTTGCAGTTCCACTGTAATAATTACCGATATCTAGGATTTTTCCGCTCCGTTCTAAGGGCATTTCAAAACACTATTTGTGAAAAATATGTCTAATATATGGAGTTTACTATTTGTTTTTTTTTACTCCGTTCCGACTATAAATTAATATTTTTTTATTTTAAACTGAATAAAAATAATAAAAATAAATACCCCCCTCAAGCAGCTGCTTGCCACAGAGAGTCATAAATTATCACTTGCACAGTTGTCTATTTTGTTATATAATATATTTATTTTAAAAAATGAATCGTTAAAAAAATATATGGTAATAAAATGAATTTGAAAGAAAATAACAAGAGAAATAAATATTTTAAGCGTCTGGTATCGAATCGGAGACTTTTGATTTACAAGTCGAAAAAACGTTGCACTGAGCTAAACATTAGTGATGAAATGGGATACTAAAGTAGATTTTTTAGTATTCCTTTGTAGCCCAAATGTTCGACACATTGTTATATTTTCAGATCTGATGCTCTTCTTAAACTGTTCATAATAAATCGTTGGTAAAATAAAAAGTTTACAACCCAGTTGAAGTTGCGTTCAAACACATTTTTGCCAGCAGAGTTTAGACTTGTTGAGTCTGGCAGAGACAAATGAAGCTTTTTCACTAAGTGACAAAGTCTTCGTTTATGGTTCAATGAGCCAATCAAGTGCGACGGATTACCTTGAATCAGTGACCCACCTCCTGCAGTTCATTTCTATTGCATTTCGGCGCATGCGTATTTGTGTCATCGCCATAACATATAATGTTAAGATTCCGCGGTGCCCGTAATGGATAAATTTTTATTTTATAAACTAAAGCAAACGACGCTCCCTGATTCACAAAGTAAATGCTCTGATTGTCTACATAACACAGCAAATAATGATTACAAAACGAATATAAAAATGATATTTATGTTGATTTAGATATGACAAATCATGAATACTAAATCTGAAATTCGTTTATTGCTTCTTGTGACTATATTTGATGGGGCAGTGCCTCGGGTGAATAAGAATTTCTAAAGATAAATATTATCCCAGTCTTACGGAGGTCCAACCTGAGCTACAATTGTTGCATTTGACCACTAGAGGTAGAGTCTAACAAAGTGATTTTTGTTCATCCAATCACTCATTCTAAATCTCCCCCTGAGTTTTTTTTGAGATTTCAAAGATTTAATAGGGAGCTCTTTAGTACCCCAAGCATGCCTCCCCCCCCCATGAATACTCGCCTGATAGCAAACATTACAAAGCATCACACTATTATATAATCTTATTTTCGTTTTCAGGAGTACAGTCGCTCAAAAAAGTATCCGAACACTACGGTTGCTTACAGAATTCAGAAAAAATATCTGGCAACGATTTTTTTAGAAATTAGTGATCTGGCAACCTTCGTGTCACGAAGGTTGCCAGATCACTAATTTCTGAAAAAATCGTTGCCAGATATTTTTTCTGAATTCTGTAAGCAACCGTAGTGTTCGGATACTTTTTTGAGCGACTGTACATGACTCTTTTACTCCAATTCTCCACAGACGGTTAAAAGTCTCAATAGCAATGTCTATTCTCCTGTTTATAGGCTAGGAAAAGATTTTAAAATCTTACTTTTTATATTTTTCTTGCATATTTCCGTATACAGTTCGGATGATTATAATGTTAGATAAAAAAAATTAAAGATTTTTGTTAGAGTGCTCTTAATTATTTACTCAGATCATTTACTTATCCGGATCAGTTTCAGTCCCGAACTGTTGGAATAAATGGCTGTGCTAATATTGAGTGAATGATAACTTTAAAAATATGCCTGAACCTTCATTTCTATTGACCTGGAGGAATTAATTGTTCTAGCAGAAAACTCAGTATACGTTGGCTGAAAACAAAACTATATTAGCCAGCTCTCTTAATTTACTGCCTGCTCTATATACACTCTAAAATTAAAGTATAATATTATAGCTTTGGCAACAATATTTTACGTTCGCACTCTATGAAAAAAATTAAAATTAATTTCATCATAAAGTAGCGCAAATATTAAGGATATGACGCAATCGTCTTAAAGGTTTTATAAGCGTTAATTGGAGCTGAATGTGGAATATTTAGGATGAAAATCTAATGCTAAATCTGCTCCCAGGAAAGCTATTCAGTGTCACCAGCGCTAACTTGCATCCTAAAAAATTTTAAATCAGATAAACTAATTTTAATTTCTTTCCGAACGTATTGATGAGGTTCAGCCCTTAAATGCTGAACTACATCAAAGTTTTATGAAGCGCTGAAGTGCATTAAAGTCTTAAAGAAGCAATGAACCGCATCAATGCCTTAATGAAGCACTGGATCAAGACATCGTTATATGAATGGAAAGCAATAAACAGCATCAATGCCATAATGAAGCACTGAATCGAATAGATGCCTTAAGGGAGGCAATGAATCGCATTAATGTCTTAAGGATGCACTGAACCGCATCAATGCCTTAAAGGAGCACTGAACCGCATCAATGCCTTAAGAGAGGTATTGAACTGCATCAATGCTTTAAAGGAGGCATTGAACCGCATCAATGTCTTAAGGGAGGATTTGAACCGCATCAATGCCTTAAGGGAGAATTTGAACCGCATCAATGCCTTAACGAAGCACTGAAACGCATCAATGCCTAAGGAAGCACTCAACCGCATCATTGTTTTAACAAAGCATTGAACAGCGTCGATTCTTTAACGAAGCACTGAATCGGACCAATAACTTAAAAGAGAACCGAACTACATCACTGCCTGCGAAAAAATTTTAAAATTCGTTTAAACGAGATGCAGGATTTTCGGAAGCGGGTAATTAGTGACGTCACAGATATATGGAGATAAAGTTCGCAAGCGTTGTGGCCAAGTGGCGAGACCTTCGGCTTTAAAAGGGTGAAGATTCCTGATCAAAAGAATGACGAGGATTAAAGATAAAGTGGACCAATCGCAGAGAATATCCTAAAGAGGAATTATGTGTAGGAAGAATTCAGTACCTCTATATGTTAGTGATATGTAAGCGAGATATGTTACGATTTAACAATATACTATTTCTTATAATTTCACCATGTCGGCGTTAAAAATATATCTTTCACTTGATACGATCATAAAATTATTATAAAACGATATATAAATTGAATTATACAATATAATTTTACAAACATCTGGGGTTATTTTTTTTACATTATTAATAGTTTGCACATTTTTATTTGCAAATAACTTTTAAAACAAATAATCCTGGAATAACGGATAGAAAATAACAATGATATGTTTCTTTATCACATGCACACACCAAAGATTACGTTTTAGAATTAAACGTCACAGTTTCAAATAATATGCAATAGTGACAAATAATTTACAGAAAAAAAAACCTTGTGCAGGACACAAAACAACGATTACTTGTACGTATACGTATAAGTATACGTTTTATTTTAAAACAAGAAATGGCTAAATCTGAGTGAAAATTCTCCTCCTCCATCTGTCTGTCAACATCACTGTCAGCTGTAACTTCGAAACGCATTGGAATCTTTGCATGCGCCTTTTGCAAAAGATTATTCTTGGACTAAAATATCTTTGTTAAAAGTTTAACGTCTTGGGTTAACAACAAAAGTAACCGCACACAGAGGCACCTACAAAGGATTTAGTTTTCTGGTGGGGGCGAGATGAGTGGTGGAAGGTGTCAAGAGAATAAGACTTGACTAGGGTTAATTAATAAATATTATTACAAAAATTACAATTAATAAAATGTTTCACCGGAGAGGAAAGGTTAAAACAATATTCTATATATAGAGTGTGACGTTTTTGGGTTTAAACACTTTTCTTTCCGTTTTTTACCTTCCGAACAACAGACTAAATAGTCTGTTAAACCCCCCAAAAAATGAGAAAAAAAATGCATTTCACAATACCAGCCTGTTGCTTTTTCTGTAAAAAAAAAGAAATAGATTATTATACTGTCGATTTATGCGAGTTTATTTGGTATTTTTAAAACTGTTCTGGAACACTAGGCTAGGACCAATAGAGTAATTTTAGCTATGGAGGAATTTTCCGAAATTCTGTCTTTGAAATGGATAGCTTCAATTAATAGAAATCTTCATACATCTGGTACAGTCGCTCAAAAAAGGATCCGAACACTATGGTTGATTACAAAATTCAGAAAAACTATCTGGCACCGATTGTTTTAGAAATTAGTGAGCTGGCAACCTTCGTGTCACGTGACACGAAGGTTACCAGATCACAATTTCTAAAAAAATCGTTGCCAGATAGTTTTTCTGAATTTTGTAATCAGCCGTAGTGTTCGGATCCTTTTTTGAGCGATAGTACGGACTTCTGGAGAATGGCATCAGTTTTAAATACATTTATTAAATCTATGCATAATCTAAATGCATATGATTATGTAAAACTATTCTTACAATACGTCGATATTAATGGTGGCTTGATTACTTCAGAATTTGCTGCCTATTTATTACAACCTCCACCTAAAAACTAAGATTTGAATATTCTTAAATTTTGGATTGATGCTGCAGTGCGATATCACTCAAATAAGGAAGGTGGCCAGAACATTGCTTAGATGCAACAGATATTGGGACGAGTATGGGGGGGGGGGGATAAGGGGCTCGCCCCCTGAAAAATTTCTATTATTTATCTAACAGACAAAATGAAATGTCTGGTATCCTGTTATTGTATGTGAGCCCCCACCCCTGAGAATTTAAAAACGTGGCGCCAGGGCAACAGATGTGGTGGAGATTTTAAGTTAAATCATCTGCAACCGCTGGACAAAAGTAATCTTGTTGAAGAAACATTGGCAATGCATATATGTTATTTTATGTCGAAAATAAAATTATTAACTAATATCTGAAAATTCGGATTTTATTTTTTCAACTTGATTTCTTCCCGAATTTTGAAAACAATATTGTATTATTTTTTGATTTTTGAATTTTGAAAACAATTTTGTATTATTCTTTGAAAACAATATTGTATTGTTTTTTCGAGCCGATTTCAACATGAATTTGAAAAAAAATGTATATTTTGCCTGATAATTCCTCCCTTCACTTAAATGGAGGTTTGTTTTTAACCCGAAAAAGTCAGACCCTATCGATATGGAATTAAATTTTATAAATTCTTCAAATGTAATTTTTTTTACAATTTTTTTTAAATCTATTTTTTGTATCGGCGATATAAAAAAAGTTGTAATCAAATAATATAAATTTCAATTGATGGTTCGGTATATGTTACAAGAATAATTGTAGTTTTCCTGGTCTTGGTCTTATTACATTCAAAATTTCGTCCGAATGTAAGGTAATACAAAACTGTAACGCACGGGGCTAAAATAAAATTATATAAAGACACCTGTTTCAGACAAGTTCGAGAGTTCGTATAAGACGAGCTAAGTCTAATATGTGATGCAGTTTACTATGATACCTCTGAAAAAAAAAAAAAATCTTCACTCGTGATTTTATCGTTATCAGTTTCAGGTACGCACTGGAGGGAATTTTCAGCAGTTTTCTCCCATTACAGTTTTTAAATTAACTCGTTGAATTTGAAAGTGGGGGTGACTAAAAACCAAAAAGTGGAAGATGATCAGACAGACGGAGAGATGAGATTTATGCAGAAGAGCTGAAATCTAAATTTAGGTAACTCTTTTGGAAATGAGTTTTTCGTTTTTAGAAGTATCCTGCTTTAAATCAATTTGATTTTCAAGTCTTAATTTCCAATGAATGCATGTAACAGACGAATTATATTCTTACAAAAGACGAATTAGGCAGTTATTCTGTCATCCTATCCATTTGTTGTGAAATGCATAAAAATAATTAACAAAAATAATTGTACATGGTACGTAATTGGAAATATATTAATAGTTTGATTCTCAGCCTCACAAAGAATTAGACTACTAACCCTAATTGCTTTCTCCATAAGAAATTTTTGCTGTTATTTCGCCAGTTGCACAGAAACATTTGAAATAAACTATACATGGGCATCGGCGGGGGGACGGTAGAGTTCCCTCAATAAAATAAATTTATCGAAAAATTAATTTTATGATTCTCTGAAAAACAAAATTATTAAATTGATTGGAAAAAACAACATTAATATCGCAAGTTAATTTCAGTCGTTACTTTATGCTGAATATTCTATCTATTTAACATGCATTTATTTTTAGAGTGATTATATTTGTCAAGCGGAATTGATTTAAATTTCAAATTCAGCCGGATTTCATATAACTTCAGAGAGAAAGATCCAAATTTTACAGTTTCTTTGACCAACAAAGAAATTGTTCATAAGCTTATTCATAAAAGCTTATTTCAGTTGCCTCTTGAAATTAAATGAAAAAAAAAATTATATGTTCAAACGGTACTTAAAGAGTTTTCTCTTTGGAAAATGTTGCAGATATTTTGAAGAATCTAGTGTAAAGTGGAATATTATTGTACATATTTTGAATAAAATGGCGTATATTGTTTGTGATCTTTGAAACGAGTAAGTCGTTATTAGTTCTTATTATTAGTTTCCTTTAGTGGCCCGGACAAACCATGTGGGTTTTTCGGTTCACTCATTTTTTCTGAACTGTAAATTGTATATGAGGAAATAAAATTGATTGATAAAAAAAAGCATGTGAATCAATAATAGGGGGAGGACGTGTACTCCCAAAATTTTGAAAAACATGAAATGTCTTCCTTTTTGTGTAAACTCTTTATGAATAAAACTTACTGAATAATTAGAATTGTCTTTTTCTGACTGAACTGTTAGTGGTATTTGAAATAAACTTAGTAAGAAGAAACTTATTTCACAAATTGAAAGCACTCCTTTGTCCTCCATTTCTAGCTTTTGTGTCCTCTTTTTAGAGCACTGACGTCTGGTAACCCTAACCAAAAAGTAATGTTGCTTTTTCCCTAACGAAATGTAGTATGGATTTATTTTAAGGTTTCTTCTGTTTTCGGAAACATATCATTTATATTTATTTATTAATACGAAAAAAATCTTTTTTCCAGCGTGTTTCAGCTTATTAACATACGTTTCGACATAAATATATCCATTTTGAAACATAGATTTTGCATTCTCTCCCCGAAAAACTTCTGCCGATAACCATGACAGTAAAAAAACATAAATTGCAGTTTGCTTGCCTCAAATATGCGCAGTACATGCAATTACAGTTCATAACAGATATTGTTGGGTAACAGATATTGTTGGTAAATTACCAACCCAACAATATCATAACAGATGTTGTTGGGTTGGTAATTTATATCCGCAATTACAAAGAGTTAATAAACATCGGGTTTTTTAAGAATTTGAACCAAGAGTTTTAAGCATGTTATTGATATTTCAGACAGTGCATAATCTGCGTGGATGAGTGGATGTGCATTCCAGTATGTTACAAAAGTTAAGCCAACCATTCATAAAATGTAATCCTTGCCTTTTTCACTAACACGTACATTTTTGTCAACCTTCAACACCACAGAGAGGACACACGAAAAGCAATATCATGAACAGGACGAAACAGTTTTCCTACGTCAGGAGTTAAAGACTAACATACTAACCTATCTCACTGAAAAAACGCTTTGAAAACTGATATGCATTTCATTTGAGCTGAGTCAGTATACAAAATACTAGAATATCGTGCTGTTTGAAAGAGTTGAACTGGCTACATGTGCAGAAGAGGCGACCTTGGGAACTAGATATCAGAGCTCACAGGACTTGCCGATCGACGCACAACGAGGAAGCTTTGAATTATTAACCTAGAACAGGAGAGAAAGATAATTTAGCATTTATCATACTCGAGTTTACCGCAGTGGTAATGCGATGCAAAAAATAATAAATCTTTTGATAGGAAATATCGTATAAGAGTAACTTTTATAATTAAAATCCCTAAAACACACTTTGAGGAAATTTGAGACAAGAATTCATTTCATCCATTGCTTGAAACTGATAATATGGCGCGCATTTCATTGAAAATGTATTAAAAAACAACTGCTCTATTAAGTTAAAAGATTTAACATATACTAGAAACTCTCTTTAATCTAGATGATTGATACATGATGCAAACCATAATTTATCACTGCAGTCCTAGGGCTTATATTAAAAGCCTAGAAAAAGATCTCTTCTTCAAAACTTTATCGGCATACGCTTATATTAGCTATTTAATCACCGTCGGGGTTTTAAAAATGCATGATGTCTGATATATGTTCGCAAGTAAAATTATTTATTAATGATTAATAACACTGGTTTACAGGGTTTTTTTAACATGAACAATTGCAACTGCCTTTAACTATTTTTCAGGTACTGATTTCAGATCTGGAATTAAAAATTGGATGGCACGTCACGTTTTTATGTTATTGGTCATTTTAACTCCTATTAAGCTCTTCCTATACCACCTCCAGGCAACTGGGAAAATACCAGATAGTTTACTTTTTGTGGCTGGCAACACTGATTGCCAAGTGGGAGAAAACATTTAACAGTAACCTAACCTCAGACGCCATTCTTGTTGTTTTCATTGTAGGAGGAACACTTGTTGTATGTTGAAGAGTGAATTTCGGCGTTTAAATGGCACAAAGGCAGTGTCGCGGATGTGTCAATGTGACAGATAAGTTTTGTTAAGTATGAGGAAATTATATTTTAAAATCCTAGGGTCATTCTTTGACAAAGATTGTGAAGAAAGCCTATAACTTGTATTTTGGATGCCATGTTGGAGATCAGGGCGAAACATGGGCTCCACACGTGTGCTGCATTTCGTGCTTTGTTGGCCTGAGTGAATGGTTGAAAGATAAGATAAAATCCATGCCCTTGAAGTTTCAATAGTTTGGCGTGAACCAACTAGTCACTTGCATGTTTGCTATTTTTGTCTAACTAAAGTGTCAGACTTTTCAAAAAGGAACAAAAGCAAAGTACAATATCCGAATGTGCCTTCAGGCATAAGGCCAGTTTCTCATGGAGAAGATCTTCCTATACCAACACCTCCAACCAACTGGGAGGAGATGGATTCACATTCATCACAGGAAGACTTTGAGGCTCATACAGATCCTGATCCTACATACACCACTAAAAAGTTAGACGAGCTTCATCTGATTCAGCAAAATGAACTAAATGATATTGTCGAGACCTAGGACTTTCCAAACAACAAACCGAGGTTTTAGGTTCAAGACTTCAGGAGTAAAATCTTCTGGCCAAGGGTACCAGAGTTTTTCTGTTCAGGAAGAGAAATTTGACTTTATCTGCTTATTACGAGATGCAAGATGGTAGGTGTTTCTGCACAGATATTTCAGGGCTGATGGAAGAAAATGGAACAATTCACGACCTTAAGGAATGGCGTCTATTTATAGATTCGTCAAAATTCAGCTTAAAGCTGTCCTTTTGCATAAAGGAAACCAAAAACCTTCCATTCCAGTGACACACACTGTGGGAATGAAGGAAACTTATGAAAGCATGGAAAAAATACTCACTGCTATAAAATATGACCAGTTCAAGTGGACAATATGTAGTGACCTAAAAGTCATATCTCTCTTGCTCGGGCTTCACAAAATTTTGCTGTTTTCTGTGTTTGTGGGACAATAGGGTCAGAACGGAACACTACAAAACAAAAGACTGGCCCAAAAGAGATGTTTATATTCCTGGAAAGTGTAATGTCAGGTATAAGCCTCTAGTTGATCCTTCTGACGTTCTGCTCCCACCACTACACATCAAACTGGGCTTCTGAAAAACTTTGTAAAGGCTATGGACAAAACTGGTAAAGGGTTTTTCACTTGAAGAAAACATTTCCAAAACTAAGTGATGCCAAACTCAAAGAAGGGATCTTTGTTGGTCCTCAGATCAGGAAGCTATTGAATGATACTGTCTTCGAAGAAAAACTGAATATGAAGGAGCGCACTGCATGAAAATCCTTCACGTCTGTGGTAAAGGGTTTTCTGGGGAATCACAAAGAGGAAAACTACCATCAGCTCTTTCAAGATCTTCTCTAAAACTATGAAAATCTTGGCTGCTGAATGTCTTTGAAGATCCATTTCTTGCACTCGCATCTCGACTTCTTTCCCAAGAACTTAGGAGCTGTCAGTGATGAACAAGGGGAATGATTTCCGCAGGATATCCGAACCATGGAGGAGAGATACCAAGGCAGGTGGGACCCAGCAATGATGGGTGACTACTGCTGGTTCTTGCAGGAGGAAGATACCTCAGAACATAAAAGACAATAATGAACTTCTTGTAAGTATAAAAGATCCTTACCCATGTTTTCTTATTTTGCGTTTCAATATTATTTCATTTGTTACTTTATATTCAGTGGCTATAATTACGATGTTTCTAATTCTTTTCACTGTAATCATGTAATTAATTAATGAGTTTTAAGTTGCAATTTAATAAAATAGTCACATTTATTTTCATTTCCCAGATATGCGTATTCATTGAAATTCGAAATACATCAATCCGTAATTAAACAAAAACTGTATATGCTGCAGATTTTTCACAGCCATATTTGAATTCATCACCCCAAAATTAGTTAGAAACATCCTATTTGACCATTGTTATAAAAAAAAAGTTTAAATTTGTTGTCTAGCATAATTAATTGAAAAAATTACTATGAGAAAAAGAACAAACATGTATTTCAGAAAAATATGCCTTACTAAATATTATATAAAAATTTACCAGAATCTAATTTTGGGAATTATTCTGAGCTAATTTTCTTTTTTTAAATGCAGTATCGGAGATTATGGGGAAACACTCCTTTTTATTACAAAGTTGTCGAGGAGTGGTCAACCACACAGAGTCCTGGTGCTGATCATATAAACCTAGCGGACTGGACTGGAATAAGGCTCTGAGCTTGATTATGGATCATGAATTTGCTGCGCTGGTGGGCTTTTGTGCAGCGAAAATTTTCCGTTGTGTTTTCTGTTAGTAGGTTGACCGCCCCAAGTGACTATATTAACAGGATACATTTTATCAGCTGGTGGATAATCCTGATCTGAGGCAATCGTAGTTACTGCATCCTTGCTTCTACAGGCATCGTCAAATCCTACATTGGAGGAAGTCTTCCAGTGTAGATGGCTTCAACATTTAGTAGTGGGCCATATAGGGGAACTGAAATCGGATCTGACCATTACCTTCTTAAAAGTGTCTTGCAACTTAAACTTAAGAAGTGTTGTGATAGGGTTAAAAAATTACCTGTAATTCTGAAGCTCTGAAAGACGCAGTTATAGCTAATGCTTACCATGATAGGTTACTTAGTCATTATGACAGTAATGGTTTGCTTACTACTGAAGTTGAGGAAGAATGGGGCCGTTTTAAAGAGGCTTTTATGGAAACTAACAGTACTCTTTGAGGAAAAAAGGAGCAGAGGAGGCAGAATTATTTGAGTGATAAGGCACTTGAGCTTATTTCAGAAAAAAAGAACTGCAGGAATGTCCTTAATGAATACCCTACTAGTCCTAATAGAAAGCATTATATAGAGTTTAATAAACATGTAAAAGATCTGTTAGCTGCTGATAAGAATCTTTGACTTCCTGGCTTGGCTGACAAAGCTGAGGAAGCAATTGGACAGCACAACAGCAGAGAGCTGTACCAGATAGTTAATGTTTTGTGTTGTAGAAAACAGACAGGTATACAGGGATTGAAGGATAAACAAGGTAAGGTTATAGAAGGTGAGGATTCTGTCATGGCTAGGTGGGCTGAGCATTTCAGTGATATTCTAAACAATATGGTTAGTTCTACGCCCATTGTTTGTAATGATGATAGATGCATTGGTGGCTTTAACGTTGGCCCTATAACACAGTCTGAAGTTATTTTGGCTATTTCTAAACTTAAACCTCATAAATCACCAGGGGTAGATGAAATTATTACGGAAATGCTTAGAGCTGGGAATGTTTCGGTTACCATATAGATGACTGAAATTTTGAATATCTTTCATGATAAAGGCATGGTTCCTAATCATTTTACAAGAGCTATTATTATCCCTATTTAAAAAAAAATGATCGCAGTTCTTGTGATAACTATAGGGGTATCAGCCTACTTTCTGTTTCAGGTAAAGTTCTTTGCATGATTGTGCGTAATAGAATTAAGAATCTGGTTGACAGGCAATTGCGTGATGAGCAATGTGGATTCAGAAGTGGTAGGGGATGTTAGAGCTTTCTGAAATGTGGAAAATAGGAAGCGGACCTCTTGTGGTTTGAAGGCTTACAGGTTGGGGACCACTGCACTGAAGCACGCTCAACGTAACTCGTGGACTATTTGTAACGTTATAATTGCTATTTAACAAATGGTAAGAAGAAAAAAATGTAGAAAAACAAATTCCTTACTTAGAGCAAGACTGTCCTTACCAAATCGAAAGTATCCAGGACCTGCTGTAACGATATTTAACTCTGCGTGTTTTACTTCAAAAGTGTCATCGGGATATTCTTTAGCATGAAAGGTAGCTGAGCATTCTGGATGCTGGAAACAAAATACAGAAATGATTAGATGGGTGTATACACAGTTACTCTATTAGACTATGATACTGCTTTAAAATGAGAAAATTTTTGGATAATTAGCATTGAGTTGATCATTTCCAAAATAAAGAAGAAAAAAATACCCCAAAATTTACTCTTTTTGTGTTGCAATAAATGCAGCATTTGAGCCACGTTCGAGTGGGGATGTGTTATTTTACTTCTGGGTAAAGCACTTTTTTCGCAAACAGTGATTTTAATGACAGGTCACAAAGATTCCAAAGGTGGGATGGCAGAGAATGGGGACCCCGGACAGCTCCCAGGAGACAGTGAAGAATATATTCTCACATTTTCATTTGCTAAGATCAAAGGGACCGGGGTTCGAGCCCTGGGTAAGGCAAGGATGTTGGCATTGCTTTTCTTCTGAGGTCTCGCCTTCCTTACACCTCATCATCTATGGCATATTAAACTGGCACTACAATCTGTGACAAACAGCTGCTTGAGAAGGTATTTTTTAAGAGTTAATTATAGTATCTTACCTTTTCAGTTTTAATCAGATCGACTGTTTTCATTGAAACGACTGACTTACCGCTTCCTTCACAGAATCCACTTGAGATACAGCTTAAGTATAAGGGTCATTCAAATGAAGAGTGGACGATCATTTTATCTGTGTAATGGGCTGAGTGACCTTTGTACCCTCACATAGGAAAACGGGTATACATAGAAGGAACTCCTCAACACCATAATCAGTGCAAATATTGGCTTTAAAGGGATACACGTTGTGTGGATTCTAGGCAAACCTCGCATGGAAGCATCCAAAGAGAGCAGTGTGCGGTATGATGACGTTTAAATTACGCTATCAGCGAGCTCTTTTGATTGATTTCTGTACCGCGGTGAAACCATCAACTCGCAACGATTTTGCGAAACTATGGACACTTGAAGGCAGACAAAAAAGGACCCAGAACTTTTGTGTGAAACTGTTATTTCGTTTCATGATAATGCCCGCTCTCAGTGTTATTATTACATTGCAGTACTTGTGTAATAACCCAAGGTAACAATAACAAAGTTGAACTAGTATGGTTGGGAACGCCTTGAACATCCTTCCTGTAGTTCTGGTATCGTCCCTATTAGATTTTAACATTACTGGACTACTGAAAAACGCCTGAAAAGAAGGAAGTTGAAATCGGACGAAGAAATGCAATTCATTGTCACAAACTTCATCGTGCAACAGCCAAAATCGCTCTAATGAAAAATGGCATCTTGTTGTTATTATTGATGTTGCGGCAAACTTCTGAATAGAAATGGTGAATTTAAACAGATCAATAAATGATTTACGATTCATTTCAGACTTATCCACTTTTCATTTGACGACCTTTATATTTTGCACAAGCCTATTTAACTTCCGTTTCCTAGTTTACTGGGGCGGGGGTGGCTCAGTCGGTAGCGCGCCAGGCTCATAATCTGTAGTTCCCAGGTTCGAGTCCCAGCTGGGTCAGCGTTGAGATTTATCTCCGCAAAACTTCCCACCCTGCCCACAGTCAGTAGGGGACACCGATGGGCTTGTAAAGGCCGCCGTCCGTCGGATGGGACGTTAAGCCGTGGCACCGTATGCGGGAGAGCCATACCTTGTGCAAGTTAAAGAACACGATGGATGACCTTGACGGGAGGCTGCCATCTGTATCCTAACAGCTGTTCCGGTGGGTCCCCTCCCACAACCTTCTCTGAGCCTTCGGTGGCCATTTAGGCATTGACCATTTAGCCCATGGGCCTTAATAGCCACCTGGCCATTTAACCCATTATGTGCAAAAAAGTGCCGCTCAGAGGTAAAACAACCCAACCCTGGTTTATTGAAAGAATGAACGCAAGCATGCTCCACTTACTGTGTTTTGAATATTGTTCCGTCTGCAAAGTTTAACATTTAATGTATCGCGCTCTCAAACGAAACGGTTGGGTTGGGTTGTTTTACCTCTGAGCAGCACTTTTTTGCACACCATGGGCTAAATGGCCAGATCACATGGACCCCGAAGGCTCAGAGAAGGTTGGGGGAGGGGACCCACTGGAACAGCTGTTGGGAGACAGATGGTAGCCTCCCGTCAAGGCCATCCAGCGTGTTCTTTAACCTGCACAGGGTATGGCTCTCCCGCACACGGGGCCACGGCTTAACGTCCCATCCGACGGACGGCGGCCTTTCCAAGCCCATCGGTGTCCCCTACTGACCGTGGGCAGGGCGGGGAATTTTGCGGAGATAAATCTCAAAGCTGACCCAGCTGGGACTCGAACCTGGGAACTACAGATTACGAGCCTGGCGCACTACCGACTGAGCCACCCCCGCCCCTCAAACGAAACGACACAAAAGTTTGCAATTACTGTGTAACCAGAGCCAGACTTCAACTTTCTGAAGCCCTAAGCTACAGTAAGTTTAAGGGGCCCCAAAAATTCGAAAGGCAAAATGTATGAATCAATCAGTAGCAAATACACATATTACCTGCTGAATAGAATTCAACCTGGCAAGGTTCGAATCCCACTCATCGGCGAAACACAAATTTGTCCAAATATATTTTGTTTATTATTCTGATTAAGGAACATTAAAAAATAAATAAATATGAAATTGATGTGATGAAAACATTACATTAGCATTGGTATACAATAATGACTGTGTAAAGCTGAGATGAACAATGCATAATAAATTAATTAAAAAAGAAACGGTTTTTAAATTAACGTTGGAAGTTATGCACAAGCTTATAATTGACACTTTGAACTCATTCTCTGCTGCACATTTTTATTGCTTGCAACTGGGGTTCATATGGGAGAAATCTGTAAAAGAATAATTAAAAAAAATCTTTATATGATGTAAAGCAATACATTTCAGTGGGTTCTAAAACAGAAAATAGTAAAGCTTCCTAGATATAATTATTTTAGATTTCCTTAACTGGTAAGCTTTATCAATATAGCAGTTGAAGAAAGGATTATCTGTCCCATGGGGGGGGGGGGGGGGGTGCCTCAGTCGGTAGCGTGCCAGACTCGTAATCTGCAGTTTCCAGGTTCGAGTTCCATCTGGGTCAGCGTTGAGACTTATCTCCGCAAAATTCCCCGCCCTGACCACGGTCAGTAGGGCACACTGATGGGCTTGGAAAGGCCACCGTCCTTCGTATGGAAGGTTAAGCCATGGCCCCGTGTGCGGGAGAGCCATACCCTGTGCACGTTAAAGAACACGCTGGATGGCCTTGACGGGAGGCTACCATCTGTCTCCCAACAGCTGTTCCAGTGGGTCCCCTCCCCCAACCCAAAAATCCGAACGACTGATGGTCGCAGCATGCAAGTTTGACTTTGTATTAAGAACTAATAATGATTCTTTATGGGATCTTTAAGATTACTTTTTCAGCAAAACAGTTTAAGCATACTGTATTATCATATTCAGTTTTGAAAGCGTAGACTTGTCATTAAATGCCATTATCTTAAAAGCTACTTACGTCCGACTAATGTTCGATGTTCTTTTGATCACTCGAAACTTCGACTAGGCTAAACTTTTCAGTAATTCGCCCATAGCTGAATATGCACCATTTGAATCCTTTTCACTTGTATGTATTGTACGATGCGAATTAAAATACAACAAGACCTCCCATAATCTCCTTTGGTTATTATACATTGAGAACTCTTAGTTACTCAAGACTATACTTTGAAGGAAGGTCATATACATAGATATGATAACAGTGATTTATAATGATTTTCGTTTCTAAAATCGTTGATACAACGTAGTTCAGATCTCACCTTCCCTGACTCCCAGGGGCAGGGTTTGGCTCAGCTGGTAGAGCACCAGACTGGCAAATCGGCAGTTCTCAGGTTCCAATCCCGTCTCTTGAGATTTATTTCCACTAAAACCTCGCCTTGCCCTAGATGAGAAAGGGGACGTCGATGGAGTTGGAATAGCCAACAGCTGAATGAAACATAAAGCCATAGCCCAGTGTACAGTATAGCCATACGCTGGATACGTTAAAGAAACTGGATCACCTTCATGGGAGGCTTCATTTGTCTCCTGAGAGCCGCCGCTGCGACCCCTTCCCCAACCTTCTGGCGCAAAAAAACCGATCTCCAACCCTTGGAATCCTTGTGGTATGGCCAATTACACTGGGCAACAAATTTCATAAAAAGTCATGCCTCTGAGATAAAAGTAGCCATTTCTTAAAGATTTCAAGGTGCTGAACACGAATATGTCATTGAAAAGACAAAATTGGCTACGATTTCTGAGAAATGCACAATAGTTTCTTATATAATAGAGTAATACCTACATATGACCACTTCTACTTTTGACGTCGCTTTGCCCGCCGCTTGTACAGCTGCTCAGGATCATCTCTGGCGAGCGTCCAACAATAGTCAGCCAACATTGAAGTGGACCAGTTTCCCTGGTATCGTTTCTCCATCTTTGCAATGTCCTGGTGAAAACGTTCGCCATGCTCATCACTAACCATGCCGAAGTTGTCGGGGAAGAAATTTAAGTGGGAATGGAGAAAGTGGATCTTTAAGGACATATTGCAGCCAATTTTGTGATACAGAGACAAAATGTCATTAACCAGTTTCTTGTAGTTGTCTGCCCTGACATTCCCGAGGAATTTTGTTGACATCAGACGAAACGTGTCCGAAGCCTTTTTCTCGTCATCCTGGAGCAGGTTGTCGAACATCTGGTCTCTGAACAGCTCGCAGATCTGAGGACCCACAAAAATTTCTTTAATTTTCGCTTTGCTGAGTCGAGGGAATTTGTCAGCCAAGTACTTGAAAGTTGATGCAGTCCTGTTCATGGCTTTTACGAAGTTTTTCATCACACCGAGTTTGATGTGTAGGGATGGTAGCAGGATTTTGTGCGTTTCTGCCAGTGCTGGGTGTTCCACATTCTTCTCTCCGCCCTTCAGAGATTTCCTCTGATGCCAGTTTCTCTTCACGTAGTGCAAAGTCTTTGCTCGGCTGTCCCATTCACATAAGAAACAGCAGTACTTCGTATATCCCAGCTGCATACCTATCAAGAGAGCCACTGACTTCGAGTCACAACAGAGATGCCAGCCATACTTGCTGCATTGAAGACAGTTCAACAGCTGTTTTAGGTTGTAGGTTTCTTTCATGTAAACAGCATTTCCGGCCAGAATGGATGGATGTCGATTTACATTATGCAGCAACACCACCTAGAGACTCAATTTCAAGGATTGTAAGAATAGTCGCCATTCTTGAGGGTCATTTATCAGGTCATCTACATCGGAGCAGAACGCAGAGTCATCTTCCTTTCTAATGTAAGGCGCAAACTGCAAAGTCACTCGGACGTTTTCCTTGAGAAGATTGCATTGTTTAAGTCTTGATCTAAGTAACTCTACTTTGGCCTTAGACAGCTCCAGATCGCAAACAAGATCGTTCATTTCTCCTTTGGTGAGAATATGTGGCACATATGACACACCGCAGCAGATCATCCATCATTAGACACCGAAGGCTGTGACCCAACGTCTGTTCGCCTCCCTCCTCGTCATCTGAATCGATGGAAAATTCTTTTGGAGGTTCGGAAATGGGAAGGACTTCGCCATGTGGAACTGATCTGAGAGAAGATTGTATATTCAGGTACGCTATTGTCCACATATTTTTCCTTGTGATGCCTCCAGACACAGGTAGAACCATTCAGAAGTAGCTTTCATTTGCGTAATTGCTTGGCTCTCTCCAAACCATAGGAGCAGCAAATGGCATTGCCACTTTTTCGCCTTTCAGCAACTTCAGAAGATTTCTTGCGCATGTACTGCAGCATACGTGTGGGTCCCAGGCCTTGTCCTGGTCCCCGACCTTGCATCCAAAATAAAACTCATACGCTGCTTTCACTATTGGAGTGATGGCCTTTTTTCGGGCTTGCAAACGTCACTTCCCTGCAAATGTAACAAAATGTATCTGCACTGTTAACACAGTTACGAGGCATCACTACTGCTGGATTAAAACTGCAAGGATCACTTGTGTTGTACTTATGACTCAGGGGTTAATGAGAGTCGCTCAAAAGACTTGCTCACCTTGCGAGACATTGCTTACAACTAACGATTGCATCATATTTTGTCTGCAATCGCAAAGTCGCGATGTCACAACTCACAACATGCCGCTTACAACCCTACGAGTCATCGCTTACACTATGCACATTTCTCACAACACATCGCTTACAACTACATATGTCACTTACAACTACGTACGTCGCTTACAACTAACGATTGCATCATCTTTTGTCTGCGATGGTAAAGTTGCGATGTCATGACTCAACTAATTGCATCAGACAATGATGCAATACCTCCTGGGGTTGTGTGTATGGTAGGTTGATGCAATACAACACAATAAGTTGCAATCTGATGTTTAAAATACAGCATTGCGAAATGGTTACCTATGTACTTAAGTCGTTTATACATGACTATCCATGTCTCTCCTAAACAACAGCCAATCGACAAATTTTATTGTCATATTCGTGTTCAGCACCTCGAAATTAGTAAAGATTGGTTATTTTCATTTCAAAATCTTTTTGGGTGTTGTCCAGTGTTATTGCGTATTGTTTGCAAAAAAAGTGTTGCTTAGAGGTAAAACAAACCAACCCTAACTAGACGTCATGAATTCTTTGAAAGAGGCACGTTCCCAGAATTTAGATATGAGGGAGAGGGGAATCCCCGAGGATTTTGTTTGGGGGGATCCTAGCATTTAGCATCGGGGGGGGGGGGGCAGGATCTGAGAATAACACTTGAGTAGAATTTCCCAATTACTAAAATATTTCATCTAACAGGAAAGGTTAAAATGAGATTTTACATTTCAGGTTTTTTTTCTTTCAATGTATTTTTTGTGTCGGACATAAATTATGGGGTTAAAATAAAATTATACAGAGACAATTGTTTTGGATTTCAAAGTAGTTAGACAAGTTTGAGGTTTCTTATAAGACGACAGGTATTTTTTTTGGAGGGGGGGTCACGACCCCCTCTGTGTACATCCCTGCTCTGACACTATGGGTTTCCACCCATAGTATCAGAACAGAGACATTATGAGTGGCAAGGCAATTTATCTATGCATAATATACTGTATGAGAATTTATCATTAATGACTAATAAGCTCATCGGACAAAAATTATTCATCTCCTGCCGTAAGAGGGTTATGTCCGTTCGACAGCAACAGAGGGCACATCAGTAATAAATGCGTCCTACAAATAGTTGTGCCATGCGCTACAGGGTTAATACAGTGACAAGAAGTGGTTGTGTGCCACGTGTGTGTTAGTTGCTCCGTGAAACATGGGTCGTGCCAAAGATGTGAACGAGTGGCAAAAAGGTGTTATTGTGTTTGGCCGAGTCAAAGGGCATAGTGTACAAGAAGTTCCTGCCTTTGCAGGTGTGTCGAAACGTACTGTCCAAAGGGTCTTCCAGCAGTGGCGTATATCACAGTCCACCATTAATCGTTGTCAGAACTGCGGCAGACACATTGTGCTCACCAATAGGGACTGCTACAGTGTGTCATGCACTATTAGGGCAAACTGCTTTGCAACAATGGCGGAATTACTCCAGTCAGTCAATGCAGGCCTACAACAAGCTGTTTCCAAACGAACACTCCGAAGGGAATTGCATGCCATGGATATCTGGAGCACAGTACTGTGGAAGAGACCCATGTTAACAGCTCTGCACAAGGCTGCATTGCACCACAAAGACTGGACTGTCGACTCTTGGAAGTGTGTGATCTGGTCGGATGAGTTACGTTTTTGCTTGTACTCGAATGATGCGAGGCGACGGGTACATCGCAAGCTGCATAAAGCCTTCCATGCGGACTGTGTGCAAGGTTCTGTTCAAGCTGGAGGAGGCTCTGCGATGTTCTGGGGGTGTTTCACGTATGAGGAAATGGGTCCTTTTGTTGCGGTGATGTCACACTTGAACCAGAAGGGCTATATGGAGCTACTGGACGATCACATGTTGCTCTTTGTGCAGTATCTCCACAGTGAACACCAGAAGGATACGCCAGTCTTCCACGATGACACTTGTCGCGTGCACAGGGCTCGAAAGTGTTTCAGATTGGCACAACGAGCATTCTGAAGCCTTCGAACATCTCGACTGGTCCACCAAATCCCCCGGATTTGAATCCCATAGAAAACTTGTGGGACTATTTGGGGCAACGAGTGAAGTGCCGTCCCAGCCATCCGTCCAATCTGGCCGAACTGCGACATTTGCTGCTGGAAGAGTGGATGAATATTGATGTGCACTACACCACACACTAGTGGCATCCATGCCAGACAGGATTTCGGCTGTTCTTCGGTCGCACGGAGGCATTATGCACTATTAGGTGACATTCCACCAGGGGTGACTAATTTTTTGTTCCGTGAGCTTACGTAAGGTGTGAGTTTGAACCTGAATAGAACCAATCATTTAACATGTATATTTTTCCCCGTTTAATCAACTATATGTATCCAACAGAACAGGATTTAAGGATGGGAGGTGCCAAGAGGACCGTGATCCTCTTCTTTGAAAATCTTAGTAACCAGAATGCAGAAAAAATGTCAAATATATAAATTACACATACACTGCATGGTCAAATTCTTATGAACACTGCATCGTGTGAGGTGTATCATGAAACATACCAATGTATGCAAGATTTCTTACTGACGTTTAGTACTCTACGTCACTATGATCCATGCAACCATAATCTCCAGAAAATACCCAAAGGTAGCAATGCATATTGCCATAAACGCATGATTGATAGGAAAGTCAAATACGATATGAGTTAAAGGGCTGATCTCATTGACTTCGAGAAAGTAGAGGGAGGGGTGTATGGACCCTGTAGCACATAGCACAGCTATTTGCAGGACTGTCTCATCATCGGAGCATGATGGACAGAAGCATCCACAACGGAGGCGATGGACCTCACTCAATAATCCATGGGGCACATTCCAAGTGGATGGAAAGTGGCAAAAGTGGCGAAAAATGTCCATCAATCATGGCAAATGCAGGAAGAAAAAGTAGCGCCGGTACAGGGTTCATGGCTCCTATGGCAAAATATGATAAAATTCGTCTTTTTTTTGGTGACTTTTAAAATTAAAAATCCACGATTTTTTTTTATAGAATAAAAACTTAAACGTTATGGTATACAAAAAAAAAGTTACATATAAAGTTATAATGATTGTTACATGTATAAAACCAATCATTGCACTAAAAAGAGGATGCGTATTTTTTTTCAAAGTAATATTTCTTTCCTTCATGCTGGCAAAATCGTTAATGGCATAATAAAAATTTGCTTCTTGAAATAAATCTCTTGCAGTGGATTAAAAATTACGCGAGAAAGTTTTTCGTTCTATTTTTTATTTATATACCTACAGGAAAAAACCTGTAACAACTGAAAGGATTAATGCCATTTTATTGAAACGCAGGCAGCTCTTAACATACACTGAAATGTGCGATTGATTACATTATCAAAAAAAAATATGGAAATTTAGTACTTTACCTTTCTGGTTAAGTGGTATAATTTGTATGATGTTGAACCGCCCCGAGCAGTAATGCATTCATGAACACGGCGGGGAAGGCTATCGTACAGCTCTATAATGTTTTCCTGAGGGATAGAATGCCAAACAGCTTGAAGTCGCTGTGCCATTTCAGTGACAGTGGTTGGTGCACCTTTGGGTATTGGAGCTATTGACCCATCATGTCCCTGTGTTCAATAGGTGAAAGGCCCGGCGAGCATGCTGGCCATGGACGTCAGGTACTTTCAGGTACTAACCTGAAAGTTTTGCACGTGTAGATACTGCAGACTAATGCAGCTGTGTGGGGATGGGCGTTATCTTGGTAAAACGTTCTGTGCTGCTGAACAAATGGGATAGCCACTGGCTGCAAAATCTTGGTAACCTATCGTTGGGTAGTTAGAGATCCCTTTATGATGTCCAGTTCTGACCGAGATGTCCGACTAATTGTACTCCACACAAGGTGCTGGAGATGTGTGATGATGTCGCAGGCACTGGATGGTGTTCCTTTCCCCTGGATGATGGCGAACACGTCGATGGGGTTGGATTGGCCGCCATCAGCTGAATGGGACATAAAACCATAGCCCAGTGTCCGGTATAGCCATACCCTGGATACGTTAAAGAAACTGGATCACCTTCATGGGAGGCTTCATTTGTCTCCTGATAGCCACCGCTGAGAACCCCTACCGTCATGCTGACCAAGACGAAAAACGAGATTTGTCACTAAAATCCACTCTTGTTTATTCCAGTTCTGTCTGAGGCGTCACCACTGAAGACGTGCTTGCATGTGGGCAGATCTGAGGGGCAAACGCAGTACCGGACGATAGGTTCACAATGAAAACTGTAAAAGCCTGTTTACCGTCTGCCTGGTAAGTATTCGATGTGTTACCTGTTGCCAGTCCCTTTGTTGCATTGTAGTCACGAATCTGTCACGTAATGCCATGTGTGGCAAATGGCGGTCCTGTCACTCTGTGGTCATACGTTGTCTTCCTGATCCTTGTCGGCATATGCTGGATCCTTCTTGAACCCACTCGAGCCATATGTGTGTGGTGGTGCTGGGATTGTGGCCAACTTTGTTGGCCACAATCTCTCTACGACAAACCAGCTTTTCTCTAAGGCCGATGATTCTTCCACACTCTAAGCTTATTAACTGTTGGAACGACTGTCGACATCTGCATAAGGGCATCTTTAGCGGTTTAGAACAATTTTCACAACGTTTTGTGAACCAGGGAGCTTTGACTGTCTTTATCTGTGTTTCATTGCTCCGCACCTGTGACGTCAGCTCATGCCCGTCCAATCGTTTCGATCGTCCTGCAAACCTAATCATTTCCATGCATTTACGTATACTAGCGCCTCCCTAAATTTTGTGACATTTTCATAACTCTTTGCAAGTGTTGCATTTTTTATTTCCTATAGTGTATATATATACAATGACTGTAATATGTGAAAATGCCAATTTGATGTCTAACTGTCATGGCGCCTATGGCGTAGGTCATATTGCCCATAGCCTAGATGAGGTTTTGACAGACAGGGGCAGTTTTCATGGCACGAACTGTAAAGCGGAATAGAAATGTTACAGTTCATTAGCTGAGAGATATGACTGCTAGCAATACTTCATAACCCACTTCAATGCAAACTATGCGCAGAGAATCGAAATTTCCTGGCCACTGTCACCTTTGTCCATGGAGGCCCAATGATTAAGTAGATGTTCATAATAATTTGGCTAGTTAATATATCTTTCGCCAATATTCTTTTAAAAGACCAAACGATGAACCGCAGAAGGAAAGACCTAAGTAGAAAAGGAATACAATACCCAGTGGGCATAACGAGGTTGACAGAGTCCCGGATGTATGTGTGTATGAGGGCCACCCTGCCTCCCTCAGGCACGGGCAACTCTATCGAATAATAAATGATATATTGTATATAAATATATAATAACACCTTGAGGCTCAGGGCTTGTTGGGTCAATGGCACCCGTTCGCTCTAAGGTATATATGATTTTACAAAAAAAAAAACAATTTTTACATCTCACGTGAATTTTACCAAGTCACTTCGAATTTTGCCAACTTCCCAATATTTTGACAAGTTTCCTCGATTTTTGCCAAATCTCCTTAACTTCACAAAAACAGTTCCAATTTTCAGACCTCACCTGTATTTTACCAAATGACTTCAAATTTCATCAACTCTCCTAGATTTTGCTAACTCCCCTGGTGCAGATAGCAGCCAAGCTACCTCTATTTTGCCAACTTACCTTGATTATGTCAACTCCCTTTAATTTTACAAAAAAATCCCAATTTTAACAATTCATCTGGATTTTACCAAGTCGCTTCGAATTTTGACAATTGCCCCACAGCTACGCGCCTGGACACCTAATCAGACCTGGGCTCGATTGCGGTCGTACCCTCAGCACCATTTCAGCTACGCTCCTGGAAAGGACAACCATGGTTTCTCAGGGGCTTAAACCCAGTTGTTCGATACGCAACCAAGCACGCTAACTATAAACATCCGGACTTTACAGTTTGTTTAACAAACTTATAGGGACAGAGCTCTTAATCAACACAACATTATAGGTTTTCTTACTCTTATGTTGCTTACTAATATAAAGGGGAAGGGAGCAAGAATAAAACTATGACTACGGTCCAGACTCTTTATTAAGACTAATGTTCAGTCTAATTTTAGGCTTGTTTCATTAAATAAAAACACCCCTTTTTAAAGAAGAGTTACTATAGTTGAAAATAAAAAAGGAAAATAACTTTTATTGACATAAATACGTTAAAAAAATAACCCCCCCTCAGCAGCTGCTTGCCACAGAGGTCTGACAGGAGTCTGTCAGTTTATATGCCATAGTAGAAGGTTTGTGAGAATGGCAGGACCTCAGCAGAAAAACAACACGAACATCGATGCCTTACCCGGAGTTCGAACCCAGATCAGTAGCCAAGCGCGCTAACCACTCGGCCACGGGAAAGCAAGCAAGCAAGAAAGCATGCCTATTGTACCAGAAGGAATAGCATGAGGAAAAAATCAGTTTTATACATCTGGGGGATTTAAAGTTCGTGTTTAAATTCAGTTTTATGAAACAAACCCAAAGAAATTCAGGGGAAATTTCAATAATCACATTGGTTTTAACACAAACTTTATACCTGGTTTAGTTAACACCTCTATTGCAATATATACAGACTTATACACTGGTTTCCATAAATTGAACAAATGAAAAAAAAAAAACACCGCGATATCGTAAAACTCCGACGATAGAAATGTAGAAAATCCATGTATTGTAAGTAAAAAGCGACGAAGGATTGAGGTTATGGTACGCAAATTGATGATGCTGGCAAAGATATATGCAAATGCGTCGAGCATTAAAAGTGGGCATTTCAAAGCTGTTCAGTTCTGTGAAGTGTGAGGTGGTGGTTTCGAGATAGCAGATTTGCTGGCTATGTCTATCAGACACCATTTATTGGAAGAAGCGTGGTGGTGAGCAATAGGTCGGCTCGAGACAGGCCAAAGTCAAGCAGATGTTGCCAGATGGCATAATGTGAGTCGTTCGGTGGTGCAGAGACTTCAAACAGGAATCTAGACGATTCAGTAGTGGACGACGATGGCCAACAACCTCAAGGGATGACTTGTGCAGCAGTGGAATGTTGATATCTGCTACCACCATATGCCAAAGTCCCCATGAAGTGTGCTTCTATGCCAGGCGGGCAGTGGTGTGTGTGCCCCTGACCCAATGCCACAGGAGGGATCGCTAAACCGGTGCAGATATGTCAACTTAATCCAGGTGCAAATGGCAGTTCATGCTTTTCTTGATGAATCGAGATTTGCCTTCCACAGTGATTCGTGATGTCAGTTGATAAAGAGGAAACCAGGAACAGGCTATCGTCATGACACAAATCTATCATGATACAAATGATGGTGGTAGTGTGGTTTGGGGATGGGCATCTTTGGGTGGCTGCACAGATCTGTATATGCTTCCAACATGCTGTGTCGCTAGTCGCAGGTACAGGGATGAAATCTTGGACTTTTTTTTGTGTGACCATATATGGGTGCAAGAGGCAATTCCTTCCTCCTACAATACGTTAGGTTGTTTTATCTCTGAGCTGCACTTTTTTGCACACAACGGGCTAAATGGCCAGGTCACAAGGACCCTTAAGGCTCAGAGAAATTACAGGAGGAGACCGACTGGAACAGCTGTAGGAGACAGACGAAAGCCTCTCGTCAACGAAAGCCTCCGTTCCAGCGTGTTCTTTAACGTGCACAGAGTATGACTCTCCCGCACACGGAATCATGACTTAGCATCCCATCCGACGGACAGTGACTTTCCAAGTCCATCGGATTCCCCTACTGACCATGGGCAGGACAGAGAGTTTTGCAGAGATAATTATTAATGGCGACCCAGCTGGCACTCGAACCTCTTCCTAGAATACGATAACGCCAGCTAGTTAGTACTAGCCTTGTTGATTGCTGTCTGGAAAACAGCATTATTAATCGTATGGAGTGGCCTGCAGGTCTATTGACTTAAATCCGATAAAACATCCATCAGATGTTTTATATCCGATAAAACATCCATCAGATGTTTTATCGGATTTTGTTTACCAGATGGATATTGTTTACCAGAGGTAAAACAACCCAACTGACGTCTAGGGAGATGGGTTGCTCCCTTTAATCCTGCTCCTGTAACCTCTTTGATCGTCGGTGTGCTTTGGAGGAGCAATGGAGATTATTCTCCACAGTGATTCTTCCAACAACCAAACTCGACAAAACTCTATATTATATATGCAATACATAATATTTTGAATCAACAGAATTCTCAATCACCGCTACAATAGATCGTCATCAAATATTGAAAAACACGAATATCCAGTCCCAACACCGAATGGCATTATTTGACGTCGTTTCACTTTTCCATAAAACACTCTATGAGAAGTCATAAAAATTATACAGACAAAAATAGAAGCATGCAAAGAAGGCCTCACTCCAATGACCTATGGTATCATAAAAGTACTAAAGTTCGTTGCAGAGTGCTCAAACATCCAGCATACCAACTTAAATATTGGGGTCAATGACATTTTGGTTATTTACAACCACCAAACCACAAACTTGGAACAGCTGCAATAAGAACTAAATGAAATCTTCCCCTCCATAAAATATAACTCAACCCAACCCTTAAACCATAAAAAACAGGCAATGAAAACTGCATTTCTACGAAACGACAAATACTCCACTACCAGAAAATTCCACGAAGTAGAATTATTTAGGAAAAGGCGCTGAACGGGGGATACCCATGGAAATTAATCAAAAACACCGAAAAAATATCTAAAAATGCAATAAACCAAGCAACACAACCCATCCCAGCACAAAGATGCGATGCAGAAAAAACAAATTTACGAAAAGCATACCGAATATACCATGGTTAGTCAACACCATGCGTAAAGAAACCATATGGGTATCAAGTACTAGTAGCCAGCACCTCCCCCATATTAAAGGTACTAAAAACCGACGTTGCAAAAAAAAAAAAAAAAAATGGTGGGGTATACAAAATACCAACGAAACTTGGCAACAACACATAAGGTTGGGTTGGGTTGTTGTACCTTTGAGCGGCACTTTTTTTGCACACCATGGACTAAATGGCCAGGTCACAAGGCCGCCGAAGGCTCAGATAAGGTTGGGGGAGGGGACCCCACTGCTGTTGGCAGACAGATGGTAGTCTCCCGTCAAGGCCATCCAGCGTGTTCTTTAACGTGCAAGGGTATGGCTTCCCGCACACGGAGCCACGGCTTAACGTCCCATCCAACGGACGGCGGCCTTTCCAAGCCCATCGATGTCCTGTACTGACCTTGGGCAGGGCGGGGAATTTTGCGGACATAAATCTCAATGCTGACCCAACTGGGACTCGAACCTGGGTACTACAGATTACGAGCCTGGTCCACTACCGACTGAGCCACCCCCGCCCCCATTGCCACTGGTACAAAACGTTCTCGTTTAACAAATTCTCACTATAAAGAATTATTTCAATCGAGACATTTTCTCTCTCTATAAACAAAAAAATACTCCAGATTACAAAAGGAGCTGCGAATTCGTCCACCATTCATTAACAGCTTTTCTCTCTGTATATAGATAGTAAGATTTTAGAAAGCGCGCATGTACCTAGGTGAATCGGCAGTCAGTCGTCAGTTGATCGGCCTCAGTTTGCCAGAAAGAAAGTACGACATCGCAAAATTAAGAATGGGTCATAAAAATTGCTATAAAAGAGTGCAAGTAAAAGGAAAGCCATCAGCTTGGACGAAAAGAAAAAAATTCATAGAAATATGTCACAAGCATTAAGATAGTGAGTGAGCAGGTTGAACGTGGCTCGGACGTCGGTTACAGTGATTGTTAAGGGAAAGGAAAAAATTCTTGAGGAAATTCAGAATACTGCTGTCATGACATCGATGAGAAAACACTTTGAATTTAAATAATAACAAACAGAATAAAGAAGAAATCTTGAAAAGAATTTGATGTATCTACAATATTTTTCATATTAATAAATATGTTCTTACATTGATACATATTTTTATAAATTTAACCAATGGAAACTGAGCGTGAGTTCAAAAATAATAATTAGTAACAATCATTCTAAAATAATGTAATTTATTACAAAAGTATGAATGAAAACATTTATAAAAACTAAGCCGTCCCGTTGCCGAGTGATTAGCGCGCTTGGCTACTTATCTAAGGGACCTGGGTCCGTCCCGTGGCCTAGTGATTAGAGCACTTGGCTACTGATCAAAGGGATCTGGGTTCGAGCCCCGGGTTAAGGCATGGACGTTCGTATTGTTTTCTGCTGAGGTCCTGCCATCCTCACAAACCTACTGTGGCATATAAACTGACAGGCTCCTGTCAGACCACTGTGGCAAGGCCATCACAGGTACCTGAACCCTCACTTAGCTAATTGGGCATCGTCAATCCTAAACTGGAGTAATATGTCTCATATGGCTCTTGAAAAGATTGCACAGGCTACAGTGTTTCTAATAATTTGGCCGGGCAGTGTATGTCTCAGCAGTCATGGATACTATCTATTGATAAATAAATTTTTTTATGTTTGTCCACTTTTCATTTGCACGACCCTTATAGATGGTCTTTTATCAGAATGTAAGCGGAAAATCTGCGAGGTCGATTGTGAAAGGTCAGTTATTTTATCGCAATTAATGAATAGGCACAAAGCACAGAGTTCTGTTCAGGAATTACATATACTCTCAATTTAACCGGAAATTTATGGAAACTTCAAATGTGCAATAATATTTTATAAGATTTTTGAAATATCAGATTTTAAAGCGGATTAATAAAATTCCTAAAACAAAATTAATAAAATTCCCTCGAAAGCCTAGATAACCTCTAACCAAATGACATAGAATTACTTGGTATTCACTGAGGAGCCTGTAAATTGTAGATAGCTCTCCACTGGAAGAACTGTGTACCAATCGCCAGTGATGGTACGTAAACTCTGAACAAACCTTCTGGTGATGCAAGACGTTAGTACCTTTCAAAGAATATATTCTTTTTTGGAGAGGAATGGTAGGTGAGTGCTGCCATATTAGTTTGGTCTATTAATGTGGTCATATGACATGCCCCTTTTTTTCCCACCCTCTTAGGAGTGGTCAACTTTACAAGATCTTTACAAAGATAATTTAAAACTAACGCACTGGTTAACAGCTCTAAACATGACTACGAATCTTTAACTTGCTACACTGGTAG
Organism: Ryuthela nishihirai; assembly: GCA_038380435.1. Lineage (NCBI taxonomy): Eukaryota > Metazoa > Arthropoda > Arachnida > Araneae > Heptathelidae > Ryuthela > Ryuthela nishihirai. Next base: position 89,133,631 of record JAWZYU010000003.1, on the reverse strand, counting down.
GACTTTTTTTGAGTGGCAATCAACACTGTATTTTGTGTTTTTGAGTGGCAACTGATTAAAGAGACTTGGGTTCGAGCCCTGTGTTCCTGCAGTGGTTACCTCGTTCCTCATAAACCTGCTTTTCTACTATGGCTGCCCTGTTCCTCACAGACCTTCTCTATGGTGTATTATACTGACACGCTATCAGACCTATGTTGCAAGCAACTGCTTGAGGCTTGTCTTTATTTCTGCCAGTTCAGTTCCAAGTGATCAGACACTGAACTCTTGCTTTTAAGGTGTATTGCTACTCTAAATTGGAGTAATGTCTGTGGAGTCCTTTTAGATACTGGTTTGTGAAAAGGTAACTTGTAAAGACTGTGATTCCTCCCAGCATTGATGGCTTAAGCCTTTTAGGGCCAGGGTTCGCAAACTGAGATGCACACACCCAGGAGGCGTGAAGATATTCCAAGGCGGCGCAAGGATGCGAAATGTTTTATCTTAATTATGAATTGAAATTGTTGTTGGGTTGCATGATGATCAGAGGTGCGAGGATTTCTCAAAAATCAAGAGGGGTGGGTAATACCAAAGGGTTTGGAAATCCTTGTTTTACAGGTAGGGTGCTAGATCTTTAGCCTCCCCCGAGAATTTCAGAGACCCTTTTTCAGTGGAATTCTCCACTCTCATTTTTGAATCTATTGTTAAATTTGTTACAAGTTATATGTTATTTCCCAATATAATAACAAATACCCCTTAAAAACTTTTACTTTTATATTATCCTTATCATACAATATCTTAGTTGACTTACCATAAAATAAAACAATTCAGTCTGAAATTCGCCGGATATAATTGTTTTCCGTCTCAGATCTCCTACTGTGGCATATAAACTGACAGGCTCCTGTCAGACCTCTGTGGCAAGCAGCTGCTTGAGGGGGTATTTATTTTTTTTATTTTATTAAACGTTCCACAGCAAAGCAAATGGAGTCCCAACAGCTTTAATACATTCCCGAGTGTCTTAAAAAACCAAACAAACCTATTAACCATTTACTTTCACAGATACCTAGAACGTGAGAACTCTATATTGTGATTATTCTTTTGATGTCTTAGCGCAGGAATTCCAGCATTATATCTTAAACAGTTCTGGGCTTACAAAAGATGGACAGGTAATTGTCAGACACTAAAAAAATCATAAATTCCTCAATTTAAGATGATAGCAAACATCTGCAATGTATGTTTGCTTCCCAGCAAGAACCCAGTGATTCTCTTCTTGAATATATCACAATAATGAAATATTTCTTGCAGTTAAATTTAAAACTAGGATTAAAAACTAATATTATTTTATTAATTATATTCACAGATCATCAGTTTTTACTGGATATTTTACACTATTATGCTGTATTTATTCATATGATGACAATGGTATGAAGGAAAAATTGTCTTTAGCTGCGTGTGATCCGAGCCAACGACCTCCAGATAATTTGTCAGGTGCTCTAACCGCTGAAGTGCCTGCCAATGATTAATCTCTCCTCTGCTGTAGGCATTAAGCCGATGCCATAAGTCGATCGCATACAGCTCTCTTGACCACAGTTGAAGATTGCATTCACAGATCTATACTGTGCAGGTGCGCAAAACCAGCCACACTGCTGATGCGCCTTCCACTAGCATGGTTTAAGTTTTGAGCAGTTCTCATTAACAGGCACACGGGCTCTGTTGGTATGAATTATTAGTTACCTTCAGATACATTTATAATCCACCGCACTCTACAATTACAATGTATTTAACCACTATGCCGCTGTTGAAGTAAAATAGAGGAAAAATTGTTCTGAGCATGTGAGATCCGAACATACGACCTCCTAATGAATCCGTCTTGCATGAGAGGGAAAAAAAAATGTCTCCGAGTATCTAATTTCGTTTAACCTAAATTTCTTGCTTTAATTTAAAAATAATATGTATATTGCCAGTATTTTTTAAACATCTTTTCTATAACTATTTTTTATTTGAAGAAATTAGGAAAAGGTTCCCGTGTGGTCCAGGCATTACCATGCCTGGACGACACGGGTAAATTACACCTAGTAAATTATTAAATTTTTAATAATAATAATGTTGGTCGTCATAATTAGTGGTTGATCGCAAAGTTGGGTAAAGAGGTACAACTGGGTAGCAAAAATGCGCGCTGCGTCAGTGACCGATAACAGTGCCACCTGGCATAGTAGTAGCGGATATCTAGAAATTTTTTCTCAGAATCATGAGTTGAAAATATTCCTAATACACTGTAAATTCTTTATTTGTAGTAGCAGAATTAATCTCATAGGCAAAAAATCTGCATTTTCTTGGAATAGTACTTAGCCATGTGTCTCCAAAGCAAGTGGCATGTTTTGCACAGCTTTGCACGTGATCACAGAGAAACGCTTCACTTTGATGTGACCTTTTTTCTTTACCGATTACTTAAGCTACATGCCATTCGACTCTTGTCATTGGACATGTTTCCCTTATCCTTCGGTTTATAGCCAGATCATACGGCACAGCTAATGATGGCTCTCTATAAATAACACTGACTCGTGTGTTATATAGTTGGTAAAGCTTGTAGTAATTTCTTTAGCATTGATACTGAAATTCGACAAGATTGCATTTTGTTTCCTTTGTTCTTTGGCAATTGATTATGTTATAGGGAATTCACTGTAAGGGGGACTGAACGTTAGATGGTCTAGTGATCCCTACTTATGGTCTTACGAGTCCCGGGACCACATTATTTTTCAGTGAGAATCATTGCGAAATTTCAATCAGTTCCATTTTTTAGAGTATCTCGCTGCCCTCTAATGTGTTCTCTAGAACCGCTTCTTGCCGTTGCCCACAGATACTTGAGGAGGGAATATGAATGGTATTCATTGCATCCATTAATCTCTGCAGCTAACAATTGATTCGTACAATGCCGATGATTTATCCTTTTCTACGTCATTCCTGAAGGAAACGCGTGTCTGTGATTGGATGGTTACTGCAGCGTTTACACTTCTGTAGTTACTATGCTGATCAGTCACCAACTGTTAAGCTGAGAGGTTCTTTCTTTCTGCGATTTTTTTAGTCTTTTTTCAAGACTATTACCTTGAGATTTCTGCATCAAGGGAGCTAGGACGGCTTCCAGAAATCATCGCAAGCCGAATCAACCTGGAAATGCTACTGATAACCAACGTCAACTGTCAGCACCTTCCACCTCCAAGCAGGTCTGTATGGCGTCTGTGGGCAGGGCCAGTGCTAGTGTCCAGGCGATGTCTTCTTCCAACAAACTTGTGCACTCGGGAAGATGTCTATCAGTGCCGAATTTAGCTAACATATCTAACCCAAACATTATCCAAGCAACTGCAAGCCACACCCAAGTCCCTCCCTCCCTTTTCCAACCTCAAAAAATCTCACATGTCAATCAATCAGAAGAAATGCAAACGCAGGATGATGGCTGGTCATGACTGTCGTCAATAACAGAAATCGATTGAGAAAACCCTCCCATTCTTCAGATGAGACAATTTGTGAATTCAGTCCTGAACTTCAATATGCACCTGTGCTCCTCTTTTCCAACCCTCCTGAGACCCTTCAAAAGCTTATCAATGCGTTAGCCAAAACAATAAATTCTCATATTGAAAAGCCTATAGAAGCCAGATTTACCCACAGAGGGGAGTATCTGGTAAAAGTGAGAAATCATACTCAAGCCTGGACCCTTATGGCTGTTACATCAACAATGTTCCCATACAATCAAAATTCCTTGAATCCTACACCAATTCATATGGCAGCATTGAAGGTGTAAATATTTAGACAATAATAGCATTCTGGATGCATTGGCTGAATATGATGTACAAAAGATCAAAAGAATCTCATATGCACACCACACTATGGAAGGCTTAATGGTCAGGAGGAATACGGATAAAGTCATCCTCTACTTCAATTTCATCCCCCTCCCAACATCAGTTGAACTTGGATATTACACCTATCAGGTTACCCCTATACCAACCCCCCTCCACAATGCTTCAAGTACCAGCGCTTCAGCACATTATTAGCATTTGCAGAAGCGCTGCTAGATGTAAATATTGTGCTCAGGCCCATCTTTCAAGGATTGCAAGAGAGACATGCTCCTATTATGCTGCAACTGTGGAGGGCCCCATGTGGCCACATATGGAAAATGTCCTGCTAGACTCAAAGCCATTGAAATAAAAACTGCTGCTTACCAATAACACCACTTCCACTAATCAACCACTCACACAGAAAGGCAGCACATCTGCTCCAGTTGCAGCACCAGAACCTGCCCTCAACCACTCTTGCCATTACCAACACTCAAGCAGAAACCCAATACATTTCCAACCGCCCCCTCCAAACACACAGTTGCTCCCCCTACCACAGTTACTCTTGCCAACTTCCCCCCTCTCCCCACTAGTCACTCAAACCACTAGCTCATCTGATGAAGATATATATAAGCATTCTAACACACAGCAGTCTCCCCCCCCCCCATTCACCCAAATTCTCCACCAGAAGGGCTAAATCAAATTACTTGAGATCAGGGCAAAAAACCTACGCTTACAAAAAACAAATCCACCCCTCCTACTAAACAATATACCCTGGTCCCACACCTCATTCAGCTACTAGTCTCTAATTGATGCCCTTCTACCATCTAAATCCTGATCCCCCAACTCAATATTGCTTTACAGGCCATTTTAGACATGTTAAACCAATTGAGTTAATTCCCACCCACCCCCATACACACTTGCTATAGTTCCATCATTTCCTCCTCTGATACCACCCCAAAATAAACCTGCATACAATGCAACTGTAGAACCCTCCCAAACAAAATACATGAAATTAAATCCCACACAGACAAATATGTCATCCCCATCTTGGCACTTAATGAGGCTAAAGTACCTGACAATTTTAACCTCAAACCCTACATTCTTCACATTGCCCCCTCAAACAGACCACACACTAATTCCACCACACTTGTACACAAAAAATTCCCGCACTGTATAATTCCCAACACCAACAAATATAATAAAAAATATGGATATTGTAGGTATAAACATCAAAATTCAAGACACTACATTTAACATTTACAATGTATACTTTTACCCACAAGAACACATCAATACCAACACACTAATAAAAGATTTTACATACATCTTCTCCCTCTCACCAGGACCCAACATTATCCTGGGAGATTTTAATTCTCACAATGCCATCTGGGGCAGCAAAAAAACGAACCTCAGAGGCACCACAATAGAACCACTCATACACCACTTCAATTTAGCCATACACAATGACCCACCTCCACTAGAATCCCTTACGAGCCTGTTCTTGATCCCACACTCTCCACTTTCGACATATCTCCAATAATCACATGGTAGGTTCACCACTCTACATGACAGTGATCACTTTCCCATTTTCATCACATTACAAGGAATCAAGCCCTCTGCCTTTACTACAAAAACACATATCAACTGGCACAATTTCTCCTCCGTGAAAATAATATTAATACTCAAACACCTAACATCACCTCCCTTTACACTTGCATCAGACAAAGTTTAAACACAAACAAATTCACCACAAAACACATGACTGGAATTATTAAAAATCATCCAGCCATCACTGCCCAGCTACAAATTACGAGGAAAATAGAAGACACTGCTAGAAAACATCCTAAAATACCTGCCATTACCATATTCAATAAAGCCAATGTCAAACTTAGGCGCCTCAGATTAAACATCAAAAGAAAGGAGTGGAGAAACTACTGTAACATCAACCCCAGAACAGACTTCCCCCCTCATTTCGTCAACTATTAGAACACTCAGGACCCAGGCACACCCCTTAGCATAATATTATATGGAAAAACAGTATTTCCATTAAACAAGGGGATAACCTCTTTGCAATACAACTCACCACACCAAGCTCATTTATCAACAGCACTGCATCCACATGGAAAACACAATTAGATAAAATACACCCTGTAAAATTCCTGCCCACACTCTACCATTCACAATACATGAACCAAATTCAGCCATCCATCAGGCCAATAAGAAAAGTACACTTGGCCCTGATCTCATCACCTATACTATAGAGCACTTTGGCACCAAAACACTTAACATTTTGCTACACATATACAACAAATGCTGGGAAACACAAAACTTCCCCCACTGAATGGGAAGATATTCATGTTATCCCCATTTTAAAACCTCACAAACCAGCATCTGAAATATCTTCTTATAGACCTATAGCTCTCACATCATATGTACTCAAAATTCTAGAAAGAAGGGTGCTCTGTAGATTAAAATTCTTTCTACACGTTAACAATTCTCTCCCAAACTGCCAGACAGGCTTTAGAGCACAGATCAATCAGAGACAATTTTTTGACATCACTTCAGCTGAACTTGCCATCACCAACAAAGAAATGTTATTCTGCATCTTTCTAGACCTCACCTCAGCTTTTGATACTTCCTCACACAACAGCGTCCTCTATAAATTACACCAAATTGGCATCACAAGAAATATCCTTCATTTTATAAAAAAAAACTTCCTCACACAAAGAAATATAAAAGTCCAACTGGGGACTACCCTTTCTGACTCTCATAAACTTAATAGGGGATTGCCACAAGGCAATGTGGTCTCCCCTACATTATTTAATATCCTTCTACATGATCTCCAAATAAACTTCTATTTTCCCCCAAACAATCAACCAGAGATATAACCTGCTCCATTTTTGCTGATGATTTTGTGCTTTTTTTCCCCAAACAATCAACCAGAGATATAACATACTCCATTTTTGCTGATGACATTGTGCTACTCAAGTATCTGTGGGTAAAATCTTTTATTAGTGTGTTGGTATTATTGTGCTTTGGACCACTGGGATAAACATTCACACTATTCATAGACACCTACAAAATGCAGTCAATAAGGTTCTTGACTTTACCACCAAATGAGAACTAGTCATCTCTGCATGTAAATCTGTGGTCTACCCATCACCCATAAACACTTACCAAACAATTTCCCAACTATCACAATCAATAATTGCAATATTCCTACTGTCACCCACTACAAATACTTAGGGTTGTTTTACCTCTGAGCGGCACTTTTTTGCACACCATGGGCTAAATGGCCAGGGCACATGGACCCCGAAGGCTCAGAGAAAGTTGGGGGAGAGGACCCACTGGAACAGCTGTTGGGAGACAGATGGTAGCCTCCCGTCAAGGCCATCCAGCGTATTCTTTAACGTGCACAGGGTATGGCTCTCCTGCACACGGGGCCACGGCTTAACGTCCCATCCGACGGACGGCGGCCTTTCCAAGCCCATCGGTGTCCCCTACTGACCGTGGGCAGGGCGGGGAATTTTGCGGAGATAAATCTCAAAGCTGACCCAGCTGGGACTCGAACCTGGGAACAAATACTTAGGGCTAACTATTAACTGTAAGCTTACATGGAACCATCACATAAATAACACCAAATCCACATGTAATGGAGCACTCAACATACTCACTGCCATAACCAGAATCACATGGGGGAGCGGGGGGGGGGGGGTCAGTGACAGAGCAATGCTTACTTTTATCAAAGCATTCCTAAACTCTAGACTGGAGTATGGCCTCTCATCACTCAACTCAGCATCACACTCACAAATACAAAAACTAGAAACCATTCAAACAAGAGCCATCAGACTTGCCCTGGGTCATAAAGCTGGCTGCGCTAACATGTCCCCCCCCCCTCACAATCACAAGACAATACCTCACCTGCAACCACTACATCAAATTCATACATTACAATCTTTCCCATTCTGCACTTAAAAGAATTGAATCATGCAACAATACCACTACCACTGCTCTAATTATCAAATACCACCCCTCTTACCACACTTGGAAACAAATTCAAACATTTATTCCTCAACACATCTACCACATTGGTTACTTAACACTCCTAATTTTCATCTCCTTCTCCCTGACATTAACAACAAACAGTCCCATCACCCACTTGAACTTAAAGCTGCATCTGATCAGCTCATCACCCATATCCCTACCACTGACCTCACAATATATACAGATGGATCTCATATCCAAAACACATCTGGTTCAGCTGTCTTCCATAGCCCTCATTATCATTACACACATAAAATAAAAATCATGTAGAAAACAGCACCATCACAAAACTTGCTGCAATACACAGGGCACTAGAATGGGCTTCCCCTCTCAACATATAAAACATTAACATGTAAGATTCCAAGACTGCCCTACAAAACATTACTAAACAAACATATGATCAAACACAACACTATCCCTATACCACATACACAAATTAGCACACAATATCATAGCCACTGTTAAAACACTCACATTCTACTGGATCCCTTCACACTGCAATATCATACATGAGACTGCTGACACACTCAGCCAAGCAAGGACACTCCCTCGCAGCCCCAAATTATCACAATATTATCACCTGCAAACATCACATAAACACCTAAAGAAAAACTTCAACCTCATTTGGTCCCAATCTTGGAATTTTTCTAAATTTAAATCTTTAGAATAAAATTTCAAAACACTGCTGCCAAAAACACTTTCAGAGTCACCATTGTGCAGCCACTCCACACATTCTATATCTCAACTACCAGCCTAGAAAAGCTCAAACAGCCATTCACAGACTCCACACGAGAAGAACTAATCTAAAAAAAGACCTCTTTATAATAAACAAAGCACCCTCAGCTCTGTTCCCCTCCTGCCAAGTGATAGAGGACATCCCACACTTTCTTTTACACTGCACATTTTACACCACACAAAGAAACACCCTCTATCACAAACTTGCCACTTTAGGAGCCCTAACATAGACCCCACAAACTATACTTAATATTACACAAAAAATACAAACAAACCCACTACATAGCCTTGGCCAACTATATAATTAGCATAGGAAAAAATTTTTGTAACCATCTCCCATACTCCTGACCAGCTCCTCCACACACCCCTTTTATACAATGAAAAGATCCATTAGGACAAAAAAGATGCATTTTGGACGCATTACTGAATATTACTTTATCATGTGTATAAACTCATATGCACACATTAACTTTTATATCAAATGGCACGCATGTACCTAACTGCTTGATGTAATACTTATACGATTGGAAAAAATTATTTTTCCTCTTCTCTTATCATTGCACTAATCTCCTACTTCTAATGAAACATCACTCAACATCTATCATTCAGCCAAATTTATTTACCACTCACACACCACATATCACTTTTGTATTCTTTGAACTGAATATACACCTGAGTTTGCACCTAAATATGACTATCCTGCTCCTCATTGTGACGTAACCACTGCCATATCCCCATCTTCATCTCCCCCTACGGTAAACAAGACTTTTCTACTATGCTTCTTCACTGGAATGTTTTGACTTCTTTTCCTCTTCAATTAAATTTTCATCCATCTAGGTTGACATCCTGCTAAGCCTAAATGAGGCTAAGGCCCCTACCCAATGCTTTACTATATTACACTTACACAACCAATGCTACCCTACCCAAACACATATAGCCCTCTCCTGCTGACAATTTTCAATGTATCTCCTTTTCACTACGCACAAACATCCCCCCACCAATTTTTATAGCCCTCTGACTAAAACTCTGGGAAGGAGGGGGGGGGGGGGGTGAGCAGAAAAAAATTATTTGCCCCCCTCGAGGGAATTAGTGATAGATATCCCCTTTCTGGTTTATTAGCACCCTATAAATACGAACTAAGGAACCCCCTAAGGGTGGGGGCGATTTTAAATTCTACGCGGTCCTTTTGCCCATATCGGCCATCACATGAAAAATACCCACAGGACGTGCATGGATTATTAATTTTGTTATTTCCCCCTTCCCTATTCTACTCCACGATAAGGCACTGATTACTGTCACTGTCATCTTTTCAACATTAGGCGGCCTGTGCCAAAAGCCCATTCGCCACCTGTAGGGTTATTAGGCACTTCACTGTGTAGGTCCCTAACTCAGTCACATATGGCATTCACTGCTCATGGATCAGATGATAATGGGTCTCCTAAACCCGCTTACAAAGTGGTCCAGATGAAAAAGGATGTTTGATCTGTAGTTACTATGTTCAACGATTATGTGTGCAGAATCTAAAGATACACCCAAATGAATTGTTATAATTTATGTGGAATTTCTTTTGATGAAATCCAAATAATTAAAAAATTCATTTTATTTCCAAATGCAGCAGGTATTAAAATACATTGATAAATTCCGAATTGGAAAAGGAATTTAACATTATGACAGTTTTTTGTTACAACAGTGTTAGTAATAATGCTACATTGTTTTTGCTTAGTAAAATCTGATATGTCTTAGGCGATTACAGTCCATCGGTACTGCAACCCGACTTCATTAAAGGTTGTCAAACACAGATGTTCTTAAGCACAATTGTTTTTACTTTTAGACAGACACGTTAAAGTAGATCAACATTACAGAAGCGAATTTGTAATCCACTTGGGCACAATACATTTACTAGATATATGGGACAGAGTGAAAGGAGCCGATTAAGATGAAATTACAGATCAAATAACTGAAACGCTCAAAGTTGAAATAAAAGGTATGCAAATTCACTCGACCGTATTACTGAACTGCCACACCACCATAGTATACTCACTAGAAAGTAAAATTATTTCAGTAATGGCTATATCCGATACTGGATTTTTCAGTTTAGAGTCCAATTATCAGAAATGCGAACTAAATAGCTGAAAGAAGTATGTAGTTTAAAGCTATAGAGACAACTTCATCTACTGGAGAGTAGCATGTTTTCAGGGCTACATATCTATAATCATGGGCGTCAGTAAGAATCTTTTCAGGGAGGGGATCAGGACACAAAAAAATACCAATATTACTGTCCAGATGGCCAATTGGTTAACGTGCTTGGCTACTGATCAAAGGGACCCGAGTTCGAGCCCCGGGTAAGGCATGGATGTTTTTCATTCTGCTGTCTCACCTTCCTTACTTCATTAAAACACCGTTCATCTTTTTAGAGCCAGATGAGAAAAATATATTTCATTGCCTGGAGTGCTGGCGTTCGTGCGCTCATAATATAAAGCTCATATCATTTATAACTTGTGTCCAAGGTACAAAAATGGTATCCAAGTACTTTCATTGAACTTTTCAATATATCCAATATTTTTATATATAAAAGAGAGAATTTGTTGTGCCTAACTTGTCCTGCAGCTGCTTGAGGAGCAGTTTTTTTTGTATTCCGAAATAATTTAGGCCCAGCCGTTCATTGATGCGTGCAGTCGCAAATACAGCAATAATGTATATATCCAGGCCTGAATCTAGGAGAGGAGGCCGTATCCCATTCCTCCTCCCGAAAATAGTAGTAATGGTAATAGAGGCAAAAAAAAACAGCTTATATATTATCTCGAGCATTTTTGAAGAAAATTTTAAAAGGCCTCTAAAACGGATGGGGCGGGGGGGTAATATGCTGCAATGGAAGTAGTTTCTTGCCCTCCCTCCCCCTTACTTTTTCCGGCTGGAAACGTTTTATCAAAAATACATGTAGAATTCATTTTTTCATATTAATAAAAACAAAACTAAATAAAAGGTATTTCGTTAAGAATATTTTTGCCACACCTGATATTATTAACACAAATCATTTTTATGGGGGGCAGCCCTTCTTGCCCATGCCCATATTTATACTATATCAAGTTGAATTTTGTGAAAATTGGTTAAGTGCAAGAAACTCACATCCACAACCCCCCTTGGCAGGCCCGGATTTCCCATTAAGCGCTTTAGGCACTAGTCTAGGGGCACCATCATTTAGATGATAAAATTTGTTAAGTAACAACAAAATGTATTTTTTTCAACTACTTGCAATTATCCATGGAGAAATATTACTATTTTTTCAAAGTATTCCCTCTCTTTCTCCTGACAATCGGAAATGTACTTTTAGAAAAAAATAGGGATACTATATTACACTATTTTACCAAATCTCTTGGGATACTTCCATCCTCTGTAAAGGGAAAACCATGTTCAAAATTCCCTAATTTTGAGAACTGTAGATTTCAGTCAAATTTATCCAAATTTCGTTTTTAGAAAATATTCATTTAATATTTAAAGAGTTATTAAAGCTGAAATATTTGATAACAGATGCTGCTGTTACGATTGTCCTTAGCACTGTTTCAAAATTTATGTAAAGTGGAAAACATCACCCAAACTTCTAAAATATAATTTCAGTAAATAGTTTTTGCAATTTTAAATTAAATTCTTACCAATAGCAACACTGATGCCAAATGTTTCAGTTTCCAGAATTATTTAAATGGGAGACAAATATTGCTCAAATCTAGATTTGGAGTTTTTAGATTTTTCATTTCGTATGACATTTTGTTACAAAATGCTTAATGAAAAGTTAGACTTTGAACGGTTTTCTATTCACACAACATAAAAATGTATCAATGCTTTTGATAATTTAGAGTAATTTGTTTATTTCCAGAGAGGTATATAACCATAGCATATTGCACGTTATATGCTATGTATAAGTTAATTTATTATAGTAACTTTACTATTTGTTAAAATTATTACATTCGTTTCTCAGTGACATTACTTTCTTTCTTGGTTATTAAAGCAATATATATATTTTATATTTCACATAAGGGCACACTACCACTTCGTGTTCTTGGGCCACTTGAGGTGTCAATGCGACCCTGCCCAGTGGTCAACTAATTTTAATGTTGTCAATTCAATCATTTTTCGACTTTTTTAAAAATTGATGTAACTACGATTTCATTTTTTTTCCCAAAGAAAATTAGACTCTTCAATACAAAGGGCACAAGATAACGAAGCTTATCCAGATCATTTTGATTTTTCATAAAACAAACTCTTATACAGGTACATGCCATATATATATCAAAAGGCTTAGTAGTTAGATTTGCTAATAACTACACCATGTAGATTTAAAAATCGTCGTGGGAGGTGTACAATATCGTAATGGCTCAGGTTGAGACTGCAACTGTCAGGTGTACATGTTCTTAATCCTTCATTGATGGCATGGTTATCTGTGATCCACTTTCACGCTTTTGTACATTCAATTGCTAATGAAGTAGAAAAAATACGTTGGGATAACTGAACTCGTTATTTTTATTAGATCGAATATATTTTTTTCGGAATACGCATTTCTTGAAAGTATTGAAACAAGGTTCTAAAAATTCTAGGATACTAGAAATTTTATTGTGGCGACTAATTTTTTAGCTTTCTTCATTACACTTTTGATAAATAAAACCTCTCCCACGAGTTCTTACACTGCTAACCCATCAGGTCCAAGAAATTTATTGGCTCTAAATTTTGTATCCGGCTCCTTCCTAGCTTCAGATATTTTTCAAGCCCTGCATTAAAATATATATAGATACGGATATTGCTTTTCAAAATTCGTAATACAAAATTGCTCTCTATAGGGACGTTTTAACTCTTTTTTCCTTATGCCAAAATAGTAATTAAAATTCCAAAATATGGAAAAAACATTCTATGGTTGGCACTTGGATATTTTTACTGTAACATCTCATTTTTGCGAAACATTTCTAAGTTTAATATTTTACTTCTTCATGTTTGATGCATGGAACTATTTTTCAGTTGGTAAAATGATCATTTTAGTTAAAGTTTATAACTGAAATAAATTACACAACCAAATGCATCTGACTAAACTGTGTAAAACATTTCAATAGGACTTTAATTTTTAACCTGTGCTTTACTTCTACACTGCATAATTTGTTTTAAATGCCAATGGCAATCATTATGGAATATTAGAGAGGAACTGCGATGAATCAGGTATCGAATATCGACTACTAGCTTGAAATTCTACTACATAGTACCAGCCAATAGCAAACAAGCCTATTGGGCAATATTATTCTCAAAGGAGATTATTATCTAGCAGATAACATAGATTTTTTTTGCTATCCGAATTTGAAGGAAAGTAAACAGCTGACGATATTAAAATATATAATTGTTTTCATTAACTGGGATGAACGATAGATTTCTATCCTTCACACATTTACTATAAAATATATTTACGATAGCCTAGCAGTGATTAAAGACAAATATGCATTGAGGTTCTCCCTTGAAATGAATCGATTTGTCACGGGTTGTTATACTTTTAATATTGCACAAATTTCCACTTTGAATCGTAATTATACATATGTGCCCACTTACAATTTTTACAAAATACTTCCCCAGAATCATTTTACTTTGATAAATATATATTTGGAGGGAAGGGGGGTTTTCCTTCTGTATTACCGAAGCCCTTATAATCTAATCACTAAATCAAACAAAATGCGATTTCTGAATCATGGAGGAAAACAAATTTCGTTTTTTCACTCTTTCCCACGTTAATGCTACATAATTCAGTAACCTTTTTAGAAACATTAATTACATTATAAAGATTATAAACATTTAAAGTTAAATACTGTCAATTATGACAACACACACCAGTGGCATAACTTCAAGTTTAAGGCCCAGCCCAAAATTAAGATAAAAAAGCAAACATAAAAATTGGCACACTCATTACCGTTTTTATTACCAATTTACTTACTACATACAATTTTGGGCCCTCCTGCACTTGCCTGCTTATACCTAGTAGTTATACCACTGCATACAACTACATCACAAACACAAAACTTACAGCCTTTATCTATTTCATTACTGGTTTTGCAATATAAATACATAGTTATTTTGGCACTCGAATTAGGAGTTTACAACTATCTTAAAATAGAAATATTCGGCCTAAAAATATGTCACCCTTGTCAGGATTGTCGACAAAAATACTTGAGACATATAGCAAGCCAAAAGTTAGAACACACTTTATAGAAAAAATGGTGCACTTCATTTGGATATTAGTTTCAGATAAGGGTAAAGTTATTTTGGACTTCATAAACAACAAAAATTCTAAAAACATGTTCGAAAAATTCTGAAAGACAGGCAGAATTAAAGCAAAATGTAATTTGCAATGTAATACTAATATAAAACACTCTTATAAGTAACTGAATTTCTCAATTTCATAAACAATTTATTGTGCACCTACTTAAAATGTGACGAGGTAGCAACATATATTATTTAGAATAATGATAGCAATATAGTGTATTAATGGTGAAACAGTAAATAATTAAATGCAAAGAAGTGATATAGTTTAAAAACCACTGTTTTGGACAAGTTACTATTATACAACACATTACTGTATTTACCACTTACTACTGAAAAAAGATAAGACTTTTTATACATTGCAAACGTATTATTGCACTGCATATCAAAGGCAAAAGTTTTATAATAATGTTAAAGGATTTCTGGTGAGCACACATTCTTTTGAAGGCACAATAAAAATCTATTCACTGGAAAGTTGTCACTTACTAATAAAAAACCGATCCCCCCCCCCCTTTTACAATCCTACTTAAATAGCAAAGCATTTAAAACTGTTGCATAAAAAGCTTTCATTGCTTTTTATTCAGTTTAACACTTTTTTTAGAATTTTAATAGTAAACCATGGTAACTTTTGACACCCAAATATGTAGCAAATATTATTCCATTAAAGATGCTTAAAAATCATTAGAAGAATTTTTGTTCACCAAGTTTAATAGTGAATTGCAATAGTTTTAACTTTGTATCATTCACTGTGATAAGCAATGCATTTCGATATGAAGCTGAGGAATATTTTTTTTCTGAAAAAGACAGCAGCCAGTGGAATGTTGACCCTCCTATCTCCAGATATGTGGGATATCTTGAAGGGCCTGTGCGCAAAAGTAATGTCTGACCCCCTACTCCCCGTACATTCCTGAAACAGTGTAGTAGGAAACTAATTTTGAAGTGAATCTGAGCAGTTTGTGCATTCCAGGGTGTTGGCTGAAACCAGTAAGCAGATTTCAGAACAGAACAACAAATGGTAAGCCAAGCCAATGAAGCAGGCCCGTAGTCTGCAACTCATTATAAAAGAACTTGTGGCTCAAAAAACAAATAATCAATATACTAATTTCTTCCAATTTTTTGACCAAACATTTTTAGGTGCTTAACTATATTTTACCAAATAACAGTACTCATTAAAATGTTTTTTCATCAAGATATTTTCTTGATTCTTTAAAAATAGTTTCCTCACCAATTTATTACTCATAAATTAAACAAATCCCTTAACATTGTATACAAGTTGGTTGGTTGTTTAGGGTTTTCGCTGTATACAAGTAAAACATAACAGAAAGTTATGCTATGTTTTATTTAAAGGCAGTGTTATATCGTTTTATTAAATTTATGACCTGTACACTGTGATTTCATTATATTAAAATTCATTCCTCATTAGAAATGTGTTTTCGTTTTTTGGGTAGAGGATCTTTTCTGTGGCCCATTAAGAATGTTTTTTTTCCTAGTGGCATTTACAAGTTCAAGCAAAGATGCCAACACGACCTAAGAAAAATTCACTATAGGTTTAATTTGATGCTGAAAAATAATCTGCGAGTGCCTGTGAAAAGAATTCTACATGCATATTAAATAAAAAATAAATACCCCCTGAAGCAGCTGCTTGCCACAGAGGTCTGACAGGAGTCTGTCAGTTTATATGCCATAGTAGAAGATCTGAGAGGATGGCAGGACAGCAGAAAAACGACACACATCCATGCCTTACCCGGGGCTTGAACCCGGTCCCATTAGATCAATAGCTAAGCGTGCTAACCACTCGGCCACGGGATGACTACATGCATATGCACATGATGAAATAGTGAAAGGTTCTACACTATGTGCCACCTAGTATTCATGGGCCAGGGTGCACTGTACCTCTTGTCCATATGGAGGATATAGTCCTAGTATATATGCAGCATTTATATCAGGAAATGAAAAAGTTTGGAACCCACAAACTTGCTCATTTTGTAATTGATTAATCAGTTTTTGGGGTCTCTATTCTTAAATAATACGACACTAGTATATCACATTTTGTTATCTGAGGTCAATAACCTGGCCAGGATTTTTGAAGGAAGTAAATGTTGAACAATTTTGTTGATGCAAAGTAATAAACTAATGCTTTCTTAAAAATAAAATTCCTCCAGATAGGATGGGGAAGTCAAACCTACTTTGGTTGTAAGCGCTGTCCAATGATGCTATTTTACTCCTTTAATATCTCCTTTTCCAAATATAAGCACATCTCAGTTTATGAACTGGATGTGTTCCTGAAAACTTGCATACTTAAAGAATTTTTCCCCCATAGGGAATAACATAATCGGCGGTGATGCATTTATATACTTATATAAACATACAGTCTCAAACAAAAATACGAGTATTTCCACTTTATTGAAAATGGGAAGCTTTCAAAATTCTATAACTTCTAAGTTTTTTTATGGAAGAAAAAACTTGATGACAAATAAAGATCTGAATTAGTCTAAATTTTTATTTTCGACAATTATTCATTCACTATTTGTTACAAAATTTGAATATTTAACGAAAGTTAATTGACATAAATATTATTCCAAGACATTTATATTTTAAAATAATGATATATTTTAATTAATCATTTTTTTTTTGTTTCTTCAGTTGAAAGGTATGAAGTCACTTCTCAATATCGATATCAAATTTAGACGGAAAACTGTCTTGAGCTGGATGGGATATGAAACCAAGACCTCTTGATAACATGTTGGGTGCTCTGACCACTGAGGTACCAACAAGATTTCCTTTATTTAGTGATATGAACTATTTTACCTTCAGTACACACAGTACACAATTCAAATATCTGTGTCACTTGGTGATGTCTTCTCGCTTACAAACAGCATCATGAAGATATATTTCTTTTATTACGTAACTGAGTCTACTCTTAACATACATTGTCATTTCCTTCATAATGCTGTTTGTACGCAGAGAAGAAACTACTTTCAAATGACACTATCTGAATTGTGAATTGCATGCAGAATAGCTTATATCACTAAATAGCAGAGATCTTGATGGTCAGATCACTTTATCAGAAGGTAATGGGTGCATATCCCACTTAGCTCAAGACATTTGCAAGAAATTTTTCCTCTAAATTTGATATCAATGTTAAGAGTGAGTTTATATCTTGTATATTTTAGAAGTTTATATAAATAATTCTACAAACATATGCCAATTTTGTATAAGTTTTTGAGGACTGGCATTGCTGCTGTTAAATATTACAGCTTCCTTAACTTTTCACTATTTTGACTTGAGGTAGACCTTTACCTTCAGCCACACTTCCCCACAAAAGCTGATTTTAGAAGTTTTAGGGCTTCAAAGCTTCCAGTTGGTATGACATGGAAATCCTTTAATAACTTAGTAGAACTTTACGTACACAGTTATATACCATTTCCTCTGTTTTCTCCCAAAGCACAGTATATCTATGCTTTGCATATATAATCAAATATCGTGCAATTTTTTAATAAAAAAAAACTGTGAAATAAAACATTTTAAGTTCATTTGTTTGCACAAATATACTAGTGCATTATAGCAAGATATGCAGTCTAAACCAAGGTTTGGTATAAGTTTGTTGAGTACCTTATAGAAAGCGTATGCATATTGGGTGACTTTGTGGTATACTTGTCATATTCTGGCTGGACCCACATGCCAGAATTTGATTACAATTTTTGCCAAATTACATAAAAACATTCTGATTAAAAAAAAACTCCTAAATAAAGAAAAAATCAAAATGGGCAAAACAAATTTTGACCTGACTGTGTAAATAATAAAAAAAAAATACCCTCTCAAGCAGTTGCTTGCCACAGAGGCCTGACAGGAGCCTGTCAGTTTATACACCACAGTAGAAGGTCTAAAGCATTAGAATTTAGAACAATAATGGGCCATAAGGTATGCTAAGTGCATAATTCTTTTAGCACAAAGGTTCAGGTCATTGTACTGATTAACACAATCTTGATCCAATGGCACTTAGTTTTCTTAAAATAAAACTTGTAGAACATTTTTTTCTTTTGCAGCAATCTGAGATACCTATAGTCAGTGTTGTAGAATTAACTCAGTACCTGAGGCAAAGATCTCATTAGAACACCCTTAGGTCTCAAGAATGCATTCAGACACTGCTTTATACACAAAAATACATTAGTAACTCTGGTAACAGTTTACAACTTGTGAGGCACCTAAGTAGTTGCTTTGTCTGCCCACCCCTTACCACTGTCCCTATGATGCAGTCTATGCCAGTCAACACTTGATGAAGTCAGTTTTGCTCAAGGTTGACTAATGATCACTTAATTGGTTCTTGCATAATTCAGTGACAAATTTGGTGTTGACATCTGAATTCTGTTACTAAAATTTAGGCACATCCACCAAAATGCAGCACACTGACAGATCAACACTTTATTTACTTGTCTTTCTGCTGAGGTATCCCACCATCCACATGCATCTTTTCTATGGTATTATTAAACTAACAGGCCCCTGTCAGACTTCTGTGGCAAGCAGATGCTTAAGGATTAATTATTTTTATTATCATTATTTACTACAATACTGTATTAGATTCCTGCTAAAAACATTATATATATATATGTTTAAATATGCAGAAACAGAAGATATCTGTTCCTTCCCCCCCCCCCCCCTTTGTGAACATTTAATTATATGCCCTCACCAAATTCACAACTCTCACACTCTCAACACTACTTTTCAGTTATTGTCTGAATGCAGCCCATGGCCTCACCTCTCTAAGTTGACTCAAACTGCCATTAGTGAAGGGTTGCCAGACATTGCTTTTGCACATTGTGGGTAGTGATAGGGCAATGGGGAAAATTAGTGTTTAAAAACAGTGAGATTAAATTAAGAAAAAAAAAACAGCTGTTCAGTAATGACCCTTCCCCAAACTTTTCTGAGCCAGATCCTTGTAACCTGGCCATTTAATCCATTGTCCACAAAAAGAGCAATTCAGAGGTAAAATGACCCAATCTAACATAACCAGGTTTTCTGCAGTGGAGGTTTCCTTAATATTTTTGAAAAGTGAGAAAAATTTCATTAACATTTTTGCTAATGTAAATTGCTGAAATAATAAGCTAATAAAGAAAAATATTTCCAAGGGGATTTTCAACCCTCAATCCCTCATCCCTGCTACACTACTGGTTGATAAGTAAATTACTAACTGTAATTAGACAATAATATCACATTCATCCCCATTAAGAGTAAGAGTTGGGTTGTTTTACCTCTGAGCGGCACTTTTTTGCAGACCATGGGCTAAATGGCCAGGTCACATGGACCCCGAAGGCTCAGAGAAGGTCGGGGGAGGGGACCCACTGGAACAGCTGTTGGGAGACAGATGGTAGCCTCCCGTCAAGGCCATCCAGTGTGTTCTTTAATGTGCACAGGGTATGGCTCTCCCGCACATGGGGCCACGGCCTAACGTCCCATCCGACGGACGGCGGCCTTTCCAAGCCCATTGGTGTCCCCTACTGACCGTGGGCAGGGCGGGGATATTTTGCGGAGATAAATCTCAACGCTGACCCAGCTGGGACTCGAACCTGGGAACTACAGATTACAAGCCTGGCGCGCTACCGACTGAGCCACCCCCGCCCCCTTAAGAGTAAGAAGAATTAAGATTATGCTTATTGCGATAAGGTGCATTTTCACCTGAAATTGGCTTGAAGAAGGTACTCTTGGTACTAACTGCTCTTGCAAAAGATGGCATGAAAGGCTCAGTAACTTGCATGATGGCATTTAGACTGACAGAACCCAACTCATTGGAAGCAGTGCTTAGCAAGATCGTTGTCCAATAGGTACCTCTCATTATGGACAATACAGAATAGCATACATTGATGTATGCATAAGGCAACATATTTCATCTCTTACTCTCCAGATATTATGCCAGACTTTATGAACTTTCAATGATCTGGTAATCATAATGGAACATAAATGTGTGAAATATATTGCCATAGGCATATACTATCCATGCTGGAATTTGTCAGTGTAACAATGATCCTGCTAATGACTGTGCTTTTAATATGCTGAGATCTGCTAGTATAACAGCCATCACATAGGCTACTGAGCTTTCATATTATGTGAAAAAACCAGCTACTATGAGAGGTTTAAACAAGCTAACTTTTCAACTAAACTTCTGCATAATAATCTAATCTTATTTACACTAACTTTAATTCTTTTAACATTATCGCCTAATTGCAGTTAGTATATAAAGAATAGTGTCAAGGCAGGCTCAAGCTGGTATGTGAGGTAAACACTGCATCAGGGCACTTTCTCCAAAAAGGCACCTTTAACAACATGATGCTTGTAAAATATCTGAAAAAAGGTACTGAGAATTGACTTTGCATTGGGGTGGGGGGTGAAGCACAAGCATATCTTGTTTGACCTGGTCGTGGTGTCAACTATCATTGGAGCACTTCTGTTGGCAATACCTTGCAATACTACTTATTGATATGCAACTGAAATACCATTTAAAAACTTTTTATATTATTATCTGTACACCACTAAGAAAAAAAGATTAACAATGTTGACCTAAAAATTAATTGATTAAACTGAACTCATTCCTGTGGCTGCTTTCAAGGATGTGTATATTAGAATTAAATTTTTGCAATTTTTGTAATTTGATATGCCAGGAATACCAAAATGGCAGTTTGTAAAAGAAATTTTGTGACTAATAATGAATGTATGGAAAATGTAAAAAAAAAAGAAAACATATTTGTTTTTGAAAGATATTTAAAAAAAATTATATAAATGAAATTGCTTATATACTTTTTCACCTTCATCATAATCTAAGATTTTTTATGTGGCCCATGCTTTAGTTTTTTGCTATCTTTATCTCCTACCCACAAAAAGCCTGATATTCAAAAAAATTAATCACAAAAAATGTGGTATTGACTAGAAACGCCTGAAATAATTTGCTAAAAAACTTGTCTCGCTCAGGATGAAACCAAATTTTTTTCAGCAAATTATTTCGTGTTTCTTATCAACAGGGCATTTCCTGTGAGACTCTATTACTGAATTACTTATATAATGCTGTGAGAGCATGAGCGACAAATATTACTTCCAAATTAAAACAATTTTGCCTGCTTCAAAATGCAACCGAGCAGCCTACTTTACACTGTTAATTTTAACTTTTTACTTGAATTTCCATTTAAAGCAAAGAATAATTTAAACAATAGCAATTTTCATTTTTTGCCATTTTCATATTTATATATGAAGTGAAATACCTTATAAACATTAGTTATTCATAGAGCCAAATATCCTAGAGACACAAAAAAGCCTCACATGTGGGATAAATCATCAGAAAATAAAATTTTGAGCATTTAATATGAACTAATTGCTTACATATTTATAAAGTGGAAAGCTGTAAGAACTCTAAATATTTAATATAAGATATATATATAAGATATCCAACAAGGAATAAGATCTATTTTAGATCTCTAAAACATTTCTTTAATAGTATGCTTTTTCCTTTCATAAGTAGTTTTAGATACTACAGAATTTTGAATTTAGATATTGACTGACAGAACATGGAAGATAACCTGTAAAAGTCCCTTTCTAAACTGAAAAAACAAAAAGATCAAACCTTTACAGTTTAGCAGTCCATGGTGATGGCTACTTGCAGTAGCCATCACCATACGTATATATGATGTTAATTGTATCACATATGGAAGTCATATAAGACTGGAGGCATAATCTAGATAAAATATGAGTTAAGTACAGTAACAGATGAAAAACCCAGATGAGTATAACAAAGATACAGTGTAATCATGGAGAGTCATTTAACAAAAACTATTTGATACTATAATGTTCACTCAATAAGTAGAACATCTTATGAACAGTTCTTATATGCCTTCATTGTGTTAAAATTGACACTGTACATCCCTGATCAGATAGCTGAAAATAGTTGAGGTAAACCACTAGTCATGAAAGGTTTGAACATTTGCATCATCATCTTGCAAAGTTACTTCTATTCATAGGCATCAGCAAGAATTATTTAGGGAGGGAAGGAGGGTTTTTCTTTTTTGCAGAAAAGAGTCGAAGTTGAAATAGTTAAAATTGTGTCTGTAGTATGAAAGAGAGAAGACATATTTTTATGATACAGATTATAGTTATTTTTATTTGTATATAATTGAAAAATGTTCCCAACTAACTTATATTTAATGATTAAAATGAAACTTTGAAATCTACACAAATCCAGGGACAAAAATGCCCTGCTTGTCCTGGTTGACACCCATGCTTCCATTGAGTAGTCACAAAACTGAACTTCATTCATATTTTCATAACAAAGAAGTGCTCATTTTATGTGTATGAATAGGTCAACTTTGTATATGAATAAGTCATCATATATTACTTTCAATAATAATTTAACCAATACTGAAGAAATTATACAAAATACTACTACGAAAGAAGAAATTGTACAAGTGCAACAATGAAATTTGGCATTAGAGTTATGCTCTAAATACTGATTTGTGTCAACTGTTTTCCCAAGTGAATCAATTTTTTTTTAGTTCTAAATGTTAAAATGCTATTTAGAAGGGCAAATACAGTCTGCAAGTAAGCAGAGTATTAACAAGTTATCTTGCAATTAAGGGAGTGTAGAATCACCTTTATGATCTGATATCAAGCAAACTGAATCCATGCCAATTATTTTCACACCTGGGCAGAGTGGTTAGTGTGCTTGGCTACTGATCTAAGGGACCTGGGTTCAAGCTCCGGGTAAGGCATGGATGTATGTGTCATTTTTCTGCCGAGGTCCCGCCATCCCCTCAGACCTTCTACTGTGGCATATAAACTGACAGACTCCTGTCAGACCTCTGTGGCAAACAACTGTTTGAGGAGGTATTTATTTTTTTTTTATTTTTAATCATTCAAAATAGTGTATATTGCTTATTCCAACTTTAATAATATTTTTTTTTACCAGCTCCAGAAAAAAAATGTTAAACTTGAACTAAAAGCTACACTTACAAATAAAAAAATAAACTAAATTATAAAGTATCTGATTTAGCTCTTTAGGAGATTACATAAATTATAAATTCAATATTAGACTCAACTCTAGAAAAATGAAACATTCAAAATTTTCAAACCATACATTAATTTTTGTTCTTTAATGTTGCAAACTTATTGCTACTTGAACACAATTTAATTTTAAAAAGAAAAAAATACACAATCTTTCTTGTAGACATTATTCAAATGTTGTATTTTAGGTTATACACTGATTTGAAATATATGTACATTAATAAAAAATACACAAGGTTCTGGAAAGGTTACAAAAATATAGAAAATGAGTAAATAATTCATCAAATTTGTTGACCCAAGTACATGGAAACTTTATGTATCTTAAATTTTCACAATGGAACTTGAAATTAAGGTTCCACTTAAAAAACTAACACAATGATTAAAATTACAGAGAAAGAAGAAAATTGCCAGGATGAATATTTTCAGTTATTATGATGAAATTGAGGATCAAAAACAGTTTGGGCTCCAAATGCTACTACTGACACAAATACTTGTAAAGTGTTCCAAGATAAACCACAGTATGAAAGTATTATGCCTTATCATTGAATCTTGAATATATGGCATACATCCATCATATTACCGTTGATATTTGCTTTCTTCACAATGTTTTGTGACCATTAAACTGCCATTTTATTGCTATAATTAATATCACATATCACTATCTGTGCTTTCCATACTGTCATTCCTTGGTCACATAGTTGAAAACTCAACATCAGAAATTTCCTCAGTTAGAGAATTTAGTAAGGAGAGAACTTATTTCTCTCTGTTTTCTTGGCACCACTATAAGCAGCAGAGGCACGAAGTTTAGTTGTGAGGTTTTTGACCTGAAAATTTTTTAATTCTGCGGCAAAGAGTGCAGAGGAAGGATTAGAAACTGCAGCAGCTGCAACAGCTGCAGGTGTGAGACCAAGAGCTAAGGGTGTCGCCTTAACCAGCTGGCTGAGGGAAATGGCCAGAGGACTTGGGGTAGTAGACAGGGTCGATGTCAAGTTGGCAGAGGTCATTGAATGTGATGAGGCAGGGTTCGAGGTCAGGTCTAGGGTCATGTTCTTATGGCGTTCCATGCTACAGACGTGGACAAAAAAGAAAAATAAGGATTAGAATAAACAGACAAAAAATGGGGTTTGTTCAGCTGAGCAAAAAAAATTAAAAACAATGATTTAACATATTAAACATAGGCAGTAGGTTAGGAACATAATGAAAAGCCACACATAAAAAAATGCAAAACTTATTAAACAGCAAAAACAAGACTGTTATGTTCTGCATTTACCTGTAAAGGCTGAAGTTTTATTATACTTCATATGCAATTTTCCAAATTATTAAAATGCTAAATGAATAAAAGTTTAACAAAGCACTGTTGAAAGAAAAATGGAAGCCAAACCATAAAAAAAGTACAGCAATGTTAAAAAGGCTAAGCATGAATATTTGGTTTGAAAATATGATCTGTTTATTTCCAATTTCTATGAAATAAACCCTTTCTTTGATATGGATTAATGAGTGTGTTATGTCAACTAAGGTGCATTGTTTTCTTTCAAATTTTAGTGCTATACTCAGGAAAGGAATTAAATATAGGTATTATGTAGAATGTTTGGTAATATTACAATCCCTAGTTGCTTCAGGTATCTATATAACATTGAAGATGCATTTAATACTTTTCTTGAAATTAAGACAATGATTTGTCAACCTAAACAATGACAATTGTTTAGGCAAAGTACAGAGCATTAGGAATGTTTTTTTTTCATAACTTCACTGTAAATACATACAACACTAAAAATAAAATGCATTTGCTTTACTTGTGAATTAAAAAAAATAAACAATCAGTGTCATAGAAAAAAACTTAGGAAAAGTGAAGATATCAAAATTAAAAAGTTACTATGAACATTTCAGTCAGTGTTGAGTAATTAATAATTAGCAATATATTAACTATAACAATGTTCACTAGCTTATCTCAAATGCCACCCACTCCTCAGACACTAAAGGTTTAGCAACTGAAAGAAGCCTGTCAGGATAAATGGTATAGCAATTATTAACAGATACATGTATTTAACCTAGATGTCAGCTACAGCAACCAATACAATACAGTTGTGCTACTAAGTTCAGTAAAATGCTTTTTCAAGTAATAGCACTGAACTGTATTGTCATTCTTGTACTTGTGACAGTTCTCTAAAATCATTCTATCTTGTCTGGCATGCAAATGTCAGATTTGGTTTAGACTAACTAATGGCATAGATCTACTATGTCCAGATGTCCATAACCTTTTTGAAAGGAGAGCACCAAGACATACAAAGGGGGACATCAATAGACCCAAGGAAAACTTGGCAAGCACCAAGTAGTACAAAGACAGCTATGGGAATCATCAACTATTTCTGACAACTCTCCCAACCAACTAAAAGTAGAAGAGTTGCATTGTTTTTCAGTTTAGCTGTTTATTCTAGTGATTATCAACTGTGATACTGCAACATTTTAAGCATTTTTAAACAGTGTTTTAGAAATGTTAAATGTAAACTATGTTGTTTTAATAAACTATAAAATTTTTTTTTACTTGTTGTAAGAAAATTTCTTCTAAAAAGCTTTTAGCACCAAATATAGCACCACTGGTAACAGCAGATGAAATTTTGCCTTATGATCATACTTGTAAGCACTAATAAAGAATGAACAGGTGAAGCCTTTTAACATATATCTGGACTAGACCATTATTAATATTACTGAACTATACCATAGCCAACAGAGGCTATCATCAGTGCCACAACATATTCTTTATTCTAGTAAAATTTTTATTTCACTAAAATACTGAAATTTAAACAATTTTATATTATTTTCCAAGTTAAAGGAAAAAGTTGCTGCTTCTGTTATACTAGTCTGAATTACAAATATAAAAACAGCAATTTACAATAGCTGTTTTCCCACCTCTTCGTGACATACATTGGCAATATTTTGTCAGTGGTAGACAATTTAGCCCAATTAAAAGA
Source organism: Ryuthela nishihirai (assembly GCA_038380435.1). Taxonomy (NCBI): domain Eukaryota; kingdom Metazoa; phylum Arthropoda; class Arachnida; order Araneae; family Heptathelidae; genus Ryuthela; species Ryuthela nishihirai. The sequence continues at coordinate 89,106,756 of JAWZYU010000003.1, read as the reverse complement.
CAAATTTAAGTCATTTTAGCAAGTGAGTAACTTTGATAACTTGGAGCTTATTGGTAATAGCAGTCACATGAATAGAGATTGAAAAATAAGAACCTGCATTTGATGTAAAAGAATAACAGCCTTGTAGAAACATATATGTAAAGGATAAGATAAGCAAACAACGAGTTCCTAAAAAAACAAATTTATTGTTTTGGTAACACACTTCTTTCTTATCAGATGACAGTGCTAAATAACATGTGAACAAAATATAAACTATAGACAAATGATAGTAGACCAAATGGCAGGCCAATGCATGACAATAAAATATTCAAATACAAAATTCATATGCCCAATGAATAAGACTTGTGTCTTCAGATTAATTTTCATTTGTTGAATTACACATTGCCCGATTTAATTAAAATATATTTTATTATTCAATAAAATGAACTTATGAATGCATCGTGTTTTTTTTTTTTATCAAAAATCAATAATTAGTCATTCTTATCCTTGTAATTACCAACTGAACAAATAATGGTATTTACTAACTAAATAAAATAGTCACTTTCAATTCACTGATATTTCAGTAGTTTAACACTTTATGTTCATCACATTAATTTTTTTCCCATCTTCAATTTCTAAACTAACAAAGACCACATTTAAAAATATACTTATTTAGATGTTATGACATATGGTCTATTTGATTTTTTTTTTCATGACATATACTTTTTGCATACATGTCCCTGTGTGCAACTTCTGACTTCATTGACAGGATAACAAAATCAAGAAAGATAAACAAACACGACAAAATCAACATGAGAAATAACACCAGTGTTTCAAAATGTACACATAGTTGTGCATGAAAAGCACTTCATGTCAACAAACGTTAAAAAACTCTCACTTATGAGGGGCATTCAGAAAGTTCTTGACAAGAATCTGCTGAACAAAAATCATTGCACTTACCTCAATAAAACTTTTACTCTCCTTCAAAGTACTCCCAGCTTCTATGCAAGGTTGAAAATGTCTATGCTAATTCTGGAATGCTTGGTGGTACTCCTGTTGGGCAATACTATGCAACTCTGAATGAACACAGGCTTCCCAGCAAATTCCTTTTTAATTTTTGGAAACAACCAAAAATTGCAAAGATTGGGTAAATATGAAGGATGGGGTAGCAGTTTGATTTTTCCTTGCTCCAGATAAGGCCATATATTGCCAGATTTTGTGAGCATTGGCATTGTCATGAAGGAGGAGAACCCTTGATATGCCTGTTGGTGGGCACTGCTTCTTCATCTCCTTAACCATTTTGGGCAAAATAATGTTGATGTACTATTGGCCATTTATAGACATTTTTTCAGATAAAGGCATCCAATGTTACCATTCCTTGGGATTTGAAAAAAATTGTGAACATCCTCTTCCTTAAGCAAAAGTCTTGTCAGAGGATTTGGGGATGCAGTTCATCTTCTGCAACCCAAAATTAATAGTTGATCTTTCTGGGGGTTGTATAGTAATAAAACCATGTCTCATCAGAAAACTATGTCTGTTAACTGTTTGGGGTCACTAGGTTCAAACATTGATAGCATCTCCTTGCATGAGGAGGGGTGGGGGTGGCTCAGTCAGTAGTGCACCAGACTTGTAATCTGCAGTTCCTAAGTTCGAGTTTCAGCTGGGCCAGCATTGATATTTATCTCTGCAGAACTTTCCACACTGCACATGGTCAGTAGGGGACACTGATGGGCTTACAAAGACTACCATCTGTCAGATGGGATGTTAACCCATGTCCTCGTGAGAGAGCCATACCCTGTACACACTGGATGGCCTTGATGGGAGGCTCCCACCTGTTTCCCAACAGCTGTCCAGTGGGTCTCCTCCCCCAGCCCTTTTTTTCTGCTCTGTCAGTTTATGGGGTACCCATTTGGCACATATCTTTTGGAACTTTAAATGTCAATGAATAATTGTTTCCACACTGCCAATCAATACACTGAAATCTATACTTATTTCCTGAATGGTGATGTGGGGTTTTCCTTAATAAGTTCACAAACAGCAGCGATGGTTCTCTTGCTCAAAGTCTCGTTCAGTCTTCCTGCACAAAGGAGGTTTTAGAAGCTTTTATCCTTCTCTTAATTTGGGCATTCATCCTGTAACTGTGTCATATGAACATACATGATCCCCATATACTTGTGATAAATGGTGTTTTTTTTTGCATCATCCCCAAGTTGCATACTTGTGAAAATGTAAAATCTTTCTCCATCTTTAGTAGGTTTCATAGCAACAATACACAGATTTTGCAGACCGAATTAAGTAATGATAAGTTTAGGCAAGCCTTCAAACAAATCATAGCTCATTAACTTCAGAGTAATGACTGCAAATCTAGACACATGCCAAGAACTTTTTGAATGCCCTCTGTAATACCAAATGCCAAAATAGTGTGACTTTAAAATATTTCATTTTATTTCTGTGAGCTAGTGGAATCTTCTACTGATAATTTTCTAGATTTCCCAGGTGCTTTTGTCACCCTAAGTTGCATTACTTCTTTAGGTACATAGAGGAGATAACATCAAGAGTGCATTTGGTTACAAAAAACTTTCGTATACAACCTCAAAACTCTTTCAAATTTTGTTTTGTTTTTATATTAACAGATATCAGTTGTATTGTGCATGAAGGGCTCCCTTTCTTAGTTCCTGAAAATAAATTTGTGTATTCCATACTTAAATTTTTCAATTTAAACATTGAAGTTAAAAAAAAAACCACCAATGTAATGCAGTCAAATAAAGTTCAGTCATTCAAAAATTGTTAAATAAAGAATTATAAATATTTGGTTTGATTTACAAACTGTCACAGCTATTAGAAAAAGTTTCAAAAACTCAAAATTGTGTACAAATGATTCAGCTTTTGGGTAGCTTGATTATTATCTTTTTTCTTTTAATTGTATGCTTTTGGTTTGTTCTACCTGCTACGAAACTGTCAGATATATTCTATTTTACACTTTCCTGCTACTTTTAGTCATTTGTTAGATTGCCTAGTCATTAAACATTGTATAGATCAAGAGTGGCTAACCTGTGACATGCCACCAAATCTTTCTGCTCTTCCAAATTCGATTAGCCCTGGTAGCTTATGGATCTGCCCCTGAGTGACATGCACCACATTTTGTGACACTGCCTACTGTGCTTCAGATGGTAGCAGGTAGCACAATTTCCAACATTATATTTGGCATATTAAAGGAAAAGGTTAGCTATCCTTGCTGTAGACTGAGTGGATTTCATACTTTGCCCATAACACATATAAATATGCACGAAAAAATAAAAATTTATTCAAATATTAAATGAAATAAAAATATATATTGCAGTTACTTGGCTACTGATTAAGGAGACCTGCTTTTGAGCCCCAGGAAAGCCATGGATGTTGTTGGTGTTTTTCTGCTGAGGCCCCACAGTCTTCACAGACGTGCCATGGCATATAAACTGACAGGCTCCTGTCAGACCTCTGTAGCAAACAGCTGCTTAGGGAGGTATTTATTTTACTTATTTATTATTATTTTCATGCAAAAAGTTGCAGAAAAAAAATTAAAAAATTATTTTGAATCATAATTTATAAAAAATAGTGTAATTTTCATGGACACAGAGTTTATTGGTTTACTATAATTGAAAAGATTACAGACAGAATAAAGTATAAACTTAAAACATTATATTGACCGAATTCTCAATGGAACATTGGTGTTTATTTAATTGTTTAAAAAGACAAATTATAACAAGAAAAGAAATGCAAAATTTGCAATTTAAAAAAAAAGATCTTATGTGATTTACTGGTAACTTAGAAGAATATATTTGTTTCTACTAGCATATTTCTGTATACTTGAATGCAAAAGCATGACAAAGTTTTGCAATAATAAGATTTGGCAAAAGGCAACTATAGATAAAGTAATGATCTAAATCAAATTTATGTAGCTTTAGATTTTGAAAATTAATCTTTCTTCATTTTTAAGTTTTATAGAAATTGGAAATTATTGCACTATTTTAAAAACATTGGGATTTTAGTAAATTCTTTTATCAATAAATGGTATTGTGATAAAAAGGTTCCACTCCAAAACTTTTTTCCACAAAACCATTTATTAAATTCTTTTGTTGTAACAGTTATGACTTGTGTGTTTAGATTTTATATAACTAATAACATTAAAGATAGATTAAGTTAACTTTACATTCACAGTATTGGATTTACTTTAAAAAATTCATTTTATTTAGGGAGACAAACTGGGATAGTGGTTAAGCAGCTGGCATTGTTCCAGAATACATACCCTTGTGTGTTAATTTTAACACAGGTCATGATTTAGATCAGTGTTTCTCAGGGTTAGTCATCTCGCAGCCTAGCAAGAACTGTGTACACCCACTTCCATGCTCTCTCTTACTATAGATATTTAAGTGAAGGACACTGGAATAGATTAAAAAACTTCCTCCTTAAGTGTGTATAGTTTTGAATTCAGTCAAAAAAGGGAACAGTTGTTGGCCAACAGATTCTTGTCAAACAATATCTTTAATATTTTTTTGCCATCTTTTCTCACAGCTTGGTTGGTGTCATGCTGTGGCCAGGTGATTGGGAAACAGTAGGATGACCTTACTCCCGATCTATTAAGTGCAAGTACATACAGTGGTATGAATAAGGTCTCTGTTCTGTATATCATACAAAAAATTAGATGTTTAACTCTAGTGGCATTTCCCTCTTAAAAAGCTTAATTTAGAACTAAAGGCTTTTGGATTTGGTATTCCACTGGGAAAACAAGGGGCAGTTTGTATTTTAATGACAATTTCATGTAGATCTTAATGTGTTTTTTCCCCCTTAAGTTAAATAATAATCCATATACAAGCTCAAAAAGGTTATTGTTACTACTATATATATATACAGAGGTTTATCAAAATAATGGAAACATGTACTGTTTGTGGAGAACATTTTATAAATAAGCTGTAGGCCCACCTCAGGTATTCAGAAGAGATGCAATTCGACATGGAATAGACTTATACAAGTCATGCACATATGGTAATGGAATGTGGGACCATTCTTCCTGTAAAATATGGCCCAACTGTGCCAGTGATGCTGGAGGTGGAAAGTGTGATCTGACCTTGTGCTTCAGATATTCCCACAAATGTTCAATAATATTGAGATCTGGAGATTGAGGTGGCCAGGGTAGCTGCTGTACCTCATCCTCACGCTCTGCAAACCACGACATGTTGCACACAATGCACGGGTGATTTATCCACTTGAAACTAGGCATAGTCATTAGGGAACAATGCCCGCAACATTGGGTGCAGGTGGTCCCCGAGAATGGATTTGTTTGCTGTGGATGTGACACGACCTTACAGAATAACTAATGGCCCTAAGGAATGCCATAATATGCCATCCCACAGCATCAGAGATCCACCTCCATGCTTCACAGTCAAACTAAACAGTCGGGGTGGTATGCTTCTGCAGATTTTCACCAGATGAACACTCTATCAGTGGTGGGAAACAATGCGTAGCATGATTCATTCAGACTAGATGACACATTGCTAGTCTTTAGCATCCCAGTTTTTATGTGCTTTGCACCACTTTACAAGTTTTGTTGCATTGATGTTGGCAATCAGAGGTTTGTGGATCGTAGAACAGCTATAAATACCAGCACGATGAAGTTCCTGATGAATGTTATGACGGAAACGGGATAATTCTGACTGATGCTCAACTCTGCTGCTATTTGCAGTGCTGTGGTCTTGTGCTTACGTTGTACAACCTGTGCCAATCTGACAACTTCATATGGTGTCCACAATTTGCACATTTGGAGGCAACAATTGTTGTTAGATTTACATAATGCAGTATTTCTGCTATTTTTAAACTATATAGTGCTATAGAGATTTTATTAAATTCTTGAGGATTTCTCATTAAAAACATTTCACAAAAGTAAACATTTTTTAGTGCAGAGTACAATGTTTTTACTTCCTGAGGAAGCAACTAAAAGTCAGCCATTGCCATCTAGTTTCTCCCATGTGAGCTCCTTCTGTACAAAGACTCCATTGTTGCATCTAATTATTCCTTAATTTCATGCTTTACATGGCATCAAAGGGTTGTTCACTTTTTAATCTCAGTTCAGAGTAGTAGTATTATTGCATTGTTACTTTCTTTTTACAGTCCTTTTTGATAGGTAGTCATAATCTTTGATATAGTTCCTCGTGTTACACCTACGATTTCTGTCATTCGGTTACTGAAGCTCTTGCAAGATGTGCACCAATGATTATGCCATTTTGGTAGTCACTGAGATCTGACATTGTCAACAATTACACCACAACAGCTGTTTCACCTGTGCCTGTGACACTGCAATGTGATAGCTGACATAATACTTCTCTCCCCTTCATATACCTCACATCGTTGGTGATGTTGTCCCTGTGATATGCATACGGCGCATTAGGTGTACTCCAGTCGCCATCGATGTTTCCATTATTTTGATAAACCCTTGTATTTTACATACAAAAAAAAAATTGCATACATTTTACACATTTAAAAAAGATACTATGTTCCACAGATTTAGGGGAAATAGTTCTTGTCCACTGATACAAAAATAATATTTGTGCTAAAAACAAACAAAATATGGCTTGCAATGGAAATGCACTTCCTCCTATATAATCAGGTAAATACAAATATTTGAATCAATTACTGAGCCATCAGGTGATGATATCAATGTCTCACTTAAATTCATAAAGATGATTTTTACATGTTTAACAAAAAATATTTTGTTCATGAGTAATAAATGAATTATTTTTGTAATAATAATGCACAATAGATATATTTAATGTAATTTGCACAAAGGATCATTTATTTAGGTTTAGCCTGAAAACTGATTACAGTATTATGAAAACACAAGTTTTTAATAAATCACATTCTCCAGAAAACAATTATTAAGATAATTTTTGCATTGAAGATTAATTTCTTTTACAAGAGTATATAGTATTACAATTGTACATTTTATATGCATTATGCATGATATTTTCTGATAAAAGAATAATATTACACACACACATATATATATAAAAGGATGTCTGAGCTCAAGAACATTACATCAAACTTACCTTTAGGGAGTTTCTAATGATTTATTGAAGCCTTAAAACTAAGACTACTTTTCAGCTGATTTAAGTCCAACTACCAATAGCTATTATTACATGATATATTTATTTAGCAGTAGCAAATCAATACTTTTTTTTACAAATTTTTATCCACATTACTGAAAAGGATTATCCCAACTACAGATGAAAAGTTTGAGAAATTAAGCCAATTTTACAGCTTAATTCTTACAGCTTCTCAAAAAACCTTGCTTGAGTTTAGAGTCTGAAAGCGACTTCATAGCCTTGCACTTAACTAATATAGCTATGGTCTGTTAGAAACTGCCAAAGATAAAAAAAATTAAAGATTCCAAATATTTGAGTCCCTTGAAATTGAACTACTTAGGGAAATGCAATGATTAGCTCTTAAAGTAACGGAAGCTGATTAATCACTTTCCAAAAATCACCATATAGGAAAGTGTAACGTTCTTTTTTTTATCTTACCTACCATTTTTTTCCCTTTCAGTTTTTATATTTTTTGTTCAGAATTAAAGGTTCTTTCTTTGGTATGTAATGTGAACTATTGCATTAATTAGTTGCTTCATAATAATGCTCAGAAGTCAGGTTGCTCTTTAAAAAAAAAACTTGACCTTTCGAGGGTTAGTAATACTTATTGCGCACACATTAAGATATTACAGTAAAATTGCTTAAAATGTTTACAAGGAATCAATTTATAAATATATCTTATATGAGAAACTTGGATAGGGGAAAAAAGAAAAATAGTATTTCAGTCCTTTTCTAAAATAAAAATATTTTAAACAATATTTTACTATATTCATTTTCATTAATGAACTAATAAATTATGTAGATAAACAATGATTGTGAAAAGTAAAAATATCACATCAGAATTAATAATTATAGACAGGGTAAGTACTAATTGTATAAACAAAATTTAAGTTTTACAGGAACATAACAGAGACTGAATGCAAACATTACAATAAAACTAATAGAGAGATAAACAATGTTTTGTATGAACACTATAGAAAAAAGAAAGTAACAATGCAATAATACTAATACTCTGCACTGAGATTAAAAAGTGAACAACCCTTTGATGCCATGTAAAGCATGAAATTAAGGAATAATTAGATGCAACAATGGAGTCTTTGTACAGAAAGAGCTCACATGAGAGAAACTAGATGGCAATGGCTGACTTTTAGTTGCTTCATCAGGAAGTAAAAACATTGTACTCTGTACTAAAAAATGTTTACTTTTGTGAAATGTTTTTAATGAGAAATCCTCAAGAATTTAATAAAATCTTTAGAGCATTATATAGTTTAAAAATAGCAGAAATACTGCATTATGTAAATCTAACAACAATTGTACCTAAGAGACCTATCTCTCAAGAATGTTACACACACACAAAGAATTATGTTTTATAGATAAACAGAAGGAACCCAAACATTTCAACATGTACAGAAAAACTTTTAAACCTAGTTTCACCATGTTCTTACAATAAAATTATCTTCGAGTAAGTGATTATTTCATGCTACCTCAGTGGCATAGTAGTTATCATATTGGCTCATGGTAATCACTGCTGATCCAGAGGATATAGTAGGATGACTCAATTGGTAGCATGCCAGGCTATTTATCTGAAGTTCCCAGGTTCAAGTGCAGCCTGAGCCAGCATTGAGATTTATCTCTGTCCCTGTGGCCCCATGTGTGGGAGAGCCATACCCTGTGCACATTAAAGAACACATTGGATGGCCTTGATGGGAGGCTACCATCTGTTTCTCAACAACTTTGGTGGGTCCCCTCACCAGAACCTTCTCTGAGCCATTGAGGTTCTTGTAGACAAGCCATTTACCCCATTGTAAGAAAAAAGTGCCACTCAGAGGTAAAACAACCCAACTCCAAGAGTCTGGGTTTGTGTCTCAGGTTTGTGTCTTGCATTATCACAGAGAAAAGCAACTTCTTAGACCTGCAAAACTGCTAGTTTTGCAGGTCTAAAATAACCAATGAAGCAAAAAAAATTTTTTTCTACACCAAATTAACTACATCAGTTAGATCATAGGCTAAAAGAGTGTAATCAATTGATTTTTTTTTCATGTACAGTGGACCTTCGTTATAGCGCTGCTCGCTATACCGCGCACTCGGTTATAGCGCGGGCGATGTTCACGACAAGTTCAAACATGTTTATACAGGTCCGTGCGGCGTTAGTGAGTATCGCATTTTATTGTTACTGCGTATTGAGTAATTGTGTATGTATTGTGTTCCTGCATGTATTTTGAATAGTGTTTAATTATTGTATGCATGATGAGTAAAAGAAAAGCTTACAGTGTGAAATTTATTGTGTCGCCACTGCGCCGCTCGTTATAACGCGGTTCACCTTATAACGCAGGTGTTGTTTCCCGCCCGACATGCGCGTTATATCGGGGGTCCACTGTACTAAAGTCTGAAATCCAAATGACTATAATTATAGTCTGCATATGTAATTACGCATAAACTGGAAGCATAACTGTGCTCTTCCCCAATACACAGAAATGGACAGGTGAAAAGCATGATTAACAAACACTGCTTTCAAGTGGTGCACACTATTGGAACTAGTCAGAGAATATACTATTTCTTCTGAAGGGGAAGTTGAGGAATAAGCTTTTTCCTTCACACTTGCAATCAGGAAGTGTTTGATAATGTTGGATTAATGGGCAGAGCCAAACTGGTGTTGAGGGGAGTCTGCCTTTTGGGATAGAATAATAAAACCTATTGGCTGCTGCAACAGTAATGAGAATGTCTACTACAGATAAGTAAACTTTATGATTTCACATCAATATAGAGGTATTAAAAAATGGCCATTTACAAATATGTTTCAGTATGACCTAATGCAGAGTGATGTTTAACCTCATTTTTATCCTGTGCTACTTTCTTGAGACCAAAATTATAACGTGTCCATTAAGGATTGATAATGTGTGTGATAATGTATTCACTTTGTCATATGTCTGTCAGTCCCTCCATTAAACATCAAACTTTTTTGTTTATAGAGTTTTTTGTGTTATAGGTATTGATGAAATATTATGATTTGCACTTTCTGAATCTCTCAAATGTTATAATTGCACCTCTAACAATGGAAAAAGTTTAAAATTCTACAATTTTAAATGAATATTGCAAGTGAAGTATTTATGCTAGAAATAAGAAATTTTGGTGGGGAAATGTGCAAGGCACGAAATTTCCACTAGAAACAATGAGTTGAGCCCTTATGCCTAGGGTGGGTGGGTTGGGTTTTACCTCTGAGCGGCACTTTTTTGCACACCATGGGCTAAATGGCCAGGTCACATGGACCCCAAGGCTCAGAGAAGGTTGGGGGAGGGGACCCACTGGAACAGCTGTTGGGAGACAGATGGTAGCCTCCCGTCAAGGCCATCCAAGCATGTTCTTTAACGTGCACAGGGTATGGCTCTCCCGCACACGGGGCCACGGCTTAACGTCCCATCCGACGGACGGCGGCCTTTCCAAGCCCATCGGTGTCCCCTACTGACCGTGGGCAGGGCGGGGAATTTTGCGGAGATAAATCTCAACGCTGACCCAGATGGGACTCGAACCTGGGAACTACAGATTACGAGTCTGGCGCGCTACCGACTGAGCCACCCCCGCCCCCTAGGGTGGGTGGGAAATACAATTGTTTCAAGAGATAAAATAAAAATTCTTTTTGGAATGGATAGGTATTGATAAAATATCACAATTTCTAAATCTTTCAAAAGCTATAATTGTGCCCTTTAGTGGTGGGAAAACTAAATATGGAAACAGCAAAACTTTTAATGAATGCTGCAAGTGATCTGTTTATGGTAGAAATTTGAAATTTTGACAGTGGAGTGTTAAGAGATATTCCACTGACAGCAACAGTCTTCCCCCTTTTCTCAGAGGAGTGTGAGAAAAGCAATTTTTTTAAATTTGAGAAATTAAAGACAAGCACTTTTTGTGCTGTTCAATTACAAACAAAATGCTTATATATAATCATTCACATCCATAAACATTTTATAAATTAATATATAAAATGTTTATGGATGTGAATGATGAGAATGAAAGAGAATTTAGTATACAGTGATTATATAAGTAGTATTTTGAAGTGAATTTTTTATATGCAAAGTGTGTTTTCATGTAAAACGTAGATGAAATTGTATTGGATGGAAATGTTAGAATCATATATGATAAATTATTGATAAAGTTTTTCTTTACTCTTAGATACAATGTATATGTGTTTAAATCTGTTTGGTGTCATCAATGATATTGATGTCTCAATGATGTGTAATTATCGGGATGACACTGGCAGCATTTGTTTGCATATATATGAGTTGACCATGATGTCTTGAAGTTTTTATACCTTCTTTGAGCTGTCCCCAACAACAAAGTCTAGTTTGACTGAGATGATCACTAGAAAAACTCCTTTGGGAGAGGGATATAAAGCTCGCTGAAGGGAGGTAATGCTATTTTTATTTCAACTAGCTAACGATTTATTATGTTTAGGTGAAATTTTAGCAGATGATTACACTCCCACTTTTTTGTAAAATTAAATTATTAGCTTCGCATATTTGGTTGTAGTTAGGAGGATTTAATGGTATCAATACCAGTTTTTTTTAAGTATGGCAGGCACGAAAGAAGATTAGATTTCACATATTTGATTGTTGTTAGGGGAATAAGCAGATGTATCCTGCTTGATGTATCTGTATTTATACTTTGTGAAAGAGCAGAATTTGATGTAATTAAATTTTTCTTTTAACCTTTTAAGAAGTTAAGCAGATTAGGAGTGATATTAACAAGCTTTTTTGTAAAGGTTATAGTATGCAACTTTTGGAATTGTATCATAATGTGATATTAGTTAGACTGATAACGCTAGTATGCAGTTAACTGCCACAGCCATTGGTATGTATTTACATTAGGCAGATTTACACATTGATAGATGGAATGGGAGGAGGTACATTTGGTTGTGATGGAAAATTGTGTTGAAGTGAGAGTAGATAGTCTAAATTTAATTTCACACTTGCTGTACTTATTTTCAATACTTGCTGTACATTAAAGTAATCCTGTAAACTATGCCTCTATAACCAAGAAAGTAGATAGTCTTATTAAAATTTGCATATGCATACTTATTACTTTATTTATGTTCAGAGATATGTAAATAATGTAGGAAGTGTCCTTAATTCAAAATTGCTCATCAAAATCTGTTAGGTCAATTTTGACTCCCTTTGGGAGGGGGAGTTGTGATGGTCCACCCATTCACTTTTACTTTTCCTTAACCAGTTTTACTTTATTTAAGTTATATTTATCATTTTGGGGATTATTTTCAGTTGGCCATCATTTTTCCTCATCCCAAGCCACTAAAAGAGCTGCGCATGCACAACTCCAACTTCTGATTGACAGCCACTAAGGTGCACGTTTAGGACACACACCCTCTTGCGTCATAGCTAGTGTGAGCATCAGTTTATGAAAATGTTTTTCCCAGCATGCAACACATGTGTCAGTTGTACACCACATGTATACTAAGTGATGTTAGGTCACAGAGTTAGTAGGAAGGTAGTGATGATAGTAGAGTAATGATAGTGGAGATAGTCAGAATGAGATAGAAAACAATGTTAGTTGAGAAGTTTCAGTTTTGGAGATGTTTAAATGAGTTTTTATATGTTCAGACTATTTTTTATGCACCAGTTTATATGGTAAGTCATGAATTTTTAGGAAATAAACTTTGCTATATGAATATTTTGACTTTGCTATTTTTTTCTCTTGAGCAACAATAATTGATTTTGATTAAGATTTAACTTTTTTTAAAATTTGAAAATCTTTTGATTTTTTTCTCAATAAATAACACCCTAATATGAACCCAGGTTCCGTAGATCAGTGGAGTGGGGGTGGCTCAGTTGGTAGTGCCAGGCTCTTAATCTGTAGTTCCCAGTTTCGCGTCCCAGCTGGGTCAGCATTGAGACTTATCTCTGAAAAACTCTCTGCCCTGTCCACAGTCAGTAGGGGACACTGATGGGCTTGGAAAGGCCGCTGTCCATCGCATGGGGACATTAAGCCGTGGCCCAGTGTGTGGGAGCAATATTGCTAGAGAAAAAAATGGCAATTCGGGAAACTTAAAGTAGGATCTTTGAAGCAAGAGGCCAAAGTTCCTCAAGAAAAACTCTCTCGTGAGTCTTGTCACTATGGGTATACATAATGCCCTATATTTACCTTTTGTGAAGCTTTATCATGACAAAACTGAATTCACATCTCGTAATGACACAGGAGCTGATATTACATGTCTACATAAGTATGGGATAAAATTCGAAAAAGTTGTAAACTGAAATTGCAGCCGTGGTTTCCATGGACCTTTGAACTTAGCTTGTGCTCCCAAACAGTGTTTTCTGCAAGGAACTGTTGAGTTATCTATCACTTTAAATAATGTGCAGATAAGACTTGAATTTGTAGTAATAAATGAATTATTATATGACTCCTTGATAGGAATAGATGCGATATGAAAACACTTGATTGAATTTTATTTTGCTAATAATACTATTTTGCTAAAAGCAACAATGTAAGAAAAACTTGATGTTGATCAGATAAAATCGGATATTAGAAAACATGTTTACAGCGCCCATTTAGATAGTAATGAGAGAGTTAAGTTAGAAGCTTTGCTCAATGCTAATTACGAACTTTTTAACAACAAGCCTGGCAGATATCAGATTTCGGAATTTCATATCGACACGGGCAATGGTAGACCTGTTTATAGCAAACCATACAATTATCCTCCCAGTAAATAAGAAATAATCTCTGCACAAATTAAAGAAATGTTAAAGGATGGGATAATAGAACCAAATTTTAGCTCTTGGGCTTCACTGGTCGTCTTTGTTAAAAAGAAAACTGGCGATTTGAGTTTTTGTGTGGACTATCGAAAACTAAATACTGTCACAGTCCCCAGTAGATATCCACCACCTATTATCAAAATCTACTGACACAACTGGTTGGAAAGAAATTTATTAGCACACTAGTCCACTAGACTTGTCTTCAGGATATTGGCAGGTGTCTGTATATCCACCAGATTGGCCCAAAACAGCTTTCCTCACTAAAGATCGATTATTCCAATTTCGTTGTTTACCATTTTTCTTATCCGGAGCACCCACCATGTTTCAACATCTTATGTCTGTGGTTCTGGGTGATCTGAAAGGAAAAATTTGTGGTCTACTTAGATGACACAGTTATTTTTTCCACTGATTTTTCTGAGCATCTGTGTGATTTAGATTTGGTATTCTCAAGGTTAAGAGAAGCCCAGCTCATCATACAATTATCTAAATGCACATTTTTCTGAGAAGAGGTTAAATACCTCGGTTTTATGGTTAATGAAGATGGAGTAAAAACATTACCTAATAAGTCAAAGCCATAGAACGATTTCCAACACCGCACAATTCAAAGCAACTTAGTAGATTTCTAGGAATGTGTGGTTGGTATCGACAGTTTGTACTTAATTTTACTAATTTGGCTGAACCTTTATGTGAATTATGCCGAAAAAAAAAGGTTCGAACAAACAGGTGTCCACTGGAACCGAAAACACTGGAAAAAAAACAAAAAACAAAAACGGTTCCATTGGACACCTGTTTGCGACACAGCATTTCAGACCTTAAAAGTTGCATTGTGTCATGCTCCCATGTTGGCCTTGCCACAGTCAGGCAAACCTTTTAAGATTTACACTGATGCTTCCGATGTTGGTCTTGGTACTATGCTTAGCCAAATACAGGATGATATTTGTGAACACATCATCATGTATGCCAGTCGCAGTTTGAGTCACACTGAAAGAAATTATACAGTGAACAAAAAAGAATGCCTAAGAATAATATAGGCTCTAGAAAATTTTAAAGTGAAATTAAACAGTTCTGACATTACTATTTTTACCGGCCATGCTGCTTTACAATGGTTGCAGACATCCACCAATTTAACAGGCCATCTAATGTGCTGGGCATGACACCTACAAGAATTCAATTTCAAGGTCGAGCACTGAAAGGGAAGTGCACATCAGCTACCAGATGCATTATCCCATGTGGCCAGCAGAAGTTATGTTAGAGCTGGAGGATAAGTCTTTTGCTCCCTCACTTGCCACAATAGTTTCCGTTGAATACAAGGAACACTCAGTTAATGAACAACAAAAATATTTAGAATATGGAAATGTATACCATTATTTGAAAACTGATGAATTACCTCTAGATCCTAGTACTTTAACGTATTGTTAGAAGAACTTTAAGTATTGTTAGAAGAGCCAGACATTTTAGACTAATTAATGACATTTGGTACTACTGCAGACAACTGAGTAAAACAGGCAGTTATCGCCCATTTATTCCCAAGAATTTAAGAGAGTATGTACTCCAAGAATTGCATGATGTACCTTCATCAGAACATTTAGGTACACAAAAAAACATATCAGAAGGTAGCCAAAAGATCATATTGGTGAGCTTTGAAAAAGGACGTAAAAATCTATGTAGAAACATGCTTAATTTGTCAAATCACAAAATTCGATTAGAACTGTCCTTGTGGTCTTATGAAAAGCACGATCTCCATGAACCCATGGAATTAGTAGGCATGGATTTAATGGGCCCGTATCGACAAATGCAAGCGGGATTCCAATACATTCTTATTGATTAGTAGATTATTTTTAGTGTTAGTAGATTATTTTTCAAAATGGGTTGAAATATTTCCCATTAGAAATGCAACAGCAATAATTGTAGCAAAGAAGTTTATAAATGAATTTATATGCATGTACAGTGTACCCAAGAGTATAGTTTCGGACAATGGGCCCAAATTCATTTCAAATGTGCTTGCTGAAGTATGTGAAACGTTTCAAATAAAATACATATATATATATACAACTACATATCATCCACAATCAAATTTCAGCAAAAGAATTAATTGAAATATTGGTAGAATGATAGCTGCATATATTGAAAATAGACATAGTACCTGGGATAAATACTTACAACAGTTTTCCTTTGTTCTATGCACTTCATTACATGAAACAACTAAATTCACACCATCAAGGATATTTATAGGAAGAGAGCTGACATTACCCTGGGACAGATTTATTGGCTAACCTGCATCTCCACAATTCACTGAATTTAGAACGGAACAGCATAGGTTGGGTTGTTTTACCTCTGAGCGGCACTTTTTTGCACACCATGGGCTAAATGGCCAGGTCACATGGACCCCGAATGCTCAGAGAAGGTTGGGGGAGGGGACCCACTGGAACAGCTGTTGGGAGACAGATGGTAGCCTCCCGTCAAGGCCATCCAGTGTGTTCTTTAACGTGCACAGGGTATGGCTCTCCCGCACACGTGGCCATGGCTTAACGTCCCATCCGACGGACGACGGCCTTTCCAAGCCCATCGGTGTCCCCTACTGACCGTAGGCAGGGCGGGGAATTTTGCGGAGATAAATCTCAACGCTGACCCAGCTGGGACTCGAAACCCGGGAACTACAGATTACGAGCCTGGCGCGCTACCGACTGAGCCACCCCCGCCCCACGGAACAGCATATTCAAGCCATTTCAAAGGCACAAGATAATTCTCTATGAGCACAACAAAAGCAACGAGATTATAACAAAAGACAACGACATATAGAATTTAAAATAGGTGATAAGGTCTTGATTAAAACACATCATAAAACTGATAAAGAAAGAGGGTTCATAAAGAAATTTGCACCATTATATGCTGGACTATATATTGTAAAGAAAAAATTTCACATTTGTTATATGAACTAGCCAATATAGCCACTAATGCCTCAATAGGATACTTTAATATTGTAAACATTAAAAAGTATAAAAGTTCATTAGAATTTTCCAGGTCAAAAGTCTCAAATGATCTAGATGCTCCACAAGACCAAGAAAATGATGTCTCTGATGATGATGAACCACTACTAAGCAGATGAGAAAACATTGGATTATAACCTATTGCATACAACAGGAAAAAAGATAATAAAGCCAGATTCAGCTGTTCCATTGATGTCAAGAGGACGATGAGATGTCTACGAAACAACCTCAGCCTGCAGAGCGACAACCGAAAACGAAGTAGTCAACATAGAATAGATGACGTCACCAAGATCTTCAGAAGTGCTTACACCTACCTTATCGATCGATGTGGGAAGGATGTCACTGGGAAACAACTGGATGATGATTTATCGCAATGGAGTGCCAACAATGAAAATTTAAGTATATTATTATTCTTCCACTGTGGCACTAATGATTTATAATGTTTTATTTCTTTTCTCTAGAATCAATGTAGACAGAGAAGAGAGAACCAATATTTATTATGATTTATATACTTAGAGATTTTGAGAAATGTTTAATTTCTTGTTGAAACTCTGGAGTTTCGATATTGATTTTTTTGAAAAGCGAATTTACTATTCAAGATTTATAGTTTGAGTTTATACTGTTATGTGAATAGAATTTTTTTATGTATTCTTGTTCATCTGAAGTTCTAGTTGTTATATTGTATTAACATGATTTAAAGTGTGTTTTTGTAGATTTTTCATTTCAGCTGACTGAAAGCTGAACTGTAAGTTATTATTATAATTTAGAAATTGTAAAATGATTATGGATATGAATGATGAGAATGTAAGAGAATTTAGTACACAGTGATTAAATATTTTGAGCTGTATTTTGCATTTTTAAATTAATTTTTTGTATGTAAAATGTATTTTCATGTAAAAAATGAATGGAATTGTATTAGATGAAATGTTAGCATCATGTATTATAAATTATTTATGCAGTTTTTCTTTACTCTTAGATATGTTGTACGTAGGTGTTTAAATCTGTTTGGTGTTATCAGTGATATTGATGCGTCAATGATGCATAATTATCGGTATGACATTGGTGGCATTTGTTTGCATATGTAAGAGTTTGTCACAATGTCTTGAAGCTTTTTTTTTTGGTACCCTTTAGAGCTGTCCCCAACGGCATAGTCTGGTGACCGAGACAGTCACCAGCACAACTCCTTTAGGAAGGGCACGTAAAGCTTGAAAATGGGAGGTAACTAATGCATTTTTTTATTTCAGCTAGCTCATGATTATTGTGTCTAGGTGACAATTTAGCGAATGATTACACTCCTGCTTATTTGCAAAATTTTGAATTTCTTAGATTTGCATGTTTGATGTAGTCAGAAGGATTTAATGGTGTTCCAATATCCATTTTTTTTTTTATGTATGATAGGCACAGAAGATTTAGCTTTCATATATTTTGATTGTGGTTAGAGGAATAAGCGGAAGTTCTGTACCCCACTTGATACATTTGTAATTATATTCTGTGAAAGAGCAGAATTTGATGTAACTGAATTTTTTTCTTTAACCTTTTTAGAAGTTAAGCAGGAGAGGAGTGATATTAACCAGCTTTTTTGTACAGGTTATTGTATGCAACTTTTGAAGCTTGTATCAGAATGTGATACTAGGTAATTTTGACTCCCTTTGGGAGGGGGAGTTGTAATGGCCCACCCATTCACTTTTACTTAACTAGTTTTGCTTTATTTACGTTATATTTATCATTTTGGGGATTTGTTTTTTGGACATCGCAATTCTCATTTCCAAGCTGTAGGAGTTGTGCATGCACAACTCCGACCTTTTGATTGTCAGCCGCTAATGTGCGCGTGTAGGACACGACCCCTCTTGCATCATAGCTAGCGCGATCGTCAGATTATGCAAATGTTTTCCTGGTGTGCAACAGACACGTGCTGGATTTGTAAGCAGCATAACTAAGTGACATTAGGTCATAGAGTCAGCTTTGTGAAATAGTGTGGTCAGTTAAGATTGAAGTTGAGAATGAGTTAGTGGAGAGATAGAATGACAAGTGTCAGTAGAGATGTAGGAGTCAGATGTGAGAAGTATGTGTTGTGTAGATAGAAAGAGTTAGTAAAGATTTAGATAGACGTGAGTTGTTAGTACTCCAACTTTTGTATTCTATCATTGAGTTTGGTGAATTTTTGAATTTTTTTTGGAAATAAACTTTGTTTTAAAAACTTTTGAAATTTTGCTATTTTTCTCTTGAGCAACGTTAATTGATTTTTTTTATTAGATTTAAATTTTAATTAAACTTGACAATCCTTTTTTAATTCTTACTCAATAAGTAACACTATATACATAACGAGCCCTATTTCAACCTTAATTGGCAAGTAATTGCCTGGCACCTGACAAAGCTATCCAGAATTTTGAATAAATTTGGATCAGACAAAAGGTTCAATTTGAAAAGTTAATAATCTTTGGAGTGTTACAACTGGTCCTGGTGGGAATTTGAACCTGGGAACTACAGATTACAAGCATGGTGAGCTAGTGGCTGAGCCAACTCCTACCCCTCACAGCATCATGAATAAATTTATACCTATGTTCCAACAGACATTAAGATTTTTCTTGATATGTTGTGTTTATCTTGAAGACATTACCATACGAAAAATTCAAACATCTTTTGTGATATCAGTAAAAAAGTGAGTATTTGTATACTTTTAATGTTGGACACTGTGCTAGGATATTTATTTATGCTACATTATCAGTCTGTAATAGGCTATTGTTTAATGATGCCCCAAAGAAAAAGTTTAGATGACTCAAATGACAGAGAGCAATTAGAAGGTTGGAAGCTAGTTGAACAATTGCAGAAGTGACTATATTCTTTGGAAGGACATGTCCACTTATCGTACATCATAGGTAGTGTGTGATCATCATTTATGCAAATGTCACACATATCAGTTTACATGCCAGAGATGTACAGCAAGTGACATTAGGCAACAGAGTCAGTGTAGTGTGACAGTCAAGTGCAGAGTGAGTTAATAGTGGTTTTGAGTTGGTGGGTGTGAGTTGTTGGGCTGCTGGAGTGAGCAACATTTTGTAAAGTAAAGAGTTACATTTTGGTGCAATGTATTTTTGGTGAGTTGGATCTTTTAAATAAACATTTGTTGGCTTTATGAAATTTGCAGTTTGAATTTACTTTTTTTTTCTCTTGAGCAGAGTTTGTTAATGATTTATTTTACTAAACTTAATTTACAATCATTAAGTTCTTTTTTTGTGTAACATATTAGCAACAGAACCCTCATCTAATTTATTGGCAAGATTAATTGCCTGGCACCCAATCTATCTGGTAATCTTTAACATACATTTTGGAGCATTACAAGAAGACCTGTTCAAAGGTTTCATAGTATTATAACTTCTCCAGATGATCACTGTATTAGCCAACATCTCTGCCTTCAGACCTCATTGCAGCCACAAGAAGACAGGTATCTGTCTCAACTGTGCAAGAAGTCTACACAAAGCCAAATTTTATGTCTGCTGACACATTGTATGCATTTCTTTAACCTATGATCAATGGAGCAATGTCTTGTTCACAGATGGATAAGCCTAGATTTTTGCTACAACTGGACAGTAGATGTGTATTGATTTGGAAAGAAGTCAGTACCTGCAACCAACCTATAACATCATTGTGAGGTCTTACTGTGTTGGCTAGGTTTCACTGGGAGGAAATATTGGCTTCCATGTATTTGATGGAGGTTCTGTAGATGATCTGATGTAATGGGATGAGATCCTTGTTCCCTATGCCAAACCCTAAGCTTGGGCAGGTGATGAATTCCTTCTAATAGATGGCAATACCCATCCACACAGGCCACAACCAAGCAACTAATGTCTTGAGGAAGGTATCCAATGAATAGAGTGGCCTACAGTCTCTCTGGACTTAACCTGAAAGGACATCTATTGGATGCACTAGTGGGATGGATTGACACCCATTTAACCCTCTCCCCAAACTCCTCAGGACTTCTCTTATTGCTCAGTGAACTTTATTTTCTTCCCATTCTCTGAGATATCTTATTGAGAGCATGAATTAACATTGTCAGGATTGCTTCAGTGCTAGAGGACTTTCACCACACTTTCCCTTTTTTTAGGGTACATGCAAATGATATTGGCCCAAATTTTCATGACTTATCACAACATTATCTTAGTGTTATCATTGTATCTTCCTGTAACATTTGATTTGACTGTAACATTTAAATTTATTCAAATATATTTCAAGATATGTGCATTTTGTTGATTCATACTTAACACTTGATGAGCAGTGTAGTAGGGAAGTGTGTGGATACTTTTAGTAATATAGTGTTGGTAATGTACAACTTGGACAATGATGAGGATTAATACTGATGTTGAAAATTTTACAAATTTGTAGAGTGTGTGAAAAATAGTCAAATGCATCTAAACTTTTACTTGTCTTTTTTACAGTTGGTAATTGTTTTCAAACTTAGACTTGGGGTATGCAAGTTAATAGGAACCTTGTGCTTTTGGATTATATATTTGATTTTGAAAATAACTATGATGCTAGAAAAATAATAAAATCAATGACTTTCAAGCAATATTTTATCTACATTGAGTCAGTGCTGATTTGGCTATACTGTCAACATTTAGGATAACAGATTACCAAATAAAAAATAAAGATATAAAAAGCTAAGTATTTAATCATCATTAAGGTGTTTCAATAACAGGATGAAGATGGGTGTAGAAAAAAAAATGTCTTGAGCCAAGTGGGATCTGAGCTGGATGTGATCAGGAGGTTGTGGGTTCAGATCCACATGGCTCAAGACAATTTTTCCTCTACGCCTATCTTCATACTGCTACTTAAACAGCTTATTAGTGATTAAATACAGTAAATCAATGATGAGATGTGGATTCAATTCTCTTAATTTGTTTAGATATGTAAAGTGTTTGTAAAGGCATGGGAAAGATGGTTCAGTGAAGAATGGGATGACAGTATCCAAAACAGTCTCACTAAAATTGGGACTCCAAAGCAGCATCCTCCAAGATGTTACTCACTATCACTGAACTTCCATAACCTTTGTATACTACTTGAGGATATTATATACATTTGTTTATTTGCACACAAGTCACCATTACCTTTTAAATTCATACGTGCTAGCTTATATATCCTTAGATATATAAAAATATGGCTACCTTGTGCTGTGTTTCAAGTAGTTTTTAATCCTGTCACCAGCTGACTAGATCTATGTAATTTCTAGTTCTAGAAAAGTTACTGTTGTTTTTATACCATTATTAATTTGTTTTGTATCAACATAAATTTTCAGTGCTTTTAGCTATTGGTCCACCAATGAGGCAGATTGGTGGGCTTTTTTAACACTTGCCATATTATTAAAAACTGATGTCTATTATGATTATCACAGAAGTGAGTTCCATTGCATCATATTCTGATTGGTATTTATGTATGGACAATTGTATGCTGCATTGTCAGCAGTCCCGGCTTTTGATAGCAGTGAAAAATGGAACAAAAACCATATTGTTTACAAAGAAATTCTAAAGTAAAAAATATCACGAATCATAAGTACACCTTTTGTAATTCACACATTAAATTGTGATGAAGGCAAAATTGTTTGAGCGATAAGGCATTGAAGCTTATTTTTGAAAGAAAGAACTGTAGGAATATCCTTAATCAACACCTACTTGTCCTAACAGAAAGTGTTACATAAAGCTTAATAAATGGATAAAGGATTAGTTAACAGCTGATAGATAAGAATCTTCAGCTTGATAGCTTGGCTCACAAAGCAGAGGAAGAGCTAGACAACATAACAGCAGAGAGCTGTACCAGATAGTTAATGTTTTATGCAGTAAGAAATGGCAGGTATATAGAGATGGTAAGGTTATTGAAGGACATATTGAAGGGCTAGACTAAATTACTACTGAAATTATTAGAACTGGGAATGTTTTGGTTATCACATTTATTAGATATAGAGGAAAATTGTCATTAGCCAGGGGGATCTGAACCCACGACCTCCTGATAACATGTCAGGTGCTCTGACCAACTGAGCTACCAGCCACCGAACAATCATCCTCTATTAGTGGCTTTAAGCATTATACCATAGAAGTAGTCATCAGAAATGTAGTTGATTGTAACTGAAGACTTTGGTCCAGATGGCACTTTCCAGTTTAGTGCACATGGCCAGCCCACATCAAGAGTCAAACGGCATGGCATTTTTATTTTTTTTAAGACAACACGCCAAATATCAAGCATAAGCATTGTTGTTGAAATGATAAGATTTCTCAGATATACACCTGGTAGTAATTTGTTAGATAATATGCAAAAAAAACTGTCATTAGCTGGGTGGGATCTGAACCCATGACCTCCTGATGTTAGGTGCTCTGACCATTGAGCTACCGACCGCCGAAGAATCATCCTATATTAGTGGCTTTAAGCATTATACCATAGAATTAGTCATTAAAAATGTAGTTGACTGTAATTGAAGACTCTGGTCCAGAAGGCACTTTCCAGTTCCGGAAATCACTTTTTAAAAGTCTTCTGATTAATTACCATAACTAACCTTAGAAAGATCTATGGAGAATGCGGTAGAAATGATAGGATTTTTGGAAATCCTATCATTTCTACCATATTTATGACTAAAATTTTAAATATCTTTTACGATAAAAGCATTGTTTCAAAAGATTTTACCAGAATTATTATTATTCATATTTTTTTTTTAAAGTGATTGCAGTTCTTGTGATAACTATAGGGGTATCAGCCTACTTTCTGTTCCAGGCAAAGTTCTTTGCATAATTGTGTTTAATAGAATTAAGAATCTGGTTGATGAGCAATGTGGATTCAGAAGTGGTAGGGGATGTGTAGATCAGATATTTTCACTCAGGTAGATTCTTGAGAAACATTTAGTTTCAGAAACCTTTGATTACTAGTTTGTTGATTTCAAAAAGGCTTTTGACTCTATTGATTGCCATAATTTGTGGTTGATTATGAGAATGTATTGGCATACCAGACAAGTTAGTTAACATAATAAAAGCTCTCTATAATAACACTGAGTCATGTGTGAGAGTTGATAAGGCTTGTAGCAATTGGTTTAGCATTGCTTCTGGTGTTTGACAATGGTGCATGTTGTCTCTTTTTCTCTTTAGCTTGGTTATTGATTACGTTATGCAAACTTCACTGCAAGGGAATGATTTTGACCTTAAATGGTCTGGAGATATCAAAATTTATTATTCAGATTATGCAGATGATTTGTCCCTGTTGGCTGTGTTGATGAGGTGAATTCTTTCATTAGAGCTGTTGATGAGACTGGTAGTAGAGTAGATAAACTATATATATAATATTGGTGATAGAGAGAAAACTAAAGTAATGAAAATTAGTCAGGAAGGTTGTGGTTCAGTTAATCTGAATGATTGCATCCTTGAGCTTCTTTCAGTTTAATTATCTTGGGAGCTAAGTAACAGATACTGGTGATGTACAGTATGAGATAAATAGAAGAGGAGGGATTGCTGCTGGGACTTTAAGAATCATGGAGTGTGTGCAGAAATAGGCATATACACCTAAAGATTAAAATTAGGCTGTATAATAGTTTGGTTCTTTCTAAGGTTAGTTATGGTAGTGAAACATGGACCCTTTGTAAAGCAAGATAACAGGAAAATTGATGCTTTTGATTCTAGATGCTTACACAGTATCTTGGGCATTACATGGTTCAACTTTATAAGCAATGATGATGTTAAGCAAAACAGTCAACAACCTCCTTTGGGCAGCAAATTATGCGGAGAAAGACAACATTGGTTTGGTCATGTCATCCATAAGCAAACCTATAAATTAGCGAATAGTGTTATGAACAATGTGCCTAAAGCCCTCAGAGAGTGGGGGTGACCTAGGATGAGGTGGACTGACAGTATCAAACAGGACCTCAGTACAATTGTATGGTGTTCAGTGGCCAGATGCAGTAGATGTAACTCGATAGAGATGTGTTTGGAGAACTAGATTGTACAATCTAGTTGGACCTCTGTAGCCCATGGCTGCTTGAGGATGATAATGTTGATGATGAGCATTGCTGGTTACTAATAGAATTTAATTTATAATTTCTTTAAATGCTATTCTTGGTCTCTGAGGAAACACCATATAAAGAACTTAAGATGGAGCAAGTTAGCCATTCTCATCTTTGTATTTTATATTTTCAACAGAGTAATTTGCTTGTATTTTACTAATTAATTTTATTCAAAGTTCTTTTGAATAAAAGTAATTAATCAATTAATTAATTCAAAGTTCTGTTGAATAAAACTAACTAATTAGTAAAATACAAGCAAATTACTGTGTTGAAAATATAAAATACGAAGAATGATGAGAATGGCTAACTTGCTCCAGCTAAAGTTCTTTATATGGTATGGCCTTTATAGAATAGCATTTAGAGAAAAGAAATATTAAAATTTAAAGAAAAGAATAGCATTTAAAGAAATTATAAATCAAATTCTATTAGTAATCAACAGTGCTCATCATCACATCTTTTCATTCTGATCAGGCAAAAAAAAAATTTACTTTTTTTTGCCAAATAACTGATGAAAGGAATTATGGCATGTTATATGCCAAATTAAAGGCTGTTATCAGCCTTTAATTCTGGATTTTTTGAAATCAAGTATTTAACAAAAAAGCCGACTAGTTTTATTTTAATAGGACTTTTTTAGAGTTATGTAGTAAAAAAATGCATCTGACAAACACAAAAATTTATTTAAAAAACACTAATAGACAGAAATGATTATAATGTACATGAAGAGAAAAACTATTTATTTCTGAATAGCAAAAAAATATTTTTTTCTTCTTTAAAGATTTCTTCCATTTTGTAATTTTTTTTTCAACATACCATACTTTGAGAAAAGTCCAGGTTTGTTGCAGAGTCCAATAAACAAATCAAACTTAGAATATTTTTAATACATAATTAATCAACAGAAATAGGTCATGTTATATACCAAATTAAAGAGAATTTAATACTGAATTTTATTGAAGTAAAAAAATATGAAAATTGTAGTAGCATATTAGTTTTAATAACACTTTTTACAGTGGTATACCAAAAAAAAAATAGGTACATATTTCATAATTACTTCCAAAATCTTCCATTTTTAAAATAGCGGGGGGTTTTTTTGTTAATTTTTATGAGATTTTTGAAAATTTAAGGAAAAATATGTTGATAATAATTCAAATCAAACTTTGCTTCAATACAGAGTAATGTTAACAAACAAATCGGCAATACCATATAGTGCTTCTAAAATATGGCAATCAGATGGCTTTATTGAATTATTTATATTGTAATTTAATAAAATATGCATCGATGAAAAAAAGAAAATGTTATTTTGCAAGCTTGAATTATGCATTTTTAACTGATGTGTAAGAAAATTTTCAAATGTCAATTTTTTTTTAATTGAAGTTTCATGTGTTGTACAAAAAACGTCTATAGATGTCCTTGATCTGAGAAGGGTTAATGTGTTAATTATGGAGAAATGAATACAATACTAAATTTAAATTTGACAAACTTGAATCACCCGTTAAAGGGTAGGTTGGGTTATTTTACCTCCTTTGAGTGGCACTTTTTTGTACATAATGAGCTAAATGACCAGGCCACAAGGACCCTGAAGGCTTGGAGAAGGGTGGGGGAAGGGACCTGCTGGAACAGCTATTGGGAGACAGATGGTAGCTTCCCATCAAGTGTGTTCTTTAATGTGCACATGGTATGGCTCTCCCACACTCGGGGGCCATGGCCTAACGTTCCACTCAACAGACGGTGACTTTTTTGGTCAGGTTGTTTTACTTCTGAGTAGCACTTTTTTGCACACAATGGGCTAAATGGCCAGGTCACAAAGACTCAGAGAAGATTTGGGGAGGTGACCCACTGGACAGCTGTTAGGAGACAGATGGAAACCTCCCGTCAAGGCCAACCAGCAGATTCTTTAATGTGCACAGAGTATGGCTCTCCCATACATGGGACCACGGCTTAAAGTCCCATACGATGGATGGCTGACTTTCCAAGCCCATTGGTGTCCCCTACTGACGATGGGCAGGTGGGCATTTTGTGGAGATAAATCTCAATGCTGACCCAGCTGGGACTTTAAGCCGTAATGGGAACTGCAGATTACAAGCCTGGCATGCTACCGACTAAGCTATCTCTGGCCCATGTTAAAGGGTGGCAATAAGTTAAGAAAAAATGCATCATGTATATACATTATGCACTTTTACTATGAAATCCAAAATTTCAGTTATTTGAAGCAGTCATATTTTGCAACTGAAAAATTATTACTTAGGTATTATGTCAATAAAATGGTAACAGTGAATTTACACTGTTTTCCTATTTCTCAAATATATGTGCTTTTTATTTACCTATCTTAATGCATATTAATATAAACCAGTGGTATTTAAATTACTAAACATAAGTTATCAAAACTATGTCAAAACCAAATTATCTTGGGTTGTTTTACCTCTGAGTGGCATTTTTTGCACACAATGGGCTAAATGGCCAGGTCACAAGGGCTCAGAGAAGGTTGGGGAGAGGGGACTCACTGGACAGTTGTTGGGAAGTAACTTCCCATCAGGGCTATCTAGTGTGTTCTTTAACATGCAAAGGGTATGGCTCTCCCACACACAGGACCACTGCTTAAAGTCACACCTGACAGATGGCAGCTTTTCCAAGCCCATTGGTTCCCCTTCTGACTGAGGGAAGAGTGGGGAATTTTGCAGAGGTAAATCTCATTGCTGGCCCAGCTGCCCCTGAGAACTACAGATTACAAACCTGATGCACTACTAACTGAGCCCCCCCCCCCCCAACTAAAAAAAATTATCTTGAGATGCCAATATTTGTTAATACATTGCAAAACTGAAAAATACTAATCACTTACTCCTACTGAAGTACCATTTAAATGACAACATAATTGAAACAACATTTTTGGAAATATTTATATTCTCATTTTCAAAAGTAAATATCAATTCTTAGGGAAAAAGCATATCTGAGTTGCTTAACTGTTACATCTTGAGTGAAAAAGGGGGCCATAAAAGGTTTATGAGTACACAGAAAGTAAAATATTATCTTTGTCACTAGAGAGGAGGGAATACAAAGACAACTGTAGGTTTGTTATTAAACAATTATCTTTTGTTGGAACCTTGTGATTCAATTCTGATGACCTAGATGAATTAAGTGACAGCATACACTCAATACCAGAGGTTTCTGCCATTAGTTAGATGATCTATAGGTCAGGTCAGACCACATGTCTGTACATTAACATACAAGCTTTAAATCATTAGAATGTTTAGTTAGTTAATGTAGGTAATAAGCAACCATTGTGAACTTATCTTATTTACAGATTAAAGTTATGATTAGTAGAAGTAAACACTGACATTGTTTCCCATGAGATCCAGGCAAACCACGAAACAAAATTAATGCTGAAGGAGTTATCAATGAAAATAAAATATACTTATTACTTTAAATCTTGCATGAATATTAAAGATCTTGCATGAATAACTGTAGCTTATGTGTTGACACCTATGAAAAGTACACACTATATAGTAAATACATGAAAAAGGTACTTCTTAGCAGCACTTCCTTAAAAATAAGTTCCCACTTTTTAAGCTTATAGCTGCAATGTGGATCATATCTAAAAATTTGTTGAAAATCAGTGAGGCATTTTTAAAAAAAAAATTCTAAATTGTTTTCTGTAATTTCAGCTAACTTTTTTTAATGTCACAAACCTTTGATGTCACAAACAGTTTTTTAAGTGTTACATAATATCAGACCAGTTTTTTAAGTGTTACATAATAATAATTGGGCCTCAAAGGGTTAAATATAACTTAAAACTATTGAACAATTTACTGAAAATTAATGTTATAAAATTACTTCAATTTAATTTATTAAAATTGGTGAACAAAAAAGGTATTGCAGTTGAAAAATTGACCTTTTTATCTCAATAGTCTTAAGTATAAAAAAATTTATTGAAATTTCTGTAAATCCAAATTGATTTTTATGTTTTAAACAATATTTTTTTTAACTACTGGCTGCAATTACTTCATACTAATGCTTTACAAAAAGAGTTACTATTTTTATTCAATAATTGTATTCAGTTAGAGAACTATAATTGGTTTTCACAACCAGCTGTATCTGCTGCATGTGAATTGGAAGATAGATGTATCTATATAAACACTCTGCAAAAGAATAACAGTTGAAAATGAATTAACACTATTAATTCCCAAAATTGTATATGAATAAGACTCATGGTAATATGATGACGGTCAACTGAGATAGTCCAAGTGGTTCAATATGGAGTGGGGTCATCTCTTACCACTATGCAAGCCTCGCAGTGATGTCTCATACTATTGATAAGCCTGTCCAACAGCACTGTGGGTAGTAATCTTCAAAGTATGTTGAAGCTTTGGGAGACTTTCAGGAGCAGGATTCAGGGGAACAAGGACCCTGAAGGCTTGGAGGAAGGTTAAGGGACCCGCTGGAACCAAGAGCACTCCATGAATGCTCTATCAGATTTAGATCGGAAGATCGGGCTGGCACTCCATATGTTTAATAGTGCTATTCTCCAGACTGATGGGGATTAACAAGGCAACAATGGCATTATTGTCCCATAGTAGGAAGGTATCACGTATTACACCTGCATATAGTCACACCAAGAGGCCCAAGATTTCATTATATCTGCATCCAATGATGTAGCCTATTGGAAGCACACACAGATCTGTGAAGACATCCAAAGATATCCCTCCCCAAACCAAAACACTGTCACAACTGTAGGTGTCCCATTCAGATATTTATGCATGATGGTGTGTTCCTAATTCCCTCCATATCAACTGACACCATGAATTGCCATGGAAGGAAAATCTTGATTTATCCATAAAGAACATGGATCATCATTGTTCCTGGGTAGAGTTGACATGATGTCTGCACCAGTTTAGATAATCCCTCCTGTGGCATTGGGTCGAGGACATACACACCACTGACTATCTAACTATAATTTTGGCACACCTTGTGAAGTCTTTGGCATACAGTGTAAGAATTGGCTATTGGTGTTCCACTCATGCTTGCGAGGCCCAATCACTGTTGATATGGTGCTGACATCCTGTTCCTCGGGATGCATAACACCAGATAGCAGTCCTCCCTTGGGAGTATTGCCCATTGTCTTCCACTACTGAATCATTTGGATGTGCTCTGTCCTTGTTGGAATCTCTGTCGAAGTCTATGACCATTACATGTTAAGCCATCTGGCAGCATCTACTTGACTTTGGCCCGCCTCAAGCCAAATTATAGCTCACCACTGAACTTTTTCTGATAAATGATGTATAGTAGACATACCCAACAGACTCTATCTCAATAACTCCACCTTGCATTTTGCAGAACAACTTCAAAACACCCACTTTCAATGCATTTGCACATACTGCTATCAATGTATATCATATGTGACTTTAGTGCATTTCTAGCATGAGATCCCCCCCCCCCCCCTTAATTTATGGAAACTGGTGTACATTTTTTTTAAATTCCATTCATTTTATTCATCAATAAAAATGTAGATTTGGAGAATAATCTAATTCTATTCAAAAGTAGAATATTTGTAAAAGTATATATTATTCTTACCTTGCATTGATAAGATATTGAGCAAAATTGATGGCTTCTGGGGTTCCAGATATTGTGACTGTTCTGTCCTTGGAGCCTTCCTCAGTGTTTGAAACCTTTATTATTGCACCAGAAATTTGCCTATAAAATATTATTACAAACAAACCTCAAAATGACTATCATATCAGTATAATTATGAACTCCATATCTAAAAACCATATATTTATAATTATGATTGAACAATGTTATGCTTCTCTAGAGACCAAAAACTTTGAACCTCAAATTGAGAAAATGTTAAATAGGGGAAACATAAAATCTGAAGACAAACTTTTACCTTATATAAGAAATAAGTGTAGTTAGCTTGCTTGGCAACTGATCAAAGGGACATGGGTTTTAACCCCAGATAAGGTATGTTTTTTTTTTTCAATTTGTCTTTCTGCTGAAGTGTTGCCTTCACAGATTTCCTCTATGTTTACATTGTATACAATGATGGTCTATTGTTAGACTTCTGTGGTAAGCAGCTGCTTGAGAGACAGTTTATTTATTTTTAAACTTCATTGTAAATATACTAATATAAATATACCATCACAGTATCAGAAATTCTTGGTATTTCAGTTCATACTTGCTTATACACATAAAATGTTAAAACCATTAGGCTACACTGCTTAGCTGTTCAAATATCAAACTATAATTCATAAATACAGTTATCAGAAGTACTGACGTATATTTTTTTATCTTTTCCCCATCTTTTAATACTGCAAATGCTTGGCAAACACATTCCAATAGGAAGGCATCTTACAACAAATAATGCATGTTCATAAACAACAGTTTAAGCATATGTTACAGCATTTAATAAAAACATAAAATGCTATACTATCTTGGTGGCTGAGTGATTAACGAGGTTGGCTACTGATCCCAAGATAAGGTATGGTTGTTTCTATATTGTCTTTCTGCTTGGGTCCCACGTTCCTCACAGATCTCCTCTAAGTCCTATTAACTCTTCCAGAGTCATTGTTGAACATAGATCTTGACAAAATCTGTAATGAGAGTTCAAAGATGTCAATAGACGTTTTTTGTACAACACTCAAAACTTCGATTTAAAAAAAAATTGTTTGAAAATTTTTTACAAATATCTTTTAAAAATACGTAATTCAAGCTTGAAAAATAATATTTTCTTTTTTCATTTGATGCACATTTTATTAAACTACAATATAAATAATTTGATAAAGCCATTTGATTGCCATATTTTATAAGTGCTATATGGTATTCGTTTTTCTGCTGAGGTCCTGCCATCCTCTCAGACCTTCTACTATGGCATATAAACTGACAGGCTCCTGTCAGACCTCTGTGGCAAGCAGCTGCTTGAGGAGGTATTTATTTATTTATTTATGGTATTGCTGATTTGTTTGTTAACATTACTCTGTATTGAAGTAATTATTGGATTTAAGCTCACCAGTTTGATTTTAACTATTATCAATAAATTTTTCTTTAATGTTTTGAAAATCTCCTGAAAGTTAGCAAAAAAAAAAACTGCTACTTTTAAAAACGGACAATTTTGGAAGTAATTACAAAGTATATATCTCCATTTTTCTTTCCATTTTACACTCTTTTCTGTCTTAAACCTCTTTCAGTATTCCTAGAATTATTTTTATGATTTATATCATTTATCCCAGTATTCTATGTGTCTTTTCTGCTTTTCAAATCAAAACTATAAGTAAAAACATCCTTTTTAGGCTCCAAAACTGGATGCAATTGCACTAATTACATTATGGCTCACTGCACAAGAGAAGGCAGGTCGCTCCATAATTGCTTGTTTACAGTGTTGTTCCAGTATATTGGATACCTTTAGTAAAGTTAGTATTTTTTTTTTATGTTGAAACCTTAGTTTTCATTTCAGTAAATTTATTTCCATAAATTCTTAATCTTTTGGCAGGTTGATATATTGATTGATTTTTTGGAGACATGCTATATCAGATGGCTGGCTAACAACATGTTGCTATGGATATTTTAATATTGCATTAGATTCTATGTTAATTTTTATATTTCTTCATTTTGCAGTAAGAACACTTTGATTTTGAATCGCTTCCTAAAATTCAAGAAAATGAATGAGGTCTTGGATACAGATGCAAAAAGGACAGCACGGAAATCAGTCCTTCTGTTGGAGAGCAATTTCAGCATAGGTTTTCACTCCCCCCCCCCCCACTAACCTGGCTGTGTCACTCTGATGACATATAGTTTTTTTTTTTCATTTTTGTTTTGGTGAATTAACTTTTCCCCACTTAGCCAAAAAACCCAAAATTGAACACCCAAAGAAAAAAATCAAAATGTTTTGTAAAAAAAAAAGGGTAAGAAAGTGTTCCTCCATTTCATAAACAGGACAGAAAATCCCATTAATGTGAGCAATCCAAGTCACCTTGCATAACGCTGGACCATGCTTTAAAATATAGCACACTGAAAAGAATCATTAAAAGAAATAAAAATGTTTCAGGTAAATATAATATTAAATTTAATATAATATTATTTGTGAAGAATTTTACTTTTGATTAATATGTAATTTACGTTTTTATTCAACATGTTTTCCAACATTAAGCCTTAAATTTATAGTCTGATCTACATTTTTCACTATATCACTGCGAAAACATCTTATTAAAATTAATATGCATTAAAATTTGCTTAAATTTATTACTTTCATAAAATTTGTAATTAAATTATGCTCAATTTGGTATATAACATGACCTATTTCAGTTGATTTTTTTTTTAATTCTAAAGTTGACTTGTATGACTCATCACAGTTGCCAAAAAGCCTGGACTTTTCTCAAAGTATGATACTGGGAAAAAAGATAGATTAAATCAACTCTATAAACACTGTAGGTGCTGGACTAGTCACATGTTATCATGGCAAACAATTGGCTCATTGACACTAATGTGATAATTGATGGTCATAGAGAAGTGCAGTGAAATGCACCGCCTCTACGACCATCAATTATCACATTAGTGTCAATGAGCCGATTGTTTGTCCCGATAACATGTGACTAGTCCAGCACCTACAGTGTTTATAGAGTTAACTTAATCTTTTTTCCCAGTATCATACTTTGAGAAAAGTCCAGGCTTTTTGGCAACTGTGATGAGTCATACAAGTCAACTTTAGAATTAAAAAAAAAATGGAGTTAATTAACTATCACTGTAATACTTTTTACAGTATTATACAGCATTTTTATTAAATGATATATATATACATCATGACATCTTTTATAGTTATACACTGAATTAGCTTTGCATTAGCAACACCTACTTAATACCTCGTGGGGTAACCTTTGACTGTAACATAGCTCATGCACGTTGGGGAATGGACTCCACAAGGTGTTGCAGGGTGTCCTGTGGCAATGCTACTTATCCATTCCACAATGTGTCCTGAAATGCCTGCATGCTACCAGGTGGATGGTTAGAGCATCGATTCACCTTTTCCAATAGGTCACAAAATGCTCAACTGGGTTGAGATCTGATGAGTTAGGTGGCCATGGGGGGGGGGGGGGGGGCAGAGAATTCATTGTCATGTTCCTGAAACCAGTTTGCAACCTGCCAGGCCATAAGATTAAGATGTGGCACATTATCTTGTTGATAGATGGCATAGTTGTTGGATACACTGTCATTATGAAAGACTGTACTTGGTCAGCAATGACAGAAAGGTATGTAGTCATGTAGAGCCTTTGATTCACTGTGATCATGGACCCACAGCATGACACCAAAACAATCCCCAAACCATAATACAACCACCTCCAGTCTGTTGAACACTGATATGCATCCTGATGCCATGGCCTCAATGTTGCTTTCTCCAAATGTAAGCATGTCCATCAGAATTCATATGACAGGCGACAGATTTCCACATCAGTGGTATGGAGTTGTTACGTGTCCATATAAGGCACAATTTCTTGTGTCTTGCAGTGAGCTTGGATAACCATGATAGGCATTGATTATCATAGCCCACACGAGCTAACCATGTGGATATTGGTCTTGCCATTCCAGTGTTGTACTGGGTAGGGTACTGTGCTGCATCACTGTTGTGTTACAAGATGGGACATAAGCTGCTCATCATGGCCATCGATCACATGTACTGTCCTATGTGTGGCTTTTGGCTGGTTCTTTGACTGCTGTTGAGCCACTCAAGATAGACTTCTGACACTACAGTATGGAAGCAGTTGACCATGGTAGCTATTGTCAAGATATGGGCACCTAAATGTCATGCCTCAACAATCATATCACATTTGAAGTCAGAAAAATCCTGATGCCGATACATTCTTCCCCTGAAGTAATGCAAAAACTGATTTTCATGCATGCACTCTACAACCATATATCAGCCATTCCCAACCTTGAACCATCACCAACACCCCACCCCGGACCAGTCCATTCTTATACAAGAGAGTGTTGCTAATACAAAGCCAACTCAGTACATTATGTATGTGTTTACATTATGTATAGTAGTGTACATTATGTATAGTTTGGCAAAAAAAAAAAATGACCATCATTCTTGACATGGAAATGGAGATACAATTTAAAATAACTGCAATTGGTGAGCAGAAAAACCACATTTAAGATCAGGATGTAGAACAAAGGGAAAAAAGCAGTTTATATCATTTGACATTCCTGCAGCATAGGCTCTACATATTAAAAAGGTTATAAAATTATTAGTAATGAATGGAAATTTGAGTCAAGTCAAATATACAAATCTTGTAATGAAAGCTGCACACTTGGCTTCCATCACTGAAATGTGACCCCAGAATTAGCCAATACTATTTTTAATGTACTACAAGCAATTATATAGTGCTGGGTAATTATACTAAGTTTATTGTAGCACTTTTAATGCCTACTACTTAATATGTCCCTAACTGGTGACATGTGTGCTTGTAAACAACATCCTAATTTCCTCAACATTGGATACCTTTACAGTTCTTTCAGTTAGTATTTTATTTACATTTTTATAATTAAACCTTTATTTTTATTTATGTGTATATTTTTGCTTTTATTTCTACAGATTTATATATCATTATTCATCTCTTGGAGTTATGCTACATGAGTAGTTTTTTATGATGAGGAAGTATTGTAACTTGGTTACTCCAGATATTTTTTTAAACATCACTTTAGGTTATTTGTTATTTTTTCTATTATTTCTTGATTCATAAGTGAAAAAAAAAGTTCATCTTTTATTGTTTCCAAAGAATGAGATTTTGAATATGTAAGCAAGAATTTCCTGTGATGGCAGTTTCGTAGGTCATTTTAATTACACTGTTCTACAAAAAAAAAATATTTTTTCTAAGTAAGAGTTGTGTAATTCTTAAAGATTTTTAGTGCAGACCTCAGATCTGTGCTTAGATGTTTTCTATCAGGGATAGTTTTCAAGTTAGATGATTTTTAATTTTTCCATAATTTTATTCCTAATTTACAATAAATAATAATAGGGGGAAAAAAAGAGATTATTCTTAGCTTCCTTAGTATTAAAATGAATATAGATTCATACAGAAAATTTTACAGAATATTATGCAGAAATAAATTGAATACAGAATAATTAAATAACAAAAATATCAAACATAAATAATTTTTTTCTTTTATGTTTATCTATGCTGTCTTTTTTGAGATTCCAACAAAAATCAGCTAACATAATTCAATAATACGATAATGCTGTGGTACAAAAGTTAAAACATTCTTCCAGGGGAGTAGTTTTCAAGCCCACGGAAGTGCTATACATTACCATTAATTATAATGGAATATACTTAAAACAACACCTTAAAATTATCCCAATTTTTACATTCATACTCAAGGTTAACTCTTCAATATCAGAGACCAACTAGAGTTACATATAAAAATGAACATATTTACCAATTTTGCTGGTACAATTGCATTATCATCAATCTGTGGAATGGTCTTTTGGTTCCCTCCATATCATGGGTACAGCAAAAAACATGGCGCTACCTTTACCCTTCCACCAGTTTATTAATTTCATATAGCAAGTTGCACAACATATGTGTGGGGCCCACAGCTTATCCTGATCTCCTATTTTACATCCAAAGTAGTTTATATGCTCTCTTTATTATAGGTGACATTTTTTTCTTGTGTCATGCAAAGGTGAACTCTCCACAAATAAAACAGAAGTTGTCTGCCTTAGAATATAAATTAAAAAAAATAACAGAATAGAAGTATTCACAAACCTGTTATGTTAACTACACAAATATTGTCATAAATATCTTTACATACCCTAGAATACAGTTTGAAAAAACTGATGTTAATTCCACAAATATCCTGTCACTTATACGTTTTTAGAATAAAGTTTAGAGAGGCAGACTAGTAATTATCTAAACTATGAATATAAACTATTGCAAACAAGTCAGTGATGCCTTTTTTTTGATGTAACATTTCCTGATTTTTCATTCCCCAAGTAGTATGTATGAAATTGATGTGTTATATCTCCATAACTCTAAAACTAGCCCTGATGGGCCATTCTGATCCGATATTTCAATTTCCCACACCAAAATACTTTAGGAACACATCAGTTAACCAAAGAAAATTTTCCCTTGTAGAACAGTGTTAACTATTACTATAATGCATTTTACAGTATAATGCAGCATTTTTATTAAATGATATATATATATGCATCATGACATTTCTTTTATACTTATGTGATACTGAAGAATTTTTAACCACCTCTTCGCAAAATTTTACTTATAGGAAATATTATTTATGTTGAATGGTTTTTAACCCCTCCCCCTCCCCCCAAAAAAAGTTATGGCCCTGCCACTCTGTTTTTTTTTTTTTTTTTGCCTTATTGCCCTAACATTTTGGCACTATGCCATGATCCCCAACTAAATGTACCACTCAAAGAAAAAGAAACACAGCCAAGGGAGTGTTCTTCCACTTTCATAAACAGGACAGAAATCTCAAGAATTGTCAAAAGTGCAAAGCTATTTGTGCAATTGGGGCCCATGTTTTAAAGTATTGCAATGAAAAAAAACATATGCATATAAATAAAGAAGGTTAGTTTAAGGCAAATTTTTTTATTACTTTATTCAGAATGAAATTTCCTCTTCATTGATATATAATTTACCTCATTTTATTCATCAGGTTTTCCAAAATTAAGCCTTCATTTGTCAGCTCTATTTTATAAATTTGTTAAATTTCAATTTGAAAAAATTCAAAATTAAATTCTGTTTAATTTGGTATATATAACATGACCTATTTCTGTTGACAGGTTATTTGTTACAAATATTCTAAAGTTAACTTGTTCATTTGACTCAACATAGTTGGCAAAAAGCCTGGACTTTTCTCAAAGTCATCATCCTCAAGCAGTCATGGGCTACGGAGGTCCAACCAGACCGTGCAATTTAGTTCTCCAAGCAAGTCTGTCCTGAGCTACATCTACTGCATCTGGCCACTGCACACCAATTCTAACAAGGTCCTGTTTGACATTGTCTGACATCGCATCCTAGGTCTCCCCATCTTTCTGAGGCCTTTAGGCACACTGTTCATAACCCTATTCACCAATCTATAATTATTCATATGGGCAACATGGCCAAACCAATGGAGTCTCTCTGCACAATATGCTGCTTGAAGGAGGTTGCAAACTCCTTTGCCTAACCTCACCATTAGTTACAAAGTTGAACCACCTAATGCCCAAGATACTGCGTAAGCATCTACAATCAAAGGCATCTAGTTTACTGTTATCTTGTTTACAAAGTGTCCAAGTTTCACTACATAACTAACCCTAGAAAGAACCAAACTATTATACAGTCTAATTTTAATCTTTAGGTGTATACGCCTATTTCTCCACACTCTCCATAGATTCTTAAAAGTCCCGGCAGCAATCCCTATTCGTCTGTTAATCTCATGCCGCACATCACCATTATCTGTTACATAGCTCCCAAGATAATTAAACTGTGACACTTGCTCAAGACTGCAACCATTCAGATTAACTGAATCACAGCCTACCTGACCAATTTTCATCACTTTAGTTTTCTCTCTGTTTATAACCAAACCTACTCTACTACCAGTCTCATCAACAGCTCGAATGAAAGAGTTCATCTCATCATCATTTGCCAAAAGGGCTAAATCATCAGAATAATCTAAATCAGAAATTTTCATATCTCCAGCCCATTTAAGGCCAAAATCTTTCCCTCGAAGTGAATATTGCATAACATAATCAATAATCAAACTAAAGAGAAAAGGAGACAAAATGCACCCTTGTTGAACACCAGAAGTAATGCTAAACCAATTGCTACAAGCCTTACCAACTCTCACACACGACTCAATGTTATTATAGAGAGCTTTCATTACATTAATTAACTTGTCTGGTATACCATATGATCTCACAATCAACCACAAATTATGACGATCAACAGAGTCGAAGGCCTTTTTGAAATCAACAAAGCTAGCAACCAAAGGCTTCTGAAACTATAAACATTTCTCAAGAATCTTCCTAAGTGAAAATATCTGATCCACACATTCCCTACCACTTCTGAATCCACATTGCTCATCACACAATTGAATGTCAACCAGATTCTTAATTCTATTAAGCACAATCATGGAAAGAACTTTACCTGGAACAGAGAGAAGGCTGATATCCCTATAGTTATCACAAGAACTGCGCACTTTTTTTTGAAAATAGGGATAATAATAGCTCTGGTAAAATCCTTAGGGACCATGCCTTTATCAAAAAAGATATTCAAAATTTCAGTCATCCAAGTGGTAACCAAAACATTCCCGCTCTAAGCATTTCCGTAGTAATTTCATCTACCCCTGGGGATTTATGAAGTTTAAGTTTAGAAATAGCCAAAATAACTTCAGATTGTGTTATAGGGCCAACATTAAAGCCACCAATGCATCTATCATCATTGCAAACAATGGGAATAGAACTAACCGCATTGTTTAGAATATCACTGAAATGCTCAGCCCACCTAGTCATAACAGAATCCTCACCTTCTATAACCTTATCTTGTTTATCCTTCAATCCCTGTATACCTGTTTGTTTTCTACCACACAAAACATTAACTATCTGATACAGCTCTCTGCTGTTGTGCTGTCTAACTGCTTCCTCGGCTTTGTCAGCCAAGCCATCAAGCCAAAGATTCTTACCAGCAGCTAACTGATCTTTTACATGCTTATTAAGTTCTCTGTAATGCTTTCTATTAGGACTAGTAGGGTATTGATTAAGGACATTCCTGCAGTTCTTTCTTTCTGAAATAAGCTCAAGTGCCTTATCACTCAAATAATTCTGCTTCCTCTGCTCCTTTTTTCCTAAAAGAGTACTGTTAGTGTACAAAAAAGCCTGTTTAAAATGATCCCATTCTTCCTCAACTTCAGTAGTAAGCATACCATGACTGTCATAATGACTAAGTAACCTATCATTGTAAGTTTTAGCTATAACTGGATCTTTCATAGTTTCAGTATTAAAGGTAAATTTTTTAACCCTAGCACAACACTTTTTAAGTTTAAGTTGCAAGACACTTTTAACAGATAATGGTCAGATCCAATTTCAGCTCCCCTGTATGCCCTGGTATTTCTAACAGAACTAGCCCATTTGCTGTTAATTAATATATAATCAATCATATTCCTATGCAGCCCATCAGGTGAAACCCATGTGTACTTATGTATGTAACGGTGTTTGTAATAAGTGTTAGTTATTCTGAATCCATTGAGTTTACTTACCTGTAGAAGACGTTGCCCATTGCCATTGCAGCTACCAATACCAAAAGGGCCTATTACTCCTCCCCAAAGGTCAGAGTCAGTACCAACTTTGGCATTGAAGTCACCAAGAACAAGGGTAATATCTCCTTTCTTGACAGGATTAAAAATATCCTGAAGTTGTCTGTAAAACCTATCCTTCTCATCCTCATCGGCATCCTCAGTGGGGGCATCAGAAAAAAATTACAAAAAGAGTAATATACTTATTCAAGTAAAATTTTATTTTCCTATTATTCAGAAAAAAATTCTTTTCTATTCATATGATTATAATTATTTCTCTCTATTAGTTTTTTTAAACAAATTTTTATTTGAATTGCTGGATTTTTTTTTTACTACGTGACTAAGAAAACCTATTAAAATAAAACTAGTAATTTTTTTTGTTCAATATTTTATTTTTATGAAA
The DNA here is from genome assembly GCA_038380435.1 of Ryuthela nishihirai. NCBI lineage: Eukaryota > Metazoa > Arthropoda > Arachnida > Araneae > Heptathelidae > Ryuthela > Ryuthela nishihirai. The sequence goes on along the minus strand of JAWZYU010000003.1, from coordinate 89,066,215 downwards.
TCCAGAATTAAATGTTGATTAATTTGGCATATAACATGCCATAATTCCTTTCATTATTACTTGCAAAAAGTTCTAAAATTAATTTTTTTGGTTAAGCATGATGAAAAAAATAGACCTATGGATGTACACCAGCTTTTCAGGCTGGGACCTGGAAGGGTTAAGTATAAAGCATTTTATTAGAGTTTTTTATTTATTTATTTAAAAAAAATTGGCAAATGCATATATAGTAATTTTATTTTAAAGTTACATACAGTATCCTCTTTTATATAAAAAAAATGCTGTTGATTTTTAAAATTTGCAAAAAAATTTAGATTTTTCTAACCATATCCAAAAAAAAATTATAGGAAAAAAAATTTGTCACCTATGCAGTGTGAAAACATATAAATAAAAATAAAATAAATACCCCCTCAAGCAGCTGCTTGCCACAGAGGTCTGACAGGAGCCTGTCAGTTTATATGCCAGAGTAGAAGGTCTTAGAGGATGGCAGGACCTCCACAGAAAACAACACATACATTCATGCCTTACCCGGGGCTCGAACCCAGTCCCTTAGATCAGTAGCCAAGCGCGCTAACCACTCGGCCATGGGACGGCTTTTTGGCAATTAGGAGCCAATATTGAAATATAATCTGAATTGGCGAAAATTAACTAAATTATTAAGCGAACTCATAAAAATACTCTTTTATATGTTAGTCAAGTTTAACGGTTATTTGCTTTAGTTTCAACTTATTTTTATTAACTTTTCAGAGTAATTATTTAAACTAGCATTTTCAGCGTTAAATATTCCAATTTATGTATATATCTAAATACCAAAAGAATATTGTTGAAAATCGACATTTGAATAGATTTGACTGAGATTTTTAAATTATCTTCAGTCACATTTTTTCACAAAAAGCTTATTTAAGAAGTTACTGAGTTCTGTACTGAGTTGCTATTGACACAACTTACAAAGTAGTCGTTGAATGTAGTACACTCTCACTAAGTAATTATCAAAATAGTTCAAGCATGGTCTCAGTAATTATGAAAATAATTGGGCCTCAGGATCTACAATTACTGAAAGAGTTGAACGTGGGCTCAATAATTAACGTAATAACTCGGGGTTGGGCAGGTTTGATCTAAAAAAATCTATCTATACACAAGATATTCAAAACTTACAGAAGCTTACCTCTCTTTACCTGTAAAATTTAAATCATTTTAATTTAAAATTCATCCCATTTATTTTTCAATTTAAACTTTTTAAATTTCAAATTCTTCTCTATCAAATATTTCAACACCTTTCTTAAGATTTGAGTAGTTCTTAAAAAATTGACACCTTGTTTAAAACTCTGAATACTACTATTAAAAAATTAACACCTCATTTAAGGATACGAATAATATTGTTTAAAAATTTGAACAACTCCTTAAGAATTTGAATACTACTCTTAAAAATTTGACATCTCCTTTAATGGTCTGAATATTATTCTTAAAAGTATGAACACCTCCTTTAAAAATCTGAATATTACTCTTAAAAAATTTGACGCCTTCTTTAAAAATTCAAATTTGATTCTTAAATATCTGAACACCTCCTTTAAAGATACGAATATTACCCGCAAAAATTTGAACAACTCTTTTAAAGATATCAACATCACTCGTAAAACTTTCAACACATCCCTTAATAATTTTAACACCCTTTTAAGCATGTAAATATCTCCTCAGGAATTTAAACATCCTCTTAAGAAATAAAACAACACCCCCCCCCCCCCTAAGTTTCGAACATGTATTTAAAAAGTTATAATACACCTTTAATGTCTCAAAACCTCTCTTAAAAATTGACACCTCTTAAGATTTCAATACTTGTCTTAAAATTTTCTAGATGTTTCAGAAGATTTATTTAACATTATCGTGAAATGTGAAACCTTAAAAAAAGGCACCCTTTAAAATTAAACCCCTTCTACAGTTAATAAATTCATTCTTGCGAAAACATTCGCGATATCTTGTCATTTGGGGGAAGAAAAATAACAATCTTTAAAAAGACTATCAGAAAAAGATACAGAAGTTGATTGGACAAAATGAATCCAAACCGAGTAGGGAGAAAAAGAAAAACACGACTCGAGAAGATCAACAAACTTTGGAAGCGGGGAATAAAAACAGAAGGAAGACGAGAAGAAATTTTTAAAAGAAGTCTCTAAGTTTGTGTGAATAAACATGAGCTAAATAAAAAATTAAACTCTTAAAACAGAAAAATCTCATTTCTAAAAAATTCTTAGCAGAGAGTCTGATTTCAGGTAGTGTCACTAGAGTTTTTTTTTTCCTGCTCGAATTGGTGTTTGAACAAAAAAAAAAGACTTTGCAAAAAAAGAAGAGGATGTAAGGGATAGAAATAGTGCTCGAGAATGGCAAAGTCTAATCAGAATACGAAGAGAAGAATAAGTCTTCCATCCTCCCATAAAATGCTCTATTACTCGAGGTATTTACTGTGTTCGGGTGTCAGGGCAATATAAAATTATTTTATTAAAAGTTAAATTTTATCTTTGCAATTTTCAGCACACAAACTATAAAAGGTTCACATCCCTGTTCCAATTATTTCTCTGATTTGGTATTATCTGGTTTTCCAGATACACTGATTCTGTCATTGACACTGTGTGTTCACCTTGCAACCATCTCTCACTAATGAGCTGCTTCAATTCCTTCATTAGGAATTTGCACATACAATCTGAGGACTGATTATGTCCACCTTATGCCTAAAATTTATGTTTGCACTGACATTTTATGTACAATAAACTCATTCATACATCATTTCAGCTGCAGTTGGTATTAGTATTAACAACCAATAGAATCTTCAGTATTGTTAAGTTTTTAGTAATGCAATAATCAATCATCAAACTATACAAAGAACATATTTTTAGTCCTAGTTGCTAAATTAATAGTAAGACATTTAAAATAGTTTACTTTGGGTGGCTCTGTAGATTCGTCAACATAATTACATTCTTCATCATTTTAACCCTTTGCACTCGCAGGTTTTTTCGCTATAGGAAAGTAGCAACTCAAACTAAAAACAGACTAAGTTTAAAATCATAATTTTAATTAAACACAATGCTGTACTATGAAGTGCACATAGACAATAGATTTACACATTTATCTGTAAAGAGAAAAGATCTCTGTTTATAAAACAGTTATTGCTGCATTACACCAAGAGGCGATTAAGAGTTGCCTCTCAACTGCAGAGTATCTCTGTTTATAAAACAGTTATTATCGCCTCTCAGTCGCCATTTGAGTTGCTGCATCAAACCAAGTGGCGAATGAGGGTCATCTCTCAAGTGCAAAGGGTTAAAAAATTTCCCATTTTGTCTTTGTATTTTACTTTTCATTTCTATATTTTAATTCTCTAAACATGTCCACAAAGATTATATATATATACACTCTCCATGAAAATTAGTAAACTCATTAATCTGAGATAAAAATATTGATTGTAAAAAAAAGTCTATATCACAGATAACTGATTGGATAATGGCTATTGATGAGGGAAAACTATAGAGAAAAAACTAAACTGGTCAGTTGGGTTGTGCTTCCTTTTTTGTGTAATGACTGTCTGTGCTCTTGAGCAAGTTCCTCAGTTTAATTATTTCAGAAGTTGGATTGCAGATAACATGTGATATGAGATAAACAAGAGAATAGGCATTGCTGCTGATATCTTTAAATATCTGTGGAGATTGTGAACAAATATGCATATACATCCTAAAGACTAAAATTAAGCTATATAATAGTTTGGTCCTCTCTAATGTTTGCTATGGCAGTAAAATTTGAACTCTTTGTAAGCACAATATCAGGAAACTTGATGCTTTTGGTTTTAGGTGCTTACACTGTATTTTGAGCATTAGTTGGTTTGACTATGTAAGCAATTATGATGCTAGATGAAGGAGTTGGTTGGTTGTTTTTAGTTTAATGGCACATTAGCATCTAAGGCTATATATAATGCACCAAACATATGTCCAAAAAAAATATAAAAGTCATAGAATCCTCAACCAAGTATTAAAAATAAACTACAAACTCATACACAAATTCTAAAATAATAAAAGGAAACATAGTCAACAACAAGAAACAAATGTATAAATATGTTATAAATATAAAAATAACCCAGGTGTAAGCGATCTGGGTTAAATATGCAGAAAAATAAACATTGGAGTAAAACTATAGTCGAGTAAAATATCCAGTATAATGTAAAAATTTAAATACAGAGCTAAAACAACAATGATCAGATAAGAGATGTCCGAGTGTAAGGGGCTCGGACGTAAAATCATGAAAGTTAAAAATACATTTTACGTTTAAAGTTAAAACAAGGACATTCGATTAAAATATGTTTAATACTTAAAATGGTGTCACAAAACTCACACTTAGGTTTGTTGTCTGTCCGTAAAAGAAATGAATGAGTAATAAATGAGTGACCTAAGTAGAGCTGAGCAAGTACAACTTCCCCCTTGTGATTCCTGCGGTAACATGACTGCCAAGGTTTGATGAGAGGTTTGATCTCAAAGAGCTTGTTGGTAAGCTGTTCTGACCAAGATCTCTGCAACCATGCCCGGAGCTCGATGGTAAAATGCTGCCAGAAATTCAAATATGGAACCGGCAATGGAGAGTCAGACAGGGGCGTGGCTGACATGGCAGCGGCATCTGCAAGTCATTGCCCCTGATACCTACGTGACTGGGCACCCAACAGAAATGGATGGTGGTTATGGCTGCCAGACAATGTAGCTGCTGGTGGATGTTGGAGAGAACAGGGTGAGGCCGATGCCTCACCGAGAACAAAGCCGTAGTGAGCTAAGTGAGTCAGTGTAAAGCACACACTGATGATGATGCTTAGCCGCCACGTGGTCCAAGGCAAAGCTGATAGCATGCAACTCTGCAGTGAAGATGGAACACTGCAGTGGGATTGCAACAATTACATCACAGCAGACCATGGCCAATCCCACTGATGTGTCGGACATCAAGTCATCTGTGAAGACAGGCAAGAAGTCCAGGTACTCAGCACGATGGCTGGCAAAGAGTTGCCGGTACACACAGTCAGGGTGTAAAGGCCTTCCCCATCCTGCACAGGGAAAAATCACAGGAAGGAGAAACAGCGAGCCATGGTGGAATTGGCTCGGCTGTTGATTGTGCGATGCTATCGAGACTAGTATTGATGTCTCTGAGGTACCCATGGACTCACAAACCAAAAGGATGAATGGCAGTTGGCCAATTTGTGTATAGCATTTCCCACTTTGGACTGAAAACGCAGTCCCAAGTGGGATGGCCAGGAGGGATTGCAATTTCGATGCATATTGTAGGGACAACTGCTGATGGCAAAGAGATAAAGATGGTTTGTTGGTTTCAATATAAAGACTCCGGACCAGTGAGGTGCGGAAGGCTCCCGTGCAAACATGGAGGGCCTTGGTGATGGAGGGAGTCCAGCACCTTCACCACCAAATCCCGGGCGGAGTCGTACACCTGGGATCCGTAGTCCTGTTTTGATCAAACAATGCACGGTACAGGCGGAGCAGAGAACATTGGTCAGCTCCCCACGAGAGCGAGAAGAGGATCTTGACGATGTTCAATGCCCATGTGCACTTGGACCTAAGATGATGTATGTGTGGTAAAAAGGTCAATTTCCGATTGAAGATGAAACCGAGAAACTTGGTCTCTGCCACAACTGGAATGATGTTACCCCTGAGTCATAGCTCAGGATCCAGGTGAAAATTATGCTTGTGGCAAAAGTGCATACAAGCGGTCTTCTGTGGGGAGAACCAAAACCTGTTCGCAGTCACCCAAACCGAAAGATTGTTCAGGGCAATTTGCAATTGTCTTTCAATGATGCTTATGCTGGACGAAGAGCAAAAGATGCTAAAGTCATCAACATAGAGGGCATTGCCTACAGATGGAGGAAGGAATAGTAATAGAATTAATCTTGACAGCGAAAAGCGTAACACTCAGCCTTGTGGCACGCCCTGTTCTTGGGGGTACGGTCGCGACAGAGTGTTGCCAACATGGATACGAAAAGAACGTGTTGATAAGAAGTTGGAGATGAAGATCGGCATGTGACCTCTCAAGCTGAAGCTATGGAGGTCATGAAGAATGCCGAATCTCCAAGTCGTGTCGTATGCTTTTTCGATGTCGAAGAAAATTGACACCAGGTGCTCTCTTTGTAAAAATGAATTTTTGAAAGCCAATTCGAGGCGATCAGATTGTCAAGAGTTGATTGTTGCCTGTGAAAGCCACACTGGGTGTTGGAAAGAAGGTTGCGATGTTCTAAATACGAGATGAGTCTGGCATTTACCATTCTTTCCAACACCTTGCACATGCAGCTTGTCAACGCAATGGGACAATAATTTGAAGGAATCTTGGAATCCTTTCCTGGTTTAGGGAAGGCCAAGATGGGGAGGCGATCACTTCTGTATGCGCTGTCCTCGAAATTCCATGTGAAGAGTGGAAGAATCGAGGAGGAACAGATAGTAAGGTCAATGGCTGTGTAAGTGTGGGTTGGGGAGTGAAAGTAAGTACTGACACTTTGAAAATAAGAGCAGACAGTCAGTGAGAACCCCACGAAGAGGCAGATGGCTACCGCCTCTAAGTTGGTGGTGAGGGGTACAACCTGGAATGGAGAATGGTTGCTCACGAGGATGATGACACCCCCATGAGCTGGACCATCTCCATCCTGGCGAACTAGTGAAAAGTGCCGGATCGTGGGATCTGTGACTGGCTGCAAGTATGTCTCCTGCAGGCACATACAGATGGGCTGGTGTGCCTGAAGGAGGGCCTTGATGTCGTCAATATTCCTCTGGAATCCACGACAATTCCATTGTAAGAGTGTGGCCATCTCAGGACTTAGAAGAGTGGGCAGACAATGAATTCCTATTCAACTTAACTGCTGCAGAGGATGGTTTTAGTAAATAGGGGGCGGTTGGTATCCATGTTCTTGGAATCATCTGAGGGACATTGATCGGTGACCGCTCTTTGCAGAGGAGTGATGACTTTCTTTTTTGGCTCAGGTGGGGGCCCCTTCAGTTTGGAAGGTCTAGCTGTCTGAGGACGGGGAGGAGGAGCCTTCTGGTGGAGGTGGAAGGCTGAGTTACAGGAATGGAAACTGGGGTTGATGTCAAAGTTGACACCGCACTCGGTTTCGATTGTCAGAAGGTACTTTGTTGTGGGTGAGAAAGACTCAGTAGGTGGTACACTGATATCAGTCTGCACCGCAACCGAAGTCATTGAAACGATGGGCTTTCCAATGACTGCACTGGCGTAGAATATCTTGCCAGGTAGGGCATGCAGTGCAGTCCGCTTTCTTGCCTCAGTGTAAGAGATGTTGTTCACGACCTTGAGGTGTTGTACCTCCTTTTCCTCCTTACACTTTTGACAGTCATGGGAATACGCCTAATGTTCGCCACTACAATTCACACAACATGCCTTTTCTGCTGTGCAGTCAGGATCGAGATGATCCTTACTGCACACCACTCCTCCTCGGAGGCCCCACTCAGTTATCACACCCTGAGAGGAATTTAAAGTTTTGTGGGGAGTGACCTCAACAGCCACCCCACCAATCTCTGACTTTCAGGAGCAGTGAGTGTTTGGAACAAGTGGTCTCAACTTGCAAGTCACTAGATCGTAAGCGCTTGACGGATTTCGGCTCTCCCGCAAGACCTTTCAAACCTTTATGAAAAATGGGGACATGTCCCCAAGTACCTGATCGCCAGTGGAGTGGACGATCAGGAATCTCGGGAATGAAGACACGGACACAGAAGATGATGGCAGAGATAATGTAGACGAGGAAAATGGGGGCTCATGTTGAGCCCTCTTAGCGGCATTGATTGCATTAATTTCATCATCGACTCTCATGTTTGGGTTTATGTGGTTCAGTGCCCACTGTCCCCACCCTCCAAGGAGACCAACAAGGGGACACCCAGTTGGGTGCCAGGGCTACACAGGCACTATACCCACACAGACAGTGAGCCAAGCCCTCACAAATAAATAAAAGGAAAACGAAAAGAGAAATGTGTAGAAATAAACATTCTACAAAAAAGAAACTAAGAGGAAAATAACAAAATTGTGAATGACCAAACTGGTCTCACAAAGAAATTATAACTTCAAAAGGAAAATAAGTTGTGAGGAAATGTGCAAACCTGTACTCGGATCATGGCCAAGGTTACTCACGGCTCTGCATAGTTGACCCTAGCAGGACCTGCCCACCAGCCAATTGTTCCTGGGGGGGCCACCCCAGGAGCTCTCGTTTACCAGAAGGAGAGGCCAAAGTAGTGTATAATAGCAGAGGCCCTGGAATCCGCTGCATAGCCCCGCGATGACAGGCTCCCATATGCCAAAGTGGCTAAAGTGGGCCCCGCCAGTCATGAGCTGAGGAGAGAAGAGGGGGACCCCCGAGCAACTACCTGGATCCTCCTTTCCCAGGACATGGGTCACTGCACACAACAAACATGCAGGCGAGCATTCAGGACCCTGTGAAGGTAACCAAGCCAGCAGAACCTTCACAGGGTGGTCCCCTCACTGCATACAGGAGTTCACACCGAGGGGAGATGAAGGAGTCATCGATCACCTTTTAACGACCAGGAAATTTCAGAAAAGGGTAGAGGTATTAAAGACAAAGAAATAACACTATTTGGATGAGTCCATTTTAATATGTTGGCCGTTTTGAGCCATTATGGAATTTAAAGGGAATAAAGTCTTGTTTAGGAAGAGACCTAAATACTTAAAAAAAAAACCAATCTAGATTGTGATGGGTGGATAATGCCAAACAGGATTTAATTTAATAACACGATAATGATGTGGTACAAAAAGTTAAAAACATTCTTCCAGGGGAGGTAGTTTTCAAGCTCAGGGAAGTGCTGTACATTACCATTAAATATTATGGAATACACTTAAAACAACACCTTAAAATTACCCCAATTTTACATTCATACTCAAAGTTAACTCTTCAAATCAGAGACCAACTAGAGTTACATATAAAATGAACATATTTACTGATTTTGCTGGTATAATTGCATTATCAGCGATGATGTCATGCTGCAGTTGGTGAATATAAATGCTACCAGTCCTAAGGTGGTCTTCCTGTAGTTTTACAATATGTACATATATGCTATGAACTGAAGAATTTCGTTGCATTCCACATTCGGGTCAGAAACTTCTTTTAACACTGATGCTTGAAATGCAATTATGATGCTAGTTGTTCGTGGTTTTATCAGTTCGATCTTTTGTGCTAGATGTTATTTGCTGCAAGCATTTTGCCACGTAATTGCATGAATTTTTACACATTGCAAACATCAAGGAGATGGTATCTTCCATTTTATATCCGTAAGGTAATAAACGAACAGTTGACATATGGTGATGAGCACTTTTTCCCCTGCTTGAAAATGGTCTTTAGTAACTCAACTACTGGAAGTCAGCTAATGTCATAATGACCCATTGTTTAACATAGATCAAACGCCATTGCTTTCAAAATGTTAAGAACTTTAAAAACATGAACCTCAAAGGTTCATATGCTATGCGTTTCACCACGAATTCATAACACGTGGCATCCTCAGGCAAGAGAGATGGTAAAGAGTTGATGTTTTAAATAGCCGCCATTAGTCTGACCCAGCCCAATGCGTGATCAGTGTTGCGTGGCACAGTTCATGATGAACGCTGCAGCAGGAGACGCCGCGCCGATGGAAGAGGTGGAATCTCAGTATTGCAGGCTTCATCAAGATGCTTATGAATAAGTAATGTCTCGGCATATTGCAATTGAAATTTTGTTTTTGGGGCTATACCAGGTTTAAAATTAATTTTGTCAATTTTAATATTGTTTTCAACTATTATTTTTGATAACACTGTTGTAAGGTTCTTTTTGCTTATATCCATAAAATGTTCATGCATCCATGTCTCATATTGTCTATATGTTTTTTCTATGTATTTATTTTTACCCCCCAGTAAGTTATCAGGATCAGGGATTTCAACTTCGCATATTCCCCCCATGGGGGGTTTCGGATCTCTATCATTTAGGACTAAATTTTTAATAGAGTGGGTAATGGTGCTGGGTAATATAATATTATGTTTACTTAATGAATTTTCAAAGTGATTTAGTTATAGTTTTCATATAAGGAAAACTGATAGCATATTGCTTTTAATTTTGTATTTGTTGCGGATTTGGTTGGGTATCCCTATTTACTCTATATTTCACAGCTTTTTCCCACTTTTGCAATAATTCACCCGGGTACCCTGCTTCTTCTGCGGTTTTTCGAATGTACTGTAATTCTTCTTGTAGAGTTATTTGTTGAGAGCAATATCTATAGGCTCTAACATAATGGGGGATAATACTTGCTTTTTTATATTTCATAGGGTGTGAAGAGTAAATTGGGATATAATTAGGTACATACGTTGGTTTTCTGTATACAGTAGTCTCACAGAAGTGCGACTTACGGGTTATTTTAATGTCTAAATAAGGTAATTGGCAGTTTTTTTCGGATTCCGTGGTAAACTTTATTGTAGGCATTATATTATTAAATGTATTAACAAAATCGAAAACATATACATAATATGAGACACGGATGCATGAACATTTTACGGATATAAGCAAAAAGAACTTTACAACAGCGTTATCAAAAATAATAGTAGAAAACAATATTAAAATTGAGAAAATTAATTTTAAATCCAGTATAACCCCAAAAACAAAATTTCAATTGCAATATGCTGAGACTTTACTCATTCACAAGCATCATGACGAGGCCTGCAACACTGAGATTCCACCCCTCCCGTCGGAGTGGCGTCTCCTGCTGCAGCGTTCATCATGAACTGCGCTTGCAACACTGAGCACGCATTGGGCTGGGCCAGACTGGTGGCAGCTACTTTAAACACCACTTTTAACCATCTCTCTTGCCTGAGAATGCCACGTGTTATGAGTTCGTGCTGAAACGCATAGCATATGAACCTGTGAGGTTCTTGTTTTTAAAGTTCTTAACGTTTTGAAAGCAATGGCGTTTGACCCTAACAATGGGTCATTATGACATTAGCTGACTTCCAGTAGTTGAGTTACTAAAGACCATTTTCAAGCAGGGGAAAAGTGCTCATCACTGTATGTCAACTGTTTGTTTATTACCTTACGGATATAAAATGGTAGAGACCATCTCCTTGATGTTTGCAATGTGTAAAAATTCATGCAATTACGTGGCAAAATGCTTGCAGTAAATAACATCTAGCACAAAAGATCGAACTGATAAAACCACGAACAACTAGCATCATAATTGCATTTCAAGCATCAGTGTTGAAAGAAGCTTCTGACCTGAATGTGGAATGTAATGAAATTCTTCAGTTCATAGCATATATATACATATTGCAAAACTACAGGAAGACCACCTTAGGACTGGTAGCATTTATATTCACCAACTGCAGCATGACATCGTCGCTGACAATGCAATTGTACCAGCAAAATCGGTAAATATGTTCATTTTATATGTAACTCTAGTTGGTCTCTGATTTGAAGAGTTAACTTTGAGTATGAATGTAAAATTGGGGTAATTTTTAGGTGTTGTTTTAAGTATATTCCATAATAATTAATGGTAATGTACAGCACTTCACTGAGCTTGAAAACTACTCCCCTGGAAGAATGTTTTTAACTTTTGTACCACAGCATTATCGTGTTATTAAATTATTATAGAATTTTAGCTGTGTTTAATCTTAATATTACAAACAGGATTTGGTTAGAATTGGCCTCCAGTTAAATACATTAACAATAAGCTCAGGATAAACATGTACACTAATTTGGTTGGACCGCTATAGCCACAGTGTGATGGGTGGGTCTGTAGTCAATTGGTTTATCTTCCCAGCTTTTCTGGTATCCATACAAGTATATATCCACTGAATTAGTAGCCAGCTGCTAGTCACACCAGTTAGAGCCAACACACAGGAGTTATGTTCTCAGGTACAGTTCTAGTTAATATCTTCTGCTTAAGCAGAGAGTACTTGCCAGTTTCATTGCCTGGATCTGACTGCTTATTAATTTTTCAGTGTCACATACATCTTTGAAATGATGACCTTTCACATGTCTGTAATTGCCACATATCATTATACTTCAAATTCAAGTATCAACAATCCCCTCTGAAATTTTGCAATATGCTTTTCCTTCGCAATCATTATCTTTCATTAGACATGTTTGCAATACCCATTACTACCCATTACTGCACCTCTCTTAACACTTCCAGTGTCCATGTCATCTGTATACATTTGGAGAATCTGAATTGAGAGGCCAAGGACGTATATATCCATTTTCAGTTAGAAAAAAAAATTGCTCTTGTAATTTTTATATATCATATAAAAATATATAATTCAAGCTTCAAAAATAATATTTTGTTTTTTAATTTGATGCATATTTTATTAAATTACAATATAAATAATTTTATAAAGCCATCTGATTGCCATTTCTTAGAAGCACTAAACAATATTGTCGATTTGCTTGTTAACGTTCCTATTTGCTGAAGCAACCTTCTGATTTAAACTCACAAGTTTGATTTTAACTATTATCAACAAATTTTTCCTTCAATTTTTGAAAATCTAAAAATTAACGAAAAAAACTGCTATTTTTAAAAACGATAAATTTTGTAAGTAATTACAAAATACGTACCGCCATTTTTTTTTCTGTTTCACTCTCTCTGTCATAAACTTATTTCAGTACTTCCAAATTATTTTTATCATTTTTTCCAGCATTCTATACATCTTTCCCGATCTTAAAATTGAAACTGGAAGTAAACACATCCTTCTTAGAAATTCTGGTTGCAGCTACATTTATCAGTTATGCTTCACTGAGGCAAACAAGACACAGATGGCTGACACATGCTATCTCCGTTTCGTGTGCTATACAGTGTTTTGGACCTGCATATTGGATACCTTTTGTAAAGTTAGTATTTATTTTTTTATATTTAAACCTTAGTTTTCATTTCAGTAGATTTATTTTCGGAAATTAGCAATCTTTTGGCCGATAGATAAGTATTGATTTTTTATATTATGCTACATCGTATTAGGCTATACGTTAATTTTTATTTTATTATTTAATACCTTTTCAGTAAAACTTTGATCTAGTATCATTTTCTGAAAATAAATGGTCTTGGATATGGAAGCAAATTTATTTCTGTAGATTTATTTCCGTTAGTTAGCAATCTTTCGATCGGCTGATTTATCGATCTTTCTGAGTTATGCTAAATCAGAGGTCTGTTAAAAGTTGTTGTGGATATTTTATTTAACATCCCACTAGGTTATATTTAATTTTTCTTTTGTAAAAACTTTGAGCTTGTACCATTTTCTGAAAATGAATGTCTTGGATATGGAAGCAAAATAGACTTCCTTAGTACGGAAATCAGTCATCATGTGGGAGGGCAATTTCGGGAAGGTGTCCCCTCCGCTAAACTCAAGGTGAAAATTTCACCCCCCCCCCCAACTACAAAAAATTTCTTTTAATTTTTTTCCCAAAATTACGAGTTTTTATGTTTATAATGAATTATTTTAAAGGCAACCCTCCCCCCCTCAGTACCTTGGCTGTGCTGCACAGATGATAAAATGCTGTTTTTTTTTTGGCTTTGGTGCACAAATCTTTCTGCACTTAGCCAAGATCACCAAACTTCGACACCCAAAGAAAAAATCCATAACATTTAGCAAAAAAAAAGCAGCCAAGGAAGTTTTCTTCTATTTCACAACCAATTCAGAAAATCCTGTGAATGTGAAAAGTCCAAGTCACTTTGTATAACACTGGCCGTGTGTAAAATATATGATACTCAAAAGAATCAGAAATAAAATTCATATTTCAGGTTGAGTATTATATTATTTGGGAGGAAATTTCCTTTCGATAAATATATAATTTAGCTATTTTTATCCACCAGGTTTTCCAAAACGAAGCCTTAATTGTATAGTGTGATCTTTTTTTTTCACCATATTACATTGAAAAGGCTTATTAAAATCAATATGTTGCAAACTTGTTTATATTATTTATTTTCATAAAATTTGTAATTAAATTCTGTTTAATTTGATATATAACGTGACTTCTGTAGATTGGTTATTTTGTTTTTAATTCTAAAGTTGACTTGTTTATTTGACTCAGCACAATTGGCTAAAAGCCTAGAATTTTCTCAAAGTATGATACTGAGAAAAAAAATTACAAAGTGAGAGAAATATTTACTTAACCCTTTGCACTCCAGATGTTTTTTTTAGTATGAGTTGTTAAATAGTATTAGTTAAATAGCAGCACCTATGGAGTGCAAAGGGTTAAAACCAAAAAAAAAAATAAAAATTCGGTTATTCAGAAATATATAGCCATTCTATTCATGTGCATTGTAATCATTTCTGTCTATTAGTTTTTTTTTCAAATTTTTATTTGCATTGCCAGATGCATTTTTTTACTACACGACTCTAAAAAAGTCCTATTAAAATAAAATGTATTTTTTTTTTGTCAAATAATTTATTTTCAAAAAATTCAGAATTAAATGCTGATTAATTTGGCATACAACATGCCATAATTCCTTTCATTAGTTATTTGGCAAAAAAGTTCTAAAGTTTTTTTTGGCTGGGCTTAGGGGCAAAATAGCTTGGCCTCTGGATGGAAATCTGTTTTTCAGGTTGGACACTGGAAGGGTTAAATACTTGTATATTTGACACGTGTAACAGGGTTTTTTCATTTTTTGACTGACGTACCCCTTTATATAATATATTATGGATATACACAGAATGGTAACTAACCTGATTTCATTAATTTTTGTACCACCTTTTCCAATTACACAGCCAATGAGATCATTAGGGATACTCATTTCTGAAGTGGAAGTAGCACCTGCCAATGAGGCAGCAGTTGTGGCGCCTGAACGTAAGTTCCCGGTTGCTGCCAATGTAGCCCAAGCTGGAAGAGAAATATTTTATTTTACACATCAATTTATAAACAATACAATATTTTTCAAGTATTTTCCTATTAAAAATGTTAACCAAGTCACCAAAACACTAATTTTAAATTATTTAAAATTTGGCTTAAAATTGCCCAAGCTGAAAAAAATTTTATTTTGCACATCAATTTGTAAACAATTTACAATATTTTTTGAGCAATTTCCTATTAAAATGTTAACAAAGTCACCAAAGCAAATTTTAAACTACCTAAAATTTTGGCTTAAAACTGAATAGCAAAATTTTTTTTCATTTCATTATTTTGAGCATTATTGAGAGTTGTTTTTCATTCTGATACCAGCTGCAACAAATGGAAAAAAACTTAAAGCGACCACTTGCCACAAAATCTAACAGGAATTTGACTGTGTAAATCAATACAGAGAAGACCTTGAAAGAAATTAATCTTCAGAACAATGACAATAGAAGCATCCCATCCAACCTACTCTCTTTATACTATATCTCAATATTAATAACAGTTCAATCACTATGAAAACATGTGAAATAATTTAAAAGAATTTTATGAAATACCTATCTTCCTATATGCACCCTAAAAAGCAGAAAATAAACCTAAAGCATATTGATGGTGCAATTAGTCATTAAATTTGTATTCACTTCAAAGGAAGATAGGGTGCCGGCAATCTTGTTGAGTAGGTAATTCAGCACCCTATCTTCCTTTCAAGTGAATACAAACTCAGTGATTAATTGCACCATTTGCTTTAAGTTTATTTTCAACTTTTTAGGGTGCATAGAGAAAGACAGGTATTATTTAAAATTTTTTCTTTGTTACTAAAAACACCTACCTTCAGAAACTTTCATTTGATATACGACTCGTAAACATTGACCACATTTTTCCTCCCTTTTGGAGTCATGTTTGAGGTAGTCCATGACATTGGAGATGTCACAAGCTTTAATTCGAGATATCTCGTTAAGGTCAAACACCATGAAAATCTGCTCCACCCCCCTTTATCAGGGGGGATATAATGTGTGTGGGGGGGGAATTTGAAATAGTTTATGACTTAGCTTTCATTTGACACCTAACTCATAACTGTAGGCACTCAGGTTCGGAAGATATGGTAAAAGAATGACTTTAACATTTCACATTTTTAGGGGGGGAAGAAAGCAAGGGGGTCATTTTTTTTTTATAACCTATGACACTCCCCACATCAGGAGCTTTCATTTAACTCATAGCTTGTTACTATCTGCACTCACATTCTGGAGATATAGGGAACCGCTTGATTTCATATTTCCCCTTTTTTAGGCAAGAAGAAAGCATGGGGAGGGGGATCACTTTTTTAAAGCCTTTGACACTCCCTGCATCACAAGCTTTTATTTGACATATAGCTTGTTACTTTCAGCACTCATATTCTAGAGATATAGCAGAACAATAGTTTTCATATTTCCCCTTTTTTAGGGGGAGAAAGCATGAGGGGGGGGGATCTTTTTTTATAGTCTATGATACTCCCTGCATTACAAGTTTTCATTTCATGTATAGCTTGTTACTTTCAGCATTCACATTCTGGAGATCTAGTACAAAGTTTTAATATTTTCCCTATTTTAGGCTGGAAGAAATCTTGGTGTATCATTTTTATAGCCTATGACACTCCTCGCATTACAAGATTTCAGTGGACACATAAATCATTACGTTTCTCCATCATGTTTGAAAGTAATGGCGGAACAACTGTTTTTACAAACACACAAACTGATAAACTGACAAATGCAAAGAGAAAAGCAATAGGAAGATAGGCAAAAATACCTCTTAGCTGAAAATTATCTGCAGGATAACTTTACTTAATAATGAAAGATTTTAAAACATCCCTTTTGGCCAACACTGATCTGGATTCCTTTAACTGGTGCCAATCACTTAGGACCTTCACCAAAAAAACTGCTTACCATTTGAAAAGCTATCATAATGTAAGTGCAAGAAAATAACAATGACAAAAAAAAAACATTGTAAATAATTTTAATTGTATTATCTTAAGGTTAATAAACTGTAAAACTATGTATGGCATCAAGGCCAGACAGATTTACACCTCATGTGTCTCTAGGCACATGAAGTGGTGTGCACCCTTATGTGCAGCAATTTTTTTTTTCATATTAAATTATTCATTTCTTTGTTTTCATAATCATGTAATAAGGAAATAATATAATTGAAGTGAGTGTAGGAATTTTAATAATGCATAATACAGTTTTGTTACCAAATAGTAAAATTAATGAAATAAATTAATATTATATATGGTATCCTAGCACCTAATGTCTGAACCCGCCTTCTCATGGTGCAGACCGTTAGTAACTTTCAAAAGAGATACTCTTGTGGAAGTGAATGGAAGGGAAGGGCTGCCAGATTAGTGTGGCCTACTGACTGGACAATTATGGTTACTTTTCTTTTTTTTCTATCCTGCTGAGGAGTGGTCAACCACACAGGGTCCTGGTGCTGACCATGTATATCAACCTGAATGGAATTATGGCTCTGAGCTTGATTATGGATCCTGATTTTGCTGCACTGGTGGGCTTCTGTGGAGGGAAAATCTTCCGCTGTGTTTCATGTTTGTTTGTGGGTTGACAGCCCCAAGTGAATACATTCACAAGATATGTTTATCAGCTGGTGGATAATCCTGAGCAGAGGTCATCGCAGGCACCTGAACTCTTTGCTTTTATTGGCATCGTCAAATTCTACATTGGAGGAAGTCTTCCAGTGTAGATGGCTTCAGCCTTTAGTGGTGGGGGAACAGGTCTTTGCCCCATATCTGCGATTAGGGGGCTGTTTAATATTGTCGGCATTCCCTCTCTCAATAAACATAGTTTCTTTAAACATCCCACTAACCATTTTCTCTACATAGGTAGTTGGAATGTGAGGACTCTGCACAGAGCTTTTTCTCTTGATGTCCTCACACAAGAATTCCACCATTATAATTTAGATACTCTCGGCTTGCAAGAGACCAGATGGGCAGATAAAGGTCAGATTCTTAAAAATAACCTTAAATTTCTCTTTTCAGGAAGGGATGACAATAAGCATCACCAAGGCGTGGGTCTGCTTCTCAGCAGACACGCTAGTGATGTCATTCTAGGATATGAGTGCATTAATGAAAGGTTTCTTACAGCAAAATTTCAGACAAGCGTTAAAGACTTGAATGTTATCTGCTGTTATGCCCCCACTGAGGATGCTGATGAGGATGCGAAGGATAGGTTTTATGAACAACTTCAGGATATTTTGAATTCTGTCAAGAAAGCAGATATTACCCTTGTTCTTGGTGACTTCAATGCCAAAGTTGGTACTGACTCTGACCTTTGGGGAGGAGTAATAGGCCCATTTGGTATTGGTAACTGCAATGGCAATGGGCAACGTCTCCTACAGGTAAGTAAACTCAATGGATTCAGAATAACTAACACTTATTACAAACACCGCGACATACATAAGTACAGATGGGTTTCACCTGATGAGCTGCATAAGAATATGATTGATTACATATTAATAACAGCAAATGGGCTAGTTCTGTTAGGAATACCAGGGCATATAGGGGAGCTGAAATTGGATCTGACCATTATCTTGTTAAAAGTGTCTTGCAACTTAAACTTAAAAAGTGTTGTGCTAGGTTTAAAAAATTTACTTTTAATACTGAAGTTCTGAAAGACCCAGTTATAGCCAAAGCTTACCATGATAGGCTACTTAGTCATTATGACAGTCATGGTTTGCTTAATACTGAAGTTGAGGAAGAATGGGGCCATTTTAAACAGGCTTTTTTGGAAACTAACAGTACTCTTTTAGGAAAAAAGGAGCAGAGGAGGCAGAATTATTTAAGTGATAAGGCACTTGAGCTTATTTCGGAAAGAAAGAACTGCAGGAATGTCCTTAATCAATACCCTACTAGTCCTAATAGAAAGCATTACAGAGAACTTAATAAACGGGTAAAAGATCAGTTAGCTGCTGATAAGAATCTTTGACTTGATGGCTTGGCTGACAAAGCCAAGGAAGCAGTTAGACAGCACAACAGCAGAGAGCTGAATCAGATAGTTAATGTTTTGTGTGGTAGAAAACGAACAGGTATACAAGGATTGAAGGATAAACAAGGTAAGGTTATAGAAAGTGAAGATTCTGTCATGGCTAGGTGGGCTGAGCATTTCACTGATACTACCTAAACAATGTGGTTAGTTCTATTCCCATTGTTTGCAATGATGATAGATGCATTGGTGGCTTTAATGTTGGCCCTATAACACAATCTGAAGTTAGTTTGGCTATTTCTAACTTAAACTTCATAAATCCCCAGGGGTAGATGAAATGCTTAGAGCTGGGAATGTTTTGGTTACCACTTGGATGACTGAAATTCTGAATATCTTTTATGATAAAGGCATGGTTCCTAAGGATTTTACCAGAGCTATTGCTATCCCTATTTTCAAAAAAGGTGATCGCAGTTCTTGTGATAACTATAGGGGTATCAGCCTACTCTCTGTTCCAGGTAAAGTTCTTTCCATGATTGTGCTTAATAGAATTAAGAATCTGGTTGACAGTTAATTGCGTGATGAGCAATGTGGATTCAGAAGTGGTAGGGGATGTGTGGATCAGATATTTTCATTTAGGCAGATTCTTGAGAAATGTTTAGAGTTTCAGAAACCTTTGGTTGCTAGCTTTGTTGATTTCAAAAAGGCTTTCGACTCTGTTTATCGTCATAATTTGTGGTTGATTGTGAGATCATATGGTATACCAGACAAGTTAGTTAACGTTATGAAAGCTCTCTATAATAACACTGAGTCGTGTGTGAGAGTTGGTAAGGCTTGTAGCAATTGGTTTAGCATTACTTCTGGTGTTCGACAAGGGTGCATTTATTCTCTTTTTTCTCTTTAGTTTGGTTATTGATTGTTATGCAAAATTCACTTCAAGGGAAAGATTTTGACCTTAAATGTGCTGGAGATACTAAAATTTCTGATTTAGATTATGCTGATGATTTAGCCCTTTTGGCAAATGATGTTGATGAGATGAACTCTTTCATTCGAGCTGTTGATGAGACTGGTAGTAGAGTAGGTTTTGGTTATAAACAGAGAGAAAACTAAAGTGATGAAAATTGGTCAGGCAGGCTGTGATTCAGTTAATCTGAATGGTTGCAGTCTTGAGCAGGTGTCACAGTTTAATTATCTTGGGAGCTATGTAACAGATAATGGTGATGTGCGGCATGAGATTAACCGACGAATAGGGATTGCTGCCGGGACTTTTAAGAATCTATGGAGAGTGTGGAGAAATAGGCGTATACACCTAAAGACTAAAATTAGACTGTATAATATTTCTATGGTTAGTAATGGTAGTGTAACTTGGACGCTGTGTAAACAAGATAACAAGAAACTAGATGCTTTTGATTCTAGATGCTTATGCAGTATCTTGGGCATTAGGTGGTTCAACTTTGTAACTAATGATGAGGTTAGGCAAAGGAGTTTGCAACCTCATTTAAGCAGCATATTGTGCAGAGAGAGACTCCGTTGGTTTGGCCATGTTGCCCATATGGATAATTATAGATTTGCGAATAGGGTTATGAACAGTGTGCCTAAAGGCCTCAGAAAGAGGGGGAGACCTACGATGCGATGTCAGACAATGTCAAACAGGGCCTTGTTAGAATTGGTGTCGAGTGGCCAGATGCAGTAGATGTAGCTCAGGACAGACTTGCTTGGAGAACTAAATTGCATGATCTGGTTGGACCTCCGTAGCCCATGGCTGCTTGAGGATGATGATGATGATATATCTTGCAATACTCAATATACAGTAACATTTAAAAATCAAACTATTCCTTTAAAATTTAAATATTTTCCTTCACTTTCTTAAACTCTGAAAATGAACAAACTGCACTAAATTATCAAAAGTATTGAGACATTTCTATATTGTGCAAATAAAAGACTATATCCAAAGCTCTGCTTCCTAAACTCTGAATTAAGTGTCTGAATTATAAAATAGAAAATCTAAAAAAAAAAATTCCAAAATTTAGACTTTGAATAATATTTACTTACTATTTAGAAAGTTCTAGAAATGGAAACATTTAACATCAGTGTTGCTATATCAGTATCATAAGAATTTACCTTAAAATTATACAATTTGTCCACTGAAATAAATTATCTTGTTTGGTGCAAGTATGGCCTTGGTTGACTTTAAGCCAATAAAGCCCCAAACAACACACTGAAATAAATGCAATTTTAGAAGTTTGGGTAATGTTTTTCACTTTGTATGAATTCCGGATAAGGCATGGTTGTGTGTGTGTTGTTTTTCTGCTGAGGTCCTGCCATCCTCTCAGATCTTCTACTTTGGCATATAAACTGACAGGCTCCTGTCAGACCTCTGTGGCAAGCAGCTGCTTGAGGGGGTATTTATTTTATTATTATTATGAATTCTGAAAGTGTTTAGGAGAAACATATTGTAGCATTTGCTGTTAAATATTTCAGCTTCAATAACTCTTTCAATATTAAACAAATATTTCCTAAAATCGAAATTTGAAAAATTGGAATTGAAATCTATAGCTTACCTTTTGCATTTGTCTATAAAAAGATTATTTTCAAAGTTAGGAAGTTTATCTTTCACATAACAGAAGGTGATTGGCAAGTAGGGTTGTTTTACCTTTGAGCAGCACTTTTTTGCACAGAACGGTCTAATTGATCAGGTCACAAGGACCATGAGGCTCACTATACAGCTGTTAGAAGACGGTAGTCTCTCATCAAGGCCATCCAGTGTATTCTTTAACATGCACAGGATATGGCTCTCCTGCACATGGGGTCATGGCTTGACGGACTTTCTAAGCCCATCAGCGTCCCCTACTGACCGAGAGCAGGGTGACGAGTTTTGTGGAGATAAATCTCAATGCTGGCCCTATGAAACTTAAACCTGGGAACTGAAGATTATGAGTCTGGCCCACTACTGGCTGCACCATCCCCACCCCAGTTGGTGAGTAGTAGAGAGAGTTGTTTGAAAAGTGAGTAATTGTTGTCCGTGGATACTTGCAACTAATTTTTTTTATGCTTCTAAGAATACTGCTGTCCGTGGCCGAGTAGTTAGTACACTTGGCTACTGATCTAAGGGACCTGGGTAAGATTTTTGTGTTGTTTTTCTGCTGAGATACCGCCATTCTCAAAGACCTACTATGGTGTATAAACTGACAGGTTCCTGTCAGACTTCTGTAGTATGCAGCTACTTGAGTGAGTATTTATTTTTTTATTTTAAGAATAAAAAAATGCATTTTTATTTTGTACTTAAACAAATTAGAGTATTTAAATGAAGGCACCCCTATTAAGTTGGCACCTAGGCTAGTATGTAAAGTGCCTAATAGAAAATCCGGGCCTGATGACAGGTCTTGAGGGTAGAGGAAACATTATTTTGAGTCGTGGGTTATGAATCTGTGACCTCTTGATAACATAGTAGGTGCTCTGCTGCCAAGCAAGATCTCTACAGATGGCAATAAACATTATGCATTGGAGTTAGTTATCAGTAATTTTGATTGTAATCAAAAAGTCTGATAGACAAAGCACTCTTGGCTATGTGTCTCTATCAGTTAACACACTTAGAGTATCACTTGACATTGTACTTTTTTTTAGTAAGCTAGGGCATGCTTTTCTTCATAAAGTAAGAAAGGCATACGTTTAATATCAAACATTCATAGTAAGAACTTGTATGCTATAAATAATCTCGAGAATACACAATTTTTACTGCAGACTCTAGTTTGTTCATAGCTTTTATAAAATATAATGTTATACTTACCTGTGAATGCTTGATATTAATCATTCAGATCATCTGATGACTATGAAAGCAAAAGTTCAAAAAAATGTACAAGCCATTTTTGATCACCACCAAAACAGTTGCATTACACAAGTTGAACAAAGTAGCAAAGCGTTAAAATTATTTATGAAAGAGTTATCAAGTAGAGCAATGCATTATGTTATTTAGTGTTTTCAAGTACAATGATGCATTATTTTGTCAGCAAAGCTAAATCGATAATCACAGCTATGCTAAAACATGCAAGTTACTATTATTTTGAATATTAATAATTTTCAGGATATTTCTTCCTGCTCAATAAATTTTTAGCAATTAAATTCAGTTCGAAAGAATTTTAAAAAAAATGTTCTAAGTGACTCAAGGGTTAGCATTGCTAGAATACAATCGGTGTTTTTTTTTCTCTTGTGAATCAAGTTTTACAGCATTGAAAACCAGTTCTAAAACATGAAAACATTTGTGGAGATTCAAAAGACTGAAATTAGATTATGCAATAGTTTGGGCTCTCTCTGAAGTTTACTGTGCTAGTTGAACTTAAACTCTTTGTAAGAAAGATAACAAGAAACATCATGCTTTTAATTTTAGATGTTCAGGTAGCATCTTGGATATTAAGTCATTATGTAAATGATAAAAATGGAGTTATGAACCATCTTTAGCCCTTTCCAAACTGAAGGCATCAGTGGACATTTGCACCAATTCTCTTCTCTTTAGAATTTCTATAATTTTATTGTGCAGAATAAATTGCTTTTTAATTTAGAATATAACAACATTCCTGTATTTGTTTCCACTTGTCCATTTTGTTTCATTGAACACAGTTTAAAAAAATTGGGTTTTGTATGATTCAAAAATTTTCTCTGGATATGGAAAGGGTTAAAGAAAAAAAATTTTGTTTTGGAAAATCGATTTTTCATAACTAACTATATTGTTATGCTTCACAAATTTAACTCTAAAAGATAATGATAAAGTATTATTTTTCATAATTACAAAAACACTTTATTGAACTTTGCGAAAAATGTAAAAAAATTTTGTATAAAATTCTTCAGTATTTATACAGATATCTAATATTTTTTTATTGATGTTCAAATTTAAGATAATTTCATTGAACAGTCAGTAAATTTATGGACAATTGGAAACCCTGCTTATATACATCCATATTCCATTGCTTGGACAAGTTGCCCATAGAGTTATGAATAAGTGTGCTTAAGAAGCTTAAGGAAAAATGGGTAGGCCCAGAATAAGCTTGATGGATAATGCCAAATAGAATATTATTAGAACTGGTCTGCAATTGCCAAATGCAGCAGTAGTTGTCAGGATAGATGTGTTCAGAAAACTGAATTATAGTCTGGTTGGGCTTCCATAGTTTTTGGTGTGTTGAGATATGCAGTATGATTCCAAAGTCTAAACAAATTCATCATCATCATCATCAAGCAGCCATGGGCTACGGAGGTCCAACCAGACTGTGCAGTTTAATTCTCCAAGCATATCTGTCCTGAGCTACATCTGCTGCATCTGGCCACATTCATCTGCACACCAATTTTAACAAGGTCCTGTTTGACATTGTCTGCCCACCGCATCCTAGGTCTCCCCCTCTTTCTGAGGCCTTTAGGCACACTGTTCATAAACCTATTTGCCAATCTATAATTATCCATACGGGCAACATGGCCAAAATAAACAGAGGCTCTCTCTGCACAATATGCTGCTTAAAGGAGGTTGCAAACTCCTTTGCCTAACCTCATTAGTTACAAAGTTAAACCACCTAATACCCAAGATACTGCGTAAGCATCTAGAATCAAAAATCATCTAGTTTCATGTTATCTTGTTTACACAGCGTCCAAGTTTCACTACCATAACTAATCCTAGAAAGAACTAAACTATTATACAGTCTAATTTTAGTCTTTAGGTGAATATGCCTATTTCTCCACAATCTCTATAGATTCTTAAAAGTCCTGGCAGCAATTCCTATTCGTCTGTTAATCTCATGCCACACATCACCAATATCTGTTACATAGCTCCCAAGATAATTATACTGTGACACCTGCTCAAGACTGCAACCATTCAGATTAACTGAATCACAGCCTGCCTGACCAATTTTCATCACTTTAGTTTTCTCTCTGTTTATAATCAAACCTACTCTAGTACCAGTTTCATCAACAGCTCGAATGAAAGAGTTCATCTCATCAACATCATTTGCAAAAAGGGCTAAATAATCAACATAATCTAAATCAGAAATTTTAGTATCTCCAGACCATTTAAGGCCAAAATCTTACCCTTGCAGTGAATTTCACATAACATAATCAATAACCAAACTAAACAGAAAAGGGGACAAAATGTACCCTTGTCGAACACCAGAAGTAATGCTAAACCAATTGCTTCAAGACTTACCAACTCTCACACATGACTCAGTGTTATTATAGAGAGCTTTCATTATGTTAACTAACTTGTCTGGTATACCATATGATCTCACAATCAACCACAAATTATGACGATCAACAGAGTAGAAAGCCTTTTTGAAATCAACAAAGCTAGCAACCAAAGGTTTCTGAAACTCTAAACATTTCTCAAGAATCTGCCTAAGTGAAAATATCTGATCCACACATCCCCTACCACTTCTGAATCCACATTGCTCATCACACAATTGAATGTCAACCAGATTCTTAATTCTATTAAGTGCAATCATGGAAAGAACTTTACCTGGAACAGAGAGTAGGCTGATACCTCTATACTTACCACAACAACTATGATCACCTTTTTTGAAAATAGGGATAACAATAGCTCTGGTAAAATCCTTAGGAACCATGCCTTTATTATAAAAGATATTCAAAATTTCAGTCATCCAAGTGGTAACCGATACATTCTCAGCTCTAAACATTTCCATAGTAATTTCATCTACCCATGGGGATTTATGAAGTTTAAGTTTAGAAATAGCCAAAATAACTTCAGATTGTGTTACAGGAACAACATTAAAGTCACCAATGCATCTATTATTATTGCAAACAATGGGAGTAGAACTAACCACAATGTTTAGAACAGCACTGAAATACTCAGCCCACCTAGCCATGATAGAATCCTCACCTTCTATAACCTTACTTTGTTTATCCTTCAATCTTTGTAGCCTGTCCATTTTCTACCACATAAAACATTAACTATCTGGTACAGCTCTCTGCTGTTGTGCTGCCTAGATGCTTCCTCGGCTTTGTCAGCCAAGCCATCAACCCAAAGATTCTTATCAGCAACTAACTGATCCTTTACACGTTTATTAAGCTCTCTGTAATTCTTCTTATTAGGACTAGTAGGGTATTGATTAAGGACATTCCTGCAGTTTCTTCTTCCTGAAGAAAGGAACTCAAGTGCCTTATCACTCAAATAATTCTTCCTCTTCTGCTCCTTTTTTCCTAAAAGAGTACTGTTAGTTTACCAAAAATCCTGTTTAAAATGGCCCCATTCTTCCTCAACTTCAGTAGTAAGCAAACCATGACTGCCATAATGACTAAGTAATCTATCATGGTAAGCTTTGGCTATAACTGGGTCATTCAGAGCTTCAGTATTAAAGGTAATTTTTTTTAATTCTAGCACAACAGTTTTTAAGTTTAAGTTGCAAGACACTTTTAACAAGGTAATGGTCAGATCCAATTTCAGCTCCCTTATATGCCCTGGTATTCCTAACAGAACTAGCCCATTTGCTGTTAATTAATATATAATCAATCATATTCTTAGCAGCCCATCAGGTGAAACCCATGTGTACTTATGTATGTCGTATTGTTTGTAATAAGTGTTAGTTATTCTGAATCCATTGAATTTACTTACCTGTAGGAGACGTTGCCCATTGCCATTGCAGCTACCAATACCAAAAGGGCCTATCACCCCTCCCCAAAGGTCAGAGTCATTACCAACTTTGGCACTGAAGTCACCTAGAACAAGGGTAATATCTCCTTTCTTGTCAGAATTCAAAATATTCCGAGTTGTCCATAAAACCTATCCTTGTCATCCTCATCGGCATCCTCAGTGGGGGCATAACAGCAGATAACATTCAAGTCTTTAACGCTTGTCTGAAATTTTGCTATAAGAAACCTTTCATTAATGCACTCATATCCTAGAAGAGCATCACTGGCATATCTGCTGAGCAGCAGACCCACGCCTTGGTGATGCTTTCCTCCTCCCTCCCTGTAAAGAGAAATTTAAAGTTACTTTTAATTATCTCACCTTTACCTGTCCATCTGGTCTCTTGCAAGCCTAGAATATCTAGGTTATAGCACTGGAATTCCTGCATGAGGACATCAAGAGAATAATTTCTATGTAATGTCCTCATGTTCCTGCAGAGAGAAAATGATTAGTAGGATTTTTAAAGAAATTAGGTTTATTGAGATAGGTCGAGCCCCGGATTTAGGCTATGGATGTGTGTGTCGTTTTTCTGCTGAGGTCCTGCCATCCTCTCAGATCTTCTACTGTGGCATATAAACTGACAGGCTCCTGTCAGACCTCTGTGGCAAGCAGCTGCTTGAGGGGGTATTTATTTTTTTATTTTATTTAGAGCCAACGATATCAAACAGCCCCCTGATCGGAGGCATGGGGCAAAGACCTGTTCCCCCTCTGCTAAAGGCTGAAGTCACCAATGCTGGTAGGAACTTCAGGCACCATCTTTTCAAGTGGACTTTTTCAAGAGCCATATGGCCTGCCTGAGACACATTACTCCAATTACACGATGTCCAACTAGCTAAGTGAGGTTCAGGTACCTGCGATGGCCTCTGATTAGGATTATCCACCAACTGATATAAGGTATCCCATGCCTCTGTTCACTTAGGGCTGGTAACCCAGAAAGCAAACAGAAAACACAGCGGCAGATTCTCCCTCAACAGAGGCCCACCAGTGCAGCATGTCCAGGATCCATAATCAAGCTCAAATCCATAAACAAGTCCAGTCTAGTAGGTATAAATGGTCAGCACCAGGACCCTGTGAAGTTGACCACTCCTCAGCAGGGTTGGAAAAAAAAGAAAAAAGTGGCCGTAGATGACCAGATCAGTAGGCCACACTGAATTGGCAGCCCTCCCCTTCCGTTCCCTTCCAAAAGAGAACATCTTTTTTGAAAGGTAAATGAAAACTGGAACACAATTATATATTTATATGTAGAATAAAAAAGTCAATTGCTTTGCAAAATAGTGAAGCTAAAATACTGACACTACTTTCTGCAAATGAGCAGCCTAGCTGCACCACTGCTTGTGTGAATGCAGTCCACAATTGTAGCTGCATTAGATATTACTTATGCTTAATGAAGTGTATTATAATGACATTTTCAAGATATCTGAAGGGAATTATTTATTTGTATGTTGACTATGGTCATAACTGAAATTGCAAAGGTAAGGTTTTCCTTGTGTAGGAGGATCATAGCATTAGCAGTGAGGAAAATTGCAAAATGATTCCAAGAAACATGAAGCTTGAAAAAACAAACAAAATTTGATCACTCTACTTTGGCAACAAGTGAGTCTTCTACCATCACATATATTATTATGTCCATAGCTGTAAATCCAAAAGAAGTCAACTTTTAAACTGGCAAAGGAATGCAACACCAGTCAAACTTTGATGTATTATATTCTGAATAAAAAGAAGTTCCATCTGTACAAACTCCAATTTGTCCAGATAATTATGACTGTAGAATTGAGTTCTGTGAATGAGTATGACTGAGCAAAACATTGGACACCAGATAATTTCACCTGATGAGGCAATTTCTTTTACCTGTCCAATCTTCAGACACTGGACTGATGAGAATATACAATGGATACAGGAATAGCCCCTTCAATGGCTCTTGGGTGATAGTCTGGTATGGGATTCATTATGAATAAATCATTGGTATAGCCAGAAAATTCTAAAGGTGGGGGAAAAGGTTTAAGTCTTAAATTTTAAGGAATTGCCTTAGAAATTATTTGAAGTTAATACTTTGGTGACTACCAGTGAATTAAATGACACATAAAATGGCCTATATATATTTTAAGCACTTTGTAAATGGTAAACATACACTGTAAGGAGAGCTGTGTATTAATTATCCTGTGATAATGGAAGGAGTCAGTCAGGAATAACTTTTAAAGCTATATTCCACTTGTTTGTGGTGCAGATCATTAAATATACTCTGAGAGACCAAAAAATAGTCGAAGATAGAACTTCTTTTTATTCAGAATATACAAAGTCACTGGTAGTCACTTAAGTCAGAAAGTAAGTTTCCCTATTTCATTTTTGCAGAGGATAGGTAATTACAATAAAGGTAACGTATTTAAATTTTCCCAATGTATTATTTTTCCACATATTCATCAGACTTGTCACAATGGCCAATCAACTTATCAAAGCTCTGTTGATAGAAGGATGTGTCCTGCTCCTGAAGCCATATTGTGACTTTCTTTTCAACAGCAATGTCCTCAAAGATGCTTGTTCGACTTTCCAAACAAACGAAAATTTGATGTGCCATATATGGATTGTATGGTTGGTGGTAAACAGTTGCACATTGCTAGATGTGCAGGAATTCTTGTATAAAGACATCAAGAGAATAATTCTCTGTGCAGAGTACTCACATTCTAGGAACTTGTGGAGAGCCAATGGTTAATGGGATGTTTAAAGAAACTATGTTTATTGAGAGAGGAACTGCCAACAATATCAAATAGCCCCCTAATTGCAGGCATGGGACAAAGACATTTCCTGCCACTATTAAAGGCTGAAGCCATCTACATTCGTAGAACTTCCTCCAATGTAGGTTTGATGATGCCCATAGAAGTAAGGGTTCAGGAAATTGCGATTGCCTCAGAACAGGATTATCCACTGTATAAAACATATTCTGCAAATCTATTCGCTTGGGGTGTTGACCCACAAACAAATAGAAAACACGGTGGAAGATTTTTTCCATCAACAGAAACCCACCAGTGCAGCAAATTCAGGATCCATAATCAAGCTCAGGGTCATTCTTCTGATTTGTAGGGTAGAAAAAAAAAAGAAAAGTAGCCATAGTTGTCCAGATCAGTAGCCCACAATAATCTGGCAGCCCCCCATTTCCATTCACTTCCACAAGAGAGTATCTCTTTTGAAAGGTACTAACGGTCTGCACCACAAAAAGGTGGGGTCAGACATTAGGTGCTAGGCCTGGCCAGTTCTATGCATCATTACAAGGGATTGGTGCATAGCTCTCCTTCCAGTGAATACCTAGCTACCATTTACAGACCTAGTACATTACAACAGGTGCAGCTTCCTCACAAAAATCAGATAACAGTATCAAGTACCTTGAGAAATATCTAGTGGCCATTTTTTAACTACCGCAGCACATTATTAGTGCATAATATAATAAGTGTTAGGGTTTATAGTGTTGCCAAAGAGGAATAGGTTAACTGTCTATGGTATGTAAAAAGCTACTTATACAAGGAATAGGGAAATACAGGACATTTAGTTTTAATACCAACTTACATACTACTTAGATACAACTCTGTATTGTTGTAATGACTAACTAATTTAGTCATTATATATGCACTTTTTATGCACTTTTTATACCTGCACTCTTTTCTATCTTATATAAGAAATAAGATGCAAAAAACCTTTATCATTCAAATAAATGCCTCTTTCTCCTTTTACCAGAACAGTAGTTTCACAAACAACAATATTTCAGTCAATATTTTAGCAGACTTTCAATTTTAAAGACTTTTTTTTTTATCCTAATACTTCTAAAACTATTTTTTATTACTTCTCAAATATATACTGCAATTATAAAGAATAATTAATTTGAAATGACTGAAAACTAAATCATAGCCTGCTTAAAAAGATGTCATTCCTTTCCAATCTAAGTTATAAACAAACCACCTTGCCATAATGAATATGCAACCTACCATGAACAAATTGAGAAACTAATACAGCTCGGTAGAAAGGCGAAATTAAGAAAACCTATGATGATCATCTTTGGCTATTTTTTGGTCTCTTAGAGTATATTTAATGATCTGCACCACAAACAAGTGGAATATAGCTTTAAAAGTTATTCCTGACTGACTCCTTCCATCATCACAGGATAATTAATACACAGCTCTCCTTACAGTGTATGTTTACCATTTACAAAGTGCTTAAAACATATATAGGCCATTTTATGTGTCATTTAATTCACTGGTAGTAACCAAATCAGTACAATGACTACTTGTATACTATATTTAAGTACAGCATCACCAGCATTCAAAGTTGATAACTTGACAAATAACAACTGTTCCTAGGCATATATTTTATGTTCCATAAAATAATGCATTTCCAACCTATATCCAATGAACAGTTGTCTACTCTAAAGGCAGACTTGTTTGACATTGTAACTGATATCAATCTAAGATGTTCTTTTCATCCTACCATCCATTTATTCCTGCTTATATGCCCTTTCCATCCTCAATATATAAAGCTATGAATTAGTACTCTGAGCAAGAGTATTTTTATGACAAATTGGACTAAATTGAGAGATGCTATAGGAAAACCAGCAAAACTAACTGCAACATATACATGGAATATTAATTTGTGTATAGCACTTTCATCATAATGAAAAGATGAAATAATATTGTCTTGAAAGATGTGTCTCTAATGATCAAACAACTAAAAGTCTAATTACAATATGTGACATCAAACTCAGAACAAGGTCAGAGAGATTTAACTGATTGGATGAATTGGATGAAAGTTCATCTGAAAGATAGATGAACTTTTTTTGCACACATTGGACTAAATGGCAAGGCCACAAGGACTCCAAGGATTCAGAGATGGGTAGGGAAGCAGACCCACTAGATGGCTGTCAGGAGAGAGATTGGAGCCTCCCATCATGGCCAATCAACATATTCTTCAAATGCACAGGGTTTGGTTCTCCTCCATATATTGCATCCAATAGATGACAGCTTTTGCACCTTTCTCATCAAAGGCAGAGTAGAAGAAAATCTCAAAAAGAACAGTACTCATAACACAGAGTTACCTGTTGACATAAAAGTCAATAAATCAATAAATAATTTCGTGGAAAAAAATTAGTTTTGTGGAAGAACAGGATGCAAACCCACATATCTCCAGATTCATGCCAGAGCATTCTAACACTAAACTAACACTGGTGTCATCATTTATCCACTAATGTAACTTATAAATCTTCTCATTGTTGTTGTCATGGTGACATCCATGATTGGAGAAGGCAACTTTGTTTTCAATGCTGCTTTGAATAAGATGTAAATAAGAAAGTCACTCACGCTAAAGCATTACTAATCTTTAAAGTGGTGGAAGACACTACAGTTTCCATAGCATTTTGCTGCAACATTTTATAATTTTACTAAAAAAAACTTCCCTTTCAAAAGTTTTCAAAGTAAACATGAAAATTAACAAATTGCATTCTGTATAATAATATGACCAAGTTCTGTCACAGTTACTTACTTCAACATAAAATTCTACATTTCTTCGAATTTCCATATTCAACAGAAATGAGATATAAGCTGGCACTTTAAGGGTTAATGAAATAATTAATCAATAGTAAATGCAAAGAGTTGACATAGAAGTCAATAAATAGTTTTGTGGGAAAAATGGGTTTTGCTGAACCCACATCTCTCCAGCTTTATGCCAGAGTGTTCTAACCATTAAACAAGCACTGGCTCTGTCACTTATCCACTAGTGTGACTTATGAATCTTGCTGAACATGTCACCTATGGTGCCATCTGTGATTGGAGAAGCCAACTTCTTTTCAATGTTGCTCTGAATAAGATGCAACTAACAAAGTCATTCATGCTAATGTATTATTAACGTTTTCTGTGTCACAGCAGTATTAATCTGTTTTATCTTTCAAATTCTAGTGACCTGGGAAGTAAATATTACTCCTACAGCCAGGGGGGAGGGGGAGGCTTCCCCTAAGTAACTCAGAGTTGGCAAATTTCGAAGTGACTTCGTAAAATCTAGGCAAGTTGTGAAAATTTATAATTTTTTTTTTTTTTTGAAAATTAAGGGGAGTTGTCAAAATTGAGGCAACTTGGCAAATCTAAGGCAGTTTGGAAAATGGAGAAATGGCAAGATCAGTTGGCAAAATTCGAAGTCACTTAGTAAAATACAGGTGAGTTGGCAAAATCGGGACAATTTGGCAAAATCTTAGGGAGTTGGCAAATTTGCAGTGACTTGGTAAAATCTTGGGGAGTTGGCAAAATTTGGAGTGATTTGGTAAAATATTGGGGAGTTGGCAAAATTCAGAGTGACTTGACAAAATCTTGGTGAGTTGACAAAATTCGAAGTGACTTGATAAAATCGTGGAGTTGGCAAAATTCAGGTGAGATGTAAAAATTTGGATTTTTTTCTGCAAAATTATGGCAAGTTGGCAAAATCTAGGGACAGTTGGCAAAATTTGGAGTGACTTGACAAAATTCAGGTGAGATGTAAAAATTGCAATCTTTTTTCTGTAAAATTATGGTGTGTTGGCAAAATTGAGGCAACTTTGCAATATCTAGGAGGAGAGTTGGCAAATCTTGGGAGAGTTGGCAAAATTCAGAGTGGCTTTGCAAATATCAGGTGTGATGTCAAATTGTTTTTTTTTTCTGTAAAATTGTGGCGAGATGGCAAAATTGAGGAAACTTGGCAAAATCTAAGGCAGTTGGCAAAATTCGAATCCACTTGGTAAAATATGGGCGATTTGTGAAATTGGGATTGTTTTTGTGAAATTAAGGAGAGTTGACAAAATCGAGAAAACTTGACAAAATCTAGGGAAGTTGGCAAAACCGGAAACCACTTGGTAAAGTACAGGTGAGTTGTAAAAATTGGGATTGGTTTTGTGAAATTAAGGAGAGTTGGAAAAACCAAGAACTCTTGGCAAAATCTAGGGGAGTTGGCAAAATTAGAAGCCGCTTGGTAAAATGCAAGGAAGTTGTGAAAATTGTGCCTTTCTTGTGCAATTAAGGAGAGTTGATAAAATTCGAAGTGACTTGGCAAATTCAGGGAAGATATAAAAATTGCGATTTTTTCTGTAAAATTATGGTGAGTTGGCAAAATCTAGAGTAGTTGGCAAAATTCGAATCCACTTGGTAAAATATAAGCGAGTTGTGAAAACTGAGATTTGTTTTGTGAAATTAAGGAATGTTGGACAAATTGAGGAAACTTAACAAAATGTAGGGCAGTTGGCAAAATTCGATTCCACTTGGAAAATACGGGTGAGTTGTGATAATTGGGTTTGGGTTTGTGAAAGTCAGGATAGTTGACTAAAATCGAAAAAACTTGGCAAAATCTTGGGGAGTTTGAAGTGATTTGGCAAATTTAGGAGAAATGTAAAGATCAGGATTAGTTTTGTGAAATTAAGAAGGAGAGTTGGCAAAATCAAGGGAAAATTCACACTGAATTGCTACAATTCAGACGAGATGTAAATATTGGAAATATTTCTGTGAAATTATGGCTAGTTGGCAAAATTGAAGTCAAATGGCAAAATGCAGGAGAGTTGTGAAATCCCCCCCCCCCCCCCAGAGCACAAATCTAAGTAAGTTTGCTCAGTTGCAGTTGGCAAAATTTGAATTTTGAGTAGGAAATTTTTTTATCCCCCCCCCCCCCGCAACCATAGGCCTTCACTACACCCCTGCATGCACCATAAGATTGTACAGAAAAATTGCCCTGAATAGAAATCAGCAGAATAACTCTTTCTAATAAAATATCCAAAATAACATTTAAATCTATGATATATATTTATTTACATGTAGATTCAGCTTGAAAAAATTATGATAAATTTTAAAAATCTGTTTCAGCCGTAGTGTCATATACACATGTTCACTCACTGTAAATAGCATCAAGCAGTGCTACTTTAGTTTACGCCTTTATTCTGCTGTGCAGCACATAGATTATCAATGTGTTGGATTTTGGTATTCTAATCTATGTATTGTTTTAGCAGAGTTGTAATGCTTTCTAAATTTTTAATGTAAGATATTGATTTTATAACTACCAGAAATTGCATAATCTGGTAACTATGCACATCACTGTCAGTCAATATTTTAGCAGACTTTCAATTTTAAAGACTTTTTATTATCCTAATACTTCTAGAATTTTTTTTATTGCTTCTCAAATATATACTGGAATTATAAAGAATAATTAATTTGAAACAACTGAAAACAAAACCACAAGTAATCTCTAATAGCAAAGTTGATCGATTAAGCAATTAGACTAAAATTGAAATTTTTAAAAGGTAGGACTTATTTTAGAGATACTTTAAATTACACTTTAACCAAATACACTAATTAACACTAGGAATTTCTGAGTTTTACCAAAAATTTTGCTACAATTTTAAAATTAAACTTTTCCATAGCAGTTACACAGATTTATACTAAAATGATTCATTCTCAATGTTTCAGTTAAACTTCAAATGCTTTTAAATATTTTTATTAAAATTTTTCACAGTTCTTTATCTGTTTTTACCGTTATGTTTTACCGGTATGTAGAACTCATGGCTGACCATTTATACTCATTTATGGCCATGATGAATCCAATGGAGATGGAATGTACCAGCAAGAGAACTGTTCATCTCACAGGTCCAGGTTGGCTACTGCATGATTGCAGGAGCATTCTATTGACTTTGAAATAATGAATTGGCCACCTAGAAGCCCAGATTTAAATCCCATCAAAAATCTTTGGGTTACCATCGAACAGAGTGTTCAGGCCTATGTCCCATCAGTGATGACCTCAGGAGAATTGTGGACAGCTCTGGAGGATGCATGGGTCGCCATACCTGTAGAACGTTTACACAAGCTTGTGGAGTCCTTGCCTCATTGTGTGGTAGCTGTTATCAGGGCCAGAGGGGGTCCAATACATTACTAGTTTGCTATGTCCTGTGGTCGAGTGGTTAGCATGCTTGGCTACTGATCTAAGGGACCTGGGTTCGAGCCCCGGGTAAGGCATGGATGTGTGTGTCATTTTTCTGCTGAGGTACTGCCATCCTCTCAGACCTTCTACTATGGCATATAAACTGACAGGCTTCTGTAAGACCTCTGTGGCAAGCAGCTGCTTGAAGGGGTATTTATTTATATTTATCCCTAATTCAGTGGCACTTTAGTATATATACTGTGGTATTTCAAGACAGAACAGACATTATAAAGTTTGGTCACTTCTAAATTTGCTAGTGAAATCTAAATTCTAAATACACAATTTAGGTGAAAAGTACACTAAAGCAGGAATAATCCAGCATCCAAGATAATAGAGTGTCAATATGTGTATATTTAGAAGTTTGTACTAATTGTGATTTCAGTTTTCATTAATTTTGAAGAAATGTTTTTAAGAGTAACAGTGTTGAATACACAAACTTTCTTAACTCTTTAATCAAATTATTGCCCCAATTTCTAGGATCAAAAAAGAGGTTTTAAAAGGAAATGCAATTTTATCAATATCACCATCTGGTCCTTACTCCATGGTTACTTGCCAACTGCGATATTCATCAAACTTACAACCAACATTTGCAGAAGATGATTTATCAACTTTTGTTAATTTGCTTTGCGATTAGCCTTTTGTCTTGCTCAAATTTGCCATTAGCATAAGGCAGGAGATGAGTCTGCCACAGGCAGAGTTTATTTCACTCCCCCACTAGCTGATAAAGAACTCCAGCAAGTTAACTGAGTTGTTTACTAAAGATCCAACCATCTGTGTTCACCATTGGCTGTCCTAGAATAGGTGGAACAATATATGTTGAAACTTAAGACAAATAGAAGTGCTGAATTTTTTTAATGATAAATGACTAGTTCTTAAGGATTTTACTACAGGCATTAATATCCCATTTTTTAAATAAACTGATCACAGTTCATGTGATATTATAGTGGTATTAGTCTACTTTGTTACAAGTTCTTTACACCATTGTAAATAATAGAATTAAATGTTTGGTTTATGGACAAAAGTGTTAATTAGACAATTATGCTTGTGTTAAATAGTGTGAGTTCATAAGTGGTAGGTGTTGCATAGATAAAATATCTACACTTATATTCTAGAGACACGTTGAAAGTTTCAAAAAACTGTGGTTACCAACTTTGTGGATTTCAAAAATGCTTTTGCCTCATTATCATAATTTGTGATTGGTTTTGAAATTTATGGCATACCTGAAAGTTAGTTAACATAATGACAATTCTCTATATTAACATTGAGCCATGTGTCTGGTAAAATGTGAAGTGTTTAAATAAACATTACTACAGGAAGAAGAGACTGGGGCATTAGAAGGTTTGGAGAACTGAAAATATCAGACAGCATACTAATGATTTGGCCCTTTTGCCAAATGTTGATGAGATGAACTCTATCATTAGAACTGTTGATGACTGGTAGTAGAGTAGGCTTGGTGATTGATAGGAATTGAAGTACTCTCATGAATGTTTCTTAGTTAATTATCACAGGCTGTTATAAACTTGCCTTACATTCTCTAAAAACCTTCTACAATGATTGAGGAAACAAATGTGACATCTTCCTTAAATCTCTTAAATAAACCACATATAAACCTGCCCCCCCCCCCCAAAAAAAAAAAAAAACTTTCCATAAATCTTCTGTAAATTTCTTCTTAAATCCTCTTTATAAATTTCTCCAAATCTCTGACAAATTATCTCAAAGGATCTCTACAGGTTAGGTAAATCTTGGGATTCAACATCGTCACTGCAAGGCCACATGTGAAGTGGAAGGCAGCCATCTAAAGACCCATAATCGTACTAATGCTGTTCCGGTCACATGCTTGTGACTGACATTCTTTTCTTACAAGGTGAGTTCTACTGATACCATTTTTTTTTATTCGTGCTGCTATCTAGGCAAAGAGTAGGGACCCAACATCTGAATTCAACTCATTAATTTTTATCTAATTAACTCTCACTTCATGAGAGAAATCTCTTCCAAATCTCTGAACATCACTGTTTAGCAGCCAAATCAGACTTAGGCAACTGTGCTCTAAGAAGAGAGTACATCATGCCAAAATCAGGCTTCCCACTAGCTGGGATCGTACTTGGGACCCAGAGGGAAGTCAAGCAAGCACTGCTGAGAGGTGATGACTGAACTGTCCCCTTGTACAAGATATAAAACTTAATTTTTTAGCAGAAATTAGCATTTTTTAAAACTGTTTATAATCAGATGTGAGAAATGACATTTAAATTCATTATCAAACATTAATTAATAGATTCTGAAAAAAATTCATCGCCGCCACGGCGCATTTCTCCAGATTCATGCCAGAGCGCACTACCATTGCACCACGCATCGGACAATGAACTCTTTCAGTATATGACCTTATAAATCTTCCTGAGACTTCCTGAGACGTGACTGAGACAGCGCCATCTATACTCAAGGAGATGCAACTTTTTCTGTCATTGCATTTGATTATCAGATGTTAATGTGAAGGTCGCTAACGCTAAGATGGTAATATATAATTAAAAATCAATCCAAAGTGAATGCACAGTATTCCCTGTTAAGATAGACATCAAACATTAATTAATAGATTCTGAAAAAAATTCATCACCGCCATGGCGGGAATTGAACTCGCATCTCTCCAGATTCATGCCAGAGCACGCTACCATTGCACCACCCATCGGACAACGAACTCTTTCAGAATATGACCTTATAAATCTTCCTCAGATGTGACTGAGACAGTGCCATCTATACTCAAGGAGATGCAACTTTTTCAGAATCTAATAATTAATGTTTGATGTCTATCTTAACAGGGAATACTGGGCATTCACTTTGGATTGATTTTTAATTATATATTAACGTCTTAGCATTAGCGACCTTCTCATTAACATCTGATAATCAAATGCAACGACTGAAAAAGTTGCATCTCCTTGAGTATAGATGGCGCTGTCTCAGTCACGTCTCAGGAAGATTTATAAGGTCATATTCTGAAAGAGTTCATTGTCCGACGCGTGGTGCAATGGTAGTGAGCTCTGGCATGAATCTGGAGAGATGCAAGTTCAATTCCCGTGGTGGTGGCGATGAATATTTTTCAGAATCTATTAATTAATGTTTAATGTCTATTTTAACAGGGAATACTGTGCATTCACTTTGGATTGATTTTTAAATTCATTATATTTTAACTTGTTGATTTCACTTGATAAAATTTAAAAGTAAATCTATTTGCTTTTGCAATGATGATATTCACATGCTGAGTCACCACAAGCAACGAAGCCTTGAACCAACTTTTTGTCTAGCAAAGGTTTAATGCTTTCTAAACTTTTAACATAAGATACCGATTTTTTTCAGCTTATTTCATGAGTTCCATGTCTACAGGGACATATCATGTGATTCTTTACTACTGATCTTTAAAGGAAGTTAAATAATCAACTGTTTACATGATTAATGATATTAGTTACTAATATCATTTATTTTTTTTCTAAGGCAGAAGAGAATAAAAATCTGCTGCAAGCAAAAATGGTTACTACAAGAGTGAAAGCAAAATGCATCATTATTTAATTATGTAATATTTTAATAAAAATTGTGAATTATAATTATTTTTGCTTAAATAAAACATCAATTAGAAACAAATAACTCCCCTCCCTTTTAACCAGGGTCTCTCTGGAACGTATCTCTCACATTAAATGGGGATTACCTATATTTGCATACTTCAGATGCATGATTCTATTAGAATTTTCTTCCTAAATTGCTGAATACAGCAGTCCTACTAAAGTATCATATCTGCTTCATTTAACTTTAACCATGGATGGCAAATAAATGACATATATCCCACATTTGGCATGCAAGAAGGATTTGTCAGAATGGAAATATCAACAACAACAAAAAAAAATCATAAATTTTTAACTATATGATCATGATGTGTGGAAAATTAAAATTTAAAAATATGGCAAAGTATTCATGATACATTTAATTGCTTTAAAAAATTGCATTTTCACTGTTAACATTTCTATTATAGACATAGTGAGTACCTCTTTCTACAATGAATTTGATTAAGTTAGATACTAGAAGCTAACTAACAGATGAGGATTCAGCTATTTTAATTACTCTGCTACAAAATATAAAGTTAATATTAATAAATTATTGACTACAATAGTTTAAAAAAATGGTTCAATCATTATACAGAAAAATAATATAATCAATACTATTATTAATAATATAATTCATTTATTGCAATTAATGATATTATTGCAATTTTTTATGTGTATATAAATAAAAAACTATATTAATATAATTGTCATAAATGTTTGTTCACAAATCTGCAGTGTTGTTTTGTTTATATAATAAAACATAATTAAACTTAACATATTGATACTTCATTTAAACATTCTGTTACCATGGCACATTTGAAAATATTTTGCAGACTTTTTACCTATTTTGACATGCTAGCAAAAACCTATTTCCCATTGCTGACTTTTACCATTTCTCAGACATTTTTTGGCTTGACAATGTAAAAAAATAATAAGTACTGTAACATATGCTTCCACAACTCCTACCTAAAAAAACACTTAAGGGTCTTATATTAATTTGGTTTAGATCTGGTCTGCTGTTATAAAATTGTCTTTGCCTCTTTTGCTTAACTAAAACAAAGTTGTTATACACTCTTGTTGTGAAACCAGTGAACTACTAGTGAACTCATAAAGTAATTCTCATTTCAGTTTCAAAATATTTATATAGTAAATAAGCATAATTACTTGTCTACATAAAATCTAAGAATACAGTTGCAGATTTTTTCCATAACTGCATTCCTTGGATTCTATGTCAACAGGTAATTCTGTGCATTTATTATTGATGGATTCTAACATTAATAATGCTTCAGCATGTGTGACATCGCTATTAACACTTATACTGAGTAATAACAGAAAGTTGCTGTTCCTGATCACTGGCAGCAAAAGTCTAGAAATTCAGATTTAAGGTCACGATTAGCAGAGAAATGATCTAGTAGGTGATAGTTTAGTGCTCTAAAACATCAGCATATCACCAGAAGATGTGGATTTATGTCCCACTCATCAGCAAAATTAATTTTTTCACAACTGGAATTCAAAATATTTATTATTTAACCTACATTTACATAGAAATATCTTCTTTCTCTAAGCATGACTACCATTGTTCAACCCACTTTTGATATCATTCAGTAAAGACTTTGGTGGTGTTATTGAGCCAATGACCCACTACTAAACAAAACGATATGCTCAAACTAAAAAAAATCATATGCAAATGATTCCCAAAAAGATGTATTTTGCTAATGGCTGCTAAATCTGACTAGAAGTGAAAATGGTTATTGGCTGATGCTGTGAATTGTACATTTAAAGTGTTACTATAATACTCACTCTCTTTCACTACACCATATAGTGGTTTTGCAAATAAACAATGGGCATTATTTTATGATTGTACCTCGTATAAAAAATACTCTAAGGACCATAGCTTAGAGAAGGTAAAAATGTAGAATTATAAAACAAAGAGTTTTTTTTACCTTTTTCATGTTGATCTTGCATTTTTTTTTCTGTCAGTGATTCCTCCAGTTTATGGATCAGTTGAAACAGTTGTTCCACCATGGCTTCTTAACCTGACAGCTGATTGTAATGAGTTATATACTATATAAAAACCTGTGATATGAGGAGTATCACAGATTGTAATATTTTTACCCCTATCCCCTTCCCCCTAAAAATGGAAAATATGTGAATTCCAAAATAATTGATCCAAACCTTTTATTCCCAAATCTTGTTTCCCTCACAAAAAAAACAATATATAAACTACTGTTCCACTAAATCTTCTGAACACAAAGAATAAGTGAGTTATATGACAAATGAAAGTTCATGATGTGAGAGAATAACACAGGCTACCTCAAGTTCTGCCACCCTTCTTTCTTCCCTCAAAACGGGATATGGAAATTTAAAGAGGCCATAACAAGTTATATGCAAATGAGAGCTTGTGATGAGGTGAGTGTCAGATGCCACCTCAAATTATGCCCCTTCTTTTTATTCCCCAAAGGGGAGAGAAATCTAATGGGTGTTATCATAATTACATGCCAACGAAAACTATTTCACCATGATCTTACAACACACCTTTGAACAACTTTCTCCTCCAAAGAAGAGAAAATACAGGTGTTTTTAGTGACAAAGTTCTTTTTGAAGTTGCTGCTAAAAGAAAACACCTATAATCCTATATGCACCCTCAAAAGTAAAAAATAATATAGCAAACCAATTATTAAATCCCTTAATCAATTCAGGTTAATTTCAAAGATAAATAGGACCAAAACTAACTCTTAACAATTGAATAAAGATTGCCTATGCCATGTCTCCCTTTAAAGCTATATGAATTGAGTAAGTGATTTCACTACTGATATGTTTCAGCTTTTTTGCTTTCTTTTTATTTGGCAATATAAGATGTTTTTTTTAAAAGATTTTTACATTTGTTGAAGGAGTAGATCAAAATATGAAACATGAAAAATTTAATACTTTTATAACTGAAGGAATTATCCTGGGGGGGGGGGGAAGAGGACACACAACTGATATATAAATCTGAATATCAGGTTATCATTATACTATGAATTCAAAGGAGAAAGCAGTAGTTCAAAAAAGATGGAAAACAGTAATTGATCAATTGCAAGATTAAATTAGCATAAAAAAAAGAGCAGTATAACATTATGGCTATATTGGCTAAGTGTTCCAAATTTTTTTGGAATAGTTCAGATTTCAAAGATTTTGCCCCATTGTCCCCAAAATCAATCCTGAAATTTCATTATTTTGAGAAATAGTAACCAACTGAAGCAAGTCAATAAGATTACAATAAAAATGTAAGTTATGAAAATCACAAGATTAAGAGATATAAAAGATGTAGAATCACACAGACTCAAGAAACACTGCTCATGAACAAGAAGGCATAATATTTCAGAAATATTATGCCTTCTTGTTCATGAATGAGGTATGTGAATCAAATTAAACTAAAAATTCTAAAATTGTTGTAACTATAGCTATGTATGATGATTGGTGTATCTTTTCATATAAAAGTTGTAACATTTTTCATATAAATAAGTTCACAAATCAGGAAAAAGGCCTTTGTTGGATCATATATCCAAATTTTGGTTCAGTAAATATTGTCACTGTAATAATGACATGCAAGTAAAAACTGAAATCATAAAACAAATTTTTTTTATGAAAGAAAACAATTCATTCATATCCAGATAAATTATGAAGAATATTTGATTTCAAAAACAAAATACATTATATTAGCAAAGGTATTAAGACACTTCCATGTTATGTGAATATAAAGTGAAATTGAAGCACTGAAACTTTTACAATAAACTGTTATGAAAATATAAGACCTAAGATAAATTAAAGAGTATAGATTGTCGCATCATGGGACAGTATACACATAAGTACTTGCTTCTAAGGCATTCAAGAAGTGTTAGATTTCAAATGACTTAATGATATAAAAGATTAGATGCCACAGGAAATGAATATTTTATGATAATGATATGCAGCATCTGATAATGAAAGTAGTTCCAATAAGGTATGTGAATCAAATTAAACTAAAAATTCTAAAATTGTTGTAATTTTCTAATTAAAGACATTGCGAGGTGGCTCACCTTCACTTTTGCTTTACCTAACTGTTTATTTTTTATTTATAATTATTATTATTTGGGCTTTACCAATTCTTTGAGCCAGCACTGTCCCTCTCCAATTAGATCTGAGTTGCAATGTAACTTGTTTTGGATGATTATGCAACTGCCACCAGCACTGCAGGTAACAAGGTCACAACCATTTGCATCATCAATGCAGCTACAGCATTATGCAAATGTGCCTACACTAGAGATGCATGTTAGGCATTGTTTTAAGGAGAAGTTAGTTCAGTAACAGAAGGAGTGGAGAGTGATAGAGCTGAGCTCCTAGGAGTGCATGATGATGTATTTTTTTAGTCTAGCACTAGTATCTGCTTCATTTGTAATGACAGCATTTGAATCTACTTCTAACCTGTATTTGATAGAATCAAAAATTTAAATACACAGTTTCATTATCTTGAAT
This sequence comes from Ryuthela nishihirai, assembly GCA_038380435.1. Taxonomy (NCBI): domain Eukaryota; kingdom Metazoa; phylum Arthropoda; class Arachnida; order Araneae; family Heptathelidae; genus Ryuthela; species Ryuthela nishihirai. The sequence goes on along the minus strand of JAWZYU010000003.1, from coordinate 89,022,667 downwards.
ATTTATTATATTGATTAGGAATATTCTGTTTCTTGAGCAGTGACATTAGTTTCATACGTATTATATTGAGCATTCATTTTAGATTTGAAATTTACCACTGAGAGGTTCAGTAGAATTTTTTAACCCATTTTTTGACATGCCTGGTCTTTAATTGATTTATTATTGGAGCAATACAACTGAATACACTGAAAGGACAATTTATTATACACACCCACCTAATAATGTCTGGGTCCACCTTTTGCCCTCACAACAGGAGCAATACATCCTGGCATGGATTCTTGCCTAGTGTTGGAAATGTTTTGGTGGTATTGCGACCTATGATTCCAGGACAACAGTCTGAAAAGTAATGAGTTGCTGGTGGTGGCTTTTGAGCTTGAATGCATCACTGGAATGCACCTCCAACCAGTCCTTCACCAAATGGGAATGATAAGATGGAACATTGTCGTGCTAAAAGAAGCATCCTGCTGTGCAAAATGGATAGCCACGAATGGGTGTAGGTGATCAGTGAGTACCTCAACATAGTCTTGAGTGGTGATGATGGTCTTAATATGTACAAAGAGTCCCAAGGCAGCCCATGTAAATATGCTCCAGAACATTATACCACCTGTAACACTCCGAAATTTGCAACCTCCCATCAGTAATGTTGTGGTTGGGACCTTGATTCATCAGACCAAACTATCCATTTCCAGTCTTCCACAGTCCATTGGCAATGTTCCTTTGCCCACTGCAGCCTCATAACCCAGTGATGAGTCATGTTAACAAGGGTACTTGTTGGTACAATGTGGTATCAGCAGCCATAGTCCAATCATGCCATCATACATTGAATGGTGTTTGGACAAACCTTTGCAGCTGCCCCCATCATTGAATGCTGATGTTATCATCTACACTGAGGCCTCTGTTCCTATGTTACAATACAAGACAGGCAGCACTCACCTTGTACATCAACAGCCCAGTTACAGCCACATTTTTCCTGGTGACTGCAGGATTTGAAGTAGTCCTGGTACACACATGCAACAGTGCACTTGAAAATCCCAGATGTTCTGCAGTCACAGATATGGAACATATCTTCCTCATACCATCTGCCCATGATCAAACTTGTTCAGGTTGCTGTGTTTACCCATCATAACAGTCACTAGTAGGCTACATAGCAGGTAGATATGGGACCTATATTTATAACCAGTAAGGGGTTTTGGCTGGCAGCATTATTATGATGCAGTAGGACAGGTTTGTGGATGGGTGGATTGTGTATAATAAATTGTGCTTTCAGTGTATGTAAAAGCAGCTTATATTCAGGTTTACTTTGACAATTTGTCATAAAAAATATGGGGTATCGCATGTGTGCAAATAAATATGCTACTGAAAAAATGTTTAAAGCCAAGATTTTAGTAAATTTGGTTTAAAAATTTAATCTTAAGCCTAATTTTATTATAAATAGCCAATCAGAATGTTTAAGGCTTCAAATTCTGCACTTTATTCCTTTAATACAAAAGTGTTTCACTTTCAGTTCAAAACACAAAGTCTGGATCTACATATTTGGCATCAGTACAGTTATTCTAACATAAAAGTTGACCCTGTAATTTAAATTCATTTTTATTGCAGAAAATGAATACAACACCCTGCTAAAGACAATAGGACAATGAATTGTTCCAAATGAGTGAATATTAATGGAACAGGCTCCATAATGAGAGGCCAAAAGCCCAAACTTCAGTTCAATATGTGTCATAAAAAGGTTATGGCTTTATAATGAATAAAAGTAAATGTTTAGTTGTCAAAATAAATTCCTTTATATTGTAATCTTAAATATATTCACATAATGCATGAAAGAATGACAAATAATCTAAAATATATCTTAAAAGAATTAGCCAATGCCCTGACTCGTAATTTATACAGCATGAATTTGAACTACAATAATGCCAAAAATCAGTGGAGCCAGACTTTTAAAATCTCTTAAATATAACATAAATGCATATAACAGAAAAAAAAATAAATAAATAAACAACAAACTGTACAAGGCATAACTTTCACTAAAAGGTATATTTTTTAGATATTTAACAGTTAATATTTAGCAATAAAAATTCATTGCAATAGCAATTTTAGGAGGAATATAACAAGAACATATTTAAAAGTAATATGCACAAATACTAAAAATAATAAAAAAATTTGTTGCTATATGAATTTATACCAAATAAAACTTTAAAAAATTTTTTAATATGCTTCAGAAAATATGCAAAATAACAAAAAATTAAGTCTGTTTTTGTTGTTATTGTAAATCTTTGCATAATTCAGATCAATCACTTGAAGAAAATAATACATTTAAAATAATTTTAATTCTTTATAAAACTTGTTAATAAAAATGAGGAACTTAAATTCAATAATAATATATCTAAATATCCAACCTTTGAAACATCTATATAAGGAATAAAATTAGCAGCATTGGGAAAATCATAGTAATCATGACTACTATAAATATCAAAATAGCATGGACAGAAGTACCACTGTTGCAATTAACCATCTCAATAATTAGTTTCTCAGAGAAGTCATTGCGTTAAAATAAAATATACACATTAAAATGAAATTGAGGATGTTTAGTTTTAGTTAGAATAAAAGATTATAAAAAGTAGTTAAAATCAAAATTTTAAAAGTTCTTAAATTCAGCCGTCCCATGGCCGAGTGGTTAGCGCACTTGGTTACTGATCTAAGGGACCTGGGTTCGAGCCCCGGGTAAGGCATGGATGTTCGTGTTGTTTTCTGTTGAGGTCCTGCCATCCTCTCAGATCTTCTACTGTGGCATATAAACTGACAGGCTCCTGTCAGACCTCTGTGGCAAGCAGCTGTTTGAGGGGGTATTTATTTTATTTTTTTTATTTTATTAAATTCATTCAAATTGTAAAATATATATATAGGGTGTCCCAAAAGTCTGGATCCATAGGCAATTTTCTTTATTTGAAATATAATTTTCTATTGTATTTCAGATCCAAGATGGCTTCAAAACTAACAGTAGATGAAAGAATTGAACTCGTTCTCATGTACGCATGACAGGATGCTTCACATAGAGGAATCGCTGCTGAATTCAATAGAAAGCATCCTGATAAGTATCCAATAACACATGCCACTAGTGGAAAAGTATTTAAACATTTTAGAGAAACCGGAAGCGTATATGATCGATGGCTAGTGGTCATCCAAAAACTGTACCTGATGAGGAAACCAAAGACGGTGTTAATTCAGTGAGTATGTTCTGCAGTGGTATGCGAACACCTGCTGAGAAGCCCAAAAAAGTCAATATGCAGATTATCAGATGAAACAGGTGTCACAAGGACCTCGACTCAATGAATTATTAGAAATCATAATTTCCATCCCTATAAAGTGCTCCTGGGTCCAGGAACTGCATGGCAATGACATAGAATATGGTGGATAAGGAGTGTAGAATTTTGGGAATTGTTCTTACATGAGCAGCAATTTTTGGTGTTTTACAGTGATGAAGCTTCATTTCATCTAAATGATAGTGTCAACTGCCACAATGCATGCTACTGGTCTAAAGACAACCCAAACTGGTTGGAGGAAGGCCATTTCCAAACAGATATACAAACTACAGTGTGGTCGGGAATATTTAGTGACAGATTAATTGGGCCATATTTTTTGTATGGTAATGTAAACGGGGAAACTTACCTGCATATGTTACAAACTTATCTTGTCCCTCAATTAGATGACATCCCTTCGTCAGAATTACTTCAAATGTGGTTTCAGCAAGATGGTGCCCCACCACATTTTGCTATTGATGTGAGGAAGTTTTTAAATGAAACGTTTCCAAACAGGTGGATTGGTCCAGTTGAATGGCCTCCTAGGTCTCCAGACCTAATACCACTTGATTTTTTCCTTTGGGGACATCTGAAGTCAGTAGTTTCTCGGAATCGGCCAAGAACAATCACTGCACTAAAGAAGGAAATTCTTCTCTGCATGTAACAACATCAGCTCTGATACTTTGAGAAATGTTCACATTCTTGTATTCAGCGTATCCAGAAGTGTCAGGAAGTGCAAGGCCGTCAATTTGAGCATTTGCTGTAATATACCTTTTAAATAAAGTTTTGCCTATGGATCCAGACTTTTGGGACACCCTGTATATGTACACGGTGTAACAGTAGTGCATGACACAAATTCAGGTATATATTCTGGGGTCCAAAAGAAAGAAAATGTCCGATACACGTCTGGAAACACTTGATTTAGAAGTTATGACATCAAGTTACTTTACAACAATTGTTCAATAGCCTTGCATCTGTTGCGTATCCCAGACTCTAACAGATCAGTGAGAACCCACCTTGATACATTTTCCATTATGGTGGATAAGATTTCAGTAACCCTGTTATATAGCCAGCAGTCACTGGACATTAATTTGCTGGATTACCATAGGCATTCAAGTACATGTCGAGCCCTATTTTTGGGCCTCAGGAAGATAGAAAATATACCGATCAGTGTATTTGTCATAAATATCTAAAATGTTAACTAAACTTTTGGTGCAAGACATTTTCACTTGTTTTTCATATGCTTATCAAAAAGTGTTTATTGACATATGAAATATGCTAAAAGTTTTTTGTACCACAGGTTGGGTTGTTCTACCTCTGAGCAGTTCTTTTTTTTTTTGCACACAATGGGCTAAATAACCATGTCACAAGGATCCCAAGGGCTCAGAGAAGGTTGAGAAAGGGGATCCACTGGACAGCTGTTGGGAGACAGATGGAAGCCTCTTGTCAAGTCCATCCAATGTGTTCTTGAACGTGCACAGAGTATGGCTTTCCTGAAAACAGAGCCACAGCTTTACATCCCATGCTATGGATGGCAGCTTCTCCAATACCATTGGTGCCCCCTTTCTGACTGAGGGCAGGGTGGGGATTTAGCAGAGATATGGTATCACAAAAGTATCAATGCAGATTGGCAAGTGGCAAAAATGTTGAATTAAAATTGAGATATACTTTTAATTATATGTATTTTCCCACTAATTTCATGATCAGATTATGGCAAGACATTACAGTAAGAAGTATACGCAAGAATAATGTTCATGTGAGGAAAGCTTGCAATACATGTTGGAATACACTTGGAAATCTTTCCAATACTAATGATTATCTACATGGCTTTGGCTAAGATATACCTGTCAAGAAAATTAAAAAGATTTCTTGTGCCCCATTGTGGTTTTCAAAAGTTCAAGAAATGCATGTTGAAATCATAGAATAACAAAGCTTTTCAGAAGCAAAAAATGGAATCTACTACTTTTTATTAAATTATTATACCACATGTCTGAAGTAAATATCGAAATTATATTTAAAAATTTTTTAATGCTTGATAGTTCTCACACAATGTCAGAAAAAAAAAAAAACTTATATACTCATATTATGGCTATTAAAACCTGAATATGTATTATAATGCCCAATGGTTTTGGAATAGAAATGATCATTTTGTTTTCTGTGTGGTATATTGCATTATTCCATTAAAAAAATAATAACAATGTTAAATTATTATTAGTTTAATTTCTTTTTCTATTGCTACCACTTTATTAATCAACAAATTCATTTACTTTATATAAAGATGGATTTCTGATTCAATTCTGTTGCATAAAAATTGCCCTATTGTGAAGGGGTGGATGAATATGAAAAGCAGCATGCATATATGTCATGTTTTAATCAAAAATGTACATGAAATATATGAAATGCATTCAAATATATTTACATTATGAACTAAGCATCATTAAAAACATACTTTTAATACAACAAATTCATGTTAGTGGAAAAATTTCACTTTAGTTATGGTTCATTGATGCTCAAGATGGTGCGCACTTTGTGCAAAGTAGACCAAAATAATTTGCTAATGTTGCCTTTCTGATTTAGCTTATGCTGATGATTTAGCCCCTTTTGGCAAATGATGTTGATGAGATGAACTCTTTCATTCGAGCTGTTGATGAAACTGGTAGTAGAGTAGGTTTGGTTATAGACAGAGAGAAAACTGAAATGATGAAAATTGGTCAGGCAGGCTGTGATTCAGTTAATCTGAATGGTTGCAGTCTTGAGCAGGTGTCACAGTTTAATTATCTTGGGAGCTATGTAACAGATAATGGTGATGTACGGAATGAGATTGATAGACGAATAGGGATTGCTGCCGGGACTTTTAAGAACCTATGGAGAGTGTGGAGAAATAGGCGTATACACCTAAAGACTAAAATTAGACTGCATAATAGTTTGGTTCTTTCTAGGGTTAGTTATGGTAGTGAAACTTGTGACACTTTGTACACAAGATAACAGGAAACTAGATGCTTTTGATTCCAGATGCTTATGCAGTATCTTGGGCATTAGGTGGTTCAACTTTGTAACTAATGATGAGGTTAGGCAAAGGAGTCTGCAACCTCCTTTAAGCAGCATATTGTGCAGAGAGAGACTCTGTTGGTTTGGCCATGTTGCCCGTATGGATAATTATAGATTGGCGAATAGGGTTATGAACAGTGTGCCTAAAGGCCTCAGAAAGAAGGGGAGACCTAGGATGCAGTGGGCAGACAATGTCAAACAGGACCTTATTAGAATTGGTGTGCAGTGGCCAGATGCAGTAGATGTAGCTCAGGACAGACTTGCTTGGAGAACTAAATTGCACAGTCTGGTTGGACCTCCGTAACCCATGGCTGCTTGAGGAGGATGAGGATGATTATATAATAATTACTGCAGTATGATAATTCTTAAATAAATTTCAAAAATATAAGCTACTTTATCATTTTTAATAATAATCAATTTTTGGCCAATGCTTAAATAACTGTTTTTATACCTATCTTTATCACTATTAAGTGAAAACATATTTGTATCTTCACCAAAGATACAAATTCCAAAGAATAGTTGTTATTTTTTTCTAGTGATGGGTTGCAGCACTGCTACATTTAATTAATAAATATTGCATTTTAATCTAAAGTTCATATTTTCTAGTTAAGTTGCTTGCTTGAGTTGGGTTTGTCTGCAAACCACACAGTGAATTATGGAAATGTATTAGTCCTTCTAGTCATGTTAGCAACAATGCAAGTCTGCAACATTTAGATATGCTGGTTAATACAGCTATAAACTATTTCTTATTCTGTTACAATACAGTATGCCAATTAGATGGTCATGTGTAGCTCATAGTAGTTTCAGCAAGTCAACTTACAAATGAACATATTGTAGACTATGTTTTAGTCATCCCCATGATACGTGATTTACATTATAGCAGTGATTACAGACTGTGCTTCATTAACAACTTAAAAAAAGTTTTTTTAAAAATTCAAATTAAAAAATCTTCACCAAAGATGGTGTTAACTCATCGAGTTTAAATGTTTAGTTGATATTTTATCTAATACAAAATTTTTCACAGAATTAAAAGAAATCAATCTTTTAATACTACGGAATCCATTGGAATTTGTTACAAGTTGTTTTTAAAATCATGCACCAAGAATAAACTATCCTGCAAATTAACAAATGTCGATTCAATTATCAAGCAAGAACTTACTTAAAATAAACAGTGCTGACTGTCAGTGAAGTAGTGGGAAATAAGTTTAAAAGTATATTATCAACAGATGTTTTGGTGAAAAAAGTTTTATTAATCAACAAATTCATCTACTTATACAGATTTCTGATTCAATTACATTGCATAAAAAATGAATGAATGAAGGGGTGGATGGGTGAATGGTGAAGGGGTGGATGGATATGAAAAGCATCACGTATACTTCCTGCTTAAATTTACAATAATTACATCTTGGAATGTGTAATAAATTCAGGATTGAAATTGCTACTTTTCAGTATTAAAAGCCTTTATAGCATTATAATCATCACTAATAAACATCCTAAACTTATGAGTTCACTGTAAAACTGCAGAAGCTGCTAATTGGAAATGGAATTACTTAATATTATTATTATTGCATATTTCCTGTTTTATAATGCATATTTTTACCATTAAGAAAAGCACGAGTTTTGTTTATTGCATTATTTCAAAATATTTTAGTAAATCTGATAATATTTTTCTTACTTGTTAACTTTTAATTTTCAGCCATTCTCGCAAATCCTTTTTTAGTTGGAGCAAAAGCTGTTATTGTTTATTCAATTACTAGCAGCGAATGACATGTGAAAGCTTATATCCAATTCTCATTTAAAGTGCCAATATCTGTTAATTGAATCAGGAAACCCTACTTTTCTTTAAAATAACTTCTGAAAACTAATTAACAATAGAAATTCCCCCCCCCCCAAAAAAAAAGGAGAAATCGTTTAAAAAATACAAGATGGATTTCTGATTCAATGAATTGATGACAACTTAAAAGAAAACTTGCATACATCCTTAGCCATCACAACATCTGATAATTAAATAAAACTGTTTTCTAACTAGAACTGGAATCTTGAGGATGCCTCAAAAAAAAAAACAGAAGATAACAAGCAAATAATAATTTGCCTTCTGAATTTCATACTTATATATATTAACATAAGTATTTCCTTCCATGTTAATGTATGAAGATCCTAGCAAATTTCACAATCAATGTGGTATTTGTTTATTTTATTTCGAATAAATTCAATTATGGATAGAAGCATTAATGGAAAAAAAATATTACTATAACATAGATAAAAATTATTCAAAAGTTAATAAAAGATTATAAAAGCTTAGGTTATGAATAGGGCATGGATTTTTGGAGTGTTACAAGATAGTCACTTCCTGAAATATATATTTTTTTAATTTGGATAATGGTACACTAGGATTATTAGAATAATTAATACTAGGATTATTAGAATAATTAATAGTGTAAACTAAGGGCTTTGTCCCTGCAACCGTTGTTATCCTTTTTTCAACAAATTTCATTATTTGACAACATCACAGATATGGAATGTTTATGATGTGGCTTTGAACTGATGTAAAACTTTTGTGGCCAGTGTGTAATCAGTTTTGGTTCCAAAATACATAGCAGCAGTTGCAAAATGTGTTGCCAACGTAGTCAATTTGTAGCTAAATTTAACAACTTTGAAAATCATATTGCTAATTAAATTTAAAATAGTAACTGGCTACTAGTTGACCCATGACCAAATGGTTAGCACACCTGGTTACTGATCAAAGGGACCTGGTTTGAACCCTGAGTAAGGCATGGATGTGTTGTCTTTCTGCTGAGGTTCTGCCTTCTTTACAGACCTTCTAACTATGGCATATAAACTGACAGGCCCCTGTAAGACCTCTGTAGCAAGCAGCTGCTTGAGGGGATATTTATTTATTATTATTTTTATTATAACTGGTTATTACATTTTCTTTTGGCAATATTTAGGAACTTTTTTCTTACCACCTTTAGAAATCTGGAAGTTGGGTTTTTCATTGATGTGCATTGTATGCAGTTGATACTATATGCAAACAACAGAATCAAGTAGTATAACCTGATTGTTACTATAAGTATGTTGTTAAAAATTTTAATTTTATTTAACCTGATTTCAATCTGATTTTGAAAAGTATTTAAAAACCACTTTCTACACCCCTTTCCCCTCTCCCATACACACATCCTAAATTCAACCTACCTTTAAATTGAAATATCCATGCCCTAGTTATGAACCATTTACTATGAAATTTATTATTTTAGAAAGAAAAATTCATTAAAAGTGAAATGAGTTATACCAGCAAAATAAATTATGAAAGCATCAGTTTAAGAGTTACTTGAAGAGTCATAATTAGCAAACAATAAAGATTATATTCAAACAACTAGCAGGTATGAAAGTGAACCATATAGGACCACTATAATCATAGTTACAAGATGCTCTGTAAGTCAGACTTATGCTTTGCGGTAAGTCACATAGTATTACACCCTAATTTTCTACTAGAGTGTATAAGAAACATCAGCACAAAAATATTATTCAATATTTTACATATAATGCTTTAAATCAATATTTAATATTGGCTAGCAGTGATATTATTTACACATTAAGAAATAATTTCATAACAAAAACAGATTGCAAAAACCCTGCTAATCATTTGAGTAATTCAGTTAAAGAGTTCCCATGAATCACATGAATAAGTTTAATAAGAAAATTTTAAAATACACATATATATATTTAAAAAATATATAGTACATAAACATTAAAAAGACAATACATGCAAAAGAATATTTGAAGCAAGAATTAATTACTGTTTATACAGACATATACATATACATATATGGTATAAACTAAAGTCAGTATCCACTCAAATGTCTTGAGAAGTGTAAATAGTAGAGTTAAATAATCATGACTGGCTGTAGCAAACATATAATAGCTACTTCCATTGTTGAATTTCCTACATCTCCTGGGGTCTATTTTTCAAGATGTTTTAAAAGCTATCTCCATCAACCATGAAAGGATAACACACAAGTCAATTAAAAATGTAGATCACGATTGATTTATTAAGAAATATTAATCTGGAAAATCTGAAAAATACAAGTGTAAACAAACCAAGACAACAAGTTAAGGAAATGTATACTCTCTCCACTCTCTATTAGTAACATTACATGCCTGGACTATGATGTTTGACTCATATGGCTGTCAATTATTTTTCATACTGTTGAAATATAGTATGCAAATTAAACGGCATGTATTTTAATAGTTTTAGCATGTCAACTAAGCAGCAAGAATATTATTGTCTATATTCTTGGCCATTCCCATGGTAGTCAAGGATCAGTAACAATGTGGGCTGAAAAACACAAGTTTTTTAAACATCCTATACTGCTATGGTTTCCAGACAGACCATGTTTTTCTATTGCATGTTGGGGAGAAAACTAAGCAAACAAATTGATACAACTTTGAGCTGAACACAATGGATGAGGATTTGGGATGACAATCATCTACAAGATTCTGTGGACTGATGCAATTATATTTGCATGATGTCCTCAACAAACATAACCATCACAATTACAAAATGGAAACCCCTCTGAGCACAAAATACATGCCATTCAATGGTTGAAAAATTTATGGTGCAGTACGATGTAAAAAAGAATGTTGGCTTATTCTTCTAGTCAGGTGCACTTATCAATGATAAGAGGTTACAAATTTCTGTAACAATCATTTATGCTAATAAGTCAAATTCTAACATCACATACTTCTTTTAGAAGATCTATTGAAGACTTCCATAATTTATAAATCCAAAAGACAGCAAAGGCTGCAATCCAACTATTATGAGGGCAGATAAGTCTCTTGCTTCCTGTTTTGGCCTTCAATTTTTTACTGAATCATGTTTTAGTAGTGCATCATTTAGTCTTTTTTTTAGGTCAGGGAGACAGAATGTAGAACTGAATTAATGTCTTTAAGGACAATTCTAAAGGAAAGGGCAATTATTCATCATTGTTTTATGCTTCAGAGATATAGAGGGTAAATTCACAGTGGTTAAAGTTATTGGATACTTGACATCTGTTAATATTAGTTGAATATCTATTAACATGAAGCTCCACCACAAAGGATCTTTGCAGTTAGCAAACTGAATAACAATACTTTTGGCCAATGTTAGATTAAAGCACAGAGCTAAGAATTTGTATCTTAAAAAAAACGTATAATAGCCATTATGTTTTTTGTCAGCAAACAAATTAAATATACTTGTGAAATTTACTTAGAGTTAAAATGCAACCATGAAAGACATGCTGGACTAGTGGCATGGCCACCTAAGAAATTTTATTCAATGGCTTTGAACTTGTTTCTTGGGGGGAAAAACTACCTGAAATTAGGGATGAAAAACCTAAACAATGTATTGTTACTATATATGAGTCAAACTAAACACTTCCATTCCTGAATAATTTCTGACAAGAACTACTGGAATATGATGCAAGTTCAAGGTGTTGTAAGTTCATGGTGCCTCAATTAGCCTCCAATGAGGTGCTCCCTACACCAGATAGGGCATTTTACAATTATTGGCTGTTCATGCTACTTTGATTTACACTTGTATTCTTCAGATTTAAACTATAATAAAAAAACAAAACTCCTCAAGAAGCCATTTGCCATGGAGGTCTGACAGAAGCAAGTCAGTAGTTATGTGTCTACCTCTTGAGACCTCTGAGCCATAGAGAAGACCTTAGGAGAAAGGCAACATAAATCAGAAAGAAAATATCTATGCCTGACTCAGGATCAAGGCTGCCATTTTTAGAAAAAATTTCATTTATGGACAGATAATTGCTTCAAGCCAAAATGGCTATATAGGACAAAATTGAACAACATTAAAGCTTTTTTCATTTTTTGACAAAAGCAATGCTAAATTTTGCATGCCAGATTTTTTTTTTGCCATGCTGTCATTATTAAAACGCTGTTTATGGTGCAAACAATACTCATGTTTATTTGTGCAATAAAATTTTCCCTATCCCCCCCCCCCCAAAAAAAAGTGGCATAGAGGTAAAACAACCCAATCCTATTTTAATGAACTTATGGAAAAATTAAATTGTGAAGACCATGTAAAATTACATATTTTTTTACACTTTGACTGTTAAAAATGTTTAATATATTTTACCTAGTAAGGGATTATTCCCATATTAATTATGTTACTTAGTTATATTGAATCATGACTCTGATTCAGTTTTTAAAATATTAAAATTTTTTTGCAGATATTAAGAAAAATACCCCAATGAACTGTTTCAGAACAGGTCATGCAGTGACAAGTTAAAGGAGAGAAAAAGAATGTTCAGAAATTTAATGTCTTTAATATGTATCACTGAAAACTTATACTAAGATGTGGCTTAACCAACAGTGATTAAAAGAAAACTTATAATTATTTTAAAAATCAAATTTTCGTAAATTAAACTGTGAAGTTTCACAAATTCAAACTACAAAGGAAAATACTAAAGAATTTGGGCACATGATTGCAAAAAAAAAATACAATGAAGTTTGTGAACATTTATAAATAATATATGTGTAAAATTCTTAGGATATATATAAAGGTCTAAATTTTTTTTATACATCTATGAACAAGTCAAATTTTGGCTAATTTGAAATTTTCACAGATGGTGGCAAACCCTGCTTAGGACTCAAAAACCCAGGTTAGTTTATTCCACAGACAAGCACATTAATTACTGCACCACTTGCATCCTGCAAATTAATGTTTCCTTGAAAAATTTATTAAGCTCTTTTCTTTTTGATAATTATAATTTTTTTCTATCATTTTACAAGTTATGGAGCACTTTTTGAAAAATGACCCCAGGGGTGTGAACACTTCTGAATGTTTCTAACTATGCTTTAAATATTTTCTTTAATACTGACTTTACTTGCATATATGTAAAATAAAACAAAATATAATAACTGAAAAGAGAGAAAAAAATGCTACATATAACACAATATTGCAAAGCACTTTAACAAAAGCAAAAACAGTTTTTTTTTTCATTTTGCTTAACCCATTTAGTAAAGTACAAAGTATTTGCAATTTTCTCTTTTTCTTTTTGTAATTTTTAAATGAAATGAATTAAAAAAATTGATTAAACATTTGGCAATTTTCAAAATATTGTTTTGCAAATGTGTTTGCCATTTTATGAACATTTTTGCATACTATGATTATTTTATCATAATGAATTAAAATAATGTATAAATAAAAATATTTCTGTTGTGCATTACAGAGTTATCGTAGATCATGTATGGATATGCAATGTTCTAGGTAAAACATTATCCATTACCATCTCCATCTGAGAATATGCTCAGTTGGCATAAGTAAAAACATATAACAAGTAAACCACCTGTGGGTGGACCCCTAGAGGCTAACATAAAACACAAGCTAAAAAATAGCATATATCATGCACAAGAGACCTAAAATGAGTAGCTTTCTTCAGAGAAAGCCATCATTTTAGGCCTCTTGTACATATTAAGAACATTATAATCATAATTATGAAAAGAAGAAATAATCTCATTAGGATTATTTTTAACAGCCTCAAAAAACCTTTTTGAGACATATTTAATATGAGTATATATGTTGTCAATGCCCAAGTCTTTATGAAGTTGTCTGTTAGTAACAAACCAAGGGGCATTGACCACAGATCTCAAACAGAGTTATATTCAATACATGTATTCTTATATATGAAGACCAATGATCTACTTTATGTATAAAAAATTTTAAGGTGTTTTAACCTAAGTATAACTTTTTGGCTGCGTAATTGGGCTAAATGTCTGGATTATAAGGGTCCAAGAATAGTGGAATAAGACCTATTGAAAACTTGATTCAAAAATAGGAAATATTTCTTCACACTGCAGATGAGAACAGCAACGCAAAAAACTGGTGGCTATATAATAAAACCCAAATTCGTAAGTCGCAGCTACCAACTTAAAATTTGGCTACTGTGTTTAAAATCTTTAAAAAGGTCACTAAAACACCCAAATTCAGTGTAATTTCTTCTATCAAATAAAAATTATAAAATATTAAAAATAAATAACATATTTAAAAAATAAACCTAGACATTGTAACATTCTGTTATTATTAATAGCTGAAAATCCTTTCTTATTAATAGCTGAAAATTTGGATCCTGTAAACAAGTGAATGATGGTTAGAGTGTTCCCCAATTTAAGGACATTTGATAGACATATTTCATTGCAATGTACTTGACAAATTTATACTATGTGTATTTTACTACACTGAATAGACAAATTATTACATATACCACGATAACAATATGCAAAGCAGAAATATCACATCCAGTCATGTGGGATGCTGAAACTGGCAATACCTATAAATATAACAGGCTTGGAAACACATTGGAAACCAGTCACAGAGAAGTAATCTTGGGTAAAGACAGTGGCATGAGTGAGTTTGACCATGGCCAGATAGTAGGGGTGAGGATGGCTGGTTGTTCAATTACCGCAACTGCTGAACTGTTGGGATTTCCAAGTCAGATCGTTGCATGTGTATACCAAGACTATGTGAAATTCAGCAAAATTTCCAACAAGCGAGAGAAATGTGGATGTAAACATGCAATTGACTCTCGAGGTGAGTGCAGACTATCCCACATTGTTACAAGGAATTGCACAGCTACTGTGGAGCAGATAATGTCGGAATTGAATAAGGGCATGTCCACAAGCTTATGCACAAAGTCTATCCATCGTACTATGGCAGTCGATGTCCACATTGTGTACCCTTACTGCAAAGTACCGAAAGATTAGGCTGCAGTTTGCAAAAGACCTATTGCAATTGAAGTGCAGAGGACTGGAAACATATCATCTGGTCTGATGAATCACAAGTTTCAACTCTATCATGCTGATGGGAGGGTGCATGTGTGGCGTCCACGTGTGGTGTCCACATGAAGCCCAGTTTGCCCAGTTGGGGTCATACAGGCAGGTGAAGGCAGTTTAACAGTTTGGGGTGTATTTACATGGGCTTCCTTGGGGCCTCTTGTACCCATCGAGACTTCCATCACTGGCACAAGGTATGTAAACATCCTCACTGACCATCTACACCCATTTGTAACGATTCTCTTTCCACACCATGACATCATATTTCAACAGGAATATGCCACACCACATACTTTCCAAGTGGTGGCCAATTGGTTCCAGGAACATTCAAGTAAGTTTACCACACTCGAATGGCCCCCCTAAATCACCAGACTTCAACCCCATTGAGAATTTGTGAGATGAATTGGAAAAATCTGTTAGAGTCCACCAACCTCCACCAGCAACTGTGGATGCTCTATAAGAAGGATTCTTGCTTCATGGGCAGCAATACCACCTCTGTGTTTTCAACACCTCATTGAGTCCTTACCAAGATTCTGATGGGCTTGAAAAGGATATCATCCATTGGATGGGATGTTAAGCCATGGCCTTGTGTGTGGAAGAGGCATACCCTGCACATTAAAGAACATGCTGGATGGACTTGATGGGAGGCTACCATCTATCTCCCAACAGCTGTTCCAGTGGGTACCATCCCCTTACCTTCTCTGAGCCTTTGGGGTCCTTGTTACCAGGCCATTTAGTCCATTGTATGCAAAAAAGTGCCACTCAGATGTAAAACAACCTAACCCTTACCAAGATGCCTGGCTGTTGTTGTGAGGGCAAAAGGTGGAACAACTAGTTATTAAGTAGGTGTACATAATAATTTGTCCATTCAGTGTATATTGTACTTGTATATTCAAATAAATTAACACATATAAAGAGAACATTACTATATTTTATTTAGCTTTTATATAAAATTGAACTAAATTTGATTATTAATTTACAGGAAAGTGATTTATAACTGTGTTTATTCCACTCCTACCAAATTATTTGAGAATTTCCATATGTCAATGGAAAGCTAGATCTATAATTTCTAAAAGAAGCTTTTAGGAAGAATGTTGATTGAAGATAAATTAAGGTTCTACATCATCTATCAAAATTCTGAATTTAAAAAATATTCAGTATACATTTTATATTATATATATATATATTACATGCATTAATGTTATCAAGGGACATGGATTCAGATCCCACCTAGCTCAAGACTAATTTTTCACTGTACCCAATGAACACCATCATACTTCAACAGTGTAATAGTGGCTTATAATTGCAAAGTGCTGTGGATTGAAATGTATTTAGTATGCATTTAAAAGGTTATGAAAGCCATAATATTTAACAGTGACAGTGCCAGTCCTATAAAAGATATGCAAAATTTATGAACATTGAAAGAATTTAATACACAAAACTTCTAAAATATATTTATTTTCCTAAATGGGTTAAAATAATTCATTGAATTTAAACAACTTCTCTAAATTCTTATGACTGACATAGCTGTTGTTAAATATCTAAATTCCATAACTCTTAAATTCTGAATGAATGTTCTTGTAAATTGAGACTTCATAGATTTGACTGATATCTTTAACTCATCTTAAATTACATTTTTGAATTAGAAGGCTTATTTTAGAGGTTATTTTTGAAAGCTTCTCATTGTCAGAGTATGGGAATTCTTTAATAATTTTGTAGGACTCTATAGATGTAAGTCCATGATATACATTGCTCAAGATTAATTCTTATGGGGAAAATCAACTTAAGCACCTTCAGTTTATATACTAGTTTTCAAGAATACATCCTGTTTGTAAACTGCAGGTATACTTGTATGAATGATACTTTACAGCAAATAACTAAATACACTTGTGAAAACCAAAAACAGGAATCATGTGGAAATATAATTTCTTATTAGAAAATACATTACCATTTTAAAAATATCACTTTTTTTTATATCTGCTTCAAGCATTGCCCTTATGCAGCAGAGTTGAATTGTTTTACCTGAGTGAACCTTAGTATAGCACTCTGATTTAAATCACCAGACTAAGTGAACACAAAGGTTAAGGATAAGATGAGTTAATAAGACCCAATGAACAATTGTTGTAACCATTCAGCATATTATTAACATCCATAGGATATAACTGTACTGAATCAGTTTTATGCATGATTGAGATCTGAGCTACATAAATGACTAACCAACCAATGAAAATTTTGAACAATTACAATAGACTAATATGAAAAAAAAAGAAGTAGAATGAATACATTAGCAATTATTTAGAACAAAGTTTTATCAAACTTACTGAAGTTTGGTTGTTTTACTTCTCAGCACTTTTCTGCACACAATGGGTAAAAATGGCCAGGTCACTATGATGGCAAGGGTTCATAGTTAGGTAGGGGCCATCAATATTATGTTTTTTAAAATGCAAATGTTATGGTTCTCTTGCACACAGATGGTGGCCTTTTGAAAGTCATTGGTGTCCCCCTTTCTCATTAAGATTAGAGTCAAGGTTAGTAGAGACAACCTCAATGCAAGCACAGGATTCAAGCAATGCAAGGGGATTCAAATCTGGGAACATCAAGTCATGAACCTGGTGCACTGCAAAGTAAATGAAGTTACAGAAATCTTTTCCTAAATTCTTCAACTTCAGTAAAGGGTTAGCTTTGTTAGTGGCATGACAGGTTCATAATCTGATGATCCTAGGTTTGACTCCCAACTATGCCAGCAGTGAAATTTATTTCTGCTAAACTCCATCATGACCTCTTAATGGGTTTGGAATGGCTGTCATAAATCAATGTGATGTTAAGTCATGGTCACCATGTGCAGGTAAGCACATATGCATGTTAAAGAAACCACTGGATACCTTGACTGGAGGTGTCCATCTGACACTTAAAAGTTGTCCAGTTGGTCTCCCCTTCTTCTACCTAACTCTGTGACATTGTAGGTCCTTGCAACCTAGTCATTTAGTCCATTGTCCTAACAAAAGTGTGCTCAGAGGTAAAACTACACAACCATTTTTCCTATTATAAACTTTGAAACCCCAAGCATAAAGCCAACCAGTTGAAATTTTATGAATCATCATCTAATATACTGATTACAAAATATGCAGCAATATGTATTTCTACACCTGACATTAACCTAGTCAAACGTGCCAATATGCAAGCAAAAAAAAAGTCAGAGAAAATTTTAAAACAATCAAGAAAAAGTAATAAGCAAAAAAAGGGATCTGCAATTACTAAATTTTCTTCAAATACCAAGTCCTAAAGTTTCACACATAATTTGAAAAATACCGATTTAGAGCAAGGGTGAAAGACAACTGCCAAAGAACAGGAAACTCAAGTTACATGCCAAATAATAATAAATTGATTGAAATTTTGAAATGTCAAATTTAACATTGATTATAAAGTTTATTTCTGATATATATATATACACCTCTTTTAAAAAAACTATTGGTACATATCTACTCTATTTGCTTTATGTGTAATTCATGCTAGCAATAATTTAAAGTGTGCTCTCCAAGATAAAAAAGTTGATGACATCTGCTCCATAAGGTTCATATTTGGAGACTAGGTGGTATTCCATCCACTAAATATCCTCCCCTTCAAGAAATTCAGTGACTGTCTGAATCCTATGAGCTTGCGTATTATCATCCATCAAAATAAACTGGAGCCACCAGCACCCCTGAAAAGCATTACTTAAGGCTGAAGGATATTGTCTCTATACTTCAAATCAGTCTCCAGACATGGAGTGGTGTGAATCCATTTAGCATAATGTTGCTCCAGACCATCAACTCACCATAGTGGTGTCATTCTCTGATGTTAGATTGGTTGGTTGGTTGTTTTACCTCTGAGTGGCACTTTTTTGCACACCATGGGCTAAATGGCCAGGTCACATGGACCCCGAAGGCTTAGAGAAGGTTGGGGGAGGGGACCCACTGGAACAGCTGTTGGGAGACAGATGGTAGCCTCCCATCAAAGCCATCCAGCGTGTTCTTTAACGTGCACAGGGTATGGCTCTCCCGCACACGGGGCCACGGCTTAACGTCCCATCCGACGGACGGCGGCCTTTCCAAGCCCATCGGTGTCCCCTACTGACCGTGGGTAGGGCGGGGAATTTTGCGGAGATAAATCTCTGATGTTAGAGGGTTCGTAACAAGTTCTTTACTCTCTCCAGGTCAAAACATGTTGACAGTCAGTCTCAATTGCAATTTGTCAGTGAAGA
This sequence comes from Ryuthela nishihirai, assembly GCA_038380435.1. Taxonomy (NCBI): domain Eukaryota; kingdom Metazoa; phylum Arthropoda; class Arachnida; order Araneae; family Heptathelidae; genus Ryuthela; species Ryuthela nishihirai. The sequence goes on along the minus strand of JAWZYU010000003.1, from coordinate 89,003,254 downwards.
GAATATGCACTTATTTATCTGGGGTCCAGTCACAATACTGTTTGCACCATGATAGTAGGACTCTCCTGTGGGAGGGATTGGTAGGAATACAAACCATCAGTTGTCTAGCATAAAGCTTCAGAGAATGTTCCCTGGCTAACATCGCCCTATGGTATTGGGCTGTTTACACAAGATAGTGGCCATCCTGCACCACTGTTACTATTGAATGCACTAGCCACAGATAACATTTCCTGCCTGTTGGAGACATCTCCAAAGTCTTGAATTGATTTGGATTGGAGGTCACATATAGCCCTAGATTGGCTATATATTAGCCCTAGACATATATAGCCCTAGACATTGGTCTGGATTGGAGGACATATATAGCCCTAGACATTGGTCTGGGATTGGGTGGTCTCTAATATACTGATTGTTCTACCAGTTTAAAAGCAATCATATGATGTGTCTGTGCCATACTGCTGTTACCAAATGTTCAACCAACATGAATACAATATTTCCTCAACAAGAAATAAGTGCTGCAAAATCAGAGCCAGCTTTTATAGTACCCCAAATTTGCTTTTTGAGTCATATATGCAAATTTGTTCAGTCAGATGATTTTTGGGAGGTTTACAACCTTGCTTGCATTCTATACATTGACACACAAAATGTAATATTAATTATTTCAGTTATCTGTGAGATATTTAGCAGTTTAGGAATTATGCTTAATAACATTTGAACATTTGTGTGCCTTTTTCTATCAGTTTCATCATGACTAGTATCACATCATCTTCAGAAGATGGTCTTGAAAATTCCAAAACATAAAAAACATCAGTTTGGGGAATAAGTATGAATCTACAGCCACAGGTCTAAAAGTCCTTTTATCACTGTTGTCATTAAGCATCACTAGTCAACTTAAATCCTGAGATATTAGAAGTATTTAAGAAGAAAGAGCATGAAATGCCTGCCACTATGTTCGCAGTGAATTATATTTACCTAACTTAAACATGTCCTAAACTAACAATTTAGTGCAATCGGTTAAAGCAGCCCCCCCCCTCCCCACTAATCAGTAGTGTCTGCCAACTTCCTTCAGTCATCACTTCAATACCAGGTAGCCTCTTCTAAGCAAAATCTGTTCTCTCTTAAATGAAGTTACATCTGGATCTGATTTGCAGTGATGTTAAAGGCAGATTTTACTTGAAAACCCAATAATTAAAAAATGAACAAGAATTCAGGAGTTTGTTCTTTGGCTTGTACCTGTCTAGAGAGCAGTACCTCAATAGCAAGTATAAAAATTAGAATGTTGCTGCTTATTGAACTTAAAATTGAAAGCAAAAATTAAAAGAGAGTTAAGAACAGATTAAAAAAAAGCTGTTCAAATAAAATAAGTTAGAAAGGAAAAATATAAAAACAGATGTGGAGCATAAACATTTAAAGAGAAGGATAAATAAATAGTCTGACAACTGAGGTGGAATCAATAAAAATAGAGAGAATTAGATAAAAAAAAAGAAGATTAAATGAAGGATTTGTCAAAATTGCAAAATAGATTATTGATGAAGATATATATAACACAGATCCATGATGTCTTGAACAGCATCAGTAAAGCAGACTTTAGATCTAGTTGGTATTTCCTTGTGAAAGAGTGAGAGTTTCACAAGAAATTGAGATGAGTTTCTCTTTTGACCATTTCAAGTAGCTATTACTCCTTGCAAGCTGCTACAAGTATTGTTGCAATGCACAATCTTGCTCTGAGAAAAACTCTACCCTGAGCATGGCCAACTTTCACTTAAATGGTATCTCAGACAACACTGACTACTACAAACATGAATATGTCAGAAAGCAGAGACAGAAAATATATGCACTAAGCTAGCAGGATATTAGCTGAAAAGGCATGAACGACAAATGACAATCTGTCTGAAAGAACTATGGAAAGTAAATAAAAGTTGAAATAATAAATGTTAATTTACCATATTGCCGATTTTCTACTCAAATAAAAACACATTCGAAATACAGCAATAAAAAAGACAAACAATAAATAGTATCCACAGAATTACCTGTTGACTTTGAAGTCAATAATAATTTTGTGGAAATTTTCCCACGTCAGCAAAACTATTTATTTACCACATAAATAATTGTGATGTGTCACATTAGAGGCATTAAAAAAATCTACATTCCTATATTGAGCTGTTTAGCAGAATATTAACAAAAGAACGTTTTTGAATCATACAGCTTAGGTTTTTATTAATTAATACATATAACATTTCTCTCTCTCCAAATTCCAAGGTAGTGAGAGTAATAACTATCCTCCCACAACAAATTTCTAGGTTGAACTGATGGACAAAATTCTGACAACACACTTATATATATTTTTAGCTTAAATAACAGTGAATGTAACGAAAACATAAAAAAAATTATAAGAAAACTGACAATCCAAAATATATTGTATCTGAGAGTATGAAGTTTATTCAATGTGGTAAATCAAGTAGGGTTTACAAGCACAAATTCCAGAAATATTTTAAAAAGGAAACATTTTCCAAAAGCAGCTAGAAAACAGAAAAATGGCTGTTTTTTTTCTGTAATGTAGAAAAAGTATTAATTTTACTGCTATCATTGGTTTTCATCATTGCTTGAAAAATAATATGTTTAAGCATTACTTATAAAACAGTGTAATTCCTTCTTAAACATTTAATCCTAAATTCCATTTTAATGACAAAAGAAATCTAATGTGCAAGGCACACAACTATGCTTTTAAGTAAAGTCTATTTGCAACATTCTCAGATATTCAATTAGTGGTTGCATTTTTGTGTGTGTGTGTGCAGAAATGTAAAAGCAGTTTTGTAGAATTAGAACTCCTGTGTTTTTTAAGCATTAGAAAGAAGTTCTTTATTTTTCTTAACTAGTTTTAAATTGAAACATATTTCATACAAATTAAGAAATTTTTGTGCTAACTAGTACCATAGTTTCATTATAATATTTACTATTAATGATTACTAATTTTTTTCTTTTGCATAACTTATTGATCCAACCCACAGCTTAGCTAGAAAATTATAGGAACAAATGAAAATATTGCAATAAACAACTGTGAATCTAAAAATTAAAAAAAAATTAAGTTTTTGCATAATTTTATTATTTTTGAAGCAAATAAATTAATAATGCACATGGAATAATATGTAACAATATATGTTCATAACATATCCTCTGGTGACACATATTGATGTTAAGCGAAACTGTTCAAACCAATAATAATTTTAATAACCTAAAAACTAAATGACAGTTTATATATGGTTAAGTTGGCTACAAGGTAAAAGAAAAAAAAAACACTCTCATTATTGTATTGTTTATATTCTGAATATGGTGATTTTTTTTTACCTTGTAAACCATAAAATTAAGGGAATAAATTATTTAAGCTGACTTTATTTATGATGCATTGTCAAATGCAGGCTTTCAAGCAATTGTATTAAAGGTTACCCCTGCAATACATTAGCTTCATATTGATATTCACTGTTAATCAAATATGGTCTCAATTAATCATAATTAATCCAATTATTGTTCTTTAAAAGCAATGACAATCTGAATTTTTGAGTTAATTGCCATTCATTAACAGTTTGAAAATTTTCAGCTAAACAGAAACTATGGCATCATTAAATATATTTTGGAATTTTATACAAAAAGCATTACTGTTATCTGTTACTTTTACATAACTGATGCAAAATGCTCATTTCAATTACTGAAATAAAGCAATGCATTAAATTTTGTTTTTAGAAATATGCTATGTTTGAAATGTTTTAAAAAATCACTGGCAAATGGGTTAAGCAAAACAAATAAGAAAAAAGAGCAAAAAAGTAAATCACTGCATTAAATTATAGCATTTAGCAAGAACAGAAAACTAGAAAACAGAAATAGCTGTGACAGGACAAATCCCAATGAATTAGAGTCCAGTAACTAGTCCACATATGCACCTCTGCTCTTCCCGTCCCAATCCCACCCATCATGCAAGGCAGGTAGCAAAGATAGCAGAGGGAGTGCTGCTGTGCCATCCCGAGGAAAGGGAGGTGGCGGGATACCTTGTGGGTTAAGGGTCCCAACGTTGTGCCCAGGCAGGAGGGGGGCATGCTGAAGGGCCAGCTGGTGCAGCTTGGTCAGCTGCAGGGATAGGGAGAAAGAGACAGGAGGGATACCTTTCAGACTAGAATAATTGCAATAAAACAACAATTCAAATTTATAACATCAACAATATTAATTACTAATTGAAAAACAAATACAAAATTGATTATATATAATTGTCATATATAAATATATATTGCTAGCATTAGTTAAAACTGCATGAACATGCTAGTTCATATCTAATAAATCCAGTAAATAAAAAAAAATTACAATAATATTTTGCTCTAAATTGTTCTAAACTGTACTAAATTAGGATATATATGAACATTTTCCACTAATTATGGTAAAACATATTTGAAATAACAAAGGTTTTTTTTCTTATTTAACATTCTGAAATATTTGTTATTAACTCTACTTAAATCAGAATAACATTTTGTTTATTTGAATAAAATTCTTTGGGGAAAGAAAATGAATAATGCTCTCAAAATAATACTTATGAACACTTTATAAACATTTATGAAAAACAAAATTTACAAAAAAAAATATAGTTTAACTATGAAAAAATATATTAACTATGAAAAAATTACAATACCTAATACTTTTTAATATTAAGAAATAATATACAGTATTCATTTAAATAATACATGTTACCTAATCATCAATAAATGTGTGTGGATGTGAAAAGGGTCCTGAATATTGAGTATGAAGTATTTTCTTGTATAAAACACTCAAACAAAATGCCATTTATTTGGTATCTAAAAGCTACATGTATACAGAATATAATGTGTTCTTTTTACAGTATCACAATCGGTTCTCCTATAAAAGTTTTTTTATGTGTTTCTGCTTCCAGTTACTTTCAATGATATATTGTATTTCCAGAGATTGTAATTAATTCAAATAATATATATATAACCATTTTTACTAGTTTTTGATTTCAGTGATTATTAGCTACACTGAATAGCAGGAATTGGTCCTTTATCATGAATGTGCACACTAATGATTAACAATTCATTGATAACAAGGTAAATTGCACTGCTCTTTATCCTTTTCCATTCTTCTGTCATGTTGAGCTGAAGTTAACACTTCCAGCTATACTATGAAATAATACAAGGAAGTCCTAAATGCATTAAGTTAAACTACAGGGAATTGCATAGTATAAAACAAGGGTTCCCATTCCTTTTGGCCAAGGGAACATAAACTGAAATGCAGGCACAGTAACTAATCAATTGCAAAAACACTGCACATGGGTTGGGTTGTTTTACCTCTGAGCGGCACTTTTATACATACAATGAGCTAAAGGGCCATGCCACAAAGACTCCTAGGGCTCAAAGAAAGTTGAGGGGAACAAGCGGACAGCTGTTAGGAGAGAGATGGCAGCCTTCCATCATGGCCATCCAGTGTGTTCTTCAACATGCACAGGGAATCTCTGCCACACATGGTGCCATGGCTTTCTATCCAAAGGATAGTGGCCTTTCTAAGCCCATCAGTGTCCCCCACAGAAAGCATGAAGCCTTAAGAACTGTGAATGAATTGTTATATGATGAAGAATTTAACATACGTTGAATATGAAGCAATTACATTTTTGCATCTCATGTTCTCACTTAATCAGCTTTAAACATTTATTTATTTCTACTAGCAATCTTGTATTATATACAAATTTAGTAATAAAATTATATCTAGTTGAAGTTCATGTATATTATTTTTGGAAATGGACTTTTCTGAGTTAAAAGTTTTAACTGAAGTCTGTAAACAACTTTTACAAGTTAAAAGTTTTAACTGAAGCAAAGGTTAGCAGAAAAAATTCTCTAAGCTGGGTGTAATCCAAACCCACAACTATGAGACATGTGAATGGACTGATATGCCTGTAATTTATTAATGCTTGTATAAAGCATTCCAATAGTGATAAGAATGAACATGTTTTGGTACCTGTTACCCTTAGCTCATTTTTAGGGAAATTAATTGAAGGATTAGATGGAAAAGAAAATAACTAAAAAATTTTGATAGTCCTAGTTATGCTGTAGAAAAGTTAACTACATGTATTACTTTTTAAGATAGACATAAGATAGCATTCAAGTTTTTTTACATCTAAAGCAACAAGAATGTGATTTTACTAAACACTGAATGAGATGCGAGTTCCAAATTTTGAATTTAGATACCCCAAAACATATTTTTTTAGTTATCTTTTTCACAAAAACCCTTCAATTGTAGAGGACAATATTAGTGAGTGAATAGGAAGATAACATTGATAGCATTCAAGTGTTTTTTAACATATAAAGCAACAAGAATATGATTTTACTAAACACTGAACGAGATGCGAGTTCCAAATTTTGAATTTAGATACCCAAAAACATATTATTTTAGTTATCTTTTTCGCAAAAACCCTTCAATTGTAGAGGACAATACTCAGTGAGTGAATATGAAGAAAACATTTCACTTGATTTAGGCATTGACCATTATGATTCCATCTCAAATTATTTTCATAATCAAATAAAAAAAAAGTTTTAAACCTTTCTAAATTACAAATAAGTATTTGCAGCAGCTGGTAAAACAACTATTAATTTAATATTGTTCTTATTTGATAAAAGGTTGATAATATTTTAAACTATTTTTCATTAATATTTACACTTGTTTATTAAAAATATTTACATTATTACAATCTTTCTAATTTATAGCAAACAATGATTGTATTTTACTAGAAAGAAGAGGTTGAATTAGTTGAATTACTCTCTTGTAACTGGAGAAATTATATTAACAATCCAGAAAATAAAACAAGACCCATTAAGAAGATTAAAGGTAATGAAAATACAAATAATTAGTTAGGGAAATAAAAATTAAATGTGGACCTCATAAAGAATGCTAGGTGTTGCAGCATACCAGGCAATACTCATTATCTGATTTTCAAAGAAAACGAGATAATATTTTTACTTCATTGTCTTGTCTTAGACATCGAACTTTTTGTTTACAGAGATAAATTAAGAATTATTTTTGTGTTGGATAGGTATTGATGAATATTACAATCTGCACTTTCCAAATCTCACTAAAGCTAAAATTGTACCCTCTAATGTGGGAAAAGTTGAAAATTCCAAATTTCAAATGGATATTACAATGTATTTAAGCTAGAAATTTGAAATTTTGGTGGTGGAATGTGAAGGTCGTGAGGTATTCATTGCCAACAATAAGTTGGCCTCTTAGACCCAGGAGAACAACTTTTTTGTTTTAGCAGATAATTGTTTGTTTTTAGAGATAAATGAAAAATTATTTTTGGATTAAATAGGAATTTATGAAATATTATGATTCTCACTTTCTGAATCTTCTGAAAACTATAATTGTACCATCTAACAGTGCAAAAAATTTCAAAATTCTAAATGAATATTACAAACAATATATTTAAGCTAGAAATTTGAAATTTTGGTGGTGAATATGAAGTTTCTATTGGCAACAATGAATTGACCCTTTAAACCTAGGATGGATGGGAAAATGTAACTTTTTTTTTTGTTTTAAAAGATAATTTTGTTCATAGAGATATATTAAAAATTCTTTTTAGGTTGGATAGGAATTGATGAAATATTAAGATCTGTACTTTCTGAATCTCCCTAAAGTTATAATTGGCCCTCTAATGGTGGAAAATTTTAAAATATTGCAAATGATGTATTTATGCTAGATTTTTGAAATTTTGGTGGTGGAATGTAAAAGTTACCACGTTTCCATTGACAACAATAACTTGACTCCTTAGGTCCAGTGGAAAATACTCCTTCTTTTTAAAGTGATAATTGTAAAACTTCTTTTTAGTTGGATTGGTACTAATGAAATATAATTCATGATTTTTCAAATATTTAGGTAGTTTTAATTCATATTGTTACAGAACACTAAATATGGAAACAGCAAAACTGTTAATGACTTTTGAAAATGATTTGTATATGATGGAAATTTGAAATTTCAGTGGTAGCTTTTCAAAAGATATTCCTCTGAGAACAATAATATACCTGGTTTTCTCAGAGAGGGTGTGGGAAATGCAACTTTTTTAAATTTAAGAAATAAAAGACAAATCCGTTTTATGTTGTATAGTTACTAATAAAATGCTATACACACCCCCTCCCTCCATTATCTGTTAGCTCAAATTAAAATTTTTAAGGAGTGAAAGAGTAGGTGAAGGTAAAATTTCTTTCTCTTTGAAAACAAGATTCCCATATGCAACAGAGGTGATATGCATTCTTCCACAGTTTTTTAAATAATAGTAATTTTTATTTTACATAAGTTCCATGAAATTAGGGAAAAACTGTTTTAAGTGGTAGGTTCTAACTATCAACAGAATAAGCATTGAAATCATGTGAAAAATAAAAAAAGTTTTTTTTTTATCACACCCTAGGCCCCACTGTACTGGACCCCCTTGTACAGTGGGGGGGGGGGGGGGGGGTCCAGGGTCCTATCACATCCTGGATCTCCTTGTACTATGGAAGCAATGTTTCACTCCCATAGTACAAAGTTGTAAAAAAAAAATTTAGAATAGAAATACGAATTTTTTTCAACTTTTCTAATTAAATATCAAAAATAAAATTTATATCTATGATATATATTTTTTACCTGTTGATTCTAGTTGAAAAAATTATGCTAAAGTTTGAAAACAAATCTATTTGAGTCTACAGTGAATGTATGAGCATGCTTAATCACCGTAAACAGCATTAAGCAGCACAGATTTAGTTTATGCCATTATTCTCCCATCCCATACTTAGATTATCAACCGGTTACATTTCTGCATATTTTGTGCTATTTATAGCTCTACTAGAGTTGTAATGCTTTCTAAATTTTCAAAGTAAGGATATTAATTTTTTTTACTACAGAAATTGTGTCATCTGGGAACTATGAACATTGGCTTTCAATCAATATTTTAGCAGACTTTCAATTTTAAAGACTTTTTTTTTATTTATTTTAATGCTTTTAAAAATTTTTTTTATTGTTTCTCAAATGGATACTATGATTATAAACAATAATTACAAACTATCGAAAGTGAAACTGCTAGCCATCTATAATGGTGGCAATCAGAACAAGCATTAGAGTGCAATTTTTTACAACTCAGAGTACAATTTTCAAATGGTAGGACTTTATTTATCAATATTTTTATAACAAGTATATAAACAAATTAAGGTCAAGAAATTGTAATTTTTAACCAAAAATTCTGGCAGAATTTTAGAATTAAACTTTTCTGTTGCAGTTATGCAGCTTTATAATAAAGCAACTTGTTATCAAATTCGGTAGATCAATTCAACTTTAAATGCTTTCAAACATTTAAAAAAATTTCAGAGTTATTTATAATTTTTCTGATATATTTTTCATTTTCTATTTAAATTATCTAGTTTTTAAAGCAAAATTATTTTTTATGACACTGCTTTTCTTAAGCTTAGAGTTTGCCAATCGTCAAAACTCTAAGAATATGCATAAATGACTAAATAATTTAGAAAAAATGAAATAAATGAAAGATTTGAGCAATAATCAAAATATTATAAACTGCTTATATTAGAAAAATAAAATAATATAGAAGAAAATGGGGAAATATATATATATATATAATTTTGAAATTTTACTAAAGATAAAGTGGAAAAACACAGTAAAATTCTGCAATGTTTCATAAAAAAAATGCTTAAAAAATTTAACTTACCATTTTTTCTTCTAATTTTTGCCATTTTATTAAGTACAAATGCTCTTTCTTTTGGTACGTAATATGATATATTTCAGTTCATTAGCTACTTCAGGTTGAGGTTCTAAAGTTGTTTATTTTATTTTCTGTAAACACTTTTAAATAAATCCAGTCACCACAGTGAGTTCAGTTTCAGAAACCCAATACTGTAAAAGGGTTAAATTATACCTCTGGGATTGGAACATTGGGCTAAATGGCCAGATCACAAGAATCCCAAGGTATGGAAGTATGGTATGAGATATGGGAAAGAGAATCATTGAATAGTTGTTGGATGACAAACTGAAGCCACTCATCTAGGTCATCCAGTGTATTTTTAACATGTACAAGCTCTCCTGCACATGGAGCTGTAGCTTAACATGAACCACAGTCCATTGGTGTCCACTTTCTGAGGGCAGACTAGGGGTACTAGAGAAAATTTCAATACAAATAAACTGGTGATTTGAACTTGGTAACATCAAATTATGAGCCTGGTAATGCTAGAGACTTAGCCAAACCCTGCCCTTGTTTTCCGGGTTATTTTCTTATTTCAAATTAAAAGCATAAATTTTACATATTTGTTATTCTTTTCTTCTATAAATCAAAGTTGTTGTGGAATACCTGCTTTTTAGACACTTTCCATAATAAGGGTAAAATGCTTTACACAGCAGATGATTTAACAGCAAATGTATATCAAAATCTCATAACATAATTTACAATCGTGTAATTTTTAAATCAATATGTATTTTATTGATTCCTGTGAAATATCTCCAATATACAGAGTTGGGTTGGGTTGTTTTACCTCTGAGTGGCACTTTTTTTCACACCATGGGCTAAATGGCCAGGTCACATGAACCTCGAAAGCTCAGAGAAGGTTGGGGAAGGGGACCCACTGGAACAGCTGTTGGGAAATAGATGGTAGCCTCCTGTCAAGGTCATCCAGTGTGTTCTTTAATGTGCACAGGGTATGGCTCTCCCGCACACGGGGCCATGGTTTAATGTCCCCAATATACAGACACATAAATATAATGTGTAAAATATACAGTATAAATAATGAAAAAAATGTGCTCTGGGGCTTCTATGTTTAATAGTTTTCAATGTTATCTAAGATTTTGGTACTAATCTTGATACTGTATTTTCCATTATAAGATTCCACACAGCCAATAAACTAAACATTTAATTGCCAAAGAGTGAAACTGCTTTCAACCTAACATCATAGTTGATTGTTGAAAATTATTTGTGAGGTAACAAGATTTTCTATTGTTTTTTTCGTATATCGATTCATTTCACAGTAACTTAAACAGTTGCACTGATTATTCTAATTTTAACAAATATATTATTTCTATGTATATTAGTAAATCTCAAGTTTGAAGATAAACTAAATTCATCTTTTTAAACAAAAGATTAAGTGCAAGGGTTAATTTGGAGACACAAGTCATTGTCTTTTGTAACTCTTGTGAACTGTTTTATTTTTAATAAATGAAAACTATATATATATATAAACTAGTTAAACCCGTGCCAGAAATTTGGTGCTAAACTTATATGTCTATTAATAACTCCTCCTATTAATAAGTTCATTCACAGCTTTCTACTGTTAATGTACTCCAATCACAATTAAATCCCACCAAACATATGTCCGTTGATAACTTCATTCACAGCTTTCCATACATATTACTCATAGAATACTACTCTATTCCTATAAGGTAGGTGATGGCAGGCTCTCAGAAATTCTTGGCACTTTTTGAGGATCACTTCTGATCTACAGCAGCTAGCTACCTCCAACAGGGTTAGAACTAAGGGTGGCCACCCTAACACATCATCATCATCATCCTCAAGCAGCCATGGGCTACGGAGGTCCAACCAGACCACGCAGTTTAATTCTCCAAGCATATCTGTCCTGAGCTACATCTGCTGCATCCGGCCACTGCACACCAATTCTAACAAGGTCCTGTTTGACATTGTCTGCCCACTGCATCCTAGGTCTCCCCCTCCTTCTGAAGCCTCTAGGCACACTGTTCATAACCCTATTCGCCAATCTATAATTATCCATACGGGCAACATGGCCAAACCAGCGGAGTCTCTCTCTGCACAATATGCTGCTTAAAGGAGGTTGCAGACTCCTTTGCCTAACCTCATCATTAGTTACAAAGTTAAACCACCTAATACCCAAGATACTGCGTAAGCATCTAGAATGAAAAGCATCTAGTTTCCTGTTATCTTGTTTACACAGTGTCCAAGTTTCACTACCATAACTAACCCTAGAAAGAACCAAACTATTATACAGTCTAATTTTAGTCTTTAGGTGTATACGCCTATTTCTCCACAATCTCCATAGATTCTTAAAAGTCCCGGCAGCAATACCTATTCGTCTGTTAATCTCATGCCGCACATCACCAGTATCAGTTACATAGCTCCCAAGATAATTAAACTGTGACACCTGCTCAAGACTGCAACCATTCAGATTAACTGAATCACAACCTGTCTGACCAATTTTCATCACTTTAGTTTTCTCTCTGTTTATAACCAAACCTACTCTACTACCAGTCTCATCAACAGCTCGAATGAAAGAGTTCATCTCATCAACATCATTTGCCAAAAGGGCTAAATCATCAGCATAATCTAAATCAGAAATTTTTGTATCTCCAGCCCATTTAAGGCCAAAATCTTTCCCTCAAAGTGAATTTCGCATAACATAATCAACAACCAAACTAAAGAGAAAAGGAGACAAAATGCACCCTTGTCGAACACCAGAAGTAATGCTAAACCAATTGCTACAAGACTTACCAACTCTCACACATGACTCAGTGTTATTATAGAGAGCTTTCATTATGTTAACAACTTGTCTGGTATACCATATGATCTCACAATCAACCACAAATTATGACGATCAACAGAGTCGAAAGCCTTTTTGAAATCAACAAAGCTAGCAACCAAAGATTTCTGAAACTCTAAATATTTCTCAAGAATCTGCCTAAGTGAAAATATTTGATCTACACATCCCCTACCACTTCTGAATCCACATTGCTCATCACGCAATTGCCTGTCAACCAGATTCTTAATTCTATTAAGCACAATCATGGAAAGAACTTTACCTGGAACAGAGAGTAGGCTGATACCCCTATAGTTATCACAAGAACTGCGATCACCTTTTTTGAAAATAGGGATAATAATAGCTCTGGTAAAATCTTTAGGAACCATGCCTTTATCATAAAAGTTATTCAAAATTTCAGTCATCCAAGTGATAACCAAAACATTCCCAGCTCTGAGCATTTCTGTAGTAATTTCATCTACCCCTGGGGATTTATGAAGTTTCAGTTTAGAGATAGCCAAACTAACTTCAGATTGTGTTATAGGGCCAACATTAAAGCTGCCAATGCATCTATCATCATTACAAACAATGGGAGTAGAACTAACCACATTGTTTAGAACATCACTGAAATGCTCAGCCCACCTAGCCATGAGAGAATCCTCACCTTCTATAACCTTATCTTGTTTATCCTTCAATCCCTGTATGCCTGTCTGTTTTCTACCACATAAAACATTAACTATCTGGTACAGCTCTCTGCTGTTGTGCTGCCTAACTGCTTCCTCAGCTTTGTCAGCCAAGCTATCAAGCCAAAGATTTTTATCAGTAGCTAACTGATCCTTTACACGTTTATTAAGCTCTCTGTAATCTTTTCTATTAGGACTAGTAGGGTACTGATTAAGGACATTCCTGCAATTCCTTCTTTCCGAAATAAGCTCAACTGCCTTGTCACTTAAATAATTCTGCCTACTCTGCTCCTTTTTTCCTAAAAGAGTACTGTTAGTTTCCAAAAAAGCCTGTTTAAAATGGCCCCATTCTTCCTCAACTTCAGTATTAAGCAAACCATGACCGTCATAATGACTAAGTAACCTATCATGGTAAGCTTTAGCTATAACTGGGTCATTCAGAGCTTCAGTATTAAAGGTAAATTTTTTAACTCTAGCACAACACTTTTTAAGTTTAAGTTGCAAGACACTTTTAACAAGGTAATGGTCAGATCCAATTTCAGCTCCCCTATATGCCCTGGTATTCCTAACAGAACTAGCCCATTTGCTGTTAATTAATATATAATCAATCATATTCCTATGCAGCCCATCAGGTGAAACCCATGTGTATTTATGTATGTCGCGGTGTTTGTAATATGTGTTAGTTATTCTGAAACCATTGAGTTTACTTACCTGTAGGAGGCGTTGCCCATTGCCATTGCAGCTACCAATACCAAAAGGACCTATTACTCCTCCCCAAAGGTCAGAGTCGGTACCAACTTTGGCATTGAAGTCACCAAGAACCAGGGTAATATCTCCTTTCTTGACAGAATTCAAAATGTCCTGAAGTTGTCCGTAAAACCTATCCTTCTCATCCTCATCAGCATCCTCAGTGGGGGCATAACAGCAGATAACATTCAAGTTTTTAATGCTTGTCTGAAATTTTGCTGTAAAAACCTTTCATTAATGCACTCATATCCTAGAAGAGCATCACTAGCATGTCTGCTGAGCAGCAGACCCACGCCTTGGTGATACTTTCCATCCTCCCTTCCTGTAAAGAGAAATTTAAAGTTATTTTTAAGTATCTCACCTTTACCTGTCCATCTGGTCTCTTGCAAGCCTAGAATATCTAGGTTATAGCGCTGGAATTCCTGCATGAGGACATCGAGAGAATAATCTCTATGTAATGTCCTCACGTTCCACGTTCCTGCAGAAAGAAAATGATTAGTAGGTTTTTTAAAGAAATTAGGTTTATTGAGATTGGTAGGGCCAACAATATCAAACAGTCCCCTGATCGCAGGCATGGGGCAAAGACCTGTTCCTCCTCTGCTAAAGGCTGAAGTTACCGATGCTGGTAGGAACTTCAGGCACCACCTTTTCAAGTGGACTTTTTCAAGAGCCACATGGCCTGCCTGAGACGCATTACTCCAGTTTAGGCTTGACGATGCCCAACTAGCTAAGTAAGGTTCAGGTACCTGCGATGGCCTCTGATTAGGATTATCCACCAGCTGATATAAGGTATCCCATGCCTCTGTTCACTTAGAGCTGGCAACCCAGAAGCAAACAGAAAACACAGCGGCAGACTCTCCCTCAACAGAGGCCCACCAGTGCAGCAAGTCCAGGATCCATAATCAAGCTCAAATCCATAAACAAGTCCAGTCTAGTAGGTATAAATGGTCAGCACCAGGACCCTGTGAAGTTGACCACTCCTCAGCAGGGTTGAAAAAAAAGAAAAAAGTGGCCGTAGATGACCAGATCAGCAGGCCATACTGAACTGGCAGCCCTCCCCTTCCGTTCCCTTCCAAAAGAGAATATCTCTTTTGAAAGGTACTAACGGCCTGCACCACGAGAAGGCGGGGTCGGACATTAGGTGCTAGACCTGGCCGGTTCTGTGCATCATCACATCACAAGTGTTGCCCACCTGTTCATTCAGAATTACAGCTATTATATAATAGGATATTCTAACATTTTGGGAATGTACTTCCTACTAATCAATACTTGCAGTGCTTGGTAAAACCAAAAATGAAAGAAATGTGCCCAAAATAAAATAGAAAAATTTTACCATATAATCAGTTTGCTGTCTTATGGACAAGTGGTTAGCACATTTGGCTACTGATCTGAGGGACCTGGATTCAAGTCCCAGGTAAGGCATGGATGTTTGTGTTGGTTTTCTGCTGAGGACCCACCATCCTCACAGACCTTCTACTATGGTGTAATAAACTGGCAGGCTTCTATCAGACCTCTGTGGCAAGCATCTGATTGAGGGGGTATTAATTTTTATTTATTTATAATCCATTTAACCCAAGAGTAGGCATATCTCTTTGTGGCATATTAGGAGACTCATTTTGGCATCTTCTACACCACTGCCTTCTACATTTTATTCTTGAAGAAATATGCAAACAGATCATATGCTTTATATACTGAGAGGCCAAAAGTCATGGGAATAGCAGTTAAAGTAGAACTAGCATGCTGTATTCATAACCGATGCTTTGGACATCAACTGCAGAATGGCGCTGCAGTAGCCTACAAACCCAACATTCATTTCAAAGTAGTTGTTAATTCAGTATGGCTGCACGTCGTGAGTTATCTGACTTTGAACGTGGCTTGATCGTCAGTGCCAGAAGAATGGGTCATGCAATATTGGAGATCGTGCAGGAATTTGGTTTTCCCAGGTCTACGGTGTCAAGAGTTTATTATCAGTATTCTATTGATGGCATTTCTACACACGTAAACCAGCGAATGGGAGAGCCACATGCAATTGACGAAATGAACTCACATCGGCTGTCACGAAAGGTAATGACCAACAGATGGGCTACAGTGCATGAAATCACTGCTAATTTGAATGCGGGCCAAACAAAACGTTTCTGAAAGGACTGTCCATCACCACCTGCACTCCATTGGATTTGGCAGCCAAAGATCCACTTGTGCCCCATTGCTTACATGCCGCCACAGAGCTCAATGACTGGAATGGGCCTGAAGACATTGAAATTGGACAGTAGAACAGTGGCGTCGGGTAGCATGATCCAATGAATTGAGGTTTCAGTTATTTCGCGCTGATGGGCGCGTTAGAATGTGGTGTAGGCACCGTGAAGCCATGGACCCTTCTTGTCTGCAAGGTACTGTTCAGGCTGGAGGCAGCTTTGTGATGGTGTGGGGCGGGTTCATGTGATCTACATTGGGCTCTCTCATCCATTCGGAGCAATCACTGAGAGGTATGAGATACATGGACATTCTCTCAGATCACCTGCACCCCCTTCATGACTCTCGAGCACCCTGATGGTAAAGGGGTATTCCACCAAGATAATGCAACATGTCACCAGTCTTTGGTTGCTAGGAGGTGGGTCGAGGAACACTCCACGAACTTTACCACCATGAATTGGCCTCCACAGTCCCCTATATGAACCCCTTGGAGCATCTGTGAAACACAATGGAAACAAGCTTATGATCCATAATCCAGCATCATCCAATGCAACAGAGTTATGTTCTACACTGCAGGATGTGTGGGCTGCCATCCCTGCAGAATGGTACCAGAAACTTGCTGACTCCATGCTTCGATGTGTGGCTACACTACTGAGGGCTCGAGGAGAACCAATCCATTATTAGGCAAATATCCCATGACTTTTGGCCACTCAATGTATTTCAATGAATGTATAAGGTAAAAAATGCTAAGAGATCACACTTTTTCTGTGTATATTAATACATCTCAAGTAAGAACTCCCACTTTTTTTTTTCATTATCATTTAAGTCTGCAATATTTGATATGGTTTCAGCATCTAAACCTAATCGAAACATAATTTGGATGCTTATTTGCAAAAATAAAAAGATCATTCAAATTCAGTGCCAGATCTAGGGGGAGGGTCATGTCCTCCCCCCTTTTTGAGAATACTAGTAAAGATAATGGAGGCCAAAAATGATTAACCTTGTTCATATTTTGTGCATGAAATTAATATGTACAAAAATAACCTTTTTTAATTTTTTATATTTTGAATAATTGTTGAAAAAATATATTTCTATATGCATATCTTTAAGAATATTTAAATCTCAAATAATAAAAATATTATTTAATTAAACAAAAAAATTCAAAAAAAAATCTTATATACACCAAACAAAAAGAAAATTTTATCTAAAGATGTTAATGAGAGGCTTATTCCTTTTATTGATTTTGCCAATTTAGTAAAATCAATTTCAAAAGCATTATTACCAACTCTTACTGTTGAATACAAAGATTTCTCTGTCATTTATAATCAAAATTTGCCTTTGATAAAAATTCATTTGAGAAAATGTTTGTTTGTTCAAAAATATATGTGCTAGGAAACAATTATAATTCTGGTGAGAATCATTTGAAAAGAAATGTAGAATTTGAAATTCTTGCATATAATTGCACTAGTCCCTATATTTAAATTACTCTTTCAATGTGTCATTCAATGTGTAAACCAAATTTATTGGAAAATAAAATTATTTTACATTGTTTCCTAAACATTTATTACCAATATTTCAGGCAGGAAAAGATTTATGTCATAAAGCAAAAAGGATCTGCACCCTACTTGAAAAGATTATGTAGTCTGCAAGGGACACGTCCTAGGTATACAGCATTTAATCCTATTCTGACGGTTTTCTTCAGAAGGATTACAAAAAAAGTCGTTTTTTTTTAAAGTCAAATTAGATACAATAAATATATTAGATATGAAGTGATTCAATTTCTGAGGGATTACGTGAATGTGATGGGCAAGGAGCCAGTATAATGTGGCCTGAGTCAGTGAGTCATATGACCACCATGCTGGGCTCTACATTCAGGTGTAGTAAGGTATCGCAGACCATGCTTAGTTGACCTGTGTCCATAATTCATTGACATTGCAAGGAAGTCTTGCAGAGGCGGGAAGTCATCTGCCAATGGCATCCAACACATTCTCTATCGGGGAGAAGTCTGGAGATCGCAATAACCAAGGCAGCACCTGAACAACTTGTAGGCACTGTCTGCTGATATTGGCAGTGTATGGGCAGGAGTTATCATATTGAAAATGGACATCAGAGATACCACAAGATATGGCAACAAAATGGGCTGCAGCATCTCATCGATGTATAGTATCGTCGTGCTGTCATTGTACCCACTATGTGTACAAGTGGTGAATAGCTGTTGAAACTGATAGTGCCCCAAACCATGATATCAGGCTGAGGAGCCATATGATACTCACAGATGGCAGCAAGATCAGCCCAGTGACCCCGTCTTCACGCTCTCAATCAGCGATCATCGGTACTGAGACAGAAGTAAGACTCATCACTGAATACAGTATGCTTCCATTCATCCCACCACACATCTAGTATAGCACCACTGCAACCTTGCACAATGATGTGCTGTGGTGAGTGGCAGTCATCACAATGGCTGGCGAGAGTGCAAACCTGCCCAGCCAATCTGCAATTCATAGTCCATGTCGACATGAGGATGTCTGTAGCTGCCTGTACACCATGTTGACATGACGATGTCTGTGTAGCTGCCTGTACGGCGTGCCAAATGTTATCCACTGTGGATTGTGGGGCTGCTACAGCTTACCATCAAATATGGCATTCAAGGCATTCGGATGTCCACCCATGTGCACTAGTCTCACTACAGCAATGCAAGTTACCTTCCTCCAACCACTGTCACCAAATTTGGCCAACAGTTGTTGCATCCCAATGCATTTCTCCCATGATGCAGGGACAGCCAGCCATACATAGCCCTATGATGAAGCCTCTGCTAAAGGTGTCTGTGTGATGGTACGATTCCCAATGATGTGCCCAGGCATTCTCACTCCTTACACCTGCTTTTGTTACTGAGATCACTCTGATGCAGTGATCCACATGCCCAGGTCAGGATGACCAAACTTAGCTATGCCAAGCTGTTTTGCCCTGTTAACTTCCTCACCTATCACGATTGGTTCGCAACTGCACTCATTTATATAACCTGACTGTCGACACATACACACCTATTTCCATACCATTCTGACAAATACTCCCTGGTGTGGCATTTTCTATGTTGAGCAGGTGCATGCAAATATTAGCCATTGCAATTTCTTGTAAAGAGTTCCTTTGATTTCTGATTACTTCGTTTAGAAGACAAAAACGTATAAAAGATTCACTTTTTTGAATGTTAGATTAGTGAGCATACCAATTGTTTAACGGAGTTAGATTTTCCATACTTCATTCTTCGAGTTTGTTTAATTTAGAAGGAATAGAAATATCGGCTGGTTCAGTTCCTGTATGAATTCCTTTGATTTCTGCTTGTTTTGTTTAGGAATAAAAATTCGTTATAACCAGGCACCAAATTATTGAGTGCAAATATGGGAAGATTCAGATTGTTTTCCATTATCTTTTGATTCAACAAGTGTTGAGTTTGCTGGGCAGTAGACATTTTAGAAATAAGCTTAACAGTTCCAAATTATCTTTTAATTTCCTTTTTTCCACCTAAGTGTCATAGCCTCCCAATTGTCTTGCACCCAGTTGTCATAGATCCTACCACACATTCTACAATAGAGCAATACAGGAAATGATATTTGAGGTGTTATCTCACTTTCCATATTCATAGCCTTGGTGCCAATTATTACCACCTTTTCTTGGTCTATGAAAGACGCACTAAGAAGATGTCACTTCTTGTCAGGTAAAAGAGGTCAAAACAGCAGTGCATGAGTGGTTCCAACACTTACCACAAAACTTGAGAAATGCAATCAGTAGTTCATCAATGGAGAATATTCACCTGGCATTAGGTCGGTATTAGCCCCTTTACAGTCATGCCCAACTTTAAGTCATGAAGTCTGTGCTTTACTGTTCAGTCATATTCAACTATAATTATGTTGAATCTTGCTGTGCCATTTAAACTGGCCAAACACGTAGGTAAAAAACTCTGACTGTGAACAAGTTAAAAGTAAGATTTGAGATGGAACCATACAGTCCAGATCAATTTTTAATCAAAGTCACTAGAATAATGATATCATTATTTTAAACTCCTATATTATTTTTTCAATCACAAACCATCTTAGAACAAATGCTTAGAACTAAGTACTGCATCAAATAATTTTAATTCAATATCAGAGATCTGTGAAATTTATAATTCTTTTTCAATATTAATATAATCTTTTTTTAAGCTAAAGCTTGTTGCTCTATTTTTTTGCATATTTATTATTTATAACTTGCATATACCTTTGCATTTATTTTTATTTTCTTATTCACTACATAACAATTTTCTGCCATAAATAATAACATCTATATACATCAATATTTTCCACTTAAAACAGTTAATTCTACAAAGGAAATACATTTATCTATCCCAGAATCCATCTTGCTAACAAAGGCTCCATAAAAACTTTCTGTACAAATTATCAGAATAAAATTAGTTTTCTAAGTGTATCTAGAAAAAAAAAATTAATTATATACACAAGCACTATAAGCTCAGATAGAGATCCTGGGAAGAGTCACATTGTTTTACTTTTGAGTAGCACTGCTGTGTAACAGTGATCTAAATGGCCAGGCCATAAGGAGCTCAGAGCTAGCTAGTAGGAGATTCACTGAAAAGCCATTACGAGATAGTATGGAGATCTCCCATCAAAGCCATCAAGTATGTTTTTTTAAATGTGCATAAGGTAGGGACTCTTTCATATGGGGGCCATGGATTAATACTCTATCCATAGATGGCAATCTTTCAGGTTAAATTTGAATAAACTCGACTTATCTGATTCACAGATTAAGGAAATACCACTCTTACGTTGATCCAAAATTTTTTTAGAGGAAAAACTGTCTTGAGCCAGGTGAGATACGAACCCACGACCTCCTGATATGTCAGGTGCTCTGAACACTGAGCTACCAGCCGCTGATCAAGATCTCCTCTAATTGATGATATGAACATTTCTACCTACAGTACACATTCCACTATGTCACATGTAGGCACTGTTCTGGCAATCAAGCCCCAAGTGGCAGACAACAAGTATACCATGAAGATGGAAAGTATATTCATGAGTATACAATTGATTAAATTTGATTTAATTTGTCAAACTTAATTGTATACTTGTGAATATACTTTCCATCTTCATGGCATGCTTGTTGTCTGCCACTTGGGGCTTGATTGCCGAAACAATACATGTAACATAGTGAAATGTGTACTGTAGGTAGAAATGTCCATATCATCAATTATAGGAGATCTTGATCAGTGGCCGGTAGCTCAGTGGTCCAGAGTACCTTAAATGCTATAAGGAGGTTGTGGGTTCGTATACCACCCAGCTCAAAACAATTTTTCCACTAAAAAATTTGGAGTCTTTCAGGACCATTAATATCTCCTTTCTCACTAAAAGTAGAAATAGGGGGAAGGGATTAGGAAAAAATTTTCAATGCAAGCATAGTGGGGACTAGAATACATGTTACAAACTGGGGTGCTACTGACTGATCCAATCCAAATATCCTCCTTGTAAAGCTAAGACGTAATAACCAGTAGACTGATAATTCAAAGGGCACCATTTACTTATTTAGTAGATATAGACTCTAAGATATAGGAAAACTTTCTTATATCCATTAAAAAATATATATATACATAAGAATAATAGATCTGTATTAGAGAATCAGTAAATCAGAAACTACTAAAGAAACTTTTTTTTAACTAATCCCACTACAATATATGCACTCAGTGATCATTGAATTATGACCACTCCACCCCTTGTTTTGTCAGTGGGAAATCAATTTTGAAAATCTTTAACTTTTAAAATAAGTATTTTATGAGAAAAAGTGGATGAGAATAATTTAAAGATCTCAATCAATATATTAATCTCAATTTTCACCCATATTCTTTTAGTGTTTAAGCAGATATGGAGGTTTTGAACGATATACAGCAGTATTGTGTTCTAAGTATTTTACCAAAACATTCAACGAATATTGAAGGAATTATTTAATACACTTTTAATATATGTAATTATTTATGAAATGGTTCCTAATAATAAATACTTCTTATTTGTTTCAATTAATTTCAAAGTTAAATTCTTTTTTTGTCTAGCTTTGATGTTATTAAATGTTTGGACTTCTGTAACTCTGTAAATACTGAAGGAATATTGTTGAAAATCAATATTTAGATAGAATTATAAGCCCTACTTAGTCTGGTGGTTAGCATACCTGACTACTAAGACCAGCGGGTATGTTCTTGTGTAAGTGTTTGTACGTTGTATGAGAAACCAGGACAAGCCTAATATAGCTTTTGGGTTATCTCCTTCCTTAAAAAAAAATTTTTTTTAGATCTTTAATTTACTTTTGGTCATATTTTCCCATAACATGCTTATTTTGAAAGTTATATAGCTGTGAAGTTAAAGTCCCATTGGCATAACATGGGTAAAAAAGCTTTCATTAGTAATTTCTGATTTATTGATTCTCTAATACAGATAATTAATAATCACTCAGCGTTTATTATATGGGCTACTATGTTTTGTTAACTAAATTTTCTCTGATTTGGCCAAGATAATAAAAAGGTTCAGGTTAATCGAATGTAAGTTATATTCAGCATAAGCTTTAAAGCACAAAATCTAGAATATTAATAGACCTTAAACTATTTTGAAAGGGTGAATCCTTTGATATCTAAGGCATGTTTGTGGGAATGGAATATTGAAACTACTGCCAACTTTATGCCTTGAACACAAAAAGTAAATAATAATAATAAGTAAGAAAGTATATATAAATAAAAAAATATCTAGGAAAGCTCTTGGTATTTAAATTTATGTAAATTCTGTTGCTATACAGAAATTAGTAGGTTACACAATTAAAAGGACCTTCTTGCTCAGAAGTTAATTAAAAATAACTTAAAATTCTCTGTAGTTAAGCAATAAAATTTTAAAGTTTATCCTTTAAACTATTTGCATGTTAAGAGTTTTTAGAAGAAAACTCAGAAGCTTTTCAGAGCAAGGACAGTGCTCTGTCTTCAGTGAAGTGACACTATGTGGTGACAGAGGACACTTGCAGATGGGGATGGGAAAGGTCATAATTTCAATGGCCTCATGGACCATGGTTCTGGAGAAAGTGAATGCATGTGCAAGCAGTGGGGTGCTCCCAGTCTATTGTGGCCACTGCCAAGCTAGCAGTACAACACACAGCAAAATAGACTGGGAGCATGCCACACTGCTGGCACATGCATCTACTTTCTATGAAACCAGTCAGTGAGGCTATTAACCTGTTGAGGACTAGGTTTTTTGGCCATTGCAGTACCCCAGGGCTTGAGTTTTTTTTTTTTTTTTTTTCAAAAAAATGCAAATTTGATGTATGAGCAATATTAATGAATATATACATCTACGTGGTTGAATAAATATAAAATAAATATCCATTTAACTTCCTAAAAGTCTCAGGGTTCCTCCTTTCAAAATTTAAATGTCCATGGTAATCCAAGACTACGTTAGGGCCTCATATGAGGCACGTCACCCTCAACAGGTTAAAATAATGACCTTGCATGTCCCTATCTGAACTGAAACATTGGAATTGCCCTTCACGACATGTGGAAAGAAGGTCTAAACAGCCCTAATGTCACCACATAGTGTCACTTCACTGAAGACGGAGTACTGTCCTTGCTCCAAAAAGCTTCGGAGTTTTCTCCTAAAAACTTTTTAACATGCAAATAGTTTAAAGGATAAACTAAAATTTTATTGCTCAACGACAGAGAATTTTAAGCTATTTTTCACTTAGTAGGTTAATCAATTTAGTCAGCAATGACAATATAAAAGCAAAGAAAGTACCATTAAAATTTAAAAACTTGCCAATTAGAGGCAGACTGATTACCACACATACCAATACTCAGATATTACTATCTGTTAACATTAAATAATAGAAAGTATACTATCTGATCAAAAGTATCTGGACACCCCTTCTGAGTAGTGGATTCACCCATATATGTCACAGCCATGGCCAAACAGGTATAAAAAGATGGATGTGGCCTGGAAAACCTATAGATAGCATAAGAGGAGAATGAGCTGTATGACAGAGCTCAGTGACTTTCAATGTGGCACAGTCATAGGAGCAACCTTAGCAACAAGTCAGTTCAACTGTAGATGTTTTTATGAAATGGAAATGTCAAGGAGAAACAACAGTGTAATTGTGACCCAGTAGGCCACGTAAAATGACAGAGGACTACTGAGGGATGAAGTGGATGGTGCGACAAAATCACCTGTCCTTGGTTGCAACACTCACCATCGAGTTCCAAAAAGTCTCTGGAAGCAACGCCAGCACCATAATAGTTTGTCACAAGCTGCAGGAAATGGGTTTCCATGGCCAAGCAGGTGCACAGAAGCCTAACATCAACAAGATCAACACCAGGCATCGATTAGAATGGTGTAAAAGCAAGTGCAGTGTAACTATGTTCTCTGGAGTGATGAATCATGCTTAACCATCTGGCAGTCCAATGCATGAGTCTGGGTGTGGAGGATGCCAAGTGAACTCTACCTGTCTGATTGTATTGTGCCAACTGTGTGTGAAGTTTGATGGAGGAGGCATCAAGCTCTGGGACTGTATTTCATGGTTCAGGCTGGACCCCTAGTTCTAGTGAATGGGACTCTGAATGTCGCAGCCTATGATGACATTCTCAACAATTATGTGCTCCCAACTTTATGGCAACAGTTCAGTGAAGACCCTTCCCTGTACCAACATGACAATTCCCCCATCCACAAGACAAGGACCATGTAGGAATGGTTTGATGTGATAGGTATGGAAGAACTTGACTGGCCTGCACAGAGCCCTGATTTCAATCCCATGGAACACCTTTGGGACGAATTGGAATGTTGACTGTGAGCCAGGACAAATCACCCAACATCAGTGACCAACCTCACTAATGCTGTTGTGGCATGGCAGGCAATTCCTGTAGCAAAATACCAAAATTTAATGGAAAGCCTTCCCTGCAGAGTGGAGGCTGTGATAACAGCAAATGGTGGACCAAAGCAATATTAATTCCTTTCCTATTATTGTGATATTTTGGATGAGCATGCATCTGGATACTTTTGATCATATAGTATCATATATTATCATCAGGTTGGGGCCACTTTCTTTGTGGATGAACTGTTCTCTGTTAGATTATGGAAAATCAGACACTTAGACTTGATGCTAAGTAAAGACTCAGGAATGTCCTGAAGCACTCAAATGGTTAATGCAAGTTCCAAATTGTAGCAGATGATGTTACATTTGAACTTACTGTGACTGTCAATGATGGTATTCATCATCATCATCCAACTGATATGAAAGTCATCCTAGATATAAAGTGCTAGAATAAAAGTCATATTTATAACTGACATCCAATGTAAGCCATAATACCACTATTTAGATAATTTATCTAGGTAGATTCAAACAATATAAATTAGAACCAATTTATCACTGACAAACTATTTTATAAAAAAATTTTACTTTGTACATGTAAGATTTTTTAAACAACAATCATAAAGAAGCAAAAGCCAAAAGTTAAAAGATTTACAAAACTTAATGAGTGACACTTTTTGTGCGACAGCAAGATGTCCAAATCAGGCAAGGAAGTAGTGGGTAATATGAGTATTTAAAATGGAATGGCTCTTCCAGTGGCTAATTTAAAATTATGTTTTATGCAACCAAATATGATAATTTTGGAGCAAAAGTTTCCATATTACTTGGGGTGATTTATGGGTGTTTGCAAGCAATAAAGGAGAAGGGTTTGTTTCATTATCTCCTTCATCATTTCACAATGTGGACATCTGGCTGTCCTGAAAAATGTGTTACCCATTAAGTTTTTAAAATCTTGTAACTTTTAGTCATGATTTGAATGTTGCTTAATGAATGCCATTTTAAATTTTATTCATTAAAATTAAAATGTTTTATATCAAATAGTTTGCTAATAACAATTTGACTCTTATATTGCTCAACACTATTTGGATAGAGAGTATCTGAATGGTGGTATAATGGCTCACAATGAATATTAATCAACATGGCTATTCTAGCACTTTACATATATATGATAAAACTTTCATATCAGTTGAAGAGTGATGAGACACTAACAACCATCCATCACCTTGACAAACAATGAACTTTAGACAGCAACAGTGAGTTCAAATGTGACATTTATTGTAACTTACAATTTGCCTTAACTGCTTCAGTGCTTTAGAACATTTTATGAATCTTCAGTTACATGAAGTGTGGATAGCTACCTTTCCATAATGTGAAAAGAAAACAGTTTATCCCACAAAGAGCTCAATCAATGATACTCAATTAATTAATGTTAATGAATAGGACTATATAGTAGTGGTATGCATGGTAATCAGTCCACAACTTTTTTTTTTATAATCTTGACTAGTTTTTTTTTTTTATTTCATTTTAATGGTGCTTTTACTATTAAGGTGTTACTGTTGATTGAACTGATTAATATTGAACATTGTGTGCCATCAATTTAGTAAGTTTGACTTTCTTTTTACTGTATATATATATATACGACATATTATTTTATATCTAACATTAATATTTCATAAAAACATTTAGTCCATTTTATTATTAAATAAAATTTAATTACATGATAATGCTGTAATACACTAAAAACCTCTGATGTTAAATAACTTCCAAGTCTAGGGGAGTGCTTTACAATAGCAGGACTTAACAGACCATTTGCCCCATTGGCACACTTATTCAAACATATACCATGACTTTACATTATAGTATACTGAATTAACTCAATAATAAATCTTTAAAAGTAAAGATAATTAGAGCCAAGAATAAGTGAACATATTTACCGTTAATCTCTAGCATTATCGTGTAATTAAATTTTATACAATTAGCTGTGTTTAACATTATTCTTAATATTATTAAATAAACACAATATATCTACAAGGTATCAAAAAAGTGATACTTACATCAGGATGAGGGACAGCATACTGTCCTTGAACTGCATATGCTTGGCCTCCTGCAAATATTAATGGTGGTATTGCTGGTTTAGGTCGGTATGGTATTGTAGCTCCTTTTGGTGGGGACTGTAAGAGAAAAAAGACAATTGTACAATATGATTAACATATTGCATTTGAAAATAATGGGTAGATTAAAATACCTAAGTAATGTATTTAAATTCTCAGGTAAAATGGGTATGCCAAAACAAAAATTACATTTATTTTCTTCCCCATTTAAGGAAAAAAGGATAAAACAGAATGTCAGCTTATTGCATGCTTAACTCAGTGAGACAAAAAACCAAAAATTATAAAAACATAATTGAAATAATAATAATAATAATAATTTTTATTCACATGACTAAACTTTAAAAAACTAATTAACAAGCATTAAAATTTTTATAAACTCTATATTAAATTAAATATTATAGAGTAATACATTTCAAAACATTTGGTAGGGAGAAAAATACTTGATTGGCACATCAGTTGGTTTCTGCAGCTAATATTCCAAAAATGCTTGTTCATTACTTTGTCAAATGCATTCATAATATTTGGGTTTTATCTCCACTAGTGTCACTTCCCATATCCATAACACTCCCTATATCTTCATATTCCTTAGGCAACAGTTTCATTAATTTCACTGTTCCAGTCAATATTTTCATCCTCACTTTCACATAAATAAAATCTCCAAAATTCATCTGTACTTTTTTGCTATTATGTAATTTTTTTCATTGGAACAAATAACAAATTTTTGAAAGAAAAAAAAAATGCCTTTAGCACTAACTACAATGCAATAAAGCACACAACTAGGACAGGTATAAACAAACAGTGTAGAATTTATTGAACTTTCAACCATCCGTTGATATTTTATATATATATATTGCTTTAAAGGTGGTCAGAAGGTCTGAACTTTTTTTTTCGTTCAGATCTTTTTTACTCTTTTCATTAAAAATATTTCTACTTCTAAAATATTTAATGACACAAAAATATGTTAATATTTTAGAAACAGTTGAAAATATCAAAATTTCCCAAAATTACTAAACAAATCCTAAAAAAACAGAATATCTGAAAACTGAATGGTATCCAAATTCCAAATTGTCAAATGCTATTTATTCCTTATATGACATATAGTCAAAAAACTTCATCAGAAAATTATACTAATCAAGTGTCAGATAAATCAATGAAATACAAAATAGTGGCACATTTAGTTTTAGAAGCCAAATACCATTTCACTGTCCATAATGTAGATCAGCTGCTAACAACTTATGACTGTGGGTCAGTTGGTGACCCACTGTCATAATTTTCCATTATGTTAAATGAAAAAAAATATTGAAATACTTTTCAAATGATACTTTTTTTTCTAAAGTTATGAAACAATATTATTTACATTTTTAATGTTATGATTTTAATATTTTTAATGTAAACTAGTTGCTGAAATATTTCTTGGAGTAATTAATAACTGACAAAATTGTTCAAGGACCTCCAGGAAAATGATTGTAATCACCTTAGTATAATTTCTTTCCTTTTAAACATCAAGTCCACCAAAAGTATCTTGTGTCACAAAAAATAGTATCTGCTTTTTCTCTTCTCTGAACTCTCTTTGCTAATGATCAAATTTATGTAACATTAGTTTTTTAATATAAAAGCTTCCTGACAAGTTTTTATATTTTTGCTGTTGTAAAAAAGAAATGGGAAAATTGCTCTCATTTTCTGCCTTTAATATATGACCATCCAATTTGTATTGCCACCTGTTAAAAATCACCCAAAGCAAATTATTTCAAACTTATAAAAAGTCATCATGAGTTTAACACTTTGTTGTCAAATTCGGACACCATTGTGCAAAAAGAATGTGATTCCAATGTAACGGGTTAACAAAAAGAGACTATTATTTGTGATTTAGGTTACTAAGTGGCTGGGCAAAAAAAAATAGAGAATAGTAGTCAATGAGGTCAACCACCTGTACTCTTTAAACCTGCTTCCATGTGGCATGACAAAGTGGAGAAATAGTTGCAGTTCATCCAGATGGATTTTGAACCACTCTTCCACAACAGTGCTTGCACACAAGAGATTGATGCAGGTGCTCTTGCTGTGTTCTATACCTGTCCAGAACATCCCACATGTTCTATAGGATTCAATGTTAGGAGACTGCTGGTTAGGACATATTTTGGAATTCACTCTCTTGTTCTCTGAATCATTCCTGAACTTTCTTGGCTCCAAGGATAATGAGATGTCATCCCAGAAGACTCCATTACTTGTGGGATAGACTGTTTCCTCATAGGCTGTACAAGACTGGAGATCCAGGTAGTTTGCAAAGTTGCATAGCCATCTAAACAAGGTTACTAGTGGGCCATTTTCAATAATGAAGGCCAGAACACTAAAGCATTCTACTGCAACTAACAGATTTATACCCACCACTGTTAGGTCTTAAACTCTCTCTTTAGTGTGCTAAAATACAATCATGCACACAAAAATTGTAACACTCATAAAGGTTGAATGCAGCAATACCAAATCATTACCACACATAGTATTGGAGGTCTTATGCAAATGATTTGAGTGAAGACAGCATGATGTCACATGGCACCAGAAACAGAGGTGGAACAGTGCACATGTGTTTCAGTTATGCCAAGGTAACAATTTGTTGGTTGATTGTTTAAGGTTTTATGATGCATTAGCATCAAGGCTATAATGCGCCAAACATAAAGAAGAACATTAAAAAGGCTAAAAGAAGTGGACCATCAAACAAAAATTAAAAATCAAGAAAGACACCAAAGTCATAAAGTTTTAAATAAACAACTATATAAAATATACTGAAGTGTCACTGAATTAGGGATAACAACCTAGTAACGTGTTGGACCCCTCTGGCCCTGATAACGGTTGCCACACGAAGAGGCAAGGACTCCACAAGTTTGCATAAATGTTCCACAGGTATGGTGACCCATGCATCCTCCAGAACTGTCCCCAATTCTCTCAAGGTTGTCGCTGTTGGGACACAACCCAAACACTCTGCTCAATGGTATCCCAAAGTTTTTCGATGGGATTTAAATCTGATGGCCAATTTATTATTTCAAAGTCAGCAGAATAAAGGTTTAAATCTAGGTGGCCAATTCATTATTTCAAAGTCAGCAGAATGCTCCTGCAACCATGCAGTAGCCAACCTGGACCTGTGAGATGAACAGTTGTCTTGGTGGTAGACACCATCTCCATTGGGATGCATGATGGCCATAAATGGGTATAAATGGTCAGCCATGAGTTCTATGCACCAGAATGCATTGAGAGTCATCAGTACACATACTAAAGGTCCCAAAGACAACCAACTGAAGACACCCCAGGCCATCATTGAGACACCACCATCTTGTACTGTTCCAACCTGGCATGCAGGATCCATGGCTTCATGGGGTTGGCACTATACCCTCAGTCTCCCATCAGCGTGATGAAGTTTAAATTGGGATTCATCACTCAAGGCTATATGTTGCCAATTTTCAATGGTCCAGTTTTGATGTTCTTTAGCCCAGGTAAGGCGTTGAGTCTGGTGTCATGCTGTTAGAAGTGGGGCTCTCAAAGGTTGGCGGCTCCCGAAACTGAGGTGATAAGGTGAGCGTTGCACGGTCTATGCACTGACTTCCCAGCTGGAACCTGCGCTCAGATGGGAAGTGATTTCAGATAATGTCTAGCCCCATTTGGTCCATATGATGTGGGTCAGACTGCGAAGCCCACAATCATTCAAAGGCTGGTTGTCCTTTGCAGTTTGTACGGGCACTTGTTTTTTTGCTGGAATTTTCATATTTCCAAAACACTTTTGAAACTGTCATATGAGAAAATCCAAGTTTGTTGACAATTTCAGAGAATGAGTGTCCCATCCATTGGGCACCTACGATCTGTCCTCTGTCAAATGCATCTAAAACCTGCGCCTTTCCCACTATGCTTCTCATGACGAATGCCTGGGGAAGCCAAAGCTGACAGCTACATGACCAGAGTTTCAGCCATACATGCGCGCAAATGTGGGACTTGCAGTACTGAATTTGGATAACGTCTCTTATCCCTAATTCAATGGCACTTCAGTGTATATACATCAACAGTAACAACAGTAATAACCATCATGTAAAAACAACAGAAAAATAGAAAATAAAAGCAACCCAGGTGTATAAAGCATAGGTGAAATATATAGAATAAAGTAACATTAAAGTCAAGTAAATAACCCATATAATGTAAAAACAAGTGGAAAAAGTGAACTATCAGATAAAAAATGGTCAAGTGTAAAGGGCTCGGCTGTAAAATTACAAAAGTTAAAATACAGCATTTGAGATCGAAAACTATGCATTCCAGAAAAATACGTTTGATAGTTAAAATGGTATCACAAAACTTGCATTTAGGTTCATCATCGGCCTGTAGAAGAAATGAATGTGTAATAAATGAATGGGCTGGGTTGTTTTACCTCTGAGCAGCACTTTTTTTGCACACCATGGGCTAAATGGCCAGGTCACATGGACCCCGAAGGCTCAGAGAAGGTTTGGGGAGGGGACCCACTGGAACAGCTGTTGGGAGACAGATGGTAGCTTCCCGTCAAGGCCATCCAGCGTGTTCTTTAACGTGCACAGGGTATGGCTCTCCCACACACGGGGCCACGGCTTAACGTCCCATCCGACAGACGGCGGCCTTTCCAAGCCCATCGGTGTCCCCGACCGTGGGCAGGGTGGGGAATTTTTGCGGAGATAAATCTCAACACTGACCCAGCTGGGACTCGAACCTGGGAACTACAGATTACGAGGCTGGTGCGCTACCGACTGAGCCACCCCCGCCCCGTAATAAATGAATGACCTAAGCAGGGCCAAGCAAGTACAACTTCTTCCTTGTGATTCCTGAGAAAACATGACTACCATGGTTTGATAATAGATTTGATCTCAAAGAGCTTTTGTAAGCTATTCTGACCCAGATCTGTGCCACTGTGACCAGAACCTGATGATATAGCAGGGTCATAAGGCCCTGGAGAGGTGATCGCTTCCATAAGGGTTGTGCTCGACCTCCCGTGTAAAGAGTGGAAGGATCGAGAAAGAGCAGATAGTGAGATCAATAGCAATGTATGTGCGGGATGGGGAGTGAAAGTACATACTGACACTGGTGTTTAACAGGGAGATCGAAGGATCCAGGATCTGTTCAAGGGTCCCACTTCTCTCATTTGTGTCAGTACTGCCCCAAAGAGGATTGTGTTCATTGAAGTCCCCCATAATGAGTAAGGGGGACAGCAGCTGTGAGATGAGATCATCAAAGTCTTCCCGGAAGACAATGCTTCTGGATGAAAGATATACAGAGTGGTCAGTGAGAACCCCAAGAAGAGGTGGATGGCTACCACCTCTAGAGTGGTGGTGAGGGGTATGACCTGGAATGGAGAATGGTTGCTCACGAGGATGGTGACATCCTCACAAGCTGGACCATCTCCATCCTGGTCAAAATGAACTAGTGAAAAGTGCTGGATCATGGAATCTGTGACTGGCTGCAAGTATGATGCGACTGGCTGCAAGTATCTGCAGGCAGTGTGCCTGAAGGAGGACCTTGATGTCATCAAGATTCCTCTGGAATCCATTACAATTCCATTGTAAGAGTGTGGCCATCTCAGGACTTAGAAGAGTGGGTGGACAACGAATTCTTATTCAATTTAACAGCTGACGTGGGTGGTTTTATGAACAGGGGGAGATCTCTATCCATGTCCTCAGAATCGTCAGAGAGACATGAATATGTCTGCTGTTAAATGGTCCCGCTTCAAATTTTAAATATTCATTGAAGATTGTTGAAAATTGACACTGTCACATTGCCTCCAAACTGATGAAATCTTAAAAAATTGTCATACAAACTTCAGATATTTATGTTAGTGAACAAATTGTTACAAGAATTGTGTTTTATCACAAGTGTCAAAAGTTGAAGATAGATGCATCAGCTTGTTAATTCTCTAAATATTAAACAAATATTGTGGGAAATATATTTAGAGAGATTTGAGTGACATCTACAATTTATCGCCAATAACAGTTTTTGTGTAAAAGGTTTACTTTCAATGTTAGGGAGCTTTGAAAGTGGCTTTCCATTCACATAACATGGAAGTGTCTGGACACCTTTTTCAACATAGTGTATGACCTAAATGGTGCTGTGGTTTTCCTTAAGGAGTTCACAAATAGCAGCGATGGTTCTCTTGTTCAAGGCCTCCTTCGGTCTTCCTTGCAAGAGTCTTCAAAGCTCTGCCATCCTTTCTGAATTTGCACACCCATCCAGTAACAGTGTCCTATGAACAGTCATGATCTCTATATACTTGTGATAAATCAGCATGGATTTTTTTTTATTGTGTCATCTCCAAGCTGCATCCTTGTGAAAATGTAAAATCTTTCACTGTCTTTAGTAGGCTCCATAGCAACAACACACAGATTTCACAGACTGAACTTTATGTGCTGCCAGTGAAGACAAAAATTATATGGCCTTTGTTTTTAACATGTAATGACAACAACAATTGTGTTTAAACAAGCTTAAAAACAAGTCATATCATGTTAACTTCGGAGAAACTAGTGCAAATCTACAGACGTGTGTAAGAACTTTTGAACACCTTACCTTACTGTTAGAGCATACTGATCTTCTAGATCAGAAAGTTTTTTGTCATACACATGGAAGTCATCCTAATTATTTATAACATTTGTGAAAAATGATATTGGATTATAAAAATATTAAAGTTTCTGATGTTTACAATATTTTTAATAAGAGATATGGATTTTTGTTATCAATTTTTAATGAAAAAAGGAATACATTATAAAAAAATACATATTTCAATTTACTATATTTTCAATAATAACCTATAATTGAATAATAATATTAACTTTATAAGAATTACACTTGTGGTACTCAGTTAGAATTTTTATGTATTTTTGGATAACTTTCTAATGAAACAGTATAAAAAATTCATAGTAATTCACATTAATATAAATTGCCAAGTTTTCAATGCATTGGGAAGCTTATGATAAGAGAAATTAAAAAATGCAATTGGCTTCATGAATCATGCAAGAGGACATAGCCTAATTTGATTATTATTTTTGGAGTCCCCCCCTCCCCAAATGGTCCTCAACTGGCAGTGGTAAGTAACTTCTTGATCAGGGGAAACAATTACCAAAAGCAGTAATAAAATTGAACCAAAATCCTATTCTAGTACTTGATGTTTCATAATCTTAAGAGTTCTGTAGTTTTATTTTTTTTAACCAAATATTCTCTGTTGTTTACAAGTACATAATACAGTCAAACCTCCATAATCCCGCATTCTGTAATCTTAACTGCTCTAATATAGCATAGTTTTCTAATTTGTCATCATTACCATGAACTAGGTTTGGACAAAACTTATGATCATGAAATTCAGTCAGAGGCATGGTAATTTATAATGTCTGAAGGGGGGGGGGGGGGGGGGAACAAAAATGGAACTTGATCTATCATACTAATTTATGCTTTTTTTTGTGCCTCACATATTTTTTATAAGCAATTTTAGCAGCTTAAAAAATTATATTTAAATTCCATGAAATGACTCAAAATTCATAAAAGGAACTCTAAATAATACAGAAGCTTAATGGAATAACTACCTATTTATTTCAGCTAACATAGCAATGTAAAAAAGAAATAACACTTTGAAAATTAACTTACTACTACTATATATTATGAAATAAAACATTATTCCCAAAGCAGCTGCTTTAGGAATAATTTTCTTGTGGTAGCCTGTTAATACATTATAAAGAATGTAAATTACTTTAAAACAAAAAATCTCAAGTGAAGATATTAAAATGGTGCAGGTGGGGGTAGATGAAACCTTTGAGCATCCGACATTCCTATGATAGAGTCCAATGTAATCTGCATATATGTACCTTTTAATTAACTCACTCAAATATGACTTACTCCCCAATTCATATGATACAGAATAAAGCAAAATTAAAACCCTATGAATGAGCAACAGTTAACATATATACATTATAGTATTATATACATTATCACTATATATATATACATTTATATTATTCAGAAATATATACTTAATATAATGATAAATATGTGTAATATAAGTAATAAAACATATATACATAAAACACAGGCAAATATGATTCACACCATTTAATTTTGAAAGCATTATACATATACACTTGAAGTTCTTTAAGTCTGACATTCCATGGCCTGGAACTCTGCCTGTTATAGGAAAATTCTTGAAAGCAGTGGAGCTGAGTATCTCCTATAATTCTCTACTATTGCCAAAATGGCCATTCCAGCTTGTTTGAATTCCTAGCTTTCACAATTAGCCGAGCCCCATTATGGGTAAACACAACCTTTTGAATTTTGTCTATCATAAGCTACAAAAATTGTTAAAATAATTTATTTTTTTACCTTTCACTATGGCTAATTATCTTGCAGAACACTAATCACCATGGTTACTATTGATAAAAAATTTCTTCATCTATTTTTCTATGACAACTGAAGCATTTACAATCCATTAACAATAACAAGTCAAATTTCCCAAAAACAGTACATCTTCCCATTGTACATAATGTAATTGGAATAAAACTATTGTGTTAGAGCAATACACCGACTGAATATGCATTTTATGAGGTAAGAAGCATTAATTCATCAGAGAAAATAATCAAAAGTGTAGTTAAATTAATTTTTCTTAACAACGCAGTTCTGTTTTTGCATACATGCAAAATTATTTGACTATATGAAATGATGAGCTGAAAAAAAAAATTTTTTTTTTCCCAGCTCATCATTTCATGAGTTTCATGTCTACAGGACTTATCCTGTGATTCTTTACTACTGAATTATTTGACTATATTTATAACAGTGCTAATTACACTGGGGGAAATGTAAAGACTTCAACTCAAAAAAATTTTACATTGCAAATATTGAAATCAGCATCTATTTTTTAAAAGTTTGTTATACTGTATTTCTTCGATTCTAAGATGCACTTTTCCCCCCACATAAACGTCTCTAAAAACAGGGTGCGTCTTAGAATGATGGTGTCTTAGAAATGCAGAAAAAGACGGCTCAGAAGAATCAGACTCTGATATTGATTCCGAAGGAAGTGATGAATAGCATACTTACTGATAAACAAGTACTATTGTTGTTAGTAAATTGAATTCTATTATAATTAAAATATTTGTTAGATATATTTTGGCAATTTATTTTATTTTTGTCTTCTTCTTAGAATCAAAGCTTTTCGTTGGTGGTGCTGAAATTAAGGTGCGTCTTAGAATCGAAGAAATATGCTATTAAAAAATTCTTTACTAAAACTAATTGATGTTTGCTGAAATTAGTGTTTCACTGTATGTATGCATGCACATGAAAATACATCCAAATTGATTGAAATGGCAATTAACAGATAAAAAAATATTCTGTGCTTTATTTAGTTCTTTAGTGATCTTATTTTTTCCCTAACCACACTTACAGGTTAAGTATGACTTAGAAAATGGCTAAAAAAATCTTATAATTTTAATAAAAAAATTATGCAAATTTCAAATAAATATAAAAGTATGCTTTTTATTGTAAAAAAAAATATTAATGAGTAACTAGAAACTGCAATAATTACCTCCATCATGACACAGCAAATTTGAAATATGCATTTTGTTATAGCTTCTGCAGTCCCAGATACAGTTACAGCTCGTTCAGTTGAATTGGGTAACATTTCACTGGCTACTTGAATTGATGCACCAGTAGCCTAATATAATTTATATATTTTAAAATAATGCTAATTATTAAGACTTTTACAAAATAAATGCATAAGTAACTATAAATAACTGTTGATTATATTTTCCATCTTGACCTATTGATTATTATAAGCCAACTATAAATGCCAGCTTACAATGCAAAATAAAAAAATTACCTTATGAGATCAGAAAGTTGGCTTGTGTCCTTTTTATTCAGTAAATTCACCTAGCTCCCTGTACTGTCATCTTCTCAATTGTAGAGTTTCCTTTGGAAGTCAAACACTAATCACCAAACACTAATACCACACAGCTAAGTTGACTTAATGATTACTGCATACATTAAATGCTTTAGAACTCGATTATTTTTCAACTTTTTGTTTTCAATATATATCTTTCAAACTCAAGGATTGTCACACCATGCATCTGAATTATTAATATTTTGTGACTGGTGTTCATGGTTTAAATAAAACAAAACAAACTTAAATTGTTGGGTTGTTTTACCTCTGAGTGGCACTTTTTGCACACAATGGCTAAATGGCCAGGTCCCAAGGATTCCAAGGGCTTAGAGAAGGTTGAGGGGAGAGGACCCAATGGACAGCTATTGGGAGACAGATGGTAGCCTCCTGTCAAGACCATCAAGCATATTCTTTAACGTGCATAGGGTTCTATGGCTCTCCCATACACTGGGCCATGGCTTAAAGTCCCATCCAACGGATGATGGCTTTTCTAAGTCCATTGATGTCTCCTACTGACCAAGGGGAGGGGGGGAGTTTTGCAGAGATAAATCTCAATTATATATAATTATTATATGGGCCATTACAGCAGATCCTTTAACTCTTGTAAGCATCTCCTGTGGGACTCGAACCTGGGAACTGCAGATTACGAGCCTGGCATGAGACACCATTGCTCCATACACAATGGGCTAAATGGCCAAGTCACAAGGACACCCAAGTGCTCAGAGAAGGTGGGTGTAAGAGAATCCAATGGACAGCTGTCAGGAGAAAGATGGTAGTATTCTGTTAAGACCATCCAGCATGTTCTTTAGGGTGCACAGGGCATGTTTCTGTAGCACAGAGGGCCAAGGCTTAATATCCCATCAGATGGACAACAGCCATCAGTGTCCCCCTTCTAACCAGAGGCAGAAAAGGGGTTGAAAGAGATAAATCTCAAAGCGTACTTAAAAAGACCATCTTACTCAGAAATTAATTAAAATAAATTAAAATTCTCTGTCATTAAGCAATAAATTTTTTAAGTTTATCCTTCAAACTATTTGCATGTTAAAAGTTTTTAGGAGCAAGGAAATTTCACTTCACTGAAGAAGGATCACTGTCCTTGCTCCAAAAAGCTTCTGAGCTTTCTCCTAAAAACTTTTAACATGCAAATAGTTTGAAGAATAAACTTAAAACTTTTATTGCTCAATGACAGAAAATTTTAATTTATTTTAATAAATACCTGGGAACTGCAGATTTACAAGTTTGGTGCATTACTGACTGAGCTGATATCCACACCTGAGATGAAAGAACAGAGAGCTTCAGCAAATTTCCCTCAGTGAGACAGACACAAAACAATTTGCTGAGTTGGGAAGATATCTTTTTTTTATTTTACATTATAAGCTGGCTTAAGTACACCGAAGAGCCAAAACATTATAACCACCTGCCTAATATGATGGTGGTCCTCCACGTGCCACCAAAACAGCTTACCTAGTGAGGCACCTGGTTAACCACACAACAGCTTACCTGGTGAGGCATTGATGCAAGATTTCTAAAGTGTCTTGTGGTATCTGGTACCAACAGGTTACCAGCAGATCCTTTAACTCTTGTAAGTTACATGGTTGAGCCGCTGCAGATTGGATATGCTGTTCCAACACAAACCACAGATGCTCAAATGGATTGATGTCTGGGGAATTTGAAGGCCATGACAATATCTGGAAGTCTTCCTCATGTTCCATAAACCATTCTCAAACAATCCAGGCAGTGTGGCATGGCACATTATCCTGCTGAAAGAAGGCACTACTAGAGAGGAATACCACTGCCATTACAGGATGTACCTGGTCTGCAATGATGTTAGGTGGTAGACATTATAGTTTCCTGCACATGAATGACTAGATCCAGGGTTTCCCAGCAGAACACTGCCCAAAGCATTACACTTCCTCCACTGACTTGTTTTCATCGCATGGTGCATCCTGCTGCCAACACTTCCTCAGGTAAACGATACACACATACCTGGCTGTCCACATGGTGCAACCGAAACAAAATTCATTGGACCAGATGACCTTCTTCCAATCATTCATGGTCCAGTTTTGATGCTTGCATGCCCATTGTAGGCACTCATTTGATGGTGAACCGAGGTTAGCATGGGCATTCAGAGTGGTCTGCAGCTATACAGCTCCATTTATAGCAGGGTTCGATGTACAGTGTGTTGTGACACATTACTCCTGTCACCAGCATTCAAATTATGAGCAAGTTGCGCCACAGTATCCCTTCTGTTGGCTTGTACCATACAGGATAGCTTTCGCTCACCTCTAACATCAATGAGCCATGGTTGGCCAACATCTTGCCAGCAGTTCGTGATTTTTTCCCTCCTTGTACCACTTTTTGAAGGTACTAACCATGGCTGACTGTGAGCACCTCACAAGCCTTGACATCTCAGAAATGTTCTGATGCAGTCGTTTATTTGGGCATTACAATTTGGCCTTTGTCAAACTCACTTAAGTTCACTACCTTTCCCATCTGAAGAACAAGAATAACACTAACAGTGCTCAGTATCAAGTGTTATTTACCGTTTCATGACCTTCATACAAGTCGTCATTTACCTGCAGTTGCTTCAGTTTGCATAAAGACACACTGGTCATAATGTTTTGGCTCTTCGGGGTATGCATTTCACAATAAAGAGTTAAAATAAGAATTCAAAAACCACAAATTTGTTTTCCCAGTTTTAGATCTGGTAATGATTAGAGTGGCAGATGTGAATGTGCATTGTCCTTGAACACTTAACTCCCCAAGAGATGGATTTGGTTGGTTGGAATCACCTTTGTCTGTCTAGTTCTTCTCTCTTTACCCAGTCTCCTGGCTATTCATTCATAGAGAAGAAGCACTACTTACTCCCCCTTGGCACTCCCTATGGCAGAAATGAAACCTCAAGTATGTGGTTTTCCAAAAACTTGATATCTAAAGGGTTAAAATCTAATAATGTAATTAAAAATCAAAGAATTTTTCTTAAAAAGAATGATCTTTTTTTAAATTAAACGTTTAGTTGAAAGAGCGTTAAAGTGTAAAAGAAATTGTTAACTACACTACTACTGAAAAATGTCTTACCAGCAAATAACTTCCTGATAGTACAGTGTATCGGTGTGTACTGGCTTACACTCACTACTGTCATCAATCAGCAGCAAGGGTGTTAACTTGCTGGTGACCTGTACTTGATTAATGAGAATACATTCTAAATAATATATCTCACAGTATACCAAAAGGTATATATGTGGTAAACACTTTTGTAATCTCTGAAAAGCCATTAACATAACAAAATCAGATTGCCTTGCTGCAGTGTTAAGATACCACAGCATTTCAAATAAATAAGAATATATGAAGAGGCATTTATCTCAGCAAGTGTTTTAAGACAAATCATCACATAATTATCGACAAATTGACTCTATTAAAAACAAGTTTCAATTTGGGTTGTTTTACCTCTGAGCAGCACTTTTTTTTTTGCACACAATGGGCTGAATGGCCAGGTCACGAAGACTCTGAGACCTCAGAGAAGACTGGGGGAGGGGAACCCACTAGACAGCTGTTGGGAGACTGACAGTAGTATTCCATCAAGGCTATCCAGTACGTTCTTTAATGTGCATAAAGTACAGCTCTTCCGCACACAGGGTCATGGCTTAATGTCCCACCTGATGGATGGTGGTCTTTACAAGCTCATCGGTGTTCCCTACTGACCGAGGACAGGGCCAGGAGTTTAAAAACAGGTTTAAAATTACTAGCACTGCCATAGTAAAAAAATTGCTCTGCATTTCATGTCACCAGCTTTTACTAGACATGTGGCAGACATTAATTTGAATTGGGTTGCAATTATACAGGGTGATTCAGAATTCATCATCAATATTTAGTGGGGAGGAAGGGAATAAGAAAAGAAAGAGATTTCACATAGGAAAGTATGGGGGCAGACGAACGCATGGTGGTGTAGAGGGCGCTGTGTGTACACACCTCTCATACAGAAGCACAGCTGTTTGACGCGTGCAGTCAGTTGTCATCCGACAAGGTGAATTTGCAGAAGTAACATGAACCAGTATACGTGGAATGAATGTGCAGATATGCATGTAACTTACGGTGCGGCAGGAGAAAGATGTCTTCGAGACAGGCAATTGTATGCAGCGCGCTTCCCAAACCGCTGTGTGCCACAGCATCAAATGTTTTCACGTATTCATCGCCAACTGCGTGAAACAGGATCGTTTGCTGCTAGTAATGTTAATCGAGGGAGGCGCAGATCGGCACGGCCAGTAGCAGTAGAGGAAGCTGTCCTACAGGAAATCGAGGAACAACCTGGTGCTAGCACACGAGGTATGGCTAGGCAGTTTGGAATTTCGCAAGCAACAGCGTGGCGGATATTACACGATGAAGGGTTACATCCGTTTCATCTGCAAAGAGTGCAATTATTGGCAGCAGACGACCATCCCAAGCGTGTTATTTTTTGTCAGTGGTTCATGCAGAGAACAGCCGTTGATCCCAATTTCCCAACGTATGTTCTTTTCACCGATGAGGCGTTGTTCACTCGAGAGGGTGTCTTCAACACACACAATTGGCATGTGTGGGCTCATCAGAACCCACATGGTACAAGACCTGGAGCTGCGCAACAAAGTTTTGCTATCAATGTGTGGACTGGGATTGTCGGTGACTGTTTGTTGGGCCCGTATTTACTACCATCCCGTTTGGACGGTGCCAAGTACCTAACATTTCTTCAGACTGTGTTACCGGATCTTCTGAACGAGGTTCCTGATGGTAGTCTCCAGCGAATGTGGTTCCAGCATGACGGCGCTCCTGCACATTTCGCAAATGCTGTGCGTGCTTACCTACGCAGACAGTTTGGTGGTCAATGGATTGGCCGCGGTGGACCGGTTTCTTGGCCACCACGTTCACCGGATTTATCTCCAATCGATTTCTTTGTATGGGGTGCTATGAAAAACATGGTGTACAAGACCCCTGTTGATAGTGCTATGGATCTTGTAGCACGCATATCAGTTGCTGCCTCAAACATCCGGGAAATGCCAGGCATCTTCCACAGGGTCCGGCTGTCCATGCAACGCCGTTGTGAGTCATGCATTCTAGCACATGGTCGGCAGTTCGAGCACCTCTTGTAAGTCTGTACAACCAATGCAAAGAAATGTTACATGTAAGATAATAAATGTTTTTTCCTTACCACTTCCTTCTTATGTGTTCTTTCCATCATTGAACTGGGGTCATTTTGCCCTACTACATGGCATATGCGCCCATGCTTTCCTATGTGAAATCTCCTTCGTTTCTTATTACCTACCTCCCCACCAAATATTGATGATGAATTCTGAATCACCCTGTATGCAAAAAGCAAATATAGTGCATATTTTTCAGGCGGGAGGGGAGGCAATATTCTCCCCACTATTCTTTATCTCTGCTACTAAATAATCTATATACAGTCGAACTTGGTTGTAAATGAGCACAGAAATAGAGAGATCATGACTGCAATGAGCAAAATGCCATAATGATTTTAATTTATACATATTCCCATACAATTACTCACTTTTATAATGAGCATACTACATGGATATACCATACAAATTTTGGTAACTATGGAAACATGCAAACATTCTCAATTGCTCGGGTTGGTGGAAATAGTACTCATTTCTTGGAATAGACAAAAATGAAATGGGTAACTTAGCTTTTATGACCACCAGCATCGGACCTAACCTTGTTCTTAGGGACTGTTCCCACTCTACTTACCTCTCCAGCATCTAGTATCCGGCACTGCTCCCCAATATTACCCAAACACCACCACGACTGTAAAATAAGTTAGAAATGAAAAATGAGACTTTTAATGCGTTGAGTGTTGTAAGGCAAAATTTGAGAAATATCAAAGTAAAATCATTAAAACAAACATCAATTTTAAGATTCATAAATAAAAAGACTAATTGAAATTGTGTTTATTATTAATTAGTATTGTTTTTAGTTATGGAGAAATAAATTGTGTTTAGTATTAAGTGTATGGTTTTAAAATTATGGACAAATAAGTTGTGTTTACTATTGAGTAATTGTAATTTATACAAGCATATTAATAGAAATAATATGTAGGTAGTTAATTACATTATTTTTCTCTCTAATATTTCTTTTGTTTTTGAATCTATCTTTTCATCAGGATAGTCAGACTTAGAAAAAATTGGAGGTAGATTTAACTCATCACTGATATAGTGAGTAATGGTTATAATGAGGAAATTTTGTCGGTCCCTTGGTGCTCATCATAATCAAGTTCAACTGTATATGTAACAAAGAATTTGTTTGTGTGTCTGTCTATTTAATATCTCCTCCTAAACAGTCAGAGCTAGAACCAACAAACTTCATCTAGAGCTTCATCTCACTGTAACTTAGTGCACCTTAAGGATTGCAGCTCCATGAAAGTTAGGCCCTCCCACAAAAATTGGCCATGAACATCTGTGCACTGATAACTTAGTGGATCTATCATATACCACTCCATCATAACTTTCAAGCCCCCATTCATAAGGTAGGTAATAGCAGC
The DNA here is from genome assembly GCA_038380435.1 of Ryuthela nishihirai. Lineage (NCBI taxonomy): Eukaryota > Metazoa > Arthropoda > Arachnida > Araneae > Heptathelidae > Ryuthela > Ryuthela nishihirai. Next base: position 88,959,665 of record JAWZYU010000003.1, on the reverse strand, counting down.
ACCCCAGAGATTTCAGATGCTTTTGGTGGGTTCAACCCTGAGACACCACAGCCAGGAATCTGATATATAAACCTTACTTATTCAGAACTAAGTGGGACCACTACACCAATTTCAGGGTAGATTGGTTAAATACCTATGGAATTATGGGAAGCCAAAAATTTCCACCATCAGTGACATCACCCTGGACATTAATTAGTGTCTATGTACCCATTATAAATACACCTGCTACTCTGAGTCATTATGTTGAGGTCAGGGCAAGGAGGTAAATTCTGCTAGTTATACTGTTTATTAATAACACCACCATTCACCATCAACCCATTCACTTTTACTTTTCCTTAACCAGTTTAACTTTATTTACGTTATATTTATCATTTTTTTAACTTCAGTTGGACTTATCATTTTTCCCTCTTCCAATCTGCTAAAGGTGCTGTGCATGTGCAACTTCAACTTTTGAATGACAGTAGTGGTCCCTCATGCATCATAGCTAGCATATGATCATAAGATTATGCAAAGGTTTCCCCCAGCATGCAACACATACGTGTCAGTTGCACGCCACCATGTATACTAAGTGACATCAGGTCACAGAATGAGATAGTAATGAGAGAGTCAGTAAGAGGAAGGAAGCTAGTAGACATGCAAGCTTTTATTTGCTCACTTTTGTATTCATCAGTTTATATGGTGAGTCTTGAATTTTTTTGGGGAATAAAACTTTGTTATATGAAATATTTTGACTTTATTTTTCCTCTTGGGCAACAATAATCGTTTTTTTTTTTTAAGATTTAAATTTAATAATTTGACAATCTTTTGATTTCTTACTCAATAAGTAATGTCCATATACCTAATGAACCCTCATTTAACTTATTTGGCAAGTTAATATTGCCTGGCGTGTCATACTATCTGGAAGTTTAGTTAAATTTGGATTAGTCAAAAGAAAAGAAGTTAAACAATCTTTTGGAGCGTTACAATACATATTCTTGAAATAACAATCTTCATGTTGTGGGGAAAGTGCATATGTGTGCATGGGAGCTTAATATCTGTATTACAAACTATTTGTTGATTAATATACATACATACGTTTTCTAAATTAGTAACTTGAAATTTTGCAGGGAGTGACATTAATATTTTATCAAAGTCAAAATTGAAAATAAATTGTTACTTACTATAGTTTAAGTTTCTTTGTTTATTTAAAAAATCATATTAGTGTTCTAATAACCAGGTTTGAAAGTCTAAATGTTTTACTGATATATTTATTCTTGTGTTCTAAATATTCCTTCAAGATTAATAATTATTTTCTGTGTGATCATCTGCATTATCAACATGGTGATGACATCACACCAAGATGAAAGTAATTCATTACAAATGCAATGGACACCTATATAGCATTTAACATTTTTTATGTAATTGGTAAATATATTTTACAATGTAAAAAGACATTAAAATTAATAATTCAATACACTATGTATGCATATTTGTTTAACTATAAATTGTTTTTCTTATAAAATTACCCATTATGTGTTTCATGTTGTTCAGGAATTTCTGTTAAAAATTTGTAGTTTCTAATGTGGCATACTGTAAAATGCTAGTTATGATAATTATGGTGTAATCCAAATTGTGTATTGTATGATTTGTACACAAATTATACAGAAGAAATCCCTTCTTCTGTATGATTCTTCTGGAATACTTGATCCCAGAAAAAATAATTAAGTAATTACATATGCAAACCTACATTACAGAATAATAGGTACTTGCTTATATGACAACTGATGATAAATTGGGCAATTAAACAAGTGTGGTTTGGGTTGTTTTACCTCTGAATGGCACTTTATTGCACACAATCATTAGGCAAGTATGAAACATTCATCTAGCTATCTCCAACATTAACACACAAGATTTTTTGCTATGCACTAGTTGCTCTATCATTTTAGACAGTGATGAGTTCTGAATTAGTGGGTCTGGGTGAATTTCTGTGTGTGTCCCCCCCCCCCCCCCCCCGATACCTCATATATTTCCAAAATAAAAAAAAAGCGTAATTTTATAGTACATTTTTTACTGTTTCTTATTGAATATAAAGCAATAAAGCTACAACCAATATATTGATATCACAATAAAACAATGTAATTAATACCAATACACCTAAAATCGTAATACCATTACAAAATCGAGTCCCAGCTGGGTCAGTGTTGAGATTCATCTCTGCAAAATTCCCCATCCTGCCCACGGTCAGAAGGGGACACTGATGGGCTCGGAAAGCCCCCCCCCCCCCATGTGCAGGAGAAGCCATACTTTGTGCACGTTACATAACACACTGGATGGCCTTGATGGGAGGCTACCATCTGTCTCCCAACAGCTGTTCCAGTGGGTCAACTCCCCAACCTTCTCTGAGCCTTCGGGGTCCATGTGATCTGGCCATTTAGCTCATGGTGTGCAAAAAATTGCCTCTCAGAGGTAAAACAACCCAATCCAACCCATTACAAAAGACTACAAGTGCAACCTAAGATGCTAATGTATGGAGGGTGTTCAAAAAGTTCTTGATATGTATGTAGATTTGCATTCATTCCTCCGAAGTTAATGAACTATGACTTGTTTGAAAGCTTCCCTAAACTTGTCATTGCATGTTAAAAACAAAGGGTATATCATTTCTTTCTATGCTGGCAGTGCAATAATGTTTAGTCCACAAAATCTGTGCATTGTTACTATGGAGCCTACTAAGGAGAGAGATTTCACATTTTCACAAGAATGCAGCTTGAGGATAACACAAAAAATTGTGCCAATTTATTGCAAGTATATGGGATCATGCCTGTTCATATGGCACTGTTATGGGATGAATTCATGAATTCAGAGAAAGATGGCAGAGCTTTGAAGACCTCCCTTGTGCAAAGAAAACCAAACGAGACCTTGAATGAGAGAGTCATTGCTGCTGTTTGTGAACTCATTAAAGGAAACCAAAAAAATTACCATTCAGGTAATAAGTTTAGATGTCAGTGTATTGATTGGCAGTGTGGAAACAATTATTCATCAACATTTAAAGTTTAAAAAGATCTGTGCCAAATGGATATCTCACATTTTGAGTTGAGTTGTTTTACCGCTGAGTGGCACTTCTTTGCACACCATGGCCTAAATGGCCATGTCACATGGACCCCAAAGGTTTACAGATGCTAGCCTCCTGTCAAGGCCATCCAGCGTGTTCTTTAACGTTCACAGGGTATGGCTCTCCCACACACGGGGCCACAGCTTGACATCCCATCCGACGGACAGCAGCCTTTCCAAGCCCATCGGTGTCCCCTACTGACTGTGGGCAGGGCAGGGAAATTTGCGGAGATAAATCTCAATGCTGACCCAGCTGCCACTCTAACCTGGAAACTACAGATTATGAGCCTGGCGTGCTACCGACTGAGCCACCCCCATCCCAGGTACCTCACAAACTGAAAGAACAGCAAAAAAGGGTTAGGTCGACTCGTGCAAGGAGATGCTGGCAATATTTGAACCTAACAGCTAACAGACATTTTCACAGGTGATGAGATGTGGTTTTATTAATATACAACTCCCAGAAAGATCGACAACTATGTTTGGTGGCAGAAGATGAACTGCATCTCCAAATCCTCTGACAAGATTTTCGCTCAAGGAAGAGGATGTTCACAATTTCTTCAGTTACCAAGGAGTGATTAGCTGTGGACACCTTACCTGAGAAAATGACTATAAATGATGCCAATACTACATCAACAATGTTTTGTCCAAAATGGTTAGAGATGAAGGAGCTGCATCTACTAATAAGCATGTCAAGGGTTCTGCTTTTTCATGACAACACCAGTGTTCACAAAACCCTGCAAGTTATGGCCTATCTGGAGCAGGAAAAAATCAAACCGCCACCCCATCTTGCATACTCACCCAATCTTGCACCATGAGACTTTTAGCTGTTTTTAATAATTACAAAGGAACTTGCTGGGAAGACTTTTTCAAGGATGCAAGACCTTGCAAAATGTGATCATTCAGTGTTGCAGAGTATTTCCCAACAAGAGTACCACCAAGCATTCCAGAAAGGGTGTAGACATCTGCAACTTTGTACGTTTGCTGGAGGGGAGTACTTTGAAAGACAGTAAAAATTTATTGAGGTAAGTGCAATGGTTTTTGTTTTGCATATGCATGTCAAGAACTTTTTGAATGCCCCTCGTAATGATTTGACTATTTAGGAAAGTAAAGAACACTTTATAGATTATGGCTTAATTTTGAGTTAAAAAGACAGCTGTGTCAATAAAAAAAATTTCTATGTTCATAAGCACAATATGACAGAGCTGTGAAATATTCTAAGTTACTGGGCCCCTTGTATTCATGGGCCATGCCTCCCTTGCACATATGAAGAATATGTTTCTGATATTAGTTAATCACTGTCATCTTAGCTGAAATGGTACTACAACTAGTGCATAACAAAGAGTTGAATCCAGAAAGCTGCTAGATGAATTATGCACACTTACCTAAAAACAGCCCCAGATCTAGAAAAATATATGGGGAAGAGGGGGGAAAGTTATCAGAGTGAGGGAGGAAAGATCGAGTAGAATTGAACCAAAACACCATTCCAGTATACTGTTTTTTCTTCTGTTTTAAGTGGTCTTATATGGGAAATATGTTTAGTATTTTTTCCTACCTTCATTCTGGTTACTTGTTTTCTCAAGAGGGGCATGCTCATCCCCCCCCCCTCCAATCAGGATCTGCCTAATATTAGCTTTTTATTTTATTTTCAATACACTGATAGCCTCCTCCTCCTCCTCCTCCTCCTCCTCTAAATCGAACATAGTTTGCTACTTTTAAATGAATTATGAAAAAATGAGTTGTAACAAAATAGTTACACATTACAATAATAAAAAGTTGAATAACTTATTTTGAAATTCATGTTAAATACTTCTCTAATATCTTTAATTTTGGATCCTCCTTTTCCAATTAATGAACCACACTGACTTGCTGGAACAATTAACCGAAGTGTGACTGGAGGTTTAGGAACATTAGTTCCAGCGACGCTAGTTTGAAGGTCCTAGAATGAGATCAGGGGATTATGGAATTAATAAATTTCACTTAAAGCAATGCCTAAATTTCAAAGTAATAACTATTCACATAAACATATAATTATTAGCACTATTATTAACTTACACAAATGTTCCACTGAATGAAGAATAATGAGACAGCAAAATTTACTTTGAGATAAGTGGGGTATAATTCTATGATGACCTGATTACATGATAGCACCTTGTGCCATCTGAGATAAGGCTACTGTTTATTTTTCTGTTAATATTTGACTATGAAGATTCTGAACAACATAGAGCAATTCAAACTAAGTATAGCAGACCAAGAGAAGCACACCCAGTATCCTCAAATAGATGCCAATTTTATGGTCAAACCAAAGTCTGATTTCAAATGACCATGATCAGAGAGGTTCATCAATATTAACTAAACTACTTTTATGGAAATCAATTAATAGTGTAGGCATTTAAGCAACATAATAATTTCTCAAAATTCTTCCATTAGGGCAATGTGAAAAGTTCAGCCCAGTAAGTAAAATAAAATTATTAATTTTTTGAAAAATATTTACTGATTTAATCAATTATAAAGTCTTTATTGTTTTTCTATAATTTTTCTCATTTTTACATAAACTTGTAAGATAATACTCTGGTATAAATGTTCTGGTCTGGACTGAAAAGCAGTTTGAGCATCTTTGAAGCTAAAATAATTTAAGTCTAAATAATCTTTGGCTCATTTAGGTTCATACTTTTTTTTTATTTAAAAGTAAAAATTACAATAGAGCTTTACAGTAAAAAAATAAATACCCCCTCAAGCAGCTGCTTGCCACAGAGGTCTGACAGGAGCCTATCAGTTTATATGCCACAGTAGAAGATCCTGAGAGGATGGCAGGACCTCAGCAGAAAACAATACGAACATCCATGCCGTATCCGGGGCTCGAATGCATAATTAAAATTACATTAATATCTTTAATACTCTATGACACTTTTAACTGTTTTCAAGCACATCAATAAAATTCTATGCTGCCTAGTATCAAAAGTAATTACAGACACCCACACATCTGCTGGCCACTTTGAACCTTGGAGCTGAGCCACTTATATGGTAATTTATTGCACCCACCCCACCTTCAAGTTCAACAAACAAATGCTCCTTGCACAATGCCTTAATTATCTGCTCACCTGTCACCTGATGATGTGCCCACAGTAAAGGTGTGAAAGGTGTATCGTGGATTTTAACATTTTTAAACACTCTATGCTACCATAAGTATCATTAGTTACTACTGACACTACTGCAGTCACAAAACTTCAGAAGAAAATTTTGTTGTAACAACCAACTCATCAGCATACTGCATCACCTTCTCCACTTCAAACCTGCTGTGGCTCATTACTTGCTGGCAAAGATTCTATAAAATGACATTGTCACTTGTTATCAATTTTCATAAAATTCCTCTCACTTCTCACCTCTAAGGTATGTAAAATCTCATTCATTACTTTCAATACTAGGTAGCATAGAATTCTGTTGAAGTGCTTTAAAACATTTAACAGTGTCATAGAGTATTAAAGATATTAATTTTATTTTAAGGTAATCAGTATTCTGCAATACTAACTTGCTATGCCTACTTCAGTGAAAATGTTGAATTATACATCCTATCTAAAGTACATATGAATATCAAAAAATTTTAAAATGAAAGATTTAGGTGTATTAGAAATGTGAAATATTTAAATTTGAATAAGAAAATTTTGAACAGTAAAATTAGTTCAAAAATAATTTTTACTAAAGTTAAAATTCTATAAAATGAAAATCTGCTTTTATTAAAAATATATGTACAAAATGATCATTTACTTTTCATTTCCTATGAATTTCTATTACTTTACTATCGGAATTAAATGCTCTCTGGTATGGCACATTAACTTATACCTATTTGTTCCATAAATATGATGCCTTAACAGTTAACAATTTTTAATTTCCATTCAGTCTAATAATGATTACTATCTTCTAACTTTTAGAATAGTTGCAATAACTAGAAAGTCAAAAAGCCAAAATCTAAAAGGCTGGTTCTAGTCAAAATATACCACTTCATATTTCATACTAATTTTCAAACAAATACAATATTACTAACCTCCTCAAATTTTCTAGCAACAAGAGAAAAAGCTTTAAGGATGGCATCAGTCGAGCCTGTAACAGTAACAATTCTTTCTGGGCATGATCCATCTGATATATTAATTTTAGCACCACTCTGTAATTCCAAAAACAACACAAATAATAGATTATTAATTAGTACTGTAATATTAGAATGTAAACAAGTACAACTAATATTAATCTACACCAATCATTTTAATGTCTTCAATCTGAAGTTCATCCCAGCTGACTGTAAAACACCAAACACTTGAGTAATAGTGACTACATATATATATCAGCACATCAAATTTCATGTTTCAGAATATTCAACAGGTGTTCAATAGGACTGAGTTCCGAATGCAAACCATCCCTGTGCAACACAACACTGATGGCACAATGCACTGTCTTCTTCAATCATGTCATCACTATTGAGAAACAAATTAACATTGAAGGGTGTACCTGATCTGCAATAATGTTGACATTTCTGCACCTGTGTGAGAGACCACCTTCTAACAGAATACACCAGAACCGTGACCCATCAAAATAGCTCAAGACAAAACAGCCCCAACAAAATAGCCTGTTCTAAAATAGCCCAAGACTAAATAGCCCCGGAGAAATAGCTTAGCCTATTTAAATTCTAAATTTTGCATTTTAAAAATTGTATACAGACATATAAATAAAAATTCTAAATATGGTTTGGTAATTCTTTACAAGTCTTTAAGGTTTGTGTTCCTTGCCACATTCTTTACAAAAATTACATTTCAAGGTTATGTGAAATGCCACGAAGAAAGTCCATATGTTCCATAGTTGCATAATTTTCCACTAATGCTTCCAGGCATCGATTCAGTTGCACATATTTAGTTTTGCTAGCATCTAGGTTGCGAATACCTGCAACAAGACGGGTTAAGCGGATTTCTACCATATCCTGCTCTTTTCGGAAATGGTCGATGAGTTTGTAGACGGATGGATGATGGAAATCTACAGTTTGCTGGAATGCCCTATGCCACCCTTCTACCGAATTATTTGTCCTCGGAAGACCATTGACAACGTGCTCATGAACATTCCATATATGTATTGCAAATCGTGGTTGTGCTCGGCGATTGCGTCTTATTCGTCCTATATATATGTATCTTCCCAGTAATTGATAATGGGGTCTAGTTCGTTTGGGCATTTTTCAATTAATTCTTCAAATACTCCTATAACATCAAGTACCGGTACAAAACTCAACGCAAACAACATTTTTATATAAGCACGCACATTTTCATTATTTACATAAAGTTCCGCTAAATTCAGTTCTTGCACTTTTTGCCATAAGCACTGTCCCAAATGAAACAAACAGCCAACAACTTCTGTGTTATTAAAAACTTGTTGCACGGCGTTTTGAACTGCTTTCTCGTAATCACTTAAGACACTTGTTGGATTTAAAGTTTCCTTCAACTGTAATAGTTTCTGAAATATGCGAACATATATTGCTTCACTTTTATTTCTTAACAATACATATATCAGTGGAATACAACACTTTTCTATTAGTTCATGTATCGTGAATAATTGAAAAAACAGTTCAGGTGATACTTTAAACGTGCCATCAACAAACCAATGATGATTCTGTTCCAATATTCTCAAATTTTCCTCAGTGCCGAACATTAGAATTCGATCAGGATCGTATTCTCCAGAATCCCACAGAATAAAATTTTCGTTTCTTGTGGTACTTTGAAGATGAACTGGAATTGCAATATTGGCAACACTTGCAGGATTTGGATATGGATGATTCGTTTTTTTTCATATACGTTCTATTGCTCTCTGGGAGGCAATATAATTTGGAAGCTGAATCGATGCTTCCAAAGATATTCCACTTGTGCAGGCTTGATATATTTGCCTAGGCTTCTCCACAGCACTCTGTGCTCTATGTTTCATTTCAGAAACGCATTTCAATGCCTGATTTTTAGCTGGATTTGGCGCATGGTTGTGTTCCGTCACGACCCGGAAGTCAGCACCCAATGTTCTTAGACGCCCTTTACAAGTCGGAACTACACACCTCCACGATGTACTTTCATCCCGGTTTTCCCTAGCCTTGCGATATCGATGACCATCTTTCAGCAGCAGATCTTTTCCTTTTTGCGACGAGATTTTCTCCATTTTTCTTGCAAAACACAAATAATAACGGATTATCAGTTAATATCTATTAAATAGTTCTATATTATATCAATAAATAAACGCATCCGGTAAAATAGATATTAAAATAACTTACTTATTTCCGTTAGAGATCTCTTGCAACGACTCCCGCAAGACACACGTGCGAACAAAAAACTAAAACTAGAAGCTAAACCAGAAGCATTGGTTTTAATACTAAAACTAAATCACATGGCTCCACCTACCGGTGAGCCATGTGCCTGTCACGTGACTCATTTGTTACTATCATCATCATCATCCTCAAGCAACCATGGGCTACGGAGGTCCAACCAGACCGTGCAATTTAGTTCTCCAAGCAAGTCTATCCTGAGCTACATCTACTGCATCTGGCCACTGCACACCAATTCTAACAAGGTCCTGTTTGAGATTGTCTGCCCACCACATCCTAGGTCTCCCCTTCTTTCTGAGGCCTTTAGGCACACTGTTCATAACCCTATTCGCCAATCTATAATTATTCATACGGGCAACATGGCCAAACCAACGGAGTCTCTCTCTGCACAATATGCTGCTTAAAGGAGGTTGCAAACTCCTTTGCCTAACCTCATCATTAGTTACAAAGTTGAACCACCTAATGCCTAAGATACTGCGTAAGCATCTGGAATCAAAAGCATCTAGTTTCCTGTTATCCTGTTTACAAAGTGTCCAAGTTTCAGTACCATAACTAACTCTAGAAAGAACCAAACTATTATACAGTCTAATTTTAGTCTTTAGGTGTATACGCCTATTTCTCCACACTCTCCATAGGTTCTTAAAAGTCCCGGCAGCAATCCCTATTCGTCTGTTAATCTCATGCCGCACATCACCATTATCTGTTACATAGCTCCCAAGATAATTAAACTGTGACACCTGCTCAAGACTGCAACCATTCAGATTAACTGAATCACAGCCTGTCTGACCAATTTTCATCACTTTAGTTTTCTCTCTGTTTATAACCAAACCTACTCTACTACCAGTCTCATCAACAGCTCGAATGAAAGAGTTCATCTCATCAACATCATTTGCCAAAAGGGCTAAATCATCAGCATAATCTAAATCAGAAATTTTCGTATCTCCAGCCCATTTAAGGCCAAAATCTTTCCCTTGAAGTGAATTTCGCATAACATAATCAATAACCAAGCTAAAGAGAAAAGGAGACAAAATGCACCCTTGTCGAACACCAGAAGTAATGCTAAACCAATTGCTACAAGCCTTACCAACTCTCACACACGACTCAGTGTTATTATAGAGAGCTTTCATAATGTTAACTAACTTGTCTGGTATACCATATGATCTCACAATCAACCACAAATTATGACGATCAACAGAGTCGAAAGCCTTTTTGAAATCAACAAAGCTAGCAACCAAAGGTTTCTGAAACTCTAAACATTTCTCAAGAATCTGCCTAAGTGAAAATATCTGATCCACACATCCCCTACCACTTCTGAATCCACATTGCTCATCATGCAATTGACTGTCAACCAGATTCTTAATTCTATTAAGCACAATCGTGGAAAGAACTTTACCTGGAACAGAGAGTAGGCTGATACCCCTATAGTTATCACAAGAACTGCGATCACCTTTTTTGAAAATAGGGATAACAATAGCTCTGGTAAAATCCTTAGGAACCATGCCTTTATCATAAAAGATATTCAGAATTTCAGTCATCCAAGTGGTAACCGAAACATTCCCAGCACTAAGCATTTCCGTAGTAATTTCATCTACCCCTGGGGATTTATGAAGTTTAAGTTTAGAAACAGCCAAACTAACTTCAGATTGTGTTATAGGGCCAACATTAAAGCCACCAATGCATCTATCATCATTGCAAACAATGGGAGTAGAACTAACTACATTGTTTAGAACATCACTGAAATGCTCAGCCCACCTAGCCATGACAGAATCCTCTCCTTCAATAACCTTACCTTGTTTATCCTTCAATCCTCGTATGCCTGTCCGTTTTCTACCACACAAAACATTAACTATCTGGTACAGCTCTCTGCTGTTGTGCTGTCTAACTGCTTCCTCGGCTTTGTCAGCCAAACCATCAAGCCAAAGATTCTTATCAGCAGCTAACTGATCCTTTACAAGTTTATTAAGGTCTCTGTAATGCTTTCTATTAGGACTAGTAGGGCATTGATTAACGGCATTCCTGCAGTTCTTTCTTTCTGAAATAAGCTCAAGTGCCTTATCACTCAGATAATTTTGCCTCTTCTGCTCCTTTTTTCCTAAAAGAGTACTGTTAGTGTCGATAAAAGCCTGTTTAAAATGATCCCATTCTTCCTCAACTTCAGTAGTAAGCAAACCATGACTGTCATAATGACTAAGTAACCTATCATGGTAAGCTTTGGCTATAACTGGATCTTTCAGAGCTTCAGTATTAAAAGCAAATTTTTTAACCCTAGCACAACAGTTTTTAAATTTAAGTTGCAACACACTTTTAACAAGGTAATGGTCAGATCCGATTTCAGCTCCCCTATATGCCCTGGTATTCCTAACAGAACTAGCCCATTTGCTATTAATTAATATGTAATCAATCATATTCTTATGCAGCCCATCAGGTGAAACCCATGTGTACTTATGTATGTTGCGGTGTTTATAATAAGTGTTAGTTATTCTGAATCCATTGAGTTTACTTACCTGCAGGAGACGTTGCCCATTGCCATTGCAGCTACCAATACCAAAAGGGCCTATTACTCCTCCCCAAAGGTCAGAGTCAGTACCAACTTTGGCATTGAAGTCACCAAGAACAAGGGTAATATCTCCTTTCTTGACAGAATTCAAAATATCCTGAAGTTGTTCATAAAACCTATCCTTCTCATTCTCATTGGCATCCTCAGTGGGGGCATAACAGCAGATAACATTCAAGTCTTTAACGCTTGTCTGAAATTTTGCTATAAGAAACCTTTCATTAATGCACTCATATCCTAGAAGAGCATCGCTAGCGTGTCTGCTGAGAAGCAGACCCACGCCTTGGTGATGCTTATTGTCGTCCCTCCCTGAAAAGAGAAATTTAAGATTATTTTTAAGAATCTGACCTTTATCCGTCCATCTGGTCTCTTGCAAGCCGAGAATATCTAAATTATAATGGTCGAATTCTTGTGTGAGGACATCAAGAGAAAAAGCTCTGTGCAGAGTCCTCACATTCCAACTACCTATGGAGAGAAAATGGTTAGTGGGATGTTTAAAGAAACTATGTTTATTGAGAGAGGGAATGCCGACAATATCAAACAGCCCCCTAATCGCAGACATGGGGCAAAGACCCGTTCCCCCACTACTAAAGGCTGAAGCCATCTACACTGGAAGACTTCCTCCAATGTAGAATTTGACGATGCCAATAGAAGCAAAGAGTTCAGGTGCCTGCGATGACTTCTGCTCAGGATTATCCACCAGCTGATAAACATATCCTGTGAATCTATTCACTTGGGGCTGTCAACCCACAAACAAACAGAAAACACAGCGGAAGATTTTTCCTCCACAGAAGCCCACCAGTGCAGCAAAATCAGGATCCATAATCAAGCTCAGAGCCATATATCTGTCCAGTCCAGTAGGTTTATATGGTCAGCACCAGGACCCTGTGTGGTTGACCACTCCTCAGCAGGGTAGAAAAAAAAGAAAAGTAGCCACAGTTGTCCAGATCAGTAGGCCACACTAATCTGGCAGCCCTCCCCTTCCGTTCACTTCCACAAGAGAGTATCTCTTTTGAAAGTTACTAACGGTCCGCACCACGAGAAGGCGGGGTTGGACATTAGGTGCTTAGGTTCTATGCATCATCACAGGGGATTGGTGCATAGCTCTCCTTCCAGTGACTACCTAGCTACCATTTACAGACCATTGTTACTATAATATTTCAAATTATAGATGCACTCAACGCAACTAGTTGCAAAGTTACCTTCATTTTACCAAAGTATAGGAAGACATATTACGCGCGTTTTCCGACGCGCAAGTTGGATTTTAAATAGGCTAAGCTATTTCTTCGGGGCTATTTAGTCTTGGGCTATTTTAGAATAGGCTATTTTGTCGGGGCTTTTTTTTTTTCGGGGCTATTTAGTCTTGGGCTATTTTGGAGCTTGATTATGGATCCTGATTTTGCTGCACTGGTGGGCTTCTGTGGAGGAAAAATCTTCCGCTGTGTTTTTTTTTTTGTTTGTGGGTTGACAGCCCCAAGTGAATAGATCCACAGGATATGTTTATCAGCTGGTGGATAATCCTGAGCAGAAGTCATCGCAGGCACCTGAACTCTTTGCTTCTATTGGCATCGTCAAATTCTACATTGGAGGAAGTCTTCCAGTGTAGATGGCTTCAGCCTTTAGTAGTGGGGGAACGGGTCTTTGCCCCATGTCTGCGATTAGGGGGCTGTTTGATATTGTCGGCATTCCCTCTCTCAATAAACATAGTTTCTTTAAACATCCCACTAACCATTTTCTCTCCATAGGTAGTTGGAATGTGAGGACTCTGCACAGAGCTTACTCTCTTGATGTCCTCACACAAGAATTCCACCGTTATAATTTAGATATTCTCGGCTTGCAAGAGACCAGATGGACAGATAAAGGTCAGATTCTTAAAAATAATCTTAAATTTCTCTTTTCAGGGAGGGACGACAAAAAGCATCACCAAGGCGTGGGTCTGCTTCTCAGCAGACACGCTAGTGATGCTCTTCTCGGATATGAGTGCATTAATGAAAGGTTTCTTACAGCAAAATTTCAGACAAGCGTTAAAGACTTGAATGTTATCTGCTGTTATGCCCCCACTGAGGATGCCGATGAGGATGAGAAGGATAGGTTTTATGAACAACTTCAGGATATTTTGAATTCTGTCAAGAAAGGAGATATTACCCTTGTTCTTGGTGACTTCAATGCCAAAGTTGGTACTGACTCTGACCTTTGGGGAGGAGTAATAGGCCCTTTTGGTATTGGTAGCTGCAATAGCAATGGGCAACGTCTCCTACAGGTAAGTAAACTCAATGGATTCAGAATAACTAACACTTATTACAAACACCGCGACATACATAAGTACACATGGGTTTCACCTGATGGGCTGCATAAGAATATGATTGATTACATATTAATTAACAGCAAATGGACTAGTTCTGTTAGGAATACCAGGGCATATAGGGGAGCTGAAATTGGATCTGACCATTACCTTGTTAAAAGTGTGTTGCAACTTAAACTTAAAAAGTGTTGTGCTAGGGTTAAAAAATTTACTTTTAATACTGAAGCTCTGAAAGATCCAGTTATAGCCAAAGCTTACCATGATAGGTTACTTAGTCATTATGACAGTCATGGTTTGCTTACTACTGAAGTTGAGGAAGAATGGGATCATTTTAAACAGGCTTTTTTGGACACTAACAGTACTCTTTTAGGAAAAAAGGAGCAGAAGAGGCAAAATTATCTGAGTGATAAGGCACTTGAGCTTATTTCGGAAAGAAAGAACTGCAGGAATGCCCTTAATCAATACCCTACTAGTCCTAATAGAAAGCATTACAGAGACCTTAATAAACTTGTAAAGGATCAGTTAGCTGCTGATAAAAATTTTTGGCTTGATGGTTTGGCTGACAAAGCTGAGGAAGCAGTTAGACAGCACAACAGCAGAGAGCTGTACCAGATAGTTAATGTTTTGTGTGGTAGAAAACGGACAGGCATACAAGGATTGAAGGATAAACAAGGTAAGGTTATAGAAGGGGAGGATTCTGTCATGGCTAGGTGGGCTGAGCATTTCAGTGATGTTCTAAACAATGTAGTTAGTTCTACTCCCATTGTTTGCAATGATGATAGATGCATTGGTGGCTTTAATGTTGGCCCTATAACACAATCTGAAGTTAGTTTGGCTGTTTCTAAACTTAAACTTCATAAATCCCCAGGGGTAGATGAAATTACAACGGTAATGCTTAGAGCTGGGAATGTTTCGGTTACCACTTGGATGACTGAAATTCTGAATCTCTTTTATGATAAAGGCATGGTTCCTAAGGATTTTACCAGAGCTATTGTTATCCCTATTTTCAAAAAGGGTGATCGCAGTTCTTGTGATAACTATAGGGGTATCAGCCTACTCTCTGTTCCAGGTAAAGTTCTTTCCATGATTGTGCTTAATAGAATTAAGAATCTGGTTGACAGGCAATTGCGTGATGAGCAATGTGGATTCAGAAGTGGTAGGGGATGTGTAGATCAGATATTTTCACTTAGGCAGATTCTTGAGAAATGTTTAGAGTTTCAGAAACCTTTGGTTGCTAGCTTTGTTGATTTCAAAAAGGCTTTCGACTCTGTTGATCGTCATAAATTGTGGTTGATTGTGAGATCATATGGTATACCAGACAAGTTAGTTAACATTATGAAAGCTCTCTATAATAACACTGAGTCGTGTGTGAGAGTTGGTAAGGCTTGTAGCAATTGGTTTAGCATTACTTCTGGTGTTCGACAAGGGTGCATTTTGTCTCCTTTTCTCTTTAGCTTGGTTATTGATTATGTTATGTGAAATTCACTTCAAGGGAAAGATTTTGGCCTTAAATGGGCTGGAGATAGGAAAATTTCTGATTTAGATTATGCTGATGATTTAGCCCTTCTGGCAAATGATGTTGACGAGATGAACTCTTTCATTCGAGCCGTTGATGAGACTGGTAGTAGAGTAGGTTTGGTTATAAACAGAGAGAAAACTAAAGTGATGAAAATTGGTCAGGCAGGCTGTGATTCAGTTAATCTGAATGGTTGCAGTCTTGAGCAGGTGTCACAGTTTAATTATCTTGGGAGCTATGTAACAGATAACGGTGATGTGCGGCATGAGATTAACAGACGAATAGGGATTGCTGCCGGGACTTTTAAGAACCTATGGAGAGTGTGGAGAAATAGGCGTATACACCTAAAGACTAAAATTAGACTGTATAATAGTTTGGTTCTTTCTAGGGTTAGTTATGGTAGTGAAACTTGGACACTTTGTAAACAAGATAACAGGAAACTAGATGCTTTTGATTCCAGATGCTTACGCAGTATCTTGGGCATTAGGTGGTTCAACTTTGTAACTAATGATGAGATTAGGCAAAGGAGTTTGCAACCTCCTTTAAGCAGCATATTGTGCAGAGAGAGACTCCGTTGGTTTGGCCATGTTGCCCGTATGAATAATTATAGATTGGCGAATAGGGTTATGAACAGTGTGCCTAAAGGCCTCAGAAAGAAGGGGAGACCTAGGATGCGGTGGGCAGACAATGTCAAACAGGACCTTGTTAGAATTGGTGTGCAGTGGCCAGATGCAGTAGATGTAGCTCAGGATAGACTTGCTTGGAGAACTAAATTGCACGGTCTGGTTGGACCTCCGTAGCCCATGGCTGCTTGAGGATGATGATGATGATGATGACTCTGATATCACAAATGATGAAAAGTTCAAAGCCTTATTATAATGGAAATCTGTTACGACTGTCCAGCATTTTATTCACAAGTATCTCAATTGTTGCCTGCCTGTTGATTGTAGAATGCATTGGACCATCTCTCACTTGTAGTCTCTCACACTGGATTTTCCATCACAATTATTGAACTTCTGGTTGCTTTTCCTTTAGTGATTGAGTCCCCATCCACTTTTACAAAAGCTGCTCTGGAATGATTAAAGAAAATATCTATAAACATGCTGTTTCTGAGCTACAGGTACCCTACACTTGACACCAAAAATCATGTCCTTTTACAACCTTGATTAATTTCACAATTGCAGAATTAATCAGGATTGCCCATTATTTTTATCACTTTTTACTTCACAGGTCTCACAAACTTCATTACCTGTATCTTGTACTACTGTTTGCATTACCGACTTTTATTACACTTCAACAGTTCATTATTCAAAATAGGCTGGATACATTTCAATGATCACGGCCCATCCATCCATCCATTCATATATACATACATAATCTTCAAGCAGTCACTGTACAGTTTAGTTCTTCAACCATGTCTGTTCTGAACTACAGCTGCTGCATTTAGCTTCTGTAGGCTAATTCCAATTAGGTTCTTTTGACATTGTCTCTCATCACATATATTCCCCATCCCCCTTTTTTTCTGAGGACTTTAGGCACATTGTTCATAACCCTATTTGCTAATCTATAGTTATCCATATAAGCAATATGGTAAAACCAACACAGTATCTCTCTCTGCACATATGCTGCTCATTGGAGGTTGCAGACTCCTTTGCCTAACCTCATTATTACTTACAAAGTCAAATCATCTAATGCCCAAGATACTGCATAAATATCTAGAATCAAAGGCATCAAGTTTCCTTAATCTTGTTCACAAAGCATCCAATGTTCTACTACCATAACTAACTCTAGAAAGAACCAAACTATTATACAGTCTGAATTTAGTCTTTAGATGTATATGTCTATTTTTCCACATTCTCTGTAGATTCTTAAAAGTCCTAGCAACAATCCTTAATTTTCTGTTTATCTTATGCCACACATCAAAAGTATCTGTTACATAGCTCCCAAGAAAACTAAACTGAGACACTAGCTCAAGGGTGCAACCATTCCAAACAACTGAAGCACAACCTGCATCACCAATTCTAATCACTTTCATTTTCTCTCTGTTTATCCCTAAACCTACTATACTAATAGTCTCATCAACAGCTCTAATGAAAGAGTTCATCTTGTGAACATCATTTGCCAAAAGGACCAAAGCATCGGCATAATTTAAATCAGTAATTTCCAAATCTATATCACTGAGGTACATGTGTGAGAGTTGGTAAGACTTTTAGTGATTAGTTTAACATTGATAGTGGAGTTAGACAAGGGTGTATTTTGTCTCCTTTTCTCTTTAGTTTGGTTATTATGTTATGTGGAATTCTCTGCAAGGGGAAGAATTTAGCCTTATATGGTCTAGGGATTTGAAAATCTCCAATTTAGATTATTAGGGCTGTTGATGAGACTGGCAATAGAAGTCTGGTGATAAACAGAGAGGAAACTAATAAAAATTGGTCAGGCAGGTGGCCCTTCAGTTGCTTTGAATGGTTGCACTCTTAATCAAGTATCTGAGTTTAATTATCTTGGAAGCTGCATAACAGATACTGGTGATGTGTGATGTGAGATAAACAGAAGAATACGAATTTCTGCTGGAATTTTTAGGAATCTATGGAGAATGTGGAGAAATAGGTGTATACACCTAAAGACTAAAATTAGGATGTAAAATAGTTTGATTCTTTCTAGGGATAGTTATGGTAGTGAAACCTGGACCCTTTGTAAGCAAGATAACAGGAAGCTTAATTATTACTTACAAAGTCAAACCATCTAATGCCTAAGATACTGCATAAATATCTAGAATCAAAGGCTTTGAGTCCAGATGCTTATGCAAAATCTTGGGCTTTAGGTGGTTTGACTTCATAGGTAATGATGAGGTTGGAAGGAGTCAGCAGCCTCCTTTGAGCAGCATTTTGTGCAAAGAGAGGCTGTGTTGGTTTGGCTATGTTATCCATATGAATTGATGCAGATTGGCAAGTAAGGTTATGTACAGTGTACCTGAAGGTCTCAGAAAAAGGGGGAGACATCGGATGCAGTGGGCAGATAATGTCAAACAAAACCTTGGTAGAATTGAATTAGAGTGGCCAAATGCAGCACCTGTAGCTCAGGACAGATGTGTTTGGAGAACAAAATTACAGTCTTATTGGACCTCTATAGCCCATGGCTGCATGAGAATTTTGTATGTATAAAATCCTTGGGAACAACAACTTTACCATAATAGATATTCAAATTTCAGTCAGCAATGTGACAATAGAAACTTTCCCCAGCTCTAAGCACTTCAGTAGTAATTTCATCTAGCCCTTGATATTATGTAGTTTAAGTTTAGAAATAGCCAAAATACCTTCACACTGTGATATATGTTGAGCATTAAAGCCAACAATGCATCTATCATCATTACAAACAATCGGAGTAGAACTAGCCCATTGTTTTGAACATCACAAAAATGCTCAGCTCACCTTTTCATGACAGAATCCTTACTTTCAATAACCTTACCATGTTTATCCCTCCCTGTTTCTTCCCACACAAAACATTTTTTGGTACAGGTTTCTGCTGTTACACTGTATAGCTGCTTTCTCTGCTTTGTCAGTCAAGCTAACAAGCCAAAGATTCTTATCAGCTGTTAACTGATACTTTACACATTTATTAAGCTCTTTTCAACACTTTCTGTTAAGACTAGTGGGGAGTTAATTAAGGATATTACTGTACTTCTTTCCTTCAAGAATAAACTCCAGTGCCTTATCACTCAAATAATCTTGCCTCCTCTGCTCCTGTTTACCCAAAAGAGTACTGTTCGTTTCAAGAAAAGCCTATTTAAAATGGTCCCATTCTTCCTCAACTTCAATAGTAAGTAAACCATGATTGTCATATTGACCTAAATAAGACTCATGATAAGTAACCTATCATGGTAAATGTCAGCTATAACTGGGTCTTTAAAAGCTTCAGTTTAATCGCGATTATTTTTAACCTTAGCACAAACATTTCTTAAGTTTAAGTTGCAAGATGTTTTTAACAAGGTAATGGTCAGATCCAATTTCAGCTCCCCTATATGACCTGGTATTCCTAACAGAATTATCTCACTTGTTATTGATCAATATATATCAATCGTAACATTATACAACCATCTGGTGAAACCCATGTGCATTTGTATATATCATGTCTTTGTAATAGGTGTTAGTTATTCACAAATCATTAAAAGTTTACTTACTTGCAGGAGATGTTGCCCATTGCCATTGCAACTACCAATGCCAAAGGGACCTAACACCTTGACCAAAGGGCAGAGTCAGCATCGACTTTAGCAGTGAAGTTGCCTATAACACAGGAGATATCTCATTTCTTGAGAGAATTCAAAATGTCCTGAAGTTGTCCATAAAATCTATCTTTCACATTGGCATCCTTAGGGGGGGCATAATAGTCTTTATTTCAGTTTTTATTTGTCTTTAATCCTAGTTTTAAATTTAGCTATAAGAAACCTTTCATTAATGCAGTCATATCTTAGAAAAGCATCACAATGTATCTGCAGAGAAGCACACTTATGTCTCGAAGATACTTTCCATCTTCCCTCCCTGAAAAGACAAATTTAAGTTTTTTTTAATTACTTTCTATTTTCTTTATTTTTAGTGACCATTGGATTGTTTACCTCTAGAGAGTCTTTTTGCACACAATCGACAGGTCACAAAGACCCCTAGGGCTCAGGGCTGGAAAGGGACACACTGAACTAGTCAGGATATGGAAGTTTCTCATCAAGGCCATCTAGCATATTCTTTCGTGTACAGGGTATAACTCTCCTGAACACAAGGATATGGTTTAATATACCATCTGATGGACAGTAACTTTTCCAGTCACGAATGTTCCTTTTTGTACTGAGGCAAAACAGGTATTAATACAGAGAAAACTTCAAAGCAAGCATAGTTGAGACTGAGATCTGGGGACATCCGTATATGTGATGTTTTACCTATTGAGCCAACTCCTACTCCTCACTGGTCACTGAATGTATACATATAACATTAACAGTGTTAAAATAAAATTTGATCCAATTTTCATGTACAGAAACTAAAAGATTGGAGGTACTGCTCAGTAGTATGATTTCAGTGATGGTATTTTTGAAAATTAGTGGGTCTTTCCATGATTTAAAGATTCAAAGTGCTTCAATGGCAATCTTCAAAAGTAAATCTTTCAATAATGTAGGAAATCAGTAACCATTTACTCCCAAGTTATCAGATACTAGTTCACAATGGATGATTTTACAAATTGAAACTCGGTTCATAGGTGCTGCTAGGTCCACCTGTCCATCTCATACAAGATCTTATTAACTGTTGACTAGGCTAATGTAAGAGAGTAAAAGGGTTTATGTGCATAAAGTTGATACTCTGCAATTAATATTTGACAGTTACTCACAATAATATAGTGCATACCAAATTCAACTTGAAATTAATAGTTTGTGTTGAGTTTCCCATTTCTCTTGACCAATTATGATAGGAAATTACAGTGAAACATCTCCATAACAAAACATATGGGACCAAGAAAAATTCCATTCAATGAAAATTTGAAAGAAATTTCAATGTTACTAATACAAGACAGACCATTCGTTAAAAAAACTGTTTAATAATCAAAATACTATATAAACATATATACACAGTTGTATCAGAATAATATGACCACCTACCATACATATACTATGGTAGGTGGTCATATTATTCTGATATGACTGTGTATATGTTAATGGAAAAATAATAAACTCATATGCTTATTTATATTTAAAATTATTTTCTTTCCATTATCCTTGATTTTAAACTTGCATACATAACAATGATATACATTTTAGCAGCCGGACTTACAACTAACATAAATTGTGGATAAAATTATACATAAAAGCAGAATAAAATGAAACATTAATGACTTAGATTTCAATTTCTAAAAATCAGAAATTTTTGTTTGAAATACACTGAAAGCAAAATTTAGTAAACATAGGTGACAATCATCAAATCATCGGTAAAAAGTTAAAGTCTTAAATTAGTGGAAAAAATATGAGCTGGCATTAGTTCAATCGGTAAGAAGACTCTGGCATGTTTCTGGAGAGATGCGAGTTCATGACCCGTATGTCGGCAAAATTTTATCCACAAAATATTTATTAAAATTTATTATACACTTCGCATCATCCACAAACCTGCCCTATTCCACCACAGTAATGTGGCCAGCCAAAACCCCTTGCAGGCTATTCATAAGTCAGATACGTACCTGCTAGTATGGGTTGGGTTGTTTTACCTCTGAGCGGCAATTTTTTGCACACCATGGGCTAAATGGCCAGGTCACATGGACCCTGAAGGCTCAGAGAAGGTTGGGGGAGGGGACCCACTGGAACAGCTGCTGGGAGACAGATGGTAGCCTCCCATCTAGGCCATCCAGCATGTTCTTTAATGTGCACAGGATATGGCTCTCCTGCACACGGGGCCACAGCTTAAAGTCTCATCCGACAGACAGCTGCCTTTCCAAGCCCATCGGTGTCCCCTACTGACTGTGGGCAGGGCAGGGAGTTTTGCGGAGATAAATCTCAACGCTGACTCAGCTGGGACACAAACCTGGGAACTACAGATTACCTGCTGTGTAGCATACCTGCAACTATTTTGATGGGTAAACATGGTGACCTGAGCAAGTTTGACCATTGGCAGATAGTCAGTGCAAGAATGCAGAGTCTGGGATTTGCCCATGTGCACCAGGACTACATCAAAACCTGCAGTCGCCAGGAAAAATGTGGCCATAACTGGGCCACTGATGTCAGAGGTGAATGCCGCCTTTCCTGTATTGTAACATTAGAACAGAGGGCCTCAGTGCTGATGATAACACTGCATTCAATGATGGGGCAGCTACGAAGGTTTGTGCAAAGACCATTTGACTTATGTTGACACAATTAGGGTATGGCAGCTGACACCCACTTCGAGTATCTTGTTAACAGCACATAACATGGCTGTGAGGCTGCAGGGGATAAAAGAACATTACCAATGACCCATGGAAGACTAGAAATGGGTAGCTTGGTCTGATGAATAGAGGTTCAAACTACAACATGCTGATGGGAGGTTGTATGTGTGGTGTAGACCACACGAGGCCATAGACCTGAACTGTCGAGTCAGAGTGTTACAGGCCAATGATGTAATATTCTGGGGTGTATTTACATGGGCCACCTTGGGTCTCTTGTACATACTGAGACCACCATCACTGCACAAGGCTACATTGACATACTCACTGACCACCTACATCTGTTCATGGCTATCCACTTCCCACAGCAGGATGCTTCTTTCAACAAGAGTGAAAGTCACTATTTGTCAACTGTAAAAGGTGCTTCAATGAAGTGCTCTTGGAGAAGAGGAATTCCCTCTTGATCTTTGCAAAAATTTTCCAACTGTGATCAAGTTTCCCCTATCTTGTCATTACAGAATGACTCTTCATCAAAGTGGAAGAATTTGTGATAATAAAGTTAACTCATAACCCCAAATGTAAAATGCTTGCTTTTCCCATACAATGACATTGCTAGACATATAGCTTCTACCTGGAGCCTCTTTCTCTAATACTAATTTGGAAACTCACATGATCCATCCTTACTCAGTGTCAGCAATAAGCTCTATATAAAATTCTAAGTTTCTTTTCCATATCTGTTAAAAGACTTTCCATTGATTTACAATGTTTTAATGACCGTGCCATAATTTTCTGATTAACCCTGTAAGTGTTGGAAGCTGATTAATCAGTTTTCAAAAATCACTACAAATGAACAGGCAACATGTTTTTCATGCTTACCTCC
Source organism: Ryuthela nishihirai (assembly GCA_038380435.1). Lineage (NCBI taxonomy): Eukaryota > Metazoa > Arthropoda > Arachnida > Araneae > Heptathelidae > Ryuthela > Ryuthela nishihirai. The sequence continues at coordinate 88,936,107 of JAWZYU010000003.1, read as the reverse complement.
AATTTTTTTCCCCTTTTAATTTTTAAATTTTTTGTTCAGAATTAAATCTCCATTCTTTTAGTATATAATGTAAACTAAATGGACATATTATTATATCATCATCATCCTCAAGCAGCCATGGGCTACAGAGGTCCAAACAGACCGTGCAGTTGAATTCTCCAAGCATATCTGTCCTGAGCTACATCTGCTGCATCCGGCCACTGCACACCAATTCTAACAAGGTCCTGTTTGACATTGTCTGCCCACTGCATCCTAGGTCTTCCCCTCCTTCTGAGGCCTCTAGGCACACTGTTCATAACCTTATTCACCAATCTATAATTATCCATACGGGCAACATGGCCAAACCAGCGGAGTCTCTCTCTGCACAATATGCTGCTTAAAGGAGGTTGCAGACTCCTTTGCCTAACCTCATCATTAGTTACAAAGTTAAATCACTTAATACCCAAGATACTGCGTAAGCATCTAGAATCAAAAGCATTTAGTTTCCTGCTATCTTGTTTACATAGCGTCCAAGTTTCACTACCATAACTAACCCTAGAAAGAACCAAACTATTATACAGTCCAATTTTAGTCTTTAGGTGTATACGCCTATTTCTCCACAATCTCCATAGATTCTTAAAAGTCCCGGCAGCAATACCTATTCGTCTGTTAATCTCATGCCACACATCACCAGTATCAGTTACATAGCTCCCAAGGTAATTAAACTGTGACACCTGCTCAAGACTGCAACCATTCAGATTACCTGAATCACAACCTGTCTGACCAATTTTCATCACTTTAGTTTTCTCTCTGTTTATAACCAAACCTACTCTACTACCAGTCTCATCAACAGCTCGAATGAAAGAGTTCATCTCATCAACATCATTTGCCAAAAGGGCTAAATCATCAGCATAATCTAAATCAGAAATTTTCGCATCTCCAGCCCAATTAAGGCCAAAATCTTTCCCTTGAAGTGAATTTCGCATGACATAATCAACAACCAAACTAAAGAGAAAAGGAGACAAAATGCACCCTTGTCGAACACCAGACGTAATGCTAAACCAATTGCTACAAGACTTACCAACTCTCACACATGACTCAGTGTTATTATAGAGAGCTTTCATTATGTTAACTAACTTGTCTGGTATGCCATATGATCTCACAATCAACCACAAATTATGACGATCAACAGAGTCGAAAGCCTTTTTGAAATCAACAAAGCTAGCAACCAAAGGTTTCTGAAACTCTAAACATTTCTCAAGAATCTGCCTAAGTGAAAATATCTGATCTACACATCCCCTATCACTTCTGAATCCACATTGCTCATCACGCAATTGCCTGTCAACCAGATTCTTAATTCTATTAAGCACAATCATGGAAAGAACTTTACCTGGAACAGAGTAGGCTGATACCCCTATAGTTATCACAAGAACTGTGATCACCTTTTTTGAAAATAGGGATAATAATAGCTCTGGTAAAATCTTTAGGAACCATGCCTTTATCATAAAAGTTATTCAAAATTTCAGTCATCCAAGTGGTAACCGAAACATTCCCAGCTCTGAGCATTTCTGTAGTAATTTCATCTACCCTGGGGATTTATGAAGTTTAAGTTTAGAGATAGCCAAAATAACTTCAGATTGTGTTATAGGGCCAACATTAAAGCTGCCAATGCATCTATCATCATTACAAACAATGGGAGAAGAACTAACCACATTGTTTAGAACATCACTGAAATGCTCAGCCCACCTAGTCATAACAGAATCCTCCCCTTCTATAACCTTACCTTTTCTATCCTTCAATCCTTGTATACCTGTCCGTTTTCTACCACACAAAACATTAACTATCTGGTACAGCTCTCTGCTGTTGTGCTGTCTAACTGCTTCCTCGGCTTTGTCAGCGAAACCATCAAGCCAAAGATTCTTATCAGTAGCTAACTGATCCTTTACACATTTATTAAGTTCTCTGTAATCCTTTCTATTAGGACTAGTAGGGTACTGATTAAGGACACTCCTGCAGTTCCTTCTTTCTGAAATAAGCTCAAGTGCCTTATCACTTAAATAATTCTGCCTCCTCTGCTCCTTTTTTCCTAAAAGAGTACTGTTAGTTTCCAAAAAAGCCTGTTTAAAATGGCCCCATTCTTCCTCAACTTCAGTATTAAGCAAACCATGACTGTCATAATGACTAAGTAACCTATCATGGTAAGCTTAAGCTATAACTGGGTCTTTCAGAGCTTCGGTATTTAAGGTAAAATTTTAACAAGGTAATGGTCAGATCCAATTTCAGCTCCCCTATATGCCCTGGTATTTCTAACAGAACTAGCCCATTTGCTGTTAATTAATATATAATCAATCATATTCCTATGCAGCCCATCAGGTGAAACCCATGTGTATTTATGTATGTCGCGGTGTTTGTAATATGTGTTAGTTATTCTGAATCCATTGAGTTTACTTACCTGTAGGAGACGTTGCCCATTGCCATTGCAGCTACCAATACCAAAAGGGCCTATTACTCCTCCCCAAAGGTCAGAGTCAGCACCAACTTTGGCATTGAAGTCACCTAGAACAAGGGTAATATCTCCTTTCTTGACAGAATTCAAAATATCCTGAAGTTGTCCATAAAACCTATCCTTCTCATCCTCATCCTCAGTGGGGGCATAACAGCAGATAACATTCAAGTCTTTAATGCTTGTCTGAAATTTTGCTGTAAGAAACCTTTCATTAATGCACTCATATCCTAGAAGAGCATCACTAGCATGTCTGCTGAGCAGCAGACCCACGCCTTGGTGACGCTTTCCATTCTCCCTCCCTGTAAAGAGAAATTTAAAGTTATTTTTAAGTATCTCACCTTTACCTGTCCATCTGGTCTCTTGCAAGCCTAGAATATCTAGGTTATAGTGCTGGAATTCCTGCATGAGGACATCAAGAGAATAATCTCTATGTAATGTCCTCACGTTCCTGCAGAGAGAAAATGATTAGTAGGATTTTTAAAGAAATTAGGTTTATTGAGATTGGTAGGGCCAACAATATCAAACAGCCCCCTGATCGCAGGCATGGGGCAAAGACCTGTTCCTCCTCTGCTAAAGGCTGAAGTTACCGATGCTGGTAGGAACTTCAGGCACCACCTTTTCAAGTGGACTTTTTCAAGAGCCACATGGCCTGCCTGAGACGCATTACTCCAGTTTAGGCTTGACGATGCCCAACTAGCTAAGTAAGGTTCAGGTACCTGCGATGGCCTCTGATTAGGATTATCCACCAGCTGATATAAGGTATCCCATGCCTCTGTTCACTTAGAGCTGGCAACCCAGAAGCAAACAGAAAACACAGCGGCAGACTCTCCCTCAACAGAGGCCCACCAGTGCAGCAAGTCCAGGATCCATAATCAAGCTCAAATCCATAAACAAGTCCAGTCTAGTAGGTATAAATGGTCAGCACCAGGACCCTGTGAAGTTGACCACTCCTCAGCAGGGTTGAAAAAAAAGAAAAAAGTGGCCATAGATGACCAGATCAGTAGGCCATACTGAACTGGCAGCCCTCCCCTTCCGTTCTCCTTCCAAAAGAGAATATCTCCTTTGAAAGGTACTAACGGCCTGCACCATGAGAAGGCAGGGTCGGACATTAGGTGCTAGACTTGGCTGGTTCTGTGCATCATCACTAGGGATTAGTGCGCAGCTCTCCTTCCAGTTTACGCCTAGCTACCATTTACAGGTCATTATTATATACACCCTGATAACAATACGATCACATCCAGTCATGTGGGATGCTGAAACTGGCAATACCTATAAATAGAACAGGTCTCTACACATTGGAAACCAGTTACAGAGAAGTAATCATGGGTAAAGGCAGTGGTGTGAGCGAGTTTGACCGTGGCCAGATAGTAGGGGCAAGGAAGGCAGTTGTTCAATCACTGCAACTGCTGAACTGTTGGGATTTCCATGTCAGACTGTTGCATGTGTATAGCAAGATTTAAAAATAACTTAAAATTCTCTGTCGAGCAATAAAATATTAAAGTTTATCCTTCAAACTATTTGTGTGTTAAAAGTCTTTAGGAGAAAACTCAAACTTTTCGGAGCAGGGACAGCACTCTGTCTTCAGTGAAGTGACACTATGTGGTGATGTTAGGACTGTTTAGGCAAAACAAAGTCTAAAAAAAAACTTTGTCTAAACCACCCTAATGTCACCATATAGTGTCACGTCACTGAAGATGGGGTGCTATCCTTGCTCTGAAAAGCTTTTTAATTTTCTCCTAAACTTTTAACATGCAAATAGTTTGAAAGATAAACTAAAATTTTATTTCTCAACAACAGAGAATTTCAAGTTATTTTTAATTAATTTATGAGCAAGAAGGTCCTTTTAATTGTATATCAAGACTACGTGAAATACAGCAAAACTTCCAACAAGTAAGAGAAATGTGGACATAAATGTGAAATTGACTCTCGAGGTGAGCACAGACTGTCCTGCATCTTTACAAGGAATTGCACAGCTACCATGGAGCATATAACATCAGAATTGAAAGAGGGCAGGCGCATCCACAAGCTTTTGCACAAAGACTATCCATTGTATTATGGCAGTCGACGTTCACATTGTGCCTCCTTGTTGACTGCAAGGCACCGAAAGATTAGGCTGCAGTTTGCAAAGGCCTATCGCAACTGGAGTGTGGATGACTGGAAACATGCCATCTGATCTGATGAATCATGGTTTCAATTCTATCACACCAATGGGAGGGGGAGTGTGTGGCGTAAACCACACAAAGTGATGGACCCAGCTTGCCAAGTTGGAATTACACAGGCAGGTGAAGGAGGTGTAACAGTTTGAGGTGCATTTACACGAGCTTCCTTGGGGCCCTTCATAACCGTCGTAACCTCCGTCACCAGCACAAGGTTGGGTTAGGTTGTTTTGCCTCTGAGCGGCACTTTTTTGCACACCATGGGCTAAATGGCCAGGTCACATGGACCCCCCGAAGGCTCAGAGAAGGTTGGGGAAGGGGACCCACTAGAAGAGCTGTTGGGAGACAGATGGTAGCCTCCCGTCAAGGCCATCCAGCGTGTTCTTTAACGTGCAGGGTATGGCTACCCTGCACACGGGGCCACGGCTTAACGTCCCATCCGACGGACGGCAGCCTTTCCAAGCCCATCGGTGTCCCCTACCAGCACAATGTATGTGAGCATCCTCACCGATCATCTACAATCATTCATAATGATTCTCTTTCTGCACCATGACACCATCTTTCACGAGAGACAACACTGCACTGCATACTTCCCAAGTGGTGACCAACTGGCTCCAGGAGCATTCAAGTGAGTTTACCACACTCAAATGGTCCCCTTCAATCTCCAAACCTCAGTCCCACTGAGAATTTGTGAGACATATCGAAAAGATCTCTTTGAACCTCACCAACCATGGATGCTCTAAGAGAGACGATTCTTGCTTCATGGGTGGCAATACCACCTCCGTGTTTTTAAACACCTCATTGAGTCCTTACCAAGATGTCTGACTGCTGTTGTGAGGGCAAAAAGTGGAGCAACAGGTTATTAGGTAGGTGCATATAATAATCTGTCCATTCAATGTATTTCATTTATTAGTTGTTTCATAATAAAGGCTCAAAAGTTGAGCAGCATTTTTAAAGAAGAAAAAAACCTGACACTAATGGTTAATAGAGGTTTCTATCCTTTAGAAGTTCTATCTTACTCCATAAAATGTCCAAAGAGAGTTTACTTTTTTTTTTCATTGGGCTTAAGTATCTCAGTAGCAACAAAAATATATACGAAATTTGGAGTTAATTGGTTTGGATTTTGACAAGCTCAATTATACCAGATTGGAGACCTACCCTAATATTCTAAACATATCCTCTATCTTAAAATTGATTCCCCCACGCCATGCTCAGTGAAACAAAGTCTAGTAGCCACTTGCCTGTGATCATCCTCAGTACAGGTACAGATCTTCTTCAGACACAAAATGGACAATTTAATTTTTTTTATTTGCAACATATATTACAGAAAAGGATCCTAGAAACTATCCCTTATTTGCACAGATCTTCTCATAGCCCAAATAAGACTAGTCACTACTGGCTTTGTCTCAGTTAGAGCTAATACAACACACAGTCTGCTAATGGAACAACAGCTGGATCCCTCATCATCATCCTCTTCAAGCAGCCATGGGCTATGGAGGTCCAACCAGATCATGCCAGCATTTAGTTCTCCAAGCATATCTGTCCTAAGCTACATCTGCTGCATCTGTCCACCACACACCAATTCTAACAATGCCCTGTTTGACATTGTCTGCCCACGCATCCTAGGTTTCCCCCTCTTTCTGAGGTCTTTAGGCACATTATTCATAACCCTATTCGCCAATGGGAGAACAGACAGATAGATAGACAGCTACCGGATATTTTAAATTCAGTGAAGGAGATATTTCTCTTGTGCTAGATGACTCCAATGCTAAAGTTGGTACTGATTCTGACCTTTAGACAGGAGTTTTAGGTCCCTATAGCATTGGTAGTTCCAATGGCAAAGGAGAACCTCTCCTACAGGTAAGTCAAATTCATGGTTTGCAAATAACTAACACAATACTACAAACACCGGGACATTTATAAATACACGAGTTTCACTGATGGGTTGCACAGGAACATGACTGATTATATTTTAATTAAGAGCAAATGGGCAAATTCGATTAGGAATACCAGATCACATAGGGGAGCTGAAATTGGATCTGGCCATTACCTGCTGAAAAGTGTCTTGCAATCGAAGCTTAAGAAATGTTGCACTAAGGTTAAGAAAATATTCTTTAACAATGAAGGTCTAAAAGATCCAGTTAATCAAATGATAGGCTACTTAGTCATTATGACAATCATGGTTTGGTTACTGTAGAAGTTGAGAAAGAATAAACAGGCTTTTCTTGAAACCAACAGTACTCTTTTGGGTAAAAGGGAACAGATGAAGCAAAATTATTTGAGTGCTAAGGCAATGGAACTTATTAATAGATTCTGAAAAAAATTCATCGCCGCCACGGCGGGAATCGAACCCGCATCTCTCCAGATTCATGCCAGAGCGCGCTACCATTGCACCACGCGTCGGACAACGAATATTTTCAGAATATGACCTTTTAAGTTTTTCTTCTTGAGACGTGACTGAGACAGCGCCATCTATACTCAAGGAGATGCAACGTTTTACAGTCGTTGCATTTGATTATCAGATGTTAATGAGAAGGTCGCTAACGCTACCGCGTTAAATATATAATTGAAATCCAAAGTGAATGCACAGTATTCCCTGTTAAGAAACAATAATTAATAGATTCTGAAAAAAATTCATCGCCGCCACGGCGGGAATCGAACCCGCATCTCTCCAGATTCATGCCAGAGCGCGCTACCATTGCACCACGCGTCGGACAACGAATATTTTCAGAATATGACCTTTTAAGTTTTTCTTCTTGAGACGTGACTGAGACAGCGCCATCTATACTCAGAATCTATTAATTATTGTTTCTTAACAGGGAATACTGTGCATTCACTTTGGATTTCAATGGAACTTATTTCTGAAAGATGGAAGTGCAGGATTAATATGAATCAACAATTTACTAGTCCTAACAGGCAGCATTACAAGCTTAATAAACATGTAAAGGATCAGTTAACAGCTGATTAGAAACTTTGGCTTGATAGCGTGGCAGACAAAACAGAGGAAGCAGTTCGACAGCATAACAACAGGAGATTGTACCAGACTATTAATATTTTGTGTGGGAAGAAAGAGACAAAAAAATATTTCAAAGCAAATATAGATCGTTTTGACTTCTGAAATTTGAGATCGAACCCTTCCAGATCAATTTGCGTTATATACTGACTAAATAAATAAATAAATACCCCCTCAAGCAGCTGCTTGCCACAGAGGTCTGACAGGAGCCTTGTCAGTTTATATGCCATAGTAGAAGGTCTCAATTTAATTCAAAATAGTACTAAAAAGCCCTATCATTTAAAAATTAAATTTTTTGTTAAAATATCTTAATCAGATGTCTTCTAATGTAGCTACCATTTTAAGTCAGGTATACCTAATGATTTAATTTTCGGTCAGGTTTCTTCAAATAATTACACTGGTTTACAAGGTTTTTATAACATGAACAATTGTAGCTGCCTTTAACTATTTTTCAGGTGCTGATTTCAGATCTGGCCTTACAAAATGGCTAGCACATCATGTGCTAGCCATTTTGTAAATTGGTCATTTTGATTGGTCATTGCAATTGATTGGTCATTATTTTGGTCATTGTAATTTGGTCATTTTGATTTCTATTAAGATCTTCTTATACCAACACCTCCAGGCAACTGGGAGGATACTAAATATTTTACTTTTTGTGGCTGGCAACACTGATTGCCAAGTGGGAGAAAACATGTAACAGCATTCTAACCTCAGACTGCCATTCTTGCTGTTTTCATTGTAGGACAAACACATGCTGTACGATGAAGAGTGAATTTTGGCATTTAAATGGCACAAAGGCAACATCGCGGATGAGTTAATGTGCCAGATAAGTTTTGTGTTTCAAGTTTTTAAATGTGTGGAAATTATATTTCAAAATCACAAGGTCATTCTTTGACAAAGATTGTGAAGAAAGCCTATAACTTGTATTTTGGATGTCATGTTGGAGATCAGGACAAAACATGGGCTCCACATGTGTGCTGCATTTCATGCTTTGTTGGCCTGAGTGAATGGTTGAAAGATAAGTCAAAATCCATGTCCTTTGCAGTTCCAATGGTTTGGTGTGAGTCAACTAGTCACTTGCATGATTGCTATTTTTGTTTCACTAAAGTGTTGGGTTTTTCAAAAATGAACAAAAGCAAAATACAATATCCAAATGTGCCTTAAGCCAGTTCCTCATGGAGGTCTTCCTATACCAACACCTTCAACCAACTGGGAGGAGATGGATTCACATTCATCAAAGACTTTGAGACAGATCCTGATCTTATATACATCCCTAAAAAGTTAGACAAGCCTCATCTAATTCAGCAAAATGAACTAAACGATCTTGTTTGAGACATAGGACTTTCCAAACAACAAGCTGAGATTAAATTTCTCTTTTCAGGGAGAGAGGATGGAAAGCATCTCCAAGGTGTAGGTCTGCTTCTCAGCAGACACACCAGTGATGCTCTTCTAGGATATGAATGCATTAATTAAAGATTTTTTACAGCAAAATTTTAAACCAAAAATTAAGGACTTGAATGTAATCTGTTGTTAATACCCCCACAGAGGACTCTGATGAGAACATAAAAGATAGGTTTTACGGACAGTTACCGGATATTTTAAATTCAGTGAAGGAGATATTTCTCTTGTGCTAGATGACTTCAATGCTAAAGTTGGTACTGATTCTGACCTTCAGGCAGGAGTTTTAGGTCCCTATGGCATTGGTAGTTCCAATGGGAATGGAGAACCTCTCCTACAGGTAAGTCAAATTCATGGTTTGCAAATAACTAACACAATACTACAAATACCGAGACATTTATAAATACACATGGGTTTCACTGATAGGTTGCACAGGAACATAATATATTATATTTTAATTAACAGCAAATGGGCTAGTTCGGTTAGGAATACCAGATCACATAGGGGAGCTGAAATTGGATATGACCATTACCTGCTGAAAAGTGTCTTGCAACCTAAGTTTAAGAAATGTTGTACTAAGGTTAAGAAAATCTTCTTTAACAATGAAAGTCTGAAAGATTCGGTTAATCAAACAATAGTCTACTTAGTCATTATGGCAAACGTGGTTTGGTTACTGCAGAAGTTGAAAAAGAATGAGATCAGTTTAAACAGGCTTTTCTTGAAACCAACAATACTCTTTTGGATAAAAGGGAACAGATGAAGCAAAATTATTTGAGTGCTAAGGCAATGGAACTTATTTCTGAAAGAAGGAAGCGCAGGATTAATATGAATCAACAATTTACTAGTCCTAACAGGCGGCATTACAAGCTTAATAAATGTGTAAAGGATCAGTTAACAGCTGATATGTTGCAATGGGGATAGATGTATTACTGGCTTTAATGGTGACCCTATATCACATTCTGAAGTTGCTTTGGTTATCTCTAAATTAAAACTGTATAAATCTCCTAGGGTGGATGAAATCACCACTGAAATGCTTAGAGCTGGGAACATTTGTGTTGTCACATGGCTGGCTGAAATTTTTATATGATAAAGGTGGTGTTCCTAACAATTTTACTAGAGCTATCATTGTCCCAATTTTTAAAAAAGGTGATCGCAGTTCTTGTGATATTTATAGGAGAATTAGTTTACTTTCTGTTCCAGGTAAAGTTCTTTGCATGATTGTACTTAATAGAATTAAGAATTTGGTTGATGGACAACTGCGTGATGAACAGTGTGGATTCAGAAGAGGTAGGGGATGTACTGATCAAACATTTTCACTTAGGCAGATTCTTGAGAAATGTTTCGAGTTTCAGAAACCTGTGGTTGCTAGCTTTATAGATTTCAAAAAGGTTTTTGACTCTGTTGATCGACATAATTTGTGGTTGATTGTTAGATCATATGGAATACCTGATAAGTTAGCAAGTGTAATGAAAGCTCTCTATAATAACACTGAGTCGTGTGTGAGAGTTGGTACATCTTGCAGTGATTGATTTAGCATTGCTAGTGGAATTAGATAAGGGTGCATTTTGTCTCCTTTCTCTTTAGTTATTGATTATGCAATGCAAAATTCTTTGCAAGGGAAAGATTTTAGCCTTAAATTATCTAGAGATTTCAAAATTTTTGATTTAGATTATGCAGATGATTTGGCCTTGTTGGCTAATGATGCTGATGAGATGAATTCATTCATTAGGACTGTTGGATGAGACTGATAATAGAGTAGGTTTAGTGAGCATGTATGTATTATATTAACTATCATAAGTCATGTTTGGAACTACAGGAATAACATTTTACAAAGATAGAAATACTATGACTAAACAATATTAAAATATCAAAACTGCCAAAAATTCACATGATGGAAGAAATTAATGTATTAAAAAAAAACTTACCTCTTCTCTAAACTTTTTTATATTATCACCTTTCTGAAAATGTAATAAATATAATTGTTATTAACTATTATGTGAAAAGAGTTGTTAAAAGTAACTGTCAAACAAAATTTTAAGCATAAATGGGTAAATTGACTGGCTCAGTTAATAATAATAGCATATGACATATATCTGATAGTTCATATGTATATAATCTTCTTTGCTTCATTATTAAAAATCATTTTGCTTGAAAATTTAACTATATATAATTAATATTTAACTGAAAATGTTAAAAAAATGTTTAATGTATTGAAGTGTATATGACTAATTACTTCCTAATAATGGTATGCACAGATAAATTGAACCACCTCTTGATAATGAATACATTAAAACTTAAAATGTATATAGGAAAAAAAAACTAAAGAAGAGAAATCTGCAGATCAATGGTGTAGTGATCTCAATATATATATAATATGGACACTAATTAAAGCAATGGTACCCACTTTGGGAGCTAACTTTACTGTAACCCAATTTTGTGCTAGATTGAATTCATGTTCAGCACTACCTTTAAAACTCTTACCATGACAGACCTGAAAAACTGAATTGTACCCTATGGCCAGGCTTTTTCTCAACTGTGTTCAGTCCAAAAAAAAAAAGTGAATAATAGAACTTTTTTTGCTAAATAACTAGTGAAAATAATTATGGCATGTTTTATGGCAAATTAATCAGCATTTAATTCTGGATTTTCTGAAAATGAAATATTTAACAAAAAAGGTGACTAGTTTCGTCATTAATAGGGCTTTTATAGAGGTAAACAGTAGAAAAACACATTTGGCAAAGCAAATAAATATTTATTTTAAAAAATAGACAAAAATGATTATAATGCATATCAACAGAAAGCTATTTGTTTACAAATAAGAGGAAAATAATTATTTTCTTAAATGAAGAATGCTACTCTCCTTTTTCATTTTTTTCATGGTACTATATTTTGAGAAAAGTCAAGGTTTTTTACCAGCAGTAATTGGTGAAATAAATAACTCAACTTCAAAATTAAAAAAAACAAATCAGCAGAAATAGGATATGTTATATACCAAAAGAAAAAACATTTAATTAGGGTTCAGAAAATGAGGAAAATTCAAAAAAACAAGTAAGTAAAATTTTATAAGCATTTTTTTAAAAGAAACCTGCAAAGTTTTACTGTATTTTTTGCATTTCAAATTCAATAAAAAAAAATCAAAAATTAATTTTGATGTATTTCCTGAGATATTTCACTACCTAATATATAATTCATAATATTTCTATCATTATTTAAATTTTTCATTTTTACAAAATAATTTGGTTATTCGATGCGAACAACATACAATGGCAATTTTTCCCAATTGGCAAACTCTAAGACTAAGGTAGCAGTGTTACAAAAATTTATTTTGCTTAAAAACAAGATTATTTTAAAAAAAAACGAAAAATTAATAACTAAAAATGAATATAGAGCAGTGAAGAAATTAAATAAAAATATTTCAAACCAAATGTAGTTTGTTTTGACTCTGAAATTTGAGATGAAACCCTTCAAGATCAATTTCCATTATATACTGACTACTACAGAAAATTTTAACTTTATGAAAAGGGCAAAAACGACTTAAAAATTACAAATTCTAAATGCTAGTTATGAAATTGCTTCAATTTAATTCAAAATGGTACTAAAAAGTCCTATTATTTAAAAATTTATATTTTTGTTAAAATATCTTAATCAGATGTCTTCTAAAGTAGCAACCATTTTAAGTCAGGTATGCCTAATGATTTAATTTTCAGTCAGGTTTCTTCAAATAATTACACTGGTTACAAGGTTTTTATAACATGAACAATTGTAGCTGTCTTTAACTATTTTTCAGGTGCTGATTTCAGATCTGGCCTTACAAAATGGCTAGCACGTCACGTTTTTATGCTATTGGTCATTTTGATTCCTATTAAGATCTTATACCAACACCTCCAGGCAACTGGGAGGATACTAAATATTTTACTTTTTGTGGCTGGCAACACTGATTGCCAAGTGGGAGAAAACATGTAACAGTATTCTAGCCTCAGACTGCCATTCTTGCTGTTTTCATTGTAGGACAAACACATGCTGTACGATGAAGAGTGAATTTTGGCATTTAAATGGCACAAAGGCAACATCGCGGAGGAGTTAATGTGCCAGATAAGTTTTGTTTCATGTGTGGAAATGATATTTCAAAATCACAGGTTGTTCTTTGACAAAGATTGTGAAGAAAGCCTATAACTGTATTTTGGATGTCATGTTGGAGATCAGGACAAAACATGGGCTCCACATGTGTGCTGCATTTCATGCTTTGTTGGCCTGGGTTGAAAGATAAGGCAAAATCCATGTCCTTTGCAGTTCCAATGGTTTGGTGTGAGCCAACTAGTCACTTGCATGATTGCTATTTTTGTTTCACTAAAGTGTTGGGTTTTTCAAAAATGAACAAAAGCAAAATACAATATGCAAATGTGCCTTCAGCCATAAGGCCAGTTCCTCATGGAGGTCTTCCTATACCAACACCTTCAACCAACTGGGAGGAAATGGATTCACATTCATCAAAGACTTTGAGACAGATCCTGATCTTATATACATCCCTAAAAAGTTAGATGAGCCTCATTTGATTCAGCAAAATGAACGAAATGATCTTGTTCGAGACATAGGAGTTTACAAACAACAAACTGAGGTTTTAGGTTCAAGACTTCAAGACTGGAATCTTCTAGCCCAGGGCACCAGAGCTTCTCTGTTCAGAAGGAGAAATTTGGCTTTATCTGCTTATTACAATATGCAAGATGGTTTGTGTTTCTGCATAGATATTTCGGGCCATCCCGTGGCCGAGTGGTTAGCACGCTTGGCTATTGATCTAAGGGACCTGGGTTCGAGCCCCGGATTAGGCATGGATGTGTGTGTCGTTTTTCTGCTGAGTTCCTGCCATCCTCTCAGATCTCCTACTGTAGCATATAAACTGACAGGCTCCTATCAGACCTCTGTGGCAAGCAGCTGCTTGAGGGGGGATTTATTTTTTTTTTTTATAGATATTTCAGGGCTGATGGAAGAAATTTGGAACAACTCACAAGCCTAAGGAATGGCATCTATTTAGTGATTCGTCAAAATTCAGCTTAAAAATGTCCCTTTGCAGAAAGGAAACCATAAGCCTTCCATTCCAGTGAACATGCTGTGGGAATGAAGGAAACTTATGAAAGCATGGAAAAAACACTCATTGCTTTCAAATATAACCAGTTTAAGTGGACAATATGTGGTAACCTAAAAGTCATATCTCTCTTGATCGAGCTTCAAGGAGGCTTCACAAAATTTTGCTGTTTTCTGTGTTTGTGGGATAGTAGGGCTAGAAAGGGACACTACAAAAGACTGGCCCAAAAGAAATGCTTTTATTCCTGGAAAGAGTAATGTGAGCTGTAAGTCTCTAGTTGACCCCTATGATGTTCTGCTCCACCACTACACATCAAACTGGGGCTTATGAAAAACTTTGTAAAGGCTATGAACAAAACTGGTAAAGGGTTTTTGCACTTGAAGGAAAATTTTCCAAACCTAAGTGATGCCAAACTCAAAAAAGGGATCTTTGTTGGTCTTCAGATCAGGAAGCTACTGAATGATACTGTCTTTGAAGAAAAACTGAATATGAAGGAGCATGCTGCATGGAAATCCTTCATGTCTGTGGTCCAGGGTTTTCTGGGAATCACAAAGAGGAAAACTACCATCAGCTCATTCAAGATGTTCTCAAAAACTATGAAAATCTTAGCTGCTGAATGTCTTTGAAGATCCATTTCTTGCACTCGCATCTCAACTTCTTTCCCAAGAACTTAGGAGTTACCAGTGATGAGATAGGGGAAAGATTTCACCAGGATATCCGAACCATGGAGGAGAGATACCAAGTAGGTGGGACCCAGCAATGATGGGTGACTACTGCTGGTTTTTGCCGAAGGAAGTTACCTAAACACACAAAAGACAAAAATGAAAAGTATAAAAGATCCTTACCCATGTTTTCTTATTTTGTGTTTTAATATTATTTCATTTGTTACTTTATATTCAGTGGTCTATAACTATGATGATTCTATTTTTTTTCATTGTAATCATCATCATCATCCCTCAAGCAGCCATGGGCTACGGAGGTCCAACCAGACCACGCAGTTTAATTCTCCAAGCATATCTGTCCTGAGCTACATATGCTGCATCCGGCCACTGCACACCAATTCTAACAAGGTCCTGTCCTGGTTACCATCATTCGAGCTGTTGATGAAACCTACTCTACTACCAGTCTCATCATTGTCTGCACACTGCATCCTAGGTCTCCCCCTTCTTCTGAAGCCTCTAGGCACACTGCTCATAATCCTATTCGCCAATCTATAATTATCCATACGGGCAACATGGCCAAACCAGCGGAGTCTCTCTCTGCACAATATGCTGCTTAAAGGAGGTTGCAGACTCCTTTGCCTAACCTCATCATTAGTTACAAAGTTAAACCACTTAATACCCAAGATACTGCGCAAGCATCTAGAATCAAAAGCATTTAGTTTCCTGTTATCTTGTTTACATAGCGTCCAAGTTTCACTACCATAACTAACCCTAGAAAGAACCAAACTATTATACAGTCTAATTTTAGTCTTTAGGTGTATACGCCTATTTCTCCACAATCTCCATAGATTCTTAAAAGTCCTGGCAGCAATCCCTATTCGTCTGTTAATCTCATGCCGCACATCACCAGTATCTGTTACATAGCTCCCAAGATAATTAAACTGTGACACCTGCTCAAGACTGCAACCATTCAGATTACCTGAATCACAACCTGCCTGACCAATTTTCATCACTTTAGTTTTCTCTCTATTTATAACCAAACCTACTCTACTACCAGTCTCATCAACAGCTCGAATGAAAGAGTTCATCTCATTAACATCATTTGCCAAAAGGGCTAAATCATCAGCATAATCTAAATCAGAAATTTTCGTATCTCCAGCCCATTTAAGGCCAAAAGCTTTCCCTTGAAGTGAATTTCGCATAACATAATCAACAACCAAACTAAAGAGAAAAGGAGACAAAATGCACCCTTGTCGAACACCAGACGTAATGCTAAACCAATTGCTATAAGACTTACCAACTCTCACACATGACTCAGTGTTATTATAGAGAGCTTTCATTATGTTAACTAACTTGTCTGGTATGCCATATGATCTCACAATCAACCACAAATTATGACGATCAACAGAGTCGAAAGCCTTTTTGAAATCAACAAAGCTAGCAACCAAAGGTTTCTGAAACTCTAAACATTTCTCAAGAATCTGCCTAAGTGAAAATATCTGCTCTACACATCCCCTACCACTTCTGAATCCACATTGCTCATCACGCAATTGCCTGTCAACCAGATTCTTAATTCTATTAAGCACAATCATGGAAAGAACTTTACCTGGAACAGAGAGAGTAGGCTGATACCCCTATAGTTATCACAAGAACTGCGATCACCATTTTTGAAAATAGGGATAATAATCATCCTCCTCAAGCAGCCATGGGCTGCTACGGAGGTCCAACCAGATCATGCAATTTAGTTCTCCAAGCAAGTCTATCCTGAACTACATCTACTGCATCTGGCCACTGCACAACAATTCTAACAAGGTCCTGTTTGACATTGTCTGGCCACTGCACACCAATTCTAACAAGGTCCTGTTTGACATTGTCTGCCCACCGCATCCTAGGTCTCCCCTTCTTTCTGAGGCCTTTAGGCACATTGTTCATAACCCTATTCGCCAATCTATAATTATTCATACGGGCAACATGGCGAAACCAACGGAGTCTCTCTCTACACAATATGCTGCTTAGAAGAGGTTGCAAACTCCTTTGCCTAACCTCATCATTAGTTACAAAGTTGAACCACCTAATGCCCAAGATACTGCGTAAACATCTGGAATCAAAAGCATCTAGTTTCCTGTTATCTTGTTTACAAAGTGTCCAAGTTTCACTACCATAATTAACCCTAGAAAGAACCAAACTATTATACAGCCTAATTTTAGTCTTTAGGTGTATACGCCTATTTCACCACACTCTCCATAGATTCTTAAAAGTCCCGGCAGCAATCCCTATTCGTCTGTTAATCTCACGCCGCACATCACCATTATCTGTTACATAGCTCCCAAGATAATTAAACTGTGACACCTGCTCAAGACTGCAACCATTCAGATTAACTGAATCACAGCCTGCCTAACCAATTTTCATCACTTTAGTTTTCTCTCTGTTTATAACCAAACCTATTCTACTACCAGTCTCATCAACAGCTCGAATGAAAGAGTTCATCTCATCAACATCATTTGCCAAAAGGGCTAAATCATCAGCATAATCTAAATCAGAAATTTTCGCATCTCCAGCCCATTTAAGGCCAAAATCTTTCCCTTGAAGTGAATTTCGCATAACATAATCAATAATCAAACTAAAGAGAAAAGGAGACAAAATGCACCCTTGTCGAACACCAGAAGTAATGCTAAACCAATTGCTACAAGCCTTACCAACTCTCACACACGACTCAGTGTTATTATAGAGAGCTTTCATTATGTTAACTAACTTGTCTGGTATACCATATGATCTCACAATCAACCACATATTATGACAATCAACAGAGTCGAAAGCCTTTTTGAAATCAACAAAGCTAGCAACCAAAGGTTTCTGAAACTCTAAACATTTCTCAAGAAACTGCCTAGATGAAAATATCTGATCCACACATCCCCTACCACTTCTGAATCCACATTGCTCATCACGCAATTGACTGTCAACCAGATTCTTAATTCTATTAGGCACAATCATGGAAAAAACTTTACCTGGAACAGAGAGTAGGCTGATACCCCTATAGTTATCACAAGAACTGCGATCACCTTTTTTGAAAATAGGGATAACAATAGCTCTGGTAAAATCCTTAGGAACCATGCCTTTATCATAAAAGATATTCAGAATTTTAGTCATCCAAGTGGTAACCGAAACATTCCCAGCTCTAAGCATTTCGGTAGTAATTTCATCTACCCCTGGGGATTTATGTAGTTTAAGTTTCGAAATAGCCAAAATAACTTCAGATTGTGTAATAGGGCCAACATTAAAGCCACCAATGCATCTATCATCATTGCAAACAATGGGAGTAGAACTAACTACATTGTTTAGAACATCACTGAAATGCTCAGCCCACCTAGCTATGACAGAATCCTCCCCTTCTATAACCTTACCTTGTTTATCCTTCATTCCTTGTATACCTGTCCGTTTTCTACCACACAAAACATTAACTATCTGGTACAGCTCTCTGCTGTTGTGCTGCTGACTGCTTCCTCGGATTTGTCAGCCAAACCATCAAGCCAAAGATTCTTATCAGCAGCTAACTGATCTTTTACACGTTTATTAAGTTCTCTGTAATGCTTTCTATTAGTACTAGTAGGGTATTGATTAAGGACATTCCTGCAGTTCTTTCTTTCCGAAATAAGCTCAAGTGCCTTAACACTCAGATAATTCTGTCTCTTCTGCTCCTTTTTCCTAAAAGACTACTGTTAGTGTCCAAAAAATCCTGTTTAAAATGATCCCATTCTTCCTCAACTTCAGTAGTAAGCATACCATGACTGTCATAATGACTAAGTAACCTATCATAGTAAGCTTTGGCTATAACTGGGTCTTTCAGAGCTTCAGTATTAAAAGCAAATTTTTTAACCCTAACACAACACTTTTTAAGTTTAAGTTGCAAGACACTTTTAACAAGGTAATGGTCAGATCCAATTTCAGCTCCCCTATATGCCCTGGTATTTCTAACAGAACTAGCCCATTTGCTGTTAATTAATATATAATCAATCATATTCCTATGCAGCCCATCAGGTGAAACCCATGTGTATTTATGTATGTCGCGGTGTTTGTAATATGTGTTAGTTATTCTGAAACCATTGAGTTTACTTACTTGTAGGAGACGTTGCCCATTGCCATTGCAGCTACCAATACCAAAAGGGCCTATTACTCCTCTCCAAAGGTCAGAGTCAGTACCAACTTTGGCATTGAAGTCACCTAGAACAAGGGTAATATCTCCTTTCTTGACAGAATTCAAAATATCCTGAAGTTGTCCATAAAACCTATCCTTCTCATCCTCATTGGCATCCTCAGTGGGGGTATAACAGCAGATAACATTCAAGTCTTTAATGCTTGTCTGAAATTTTGCTGTAAGAAACCTTTCATTAATGCACTCATATCCTAGAAGAGCATCACTAGCATGTCTGCTGAGCAGCAGACCCACGCCTTGGTGATGCTTATTGTCGTCCCTCCCTGAAAAGAGAAATTTAAGATTATTTTTAAGAATCTGACCTTTATCTGTCCATCTGGTCTCTTGCAAGCCGAGAATATCTAAATTATAATGGTGGAATTCTTGTGTGAGGACATCAAGAGAAAAAGCTCTGTGCAGAGTCCTCACATTCCAACTACCTATGGAGAGAAAATGGTTAGTGGGATGTTTAAAGAAACTATGTTTATTGAGAGAGGGAATGCCGACAATATCAAACAGCCCCCTAATCGCAGACATGGGGCAAAGACTCGTTCCCCCACCACTAAAGGCTGAAGCCATCTACACTGGAAGACTTCCTCCAATGTAGAATTTGACGATGTCAATAGAAGCAAAGAATTCAGGTGCCTGCGATGACCTCTGCTCAGGATTATCCACCAGCTGATAAACATATCCTGTGAATCTATTCACTTGGGGCTGTCAACCCACAAACAAACAGAAAACACAGCGGAAGATTTTCCCTCCACAGAAGCCCACCAGTGCAGCAAAATCAGGATCCATAATCAAGCTCAGAGCCATATATCTGTCCAGTCCAGTGGTTTATATGGTCAGCACCAGGACCCTGTGTGGTCAATAATAGCTCTGGTAAAATCTTTAGGAACCATGCCTTTATCATAAAAGATATTCAAAATTTCAGTCATCCAAGTGGTAACCGAAACATTCCCAGCTCTGAGCATTTCTGTAGTATTTTCATCTACCGCTGGGGATTTATGAAGTGTAAGTTTAGAGATAGCCAAAATAACTTCAGATTGTGTTATAGGGCCAACATTAAAGCTGCCAAAGCATCTATCATCATTACAAACAATGGGAGTATAACTAACCACATTGTTTAGAACATTACTGAAATGCTCAGCCCACCTAGCCATGACAGAATCGTCACCTTCTATAACCTTACCTTGTTTATCCTTCAATCCTTGTATGCCTGTCCGTTTTCTAC
This sequence comes from Ryuthela nishihirai, assembly GCA_038380435.1. Lineage (NCBI taxonomy): Eukaryota > Metazoa > Arthropoda > Arachnida > Araneae > Heptathelidae > Ryuthela > Ryuthela nishihirai. The sequence goes on along the minus strand of JAWZYU010000003.1, from coordinate 88,915,890 downwards.
CACATAAAACATTAACTATCTGGTACAGCTCTCTGTTGTTGTGCTGCCTAACTGCTTCCTCAGCTTTGTCAGCCAAGCCATCAAGCCAAAGATTCTTATCAGTAGCTAACTGATCCTATACATGTTTATCAAGCTCTCTGTAATCCTTTCTATTAGGACTAATAGGGTACTGATTAAGGACATTCCTGCAGTTCCTTCTTTCTGAAATAAGCTCAAGTGCCTTATCACTTAAATAATTCTGCCTCCTCTGCTCCTTTTTCCCTAAAATAGTACTGTTAATTTCCAAAAAAGCCTGTTTAAAATGGCCCCATTCTTCCTCAACTTCAGTATTAAGCAAACCATAACTGTCATCATAATGACTAAGTAACCTATCATGGTAAGCTTTAGCTATAACTGGGTCATTCAGAGCTTCAGTATTAAAGGTAAATTTTTTAACTCTAGCACAACACTTTTTAAGTTTAAGTTGCAAGACACTTTTAACAAGGTAATGGTCAGATCCAATTTCAGCTCCCCTATATGCCCTGGTATTTCTAACAGAACTAGCCCATTTGCTGTTAATTAATATATAATCAATCATATTCCTATGCAGCCCATCAGGTGAAACCCATGTGTATTTATGTATGTCGCGGTGTTTGTAATATGTGTTAGTTATTCTGAAACCATTGAGTTTACTTACCTGTAGGAGACGTTGCCCATTGCCATTGCAGCTACCAATACCAAAAGGGCCTATTACTCCTCCCCAAAGGTCAGAGTCGGTACCAACTTTGGCATTGAAGTCACCAAGAACAAGGGTAATATCTCCTTTCTTGACAGAATTCAAAATATCCTGAAGTTGTCTGTAAAACCTATCCTTCTCATCCTCATCAGAATCCTCAGTGGGGGCATAACAGCAGATAACATTCAAGTCTTTAATGCTTGTCTGAAATTTTGCTGTAAGAAACCTTTCATTAATGCACTCATATCCTAGAAGAGCATCACTAGCATGTCTGCTGAGCAGCAGACCCACACCTTGGTGATGCTTTCCATCCTCCCTCCCTGTAAAGAGAAATTTAATGTTATTTTTAAGTATCTCACCTTTACCTGTCCATCTGGTCTCTTGCAAGCCTAGAATATCTAGGTTATAGCGCTGGAATTCCTGCATGAGGACATCAAGAGAATAATCTCTATGTAATGTCCTCACGTTCCACGTTCCTGCAGAGAGAAAATGATTAGCAGGGCCAACAATATCAAACAGCCCCCTGATCGCAGGCATGGGGCAAAGACCTGTTCTTCCTCTGCTAAAGGCTGAAGTTACCGATGCTGGTAGGAACTTCAGGCACCACCTTTTCAAGTGAACTTTTTCAAGAGCCACATGGCCTGCCTGAGACACATTACTCCAGTTTAGGCTTGACGATGCCCAAGTAGCAAAGTAAGGTTCAGGTACCTGCGATGGCCTCTGATTAGGATTATTCACCAGCTGATATAAGGTATCCCATGCCTCTGTTCACTTAGAGCTGGCAACCCAGAAGCAAACAGAAAACACAGCGGCAGACTCTCCCTCAACAGAGGCCCATCAGTGCAGCAAGTCCGGGATCAATAATCAAGCTCAAATCCATAAACAAGTCCAGTCTAGTAAGTATAAATGGTCAGCACTAGGACCCTGTGAAGTTGACCACTCCTCAGCAGGGTTGAAAAAAAAGAAAAAAGTGGCCATAGATGACCAAATCAGTAGGCCATACTGAACTGGCAGCCCTTCCGTTCCCTTCCAAAAGAGAATATCTCTTTTGAAAGGTACTAACGGCCTGCACCACGAGAATGCGGGGTCGGACATTAGGTGCTAGACCTGGCCGGTTCTGTGCATCATCACTAGGGATTGGTACACAGCTCTCCTTCCAGTTTACGCCTAGCTACCATTTATAGGTGTGTAATCATGAAATTAATTAATGACTTTTAAGTTGCAATTTAATAAAATAGTCACATTTATTTTCATTTCCCAGATACGTGTATTTATTAAAACTTGAATGATATCAATCCATATTTTAAAAAAAAAAACTGTACCTGCTGCAGATTTTCACAGCCATGTTTGAATTCAGCACCCCAAAATTAGTTAAAAACATCCTATTTCACCAACGCTATAATGAAAAAGTTTCAATTTGTTGTCTAGTGTTATTCTTTCTAACTGCAGCACATATTTTAGAAGTAGTATAAATAATTCTAGTAGTATCAGAATCAATATCCCCCTCCAGAATCTGCAAAAAGTCACAACTGATCTGAATCAGTTGCAACTTTTCTCAGTCAAAAAAGTTGATGAAATCAGCATCGATGAAATATTTTACAAAAAGTTGAAGATTTTCTGGTTCAACTTGATAATATTCATTGGATTTATCCGTTTATCCATTTAACTATGATCATTAAAACTATATTTTAAACAAAACAAAATGCAAAAACACTTCAGTACTTTCTGAATGTAGCATAAATATCCAATCTCTACAACTTAACATGTGCACTAAGTTTGAAATCAAAACTAGATGTTTGCTAATCAACATCATACTTCTATGACTAGAGCCCTGCATGGAAGTGGATATCCATGAATAAAATCACAAATATCTGCACTTAAAAGCTCATACCGAATAAAAGATTAACCTTAACATGGATACTTGGAGGATAAAAAAAAAATATGTTAATGCAGATGGCAGAAAAAGTCTTGTATTTGATAAGATATGTGGAAACATGAGCAAACATTACTGCATTATTGATGGCTGACATAAGTGAATATTCACTCTAAAAAAAAAAAAGCCCATTGGCATAAAGGAAAAGTTATAAAAACTTATCCGGTGAGAAAGAAGCAATCATTTTGCTAGCAGAGTAGAATATAAATTCAAAATATTACTGGGTGTTACATAGAAAATGGGAATTAAGTTGATGAAAATTTTAATCAGGGAAAGCATGAAATTTAAAAGAAGAGTTACTAGGTAATAAAAAGGAATGTCTTCCCATAATTGCCAACAACTGCATTTAAAAGAGCAAAATTAACATAGAAAATTTTCAAAATTAGAACTAAGTAATTTTTTGCTATTTAGTAAAACATATTTTTTACCAACGAAAGGTTTTTTATTTTTCACATTTATTTTTTTTAAGTTATCAATTAGTCATCAATAAACTATTAGAATGAATTCTTTTACTTGCAAACATACATTGGGTTGTTTTACCTCTGAGCAGCACTTTTTTGAACACCATGAGCTAAATAGCCAGGTGACAAGGACCCGAAGGCTCAGAGAAGGTTAGGGGACGGGACCCACTGGAACAGCTGTTGGGAGACGATGGTAGCCTCCCGTCAAGGCCATCCAGCGTGTTCTTTAACATGCACAGGGTATGGCTCTCCCGAACACGGGGCCACGGTTTAACGTCCCATCCGACGGACGGCGGCCTTTCCAAGCCCATCGGTGTCCCCTATTGACCATGGGCAGGGTGGGGAGTTTTGCAGAGATAAGTCTCAACGCTAACCCAGCTGGGACTCAAACCTGGGAACTACAGATTATGAGCCTGGCACGCTACCGACTGAGCCACCCCCACCACTTGGAAACATACATCAGACTTTGAGCATTTCCAAAATCTTGAGGGTTAAGTAGGCAATATTTTTCAACCCTGTTGAGGAGTGGTCAACCACCAAGGTCCTGGCACTGACCATATATACCAACCTGAATGGAATAATGTCTCTGAGCTTGATTATGGATCCTGAATTTGCTGTACTGGCAGGTTTTTGTAGAGTGAAAATCTTCCACTCTATTTTCTGTTTGTTTGTGGGTCGACAGCCCCAAGTGAATAGATTCACAGGATACATTTTATCAGCGGGTGGATAATCCTGAGCAGAGGTCATTGCAGGCATCTGAACTCTTGCTTCTACAGGAATCATCAAATTCTACGTTGGAGGAAGTCTTTTAGTGTATATAGCTTCAGCCTTTAGTGGTGGGGGAACAGGTCTTTGTCCCGTGTCTGCGATTAGGGATGTGTTTCATATTGTCGGCATTCCGTCTCTCAATAAAGATAGTTTCTTGAAACATCCCATTAACCATTTTCTCTCTATAGGTAGTTGAAATGTGAGGACTTTGCACAGAGATTATTTTCTTGATGTCCTTCACACAAGAATTCCATATTATACTTTAGATATTCTTGGCTTGCAGAGACCAGATGGACAGATAAATTTAAGATTATTTTTAAGAATCTGACTATTATCTTTTCAGGGAGGGAAGATAAAAAGCATCTCCAAGGCATAGGTTTGCTTCTCAGCAGACACACTAAGAAGAAACACTACAGAAATGCTAAAGTAGTTTTTATTCACAAAATATACTAAAATGATGTAAAAATGTACTCAGCTGTATTTTTGTGCAAATCACTGAAAATCGTTTTAAAAATGTTTCCTTGGAATCTGATTACATTTTATTGAGAACACAAATGGTTGGATGTTTACTAAATAACTTAATTAATCACTGGAGTTTGTAGCTACCTAGTGGGGGAATGTTCTAAATACAGAACAGCAGCTATGAAAACAGTGTAATCTGGACTGTGCTAATAGCAGTTTGAGCAAGGAAGAGGGCATATTATTTTCTGACACATCACATTTAGGAATAAATTGAAAAAATTAGCATTTTAAGGAGCTCTGAAATGTCTATTTTACATATATATTTATGCAAATAAAAAATTTAGTTCAAACTTTAATATATTTTTTTTAATTTTAAATTTTTTATGGTAAAAGACTGAGTTTATGGTTCATGGCCATATATGCAGGATTCGTTGTGACATCTCGCACTAAATCTCCTTCTTTTATCCATCTTTCTTTATACCAATTCAAATTCTCCCTAAATACTTCAAATTCTGCAGTATACTTATATAATCTTCATCACCTCAAATCTTCGACATCATCAGCTTCTTTGTAAATCTCTCAAATTTTGCTATCTGGCTATATTTAATACCGGGTATCTACGAGACACTAAATCTAAGGGTACTTCATCATCACAGGCAAGTCCCACACTAAGCATCAGTGAAGTGGAAGGGAGCAATCAGAACACCACAACCATACTATTTTTCATTTGGGGCGACATGCTTGTGACTACCAATCTCCATCTCAAAGGTGAGCTACTCTTCCTTCTCCTGTCATCTATTAGCCCTTTTAACAATCCTTTTACTTTATCACCTTGATTCATGCTGCCATCTAGGCATAGAACAGGGAACCAACATCTGAATTCGACTCATTAATTTTTCAATTAATTCTGGATGTATGAGAGAAATCCATCCAAATCTCCGAACATCATTATTTATCAGCCAAATCAGACTTGGGCAACTCCACTCGGAGAGGAGAATGCATCATACCAAAATGACGCTTCCCCAAGCTGGGATAGAACTGAGGACTCCTTAGCGAAGTCAGCAAGTGCTACTGAGAGGCAATCACTTAATCCACACCACCACGAGGCTACTCCTGAAGGGCATCATTATGTTTAAGTATATACGTGTTCCCTATCGTAATGGCATACCATTATACTTGATTTTGTGAACCTGATTTTCAAGGTCATGACAGCATAAAGTTTAATGTAAAATTCTGATATAGGAATATTTGGCACAAATAATTCCAAGTGTCAGTGATGCACAAGGCACATTAATCTGGATAACATTCTTCCTTGACTAAATAAAGAGAACATTATTATTAAATCTAATCTCAGTACTATACTATAGATCATATCTGGGATGTTTCACAAAAATGAAAAGATAACCTGTCTCAATTGCAGAAGACTGAATGCTTTCATCTCTATTAAATGTTTTATACTCAGTAAGACAAAGTATTCTCACACTGCCCATAAGGGTGATAAACACTTTAACATTCACTTCTCTGGCTTTATAAATTCATGTTAATTATTCATTAAGAGACTTTTAATAAGGTCACTTCTGTCTGTTGTTTAGACCAGCAGTTTCCAATATTTTTTAGTGCAACACCCCTTTTCATCAAGGATTATTTCCAATGTCACCCTTCATGGAAATAAAACCATTTTTTTTTTGTATATAATTGAAAGCTAGATGGTATTAGCTCTCCTATTATCAGTTTGACAAACCAAACACCTGTAAACTTCTAAACCTTAGACTGCCCTGATGGGATAGCCCCTTAAGTCAGTGATTAAGGGCATTCATTACCTCTTTCAGTGGTGTTAGTTAACTTCCTTGGGTTCCCGGTTTGATCCCAGGTGAGGAAGCATTGTGATGGTCCACCCATTGACTTTTATTTTTTCTCAACCAGTTTTACTTTATTTACATTATATTTATCATTTTGGGGATTATTTTTAGTTGGTCATCATTTTACTATTCTGCATATTCACCCAATCTTGCACCATGCAATATTTGGATGTTTCTAAAAATTAAAAAGGAACTTCCTGGGAAGCCTTTTTTAACAATGCAAGACCTTGCAAAATGGGTTCATTCAGAGTTGCAGAGTATTCCCCAACAGGAATACCACAATGCATTCCAGAATTGACATAGACATCTGCAACTTTGCATAGATGCTGCAGGGGAGTACTCTGAAGGACAGTAAAAGTTTTGTTGAGGTAAGTGCAATAGTTTTTGTTCGGCAGATGCATGTCAAGAATTTTTTGATCACCTTAGTGTGCTTCTGATGTTGTGCCCGAGCTTGATACGGCTCCAATGAATGGAGGCATTATCTGCAATCATAATATCTACTTGAATCTAGTGTATGAGACTTAACAACAACAAAAGGGGAAATCTTGATCAGTGGCTGGTAACTCAGAGGTCAGAGCACCGACATATTATCAGGAGGTCATGGGTTTGAATCCAACCCGGCATGAGACATTTCCTATATACCATTTCTTATTTCCCCTATACCCAGTGTTAGCAGAATACAACAGAAAAGATGGTAGCCTCAAATAAACCTTGATTTATTATAATCATGCAAATTTCATCTTGCTTCACCCAAATCTCAGTTACTATTAATATATCAATGATTGCTTGTTTCTTTAATTAGCATTTCAAGTAATTCAAATTTAGCTCTAATATTACATATGCTAATATTTAGTATATATATATATTGATCTATCATAAAAAAATAATAAATAAATAACAGATAAATTGAAGATTTCATTCAAATACCTCTAAATATCTATTTTCTGCAATATTCATTTAATATTTAAAGAATTATGGAAGCTGAAGCATTTAACTGTAACTTTTGCTACTCATGAAAATTTACTTCCAAAGATAAAACATAACTGTTAATAACAAATCATTCACTAGTATAAATGTAATATTTGGAAGTTTGTGTAATACTTTTTTTTTTCACAATTTCAATTTTTGGTAAATATTAAGCAAATATTTTTGGCAACTCAGATTTGGAGAGATTTGAGTGTGAACTTCATCTACTTATCTCTTATAGTAATAGTTTTCTGCAAAAAGCTATTTTCAAAGTTAAAAAGGTTTGAATGTGGCTTTTCATTCACACAAAATGAACATATCCAATTACTTTTTGTAATAAGAGTGTAGATGCATGCTTTTTAAACTGTACTTTTTTTGTGACACCCAGTAATATTTTGTTAAAAAATAAACCACAAACTTGGAAGAGATTGGTTATGACAGTTAACCAGATTTTACATAATTGTTTAACTGAATAATATATGGTAAAGAAAGAAAAGCATGTTTATTTCTAATTTACTTATTTTTTTATTATATATTTGATAGATCTGGTGTAATGTATAGTTTAAAAAAATTATTTTTACCTTTCCAATTATGCTTCCTACTTCCTGCAAAGTCAAAAGAAAATTTATTAAAAACAATGAAATATTAAATGGAAAAACTACAGGTTTCAATTCAATACTTTGAATAGTGATGCCATTTGATGCAAAAATCTATATTAGTTCTGTGATCTAACAAGTCGGTTATCTGGTCTGATTTTAAGCTAAATTAAGAACTTTGTAATTTTTTTATTTGAAATGTAAACCTTTTTACTAAGAAATATTTACTGATTTTATGAAAAAATCGTTAGACAAAGATTTTATTTCCTTTTATTTTAAATACGTTTTACTGCACCACCACCTACTGTGGTAACCATCACTTATGCAGCATTACACTAATAGAAAAAAATTATAAAAGTTGAAATTGATTTTATATCAGCTTCAAACAGCAACACCACTTTCATCAGTCATAAACTATTACTACATTGATAGCAGCTTATGCATGAATTACAATAAGAATTTTTGGCATAAATTCAAAAGATACATTACATAACTGAAAATAAACTCATTGCATAAACATTAATTCATCCTGAAAGTACGAGTTCCTATACTTGACAATTTTGGTGAACCAATTCATCTGAAAAATAACATAAATGTGTAGAAGTAGTTTGGTTAAGATAGGGAAAAATATTTTTAGCGGGAAAAATTAGAATTTACAGTAATTATGTGGCAGCATTGTGATCACTAGACCAGGGCGCAGTTCTTCTACACTTGACTATGAGCTTGCGTACAATTCATATTTAGAAGTAACACTGACATAAATTAGGTAATAAAATAGTAAAGGTTATTAAACTATCGATATAAGGCTGATAGCATGATTGAAATAAAATAAAAATAAACACCCCCTCAAGCAGTTGCTTGCCATCCTCAAGCAGTTGCTTGCATATTAAACTGACAGGAACCTGTCAGTTTAATATGCTATAGCAGAAGGTCTGTGAGGATGGCGGGACCTCAGCAGAAAAATGACACAAACATCCATGCCTTATCTGGGGCTTGAACCCCAGGTCCCTTTGATTAGTATCCAAGCATTCTAACCACTCAGCCATGGGACTGACTATCTGTTTATTAACATCATTGAGGCAACTTGATTGTCCATTCCCAACATAGATGGTGCATTGAGAGAAAAAACATCTAAAAGTTTATAGTCATAATTTGCTGATAGTTTAGTGGTTAGAACACGTAACATGAACTCAGGAGATAAGGGTTAAAGTTCCATGGTGAAACTCAATTTTTTCAGCTAACTATTCATGCCGTCCCATGGCCGAGTGGTTAGCGTGCTTGGCTACTGATCTAAGGGACCTGGGTTCGAGCCCCGGGTAAGGCATGGCTGTTGTGTCGTTTTTCTGCTGAGGGCCTGCCATTCTCTCAGACCCTCTACTATGGCATACAAACTGACAGGCTCCTGTCAGACTTCTGTGGCAAGCAGCTGCTTGAGGGGGTATTTATTATTATTTTTATTTATAGGAAGACAGGTATTTTGTAAGTAGTAAAGTATCACAGATAAGTAGTAAAGTATTACAGGAATATTTGTAAATAGTAAAGAATCACAGGAAAATTTTCAAATAGTAACGTATCACAGGAATATCTGTAAATAGTGAAGTATCACAGGATATGTCCTGTAGATATGAAATAGCTGAAAATAATGATAGTTTTGCCAGGAGTGGGATTCAAACCCACGCTTCTCAGTAATTGGTTTGAGACAGGTACTTTTTTTTATTGATTCTTCATGGCAATTTCATAAGAAAGTTCATCACTTAAAATATCAATCATTGTTTCAGAGGAGAAAATTGTTATGTTCCTTGTATTGCATGCCTTTAGCTTTCAAATAACTCATTATGGTAAACTACCATTATATTCCCCTTCCCCTTTTTGAGGGGGAGGAAGTTGGTGTAATAAATGGTATAATCATTTATCAATGGGTATAAATTAATGCAGTCGAGACAGAAAAAAGTAAAGGGGATGGGCCATGCCCCTTATTTGTTTACGACATCAAAAGAAAAGCAATAAAAAAAAGTACCATAAAGAGTATTTAATTTCTTTTTTCAAATCAGCTTGTGGGTTTGTCACAATAGTTGGTTGCCCATGTGTACCAAATAAAAAATGTTGTGAATATGATTCGCTTGTTATATTCTCTCACATGGCAGAGTAAATTATTATAATGAGTTACACTACTCAAAGTGGAAACTGCAACACCACAAAGGAAGTTATATATATATATGCCCAAAACTGACAAAAGCTATGAGGGTAGATGTGCAAATGATTCCCCTGAAAAATTTCTTTAACCGTACAATGCATCCTGTAGCAAAAAAAGTTAGATAATTTAATTGGCAGTTGTTTTTTGTAAAAAGTGTTTAGCAACTCTTTAAATGACTATTGCAGCACTTCCACTACATTATTTTAATGATATTTCATGTTACTGACGAGTAATGTACAATATTTACAATATTAGCTTGCACTGACAACTTCTTAAAAAAACAAGGATGTTTTAAAAAAAGCAACATATCATACAATATTATATACTACTCAAAATATTATTTTGCCTAAAGTGCAATGGATAAACTCTACCATCTCATCTGATAAAATTGATCATTTGTTTTTATTGAATGACACATTTATTTTATGTATTACAAATACACAGCTGTTTACCTTCATGTCATGGACAGTGAAATTGAAAATTTAGCTAGTTTTCAAGCATTTTTATTAACGTTTTATTACAATTTTACATTTTATTTTTGTTATAAAACACAATATTATTTAATAAATAAGAAAATGAAACTGTAGGTGCAATTGATTATTTTTACTAGCCAGAAAATTTTATTAATGTAAGAGGTAGTGGTTTAAGTCACAGTGCTGATTTAAAATTATTAAAATTTTCTCTATATCACTATAATTGTTGGAAAAGCTGAGACAATTAGATGGAAATACTATTTAGGGAAACCAGTGATCTTGGTTGTTTTGCAGCATTGGCCACATGACGAAGTGTGGCGGCACTACCATGTGCAGTTTAGATTATGCCTTGGGCCCATAACTTCTTTATCCTTAATATTCTTTGTTTAGAACATGCATAGTGACAAGGAGAGCAGAGCTTCAGTAATACTGCTATCAGCAAGCAAATCATAGAATTCAAGAAAGTTTGTTTTATAATGTACTTATCATCATAGCATAAATTTCACTACATTAATAAAATTATTAAAATTTTTTCTATATATAGAGAAATAGTTGGTTTACAGCAGGCACAGATGTTGCCATGCTGCAGTATGCCTGCCATAAACCAACATTTCACCTGATGATGCATTGGAGCAACAATGCGAAAGCATAGCAATTATGTATTGAAATATAATATTCGCACTTCTGGAAAAGTTGGGACATAAACTGGAAATCTAACAATACAATAATTAATGAGTGTACCAAATAGAGATCAAACTACCACCAGCATTCATGCAAGGAACAACAAAAAAATCAAGAACATATATGAACTTATATCTGGACTGAACTACCCACCACACAATTGACTCAGCTACCCATCAGATATCACCGCAAGAAAAAAAAAAACTAAGGTAAATCCCTATATACTATTTCCATCTAATTGTCTCAGCTTTTCCAACAATTACAGTGATATAGAGAAAACTTTAATTTTATTAATGCAGTGAAATTTATGCTAGACAATAAGTACATTATAAAACAAACTTCCTTGAATTCTATGATTTGCTCGCTGATAGCAGCATTGCTGAAGCTTTGCTCTCCCTGCCACATAGTGGCAGGGGGAGCAAAGAATATTAAGAATAAGGAAGTTATGGGTACATAGGCATAATCGAAACTGCATGATGGCAGTGCTGCCACACTTCATCATGCGGCCAATGCTGCAGAGAAGCCACATTTTAGACATTTAGGCTCTGTGAAGAACTAATATTTCACTATAAAACAACTGTTCAACACAAAAGTTTTCATGGGGCGGGGGTGGCTCAGTCGGTAGTGTGCCAGGCTCGTAATCTGTAGTTCCCAGGTTCGAGTCCCAGCTGGGTCAGCGTTGAGATTTATCTCCCGCAAAATTCCCCACCCTGCCCACGGTCAGTAGGGGACACCGATGAGCTTGGAAAGGCCACCGTCTGTCGGATGGGACGTTAAGCCGTGGCCCCGTGTTCGGGAGAGCCATACCCTGTGCATGTTAAAGAACACGCTGGATGGCCTTGACGGGAGGCTACCATCTGTCTTCCAACAGCTGTTCCAGTGGGTCCCCTCCCCCAACATTCTCTGAGCCTTCGGGGTCCTTGTGACCTGGCCATTTAGCCCATTGTGTGCAAAAAAGTGCCGCTCAGAGGTAAAACAACCCAACCCAAAAGTTTTCATAATATTTTTGTATTCATTTATTTAGCAATATAGATTATATTTGTAAACTGAAAAGCCTTATAAAGTTACTGAGAGAACTGTTTATTTCATGCTATTGCATGCTTCACCCAGACTCAATACAGAGTAGGTTTCCTTTTTCCAGAAAAAATGAAAATTATGATTAGCTGTGGTTTCTAAATGATCATGGATGTGTCGGCAGAACTTTTTATTCCGGAGGGGAGGATTAGTATTTCAAGATAGCAAAATATTTCAGTTGAGTCATTAGTTAATAAGTGCAGTTTGCGAATATGGCAATCATACATCATGGACGAATGCCATGCACATATATCTAAGGATGCTGAAAATGAAAAAAAATTAGTGTTGAAAACAGATGTATAAATGGTTTTTAATTATAATAAATAAAATTAAATGATATACTTCTGAAAACAAAACAAAATGTAAAAATCACCATTAATTTTTGGCATATGTGAATTATTCAATATAAGTAAATTTTTTGCTCAACTGCTCCTCCACCTCCCCCCCCCCCCAAAAAAAAAAAAAACGATGCTGTTGAACGTTATACTTTCAAAACATTTTTTCATTCATTTACAGAAATTAAATTTGTTACTACTGCTGTGAAGAAGTTGAAATCTTTTGTCACTTAAACACTCGATTTCACATTTTTTGTTGAATCACCTTGAGATTAATTTTATGACATACCTCCTGCTTGCATGAAACAGAAATACCCATTTCACATTTTCATGAAAAAAAAACAGTATTTTGTGGTGGGATAGATAATTTAACTCACAATGAAGGCTTTCACTATGGGAAATGAAACTGTTCAATATAAGACATGACCATAGAGATCTGTGGCATGACCAACTCAAGAACTCTGATAGTGCATGTATGGTGCGCCTTGGAGATTAGTTCTCCTTCACTACACAAAACACTGTGATTTTTGATGGTGCTAGTTATGTATTTGCAAGTCTTACCTTCTTTCTTGTTCTAACTTGTAAGCACTTAGTATCTGGTTTCTCCGCTTTGCACAACTCTTCACGTGTTACTCAGCCCTTGGCTCCACTATGTTCTCAGTCTTACCTGACAAGTAATCTATAGTTTGTGTGCAGCACTTGCTGCATGAATGATGCAATTATAATATACGATATGTGTTTTGCTTTGCATCTCTTTTGTTATTATTAAAATTAAAAATGGATAACTTTGTAATAAAATTACCAAAAGCATACAACTGCCGTGTGCCAGAACCAACTTTGTAAACATCGAATAGTTCAGACACTGAAATTCAATAACTGGAAAGTGCTTGAGAACCACAGACAATAGTACTAGTGTCAGCGGAAGAACATTTCAGGATCATTGGGAAAAAAAAAACATTTAAATGGTTGAGTACAAAGAAGAAAATTTTTTTGTTCATTGTCTAAAAATGCATGGCAAAATAAAATGTTAATTTCATTATCAATGAGTGCAGGTGAAAAAGATTCAATCAAAACATTTGTTGAAAACGGTTTTAGTAAGTGGAAAAAAGCTATTGAAAAATTTAAATTATATGAAATATCTATTGTTAATCAGTCAGCAATGGTTTCAAATACAGCAATAGATAAAAGATTAAACATTGCAGGCATTTTGTCACAAAATAAATTAAAGAAATGGAAGCTGCATAACAAGTTTTATCCAAAATTATTTCTTCGTTACAGTTCTTGGCCCAACAGGGCTTAGCAATACGTGGCCACACAGATGACCTATCCAATATAAGGCAGCTTCTGTTACTGTATTCTGAAGACATCCCTGAGTTAAAGACATAGCTTCAGAAAAGTAAATTCAAGTGGTTGTCACATATTTTATCTTTGTTGTCCAGTGCTGTGCTAACTGATATTAAAAGTGCACCATTTTTTTCTATCATTTTTGCTGAAACTGCTGATATATCTACCAACAAACAGGTTGGTATCTGTTTTTATGTAAATAATTGTCTTGAAAGTGAGAAAACTTTTTTGGGCTTTTACGAAATGTCTTTGATAACTTTTCACAGCATACCCTCCAAACTCACTGTCAGTCATGGTATGACACAAGGTTCCTCAGTCATGCTATGATACAGGATACAGGTTCCTGGGGACCAGGAGTGGCAGCATGTTGTCTTCAGTGATGAATTCCACTTTGTTTTGGGTGTCAGTAACTGTCCATTCATGTGTGGAGACAGTCAGATGACAGACATAATACAGTGTGTATCTTGAGCTCCATACAAAACTACACCTAGCATCACGGTAGCCATTAGTTATGAGAGATGGTCAGCTCTGGTTGTTAATGATGGCAGTTTGATAGTGACATAGTATGTTGTAACTGGTATGACTTGTGCTACTGCCATATTTGTGCCATGCCTAACACCATCTTCCAAGAGGATAATACATGGTAACGTATCACCCAGATTTTCCTGCAGTCTCTCTGTGATGTGATTCTCCTTCACTGGGCTGTGCATTCACTAGATCTGTCACCCAATAAACACATGTGGAATACAATGGTACAGCCTGTTATATTCAGTGCTCAGCCACTGATGACTGTCGCCAAACTAATAGTAAGGATGCATGGAGCATGGCTGCATATCACACAGCACCACATTCATCACCTGTTTCACTCACTTCCCAGATGTCTTGCTTTATGCACTGTGGCTCATGTGGACATACTGCCTACTGATATACCCCTTGTTTTTCTCATTAAATATTGGTAGAACTGTCTGTTTCTTTATATCTATAGCTACCACCACAACTAATTTAGTTCCCATACAAGCATTCCTTCTAGATGGGGAAAGTGCAATGGAGGGCAGTGTATGTCAAATGAAAGCCTATGACAAAAGGAATGTAACAGGCAACTGGAAAGGGCCAGTGTGGTAGGAAAATAGGCATTCTTTATAGTGTTCCATGTTATTAGTTTTTTGCAGTAGGGAAATTTATTATTAACACCAGGGATAATAATATAATTAATAATTAATATTATACATAGCATATAATTTATAATATTTAATATTCAATAAATATTATAAATCAAAGCTTACATTGTGTTCTACACACACTGGCCACTGAATTAGAAACCTTTATTCAATACCGAGTTGGACCTCCTTTAGCCCAAATTACAGCACGTATGTGGTTTGGCATAGATTCCACAAGGTGTTGGAGTGCCTTTACATCTCCAGCATACCAGGCATTCACCAGACAGTCCTTTAACTGGCTCAGATTTGATGGATCCAAACTTGCTCCCAGATCTGTTTTTCTAACATGTCTCATACATTCTCAATGAGGTTTAAATATGGGCTTTGTGGTGGCCAGAGAAGATCGTGGAGTCGCTGTCATGCTCACTGAACCACTGCTGAACACATCTTGAACAATAAACAGTAGCTTTGTCATCCATGAAACAGCCATCACCTTCTGGATAAAAAGTCAACATTGCAGGAAGAACTTGATCGTCAACAACGTTCAGATAATTCTTGGAGTACACCCAACCTTCCAGCAATATCAGGGGAACCATTCTGTATCAATAGCACATGCCCCACACCATGACACCACCTCCAGAATCTTGAGTTATGTTTACAAGGCAAGCTGGGTCTATTGCTTCTGGTGCTCCTGCCAAACTCTCTGCCTACTGTCGGTACAGAACAAGGTGTACCACGACTTGTCCGACCACATTACTTTTTTCTAGTCTTCCAGTGTCCAGTCATGATGTTTCTGACACCACTGCAGATGAACTTTCCGGTTCTTTACAGAAATCAGTGGTTTCTGTATAGGCATGCGACTGCTAATACCAATTCTCTTCAATTCTCTGTGTATAGCTCACTGAGATATGGGTCGGGAACAGGCTTCATTAAGTGCTTCGGTTAATTGCTGCACACATGAAGTCCTGTTTCTCCACACAAGTCTTCTCAGATGATGGTGATCTCATTCCTGACAGACTGTCATCACATCACATTTACACCTCTTCAACAAGTAATGTGGGTTATTTTTCCACTGATTAAAGACCCATGATATCTCACCTTTTGAGAAACCAGTCAGCTCTGCTGTTTTTAAAATCATCGCTCCAGTCAGATGGGCACCCACAATAAGCCCTTTATCAAACCCCAAAAGATCCTTTGTTTTTCCCATTATTATCAACACTACTGACAATTACTGATGAGCAGCAGTCTTAAATAGTTGCCTAGATCACATGTTGATGCACGTGACAACATATTTTGCATATAAGCTGTGCAAATGACGTTTATGTACATCTGCATAAAGGTTTCTAATTCAGTGGCCGGTGTGTGTAGATCATAAAAGGTAGAGACCAAAAAGCTATATCTGTTCCCTAAGCAACCTGCGGGCTTAGCAACAATAATACTTTTTACTAAAAATGAAGGTTAGTTTAGATCTACTAACTACACATACATAGAGTATTGCAGGGATCCTAACTAGCATCTGAGCTCTTGTACAGAGTCAGTGGCAACTATTTGACATTATCAAATTATGTTGAACACAAAGATTCATCACACAGATTTATCTAATACATTGCTAGCATTTAGATTTACTGTTTACCTTAATAAATACAGGAAATAAAAATAAACTAATTAAAAATGATCAGGATAATATGCCATCAATCAGCATCAACATCCTCAAGCAACCATGGGCTACAGAGGTCCAACCAGACCATGCAATTTAGTTCTCCAAGCATATCTGTCCTGAGCTACATCTGCTGCATCTGGCCACTGCACACCAATTCTAACAAGGTCCTGTTTGACATTGTCTGCCCACCGCATCCTAGGTCTCCCCTTCTTTCTGAGGCCTTTAGGCACACTGTTCATAACCCTATTCGCCAATCTATAATTATTCATACGGGCAACATGGCCAAACCAACGGAGTCTCTGCGCAATATGCTGCTTAAAAGAGGTTGCAAACTCCTTTGCCTAACCTCATCATTAGTTACAAAGTTGAACCACCTAATGCCCAAGATACTGCACAAGCATCTGGAATCAAAAGCATCTAGTTTCCTGTTATCTTGTTTACAAAGTGTCCAAGTTTCACTACCAAAACTAACCCTAGAAAGAACCAAACTATTATACAGTCTAATTTTAGTCTTTAGGTGTATACGCCTATTTCTCCACACTCTCCATAGATTCTTAAAAGTCCTGGCAGCAATCCCTATTCGTCTGTTAATCTCATGCCGCACATCACCAGTATCTGTTACGTAGATCCCAAGAAAATTAAACTGTGACACCTGCTCAAGGGTGCAATCATTCAGATTAACTGAATCACAGCCTGCCTGACCAATTTTCATCACTTTAGTTTTCTCTCTGTTTATAACCAAACCTACTCTACTACCAGTCTCATCAACAGCTCAAATGAAAGAGTTCATCTCATCAACATCATTTGCCAAAAGGGCTAAATCATCAGCATAATCTAAATCAAAAATTTTCGTATCTCCAGTCCATTTAAGGCCAAAATCTTTCCTTTGAAGTGAATTTCGCATAACATAATCAATAACCAAGCTAAAAAGAAAAGGAGACAAAATGCACCCTTGTCGAACACCAGAAGTAATGCTAAACCAATTGCTACAAGCCTTACCAACTCTCATACACGACTCAGTGTTATTATAGAGAGCTTTCATTATGTTAACTAACTTGTCAGGTATACCACATGATCTCACAATCAACCACAAATTATGACGATCAACAGAGTCGAAACCCTTTTTGAAATCAACAAAGCTAGCAACAAAAGGTTTCTGAAACTCTAAACATTTCTCAAGAATCTGCCTAAGTGAAAATATCTGATCCACACATCCCCTACCACTTCTGAATCCACATTGCTCATCACGCAATTGACTGTCAACCAGATTCTTAATTCTATTAAGCACAATCATGGAAAGAACTTTACCTGGAACAGAGAGTAGGCTGATCCCCCTATAGTTATTACAAGAACTGCGATCACCTTTTTTGAAAATAGGGATAACAATAGCTCAGGTAAAATCCCTAGGAACCATGCCTTTATCATAAAAGATTCTCAGAATTTCAGTCATCCAAGTGGTAACCGAAACATTCCCAGCTCTAAGCATTTCCATAGTAATTTCATCTACCCCTGGGGATTTATGAAGTTTAAGTTTAGAGATAGCCAAAATAACTTCAGATTGTGTTATAGGGCCAACATTAAAGCTGCCAATGCATCTATCATCATTACAAACAATGGGAGAAGAACTAACCACATTGTTTAGAACATCACTGAAATGCTCAGCCCACCTAGTCATGACAGAATCTTCCCCTTCTATAACCTTACCTTTTTTATCCTTCAATCCTTGTATACCTGTCCGTTTTCTACCACACAAAACATTAACTATCTGGTACAGCTCTCTGCTGTTGTGCTGTCTAACTGCTTCTTCGGCTTTGTCAGCCAAGCCAAAAAGCCAAAGATTCTTTTCAGCAGCTAACTGATCCTTTACACATTTATTAAGCTCTCTGCAATGCTTTCTATTAGGACTAGTAGGGTATTGATTCAGGACAATCCTGCAATTCTTTCCTTCTGAAATAAGTTCAAGTGCCTTATCACTCAAATAATTCTGCCTTCTCTGCTCTTTTTTTCCTAAAAGAGTACTGTTAGTTTCCAAAAAAGCCTGTTTAAAATTATCCCATTCCTCCTCAACTTCAGTAGTAAGCATACCATGACTGTCATAATGACTAAGTAACCTATCATGGTAAGCTTTGGCTATAACTGGATCTTTCAGAGCTTCAGTATTAAAAGTAAATTTTTTAACCCTAGCACAACACTTTTTAAGCTTAAGTTGCAAGACACTTTTAACAAGGTAATGGTCAGATCCAATTTCAGCTCCCCTATATGCCCTGGTATTCCTAACAGAACTAGCCCATTAGTTGTAAATTAACATATAATCAATCATATTCATATGCAGCCCATCGGGTGAAACCCATGTATACTTATGTATGTCGCGGTGTTTGTAATAAGTGTTAGTTATTCTGAATCCATTGAGTTTACTTACCTGTAGGAGATGTTGCCCATTGCCATTGCAGCTACCAATACCAAAAGGGCCTATTACTCCTCCCCAAAGGTCAGAGTAAGTACCAACTTTGGCATTGAAGTCACCAAAAACAAGGGTAATATCTCCTTTATTGACAGAATTCAAAATATCCTGAAGTTGTTCATAAAACCTATCCTTCTCATCCTCATCGACATCCTCAGTGGGAGCATAAGAGCAGATAACATTCAAGTCTTTAATGCTTGTCTGAAATTTTGCTGTAAGAAACCTTTCATTAATGCACTCATATCCTAGAAGAACATCACTAGCGTGTCTGCTGAGAAACAGACCCACGCCTTGGTGATGCTTATTGTCGTCCCTCCCTGAAAAGAGAAATTTAAGATTATTTTTAAGAATCTGACCTTTATCTATCCATCTGGTCCCTTGCAAGCCGAGAATATCTAAATTATAATGGTGGAATTCTTGTGTGAGGACATCAAGAGAAAAAGCTCTGTGCAGAGTTCTCACATTCCAACTACCTATGGAGAGAAAATGGTTAGTGGGATGTTTAAAGAAACTATGTTTATTGAGAGAGGGAATGCCAACAATATCAAACAGCCCCCTAATCGCAGACATGGGGCAAAGACTCGTTCCCCCACCACTAAAGGCTGAAGCCATCTACACTGGAAGACTTCCTTCAATGTAGAATTTGACGATGCCAATCCAATAGAAGCAAAGAGTTCAGGTGCCTGCGATGACCTCTGCTCAGGAATATCCACCAGCTGATAAACATATCCTGTGAATCTATTCACTTGGGGCTGTCAACCCATAAACAAACAGAAAACACAGCGGATGATTTTCCCTCCACAGAAGCCCACCAGTGCAGCAAAATCAGGATCCATAATCAAGCTCAGAGCCATATATCTGTCCAGTCCAGTGGGTTTATATGGTCAGCACCAGGACCCTGTATGGTTGACCACTCCTCAGCAGGGTAGAAAAAAAAGAAAAGTAGCCATAGTGGTCCAGATCAGTAGGCCACACTAATCTGGCAGCCCTCCCCTTCCGTTCACTTCCACAAGAGTGTATCTCTTTTGAAAGGTACTAAAGGTCTGCACCACGAGAAGGCGGGGTCGGACATTAGGTGCTAGGCCTGGCCAGTTCTATGCATCATCACAGGGGATTGGTGCATAGCTCTCCTTCCAGTGACTACCTAGCTACCATTTACAGACTGTATGCCATCAATAGGTGGAATATATTTGGTCACTTTAGATGACCCCCATAACAAAATATATCCTAAATAACTGATATGTGGGGTGAACCTACAGATTGTTTTCCCAACATCTCAAAGAACATCAAACTGATATTAGCAATAAACAATTTAATACTATATTAGCAGAAGTAGCAATAAACAATAATTTAACATTTAGTGAAAACATGACAAAAATTCTAATTTCACCACTGACTAAATTCCAACTTAACTATACAGAAAATTTATTGATAAATATATATGCAAATGTGATATGCAATAGTGACACAGCACACAGCACATTTGCCTTCTGCATGGAATCTACTGCTGCAGGACTGCCAATCCCATTTGCAAAACTCTTCCGGGTAATCGACAATGTCATTTAAATAGCTTACTCCTGTAGTTAGGTACACTTGACAAAGCCAACAAGTGGTCGGCAAAATGTGTCATGCAAATCTTTTAACTTTGAGTTGTTTTTTAAACTTGCAACATTGAAAGTTATGTTGCAATTTGATTTTACATTTAACAAAGCAAATATAGTGGAGAGTTAATTAAGTATACTGACCTTCATACAAACGCACTTAACATCACTGTTGTGAATTACGTTATCAATCAACATCTTCAGTGTGCAAGTATGTCATCCTACTGGATAAAATTGGACTGCAGAGTAACTGTGCCCCATGGGTGAATAACAACAAAACATCTAGATGTGCCTGAAGTAAAACAACTTGGCAGTGACAACAAGATGTTATAGCAAGATCTGCTAAGCAACATACTACCAGCTACCGACAGTGATCCAATCAACTGTGAAATCTTGTACCAGCTTATTCCAAGCAATCAGAATTAAGAACTTGTCAATAGAGTTGCTACTTTATTCTCTGTAATAAGATAAACAGTAAACCTAAATGTTAGCAATGTATTAGATAGATCAACATGATGAATCCTTGTGTTCAACATAATTTGATAATGTCAAATAGTTGCCACTGACTCTGTACAAGAGCTCAGATGCTAGTTAGGATCCCTGCAATACTCTATGTATAGTTAGTAGATCTAACTTCATTGTAGGTAAAGAGGTATTTACTGTTGCTAAGCCTGCAGGTTGCTTAGAGAACAGATATAGCTTTTTGGTCTCTACCTTTTATGATACAGAACACAATGTAAACTGTGATTTATAATATTTATTAAATTCACAGTATTACACAAAATACATTGTGCAAAAGATTTGTACTTTATTTAATATTCAGCAACTTTTAAACAATTTTCTTCAACATTTTCTTTTCATGGGAATGAACAATTTATACTAAATTATCAAAGAATTGGGGCACTTCCATGTTGTGTAAATGGTCACAAAATTGTCTCACAGTAAATAGAAAACATTCAAATTTTCTCAAATTTCATTTTTGAGCAATACTTGGTTACTACTTAAGAGTTCTAGAAGCTGAAATAATTAACATGTGTTTGGCATATAAACTGACAGGCTCCTGTAAGACCTCTGTGGCAAGCAGCTGCTTGAGGGGGGGATCTAGTCAGAATTTTTCTCAAAAGTTCAAAGAAATTGTTTACTAAAATAAATGTAATTTTATAATTTGAAAAATTGTTTATTAATTTCCATCAATTTTGAAATGGTGTTTAGGCAAATGCTAGTTAGGATCCCTGAAATTTAAATCCTCTCAAATTATTTCAGCTTCCATAACTCCTTATATTAAATGAATATCGCTTAAAATAGAGTTCTATAATTTATTACTTGTGATTTCCCTGAAATAAACTTATTTTTAAATTGATGGAGATTTAAGACTGATTTTTCATTCACAACATAGATATGTCCCAGTACGTTTGATAATGTAATGTGCAGTGGCAGCTAGTGACTAACATTTTTGGTGGGGCATTTTCCCTACCACAGGCAGGCACAGATGTAGGAAGAAATTTTGGGTAGATGCCTGCAATTGAATTGAACCAAATCAGACTGAAAAGATGTATCATAAATGCATATATTTAATTTTTTCAGCTATTCTTAAAACACAAAAAGTTCAGAGAAGCATTCTTTTGCTTTCTACTTTAATTCAGTATTTTACCTCTACCCTGTAATAATTACCTATATATACAAGCATCCTTCCTCTCAATGAATATTTTGTGGAAAAAATTTTCGCTGATCATGTATGTCGTCGAAAAAAAATTTCCGCAAAATATTTATTGATTTATCAACGCCAAAAGAGCAGCAGGTAACGCTGTGATTATCATCTATGTTTAAATCATTAATAACGCTAAATAGCATGATGAGACTATTATTTATTTCCATCTTACTCTGTGCAATATAAAGGTAATAGGTGCCACCCGAGATCATAGATGGCACCAATGGTTGGTCCGAAAATCTCAGTGATAGAGTTTAGTCTTAAAATTAGCAGAAAAAAGACAGAGCTCTCATTAGTTCTACTGGAAGAATACTCGGCATGTTTATGGAGAAATGCGGGTTCATATCCTGTATATCGGCAAAAAAAAAATTCCGCAAAATATTTATTTAAAAAAACATTTTTTTTTCCCACAAAACATTTATTGATTTATCAACACCAAAAGAGCAGCAGGCAATGCTGTGATTATCACCTATGTTTAAATCTTTCCTCTCTGTTCTCATGAATTAGGTTAGTTGTTTTACCTCTGAACAGAACTTTCTTTGCACACAATGGGCTAAATAGCTAGGTCACAAGGACCCTGAGTGCTCAGAGAAGGTTTATGGGAGGGGATCTACTGGACATCTGTTAGGAGACAGATAGTAGCCTCCTGTCAAGGCAATCCAGTGTTCTTTAAGGTGCACAAGGTATGGCTCTCCCATACGAGGGCATTCTTATGGTACTTTAAAAAACAATTCATGAAAAATATACCTAATACAATAAAATGTCGATGTAATGAACACCAGAATAATGAAAAATAAGAATTACTCAGATAACAAAAAATTTTCCAACCCTGGCCAATTTATTACACATCCTAGTAACAGGTTTAATTTTAAAATATAACAGTACAACAAAAATATCAGTTTTAACAAACAAAAATTTATCTCAATACAAAACAAGGAAAAAAAATATAAATAAATTTAAAATTTTTAAAAAACTTCCTATATGCACTTTAAAAAGTAGGAAATAAAACAAATTCATATCAATGGTGCAATGAATCACTGGAATTGTATTCACTTCAAAGGAAGATAGGGCAGTAACAATCTTGTTCAGTAGTTAAATCAGTGCCCCATTTTCCTTTGAAGAAAATAGAAATACAGTGACTGATTGCACCATTGATATACTTCAGTTTAGTTATCTACTTCTTAGGGTCCATATAGGAAGATAAGTGTTTTTATTAAAAACTTTTTCATAGTCACTAAAAATACTTATATTCAGAAGCTTTCATTTGATATATAATTCATAAACATCAACCACATCCCCCCCCCCTTTTTTGGGGGAGAGAGGCAGTGGGATTGTGGAAACATGAGTATACCCATTCATAACTCTTTGAATACTGAACAAGTATTGTTTACAATCGAGATTTAGATTGATTTAGATAAACATACTTTTCATTAAAAATCATATTGAAGAAGTTATTGAGCTCTGAATGTGATTTACTATTGAGATAACATGGAACTGTTACCATTTTTCTGCCCAGTACCTGTAATTCTGCTCTCAAGTGATGCACAAAATTATTTGTTCATTTATGCAAACAACTTACAATGCCGATTTTGTCCCGATTAACACTGTAAAACTAAGGTAGCAGTGTTCAAAATTTTATTTTGCTTTAAAACTGTGTGTGATGAAATAAAAATATTTCAAAACAAATATAGTTTAACCTTTTTAGTTTGAACCCTCCCAGATCAATCTGCATTTTATACTGACTAGTACGGAAAAATTGAACTTTACGAAAACGGCAAAAAACCTGACTTAAAATTACAAATTCTGAATGTTAATTATAAAATTAATTCAATTTAATTAAAAATGTAAAAAGTTCTATAATTAAAAAAATAATTTTTTTTCGTTCTAATCAGATGTCTCCTAAACTAGCTTACCATTTTAAGTCACGTAGGCCTAATGATTTAATTTTTGGTCAAGCTTCAAATAAATCATTCTTTCAAATTGCAGTATATATTTGAGGAGCAATAAAAATAAAATAATTCAAGAAATAGTTGAAACTGATATCTTCGTTCAGAATCTGAGAAAAGTCAGAATTCATCTGAATCACTCTGAGTCAATGAAATATTGCAGTTAAAAAAAATCATGATTTTTCTGTCCAACTAATATCCATTTTGATTAATATCCATATGTAATAAAATATTTGTCCATCACTATTCTATGGTTTAAAAATTATATTCATCAGCAAAAGAAAACGCAACAACTCTTTGCATTTTCTGAAAGTTTGAAATCAAAACCAGATTTTTGCCGATCGATTTCACGCTCCTTGTGAAGTTGCCGATCATATGATAAATAAAATATCGATTTTTATCTTCGTATTCAATCCATAAAAGATGTCCGATAACAGATAAAAATGATTTAGAGACGCTAAAACAGTTTTTAATCGCAAAACATATAAAATGATGCAAAAAACGAATATGGCTATATTTTCGTCCAAATCCCTGAAAACCTCCAATAAAAAAACTTTTCATTTTGCATCTGACTTCGTTTTATTAAGAACACATACAGTCAGATCTTGAGTAAAGGGCCCCCCATCCATTTATCAGAATTCATGCCAAGTAAGGCAAGTACAGGTTTTATTCAAGTTTATTCCTGTCCAAACTTCGCGTGAATGGCAACAAGAACAAGTTCGCTTATTGCTGCTCGCCGTGAACTTGCATGATTAGAGAGAGGCTTGTTTCATGATAGAACTTGTTCTAGTTATTAACGCGAAATTTGGACTGAAGTAAACTTGAGTAAAACTTGTCTTTGCTTTACTTGACATGCATTCTGATAAGTGGATGGGGCCCTTAACAAATCAATTAACTCGCTGGAGCTCTCAGCCAGCTAGGGAGGACTGTTATCTGGGCTATGATAATAGCAGTTTGAGCAAGTGAAAGGGCTTTTCATTTTCTGAGCCATCAATCAAGTAAACGAATAATTTGAAAAAAAAATAGCATTTTTTTTTTTGGAGCTCTGAAATGTCTTTTTAACATGTTCAAATTTTATTTTTTTTTAATAAAAGACTGAGTTTATGGTTCATGGCCATATTATATGCAGGCTTTGCTAACCTTATTTTATAGGTCATGGCAGCGTAAGGGTTAATGGGAATTTATATTTATAAACAGGTTAATTCTTAATACAAAATTAGAATCTAGAGTCAAAAATATCATGTATTGCTTTCATATACAAATACAATGATCTATAAATAATAGTTTGTTACCTTACTTCCAAAGACCAAAATAATACTGAAAAAAAAAATTTAATTGTGGTGAGCATTATCGAAAAGCTCGTAACCTAGGATTGATTACATGAGATACGACTTGAGCAGGGTTTCTCAGTTACTAAAATACCCCACCTGACAGGAAAGATTAAAATTATATTCTATATGAAATAAAGGTTTATAGTTGTTTATTTTTATTCGTTTCAAGAAAAAAAAAACGAGATAATGTTTTCACTTTGTCGTCTGTCTGTATTTTTGTTTTCAGAGTTAAAAATTCTTTTGTGTTGGATAGGTATTCATGATATATTATGATTCGCACTGTCAGAATCTCCCAAAATTAAGAGCTTGTATTAGAAGAGAGTGGCCATACGGACTTCATGTTGTTGCCAAAGGAGAGACGGCTGCCGAATGGGCAGCGTTGATTAGATTGTGCCAGTTTGCTTTTCAGTTTCAAAATAGCAATCGTAATGTTTTTCTTAAAAAGAAACTTTTAATCCATAGTTAGAGCTGTCGCAGAGCAGTTTTCAATTGTTAGTAAAGTGATTTATTTAGAAATAAATATTTTAAAATTACTTTGCTTGGATATTTTGTAACCTTATGCTGATGTTAAGGTTCGAAATTCAATCAATGATTTAGTCAACAACATTTTACTTTATTTCAAGTAACTATCTTATAAATCTAAAAGGTATAAATTCAACTTCATGTTGTCGATCTATGAAAAACTTAAAATTAGATTAACGTTTTTAGCGGGACCTAATATACTACAGGAAATAAAAAATGCAACACTTGCAAGAAGTTATGCAAATGTAACGAAATTTAGGGAGGCGGTAGTACATACTTGTGCAGAGCCATCGAAACGATTGGACAGGCACGAGGTGACGTCACAGATGCGGAGAATCAAACACAGACAAAGGTAACCAAAGCTCCCTGCTTGACAAATACATACATACATACAAAATTCTCATGCAACCATGGGCTACGAAGGTCCATACAGACTGTGTAATTTTGCTCTCCAGACGTGTCTCTTTTGAGCTATAGCTGCTGCATTTGGCCACTCTAGGCCAATTCTAGCAAGGTCCTGTTTGATATTGCCCATCATATCCCAGGTCTCCCCCTATTTCTGAAACCTTTAGGCACACTGTTTATAATCCTATTTGCTAATCTGCAGCTATGCATACGAGCAACATGGCAAAACCAACACAGTCTCTCTCTGCACAATATGCTGCTCAAAAGAGGTTGATGACTCCTTCTTCTAACCTCATCATTACTTACAAAGTCAAACCACCTAATGCTCAAGATACTGCATAAGCATCTAGAATCAAAGGCATCAAGTTTCTTGTATCCTGCTTACAAAAGACAAGACTTTCGCTACCATAACTAACTTTAGAAAGAACCAAACTATTATACAGCCTAATTTTAGTCTTTAGGTGTATACGCCTATTTTTCCATACTCTCCATAAATTCTTAAAAGTCTCAACGGCAATCCCTATTCTTTTATATTTATTTCATGCCGCACATCACCAGTATCTATTACATAGCTCCCAAGATAATTAAACTGAGACACTTGCTCAATAGTACAGTCATTCAAAGCAACTGAAGCACCATCTGCCTGATCAATTTTCATCACTTTAGTTTTTCCTCTGTTTATCACCAAACCTACTATAATTACCATTCTCATCAACAACCCTAATGAACGAATTCATCTCATCAACATCAGTAGCCAACAAAGCCAAATCATCTGCACAATCTAAATCAGAAATTTTGAAATTCTAGACCATTTAGAGCCAAAATTTTTCCCTTGCAAAGCATTTCGCATTACATAATCAATAACTAAAGAGAAAAGGAGACAAAATGCACCCTTATCTAACTCCACTAGCAATGCTAAACCAATCGCTGCAAGATGTACCAATTCTCACACACGACTCAGTGTTATTATGGAGAGCTTTCATTACACTAACTAACTTATCAGGTATTCCATATGATCTAACAATCAACCACAAATTATGTCGATCAACAGAGTCAAAAACCTTTTTGAAATCTATAAAGCTAGCAACCACAGGTTTCTGAAACTCTAAACATTTCTCAACAATCGGTCTAAGTGAAAATATTTGATCAATGCATCCCCTACCATTTCTGAATTCATACTGTTCATCACGCAGTTGTCCATCAACCAAATTCTTAATTCTATTAAGTATAATCATGCAAAGAACTTTACCTGGAACAGAAAGTAAACTAATTCCCCTATAATTATCACAAGAACTACAATCACCTTTTTTTTAAAAAAATTGGGACAATAATAGCTCTAGTAAAATCCTTAGGAACAAACCTTTATCATAAAAAAATATTCAAAATTTCAGTCATCCAGTTGTTCCCAGCTCTAAGCATTTCAGTAGTGATTTCATCCACCCCTGGGGATTTATGCAGTTTCAGAGATAGCCAATAAAACTTCGGAATGTGATATAGAGCCCTCATTAAAGACAGTAATGGGAGTAGAAATAATCACATTATTTAGAACATCTGTGAAATGCTGAGCCCACCTAGCCATCACAGAAACCTCACCTTCAACCACCTTGCCATATTTATCCCTCAATTCCTGTGTACCTGTCCGTTTCTTCCCATATAAAACATTAACAGTCTGGTACATTTCTCTGCTGTTTAACTGTTCCCTCTGTTTAGTCAGCCAAGCTATCAAGCCAAAGATTCTTATCAGCTGTTAACTGATCCTTTACACGTTTATTAAGCTTGTTGTAATGCTGCCTGTTAGGACTAGTAGGGTGTTGATTCATATTAATCCTGCACTTAATTCTTTCAAAAATAAGTTCCATAGTCTTAGCACTCAAATAATTTTGTTTCCTATGGTCCCTTTTATCCAAAAGAGTACTGTTGGATTTCAAGAAAAGCCTGTTTAAACTGATCTCATTCTTTCTCAACTTGAGCAGTAAGCAAACTACGATTGTCATAATGACTAAGTAGCCTATCACGGTATGGTTTGGCTATATATGGATCTTTCAGACCTTCAGCGTTGAAGGTAAATTTCATAACATTTAGCACAAAATTTCTGAAGCTTCAACTGCAAGACAAATTTGACCAGGTAATGGTCAGACCCAATTTCGGCTCCCCTGTATGATGGTATTCCTAACTGCACTATCCCATTTGCTGTTAATTAAATATAATCTATCGTATTCCTGTGCAACCCATCAGGTGAAACCCATGTATATTTATAAATGTCGCGTGGAATCCCATTGGAACTACCAATGCCAAAGGGACCTAAAACTCCTGCTCAGAGGTCAGAGTTAGTACCAACTTTAGCATTGAAGTCACCTAGCACATGAGAATTATCTCCTTTCTTCACAGAATTCAAAATATCCTGAAGTTGGCTGTAAAACGTATCCTTCTCGTTCTCATCTGAGTCCTCTGTTGGGGCATAACAGCAGATGACATTCGAGACTTTAATTTTTGCTTCAAAATTTGCTCTAAGAAATCTTTAATTAATGCAGTCATATCCTAGAAGAGCATCACTGGAGTGTCTACTGAGAAGCAAACCTACACCTTGGAGATGCTTTTTATCTATTATCTATTTATCTTTTTAGAAATTTAAAGTTATTTTTAAGTATCTCACCTGTCCATCTGGTCTCTTGCAAGCCTAGAATATCTAGGTTAAAGGAATTCCTGCGTCAGGACATCAAGAGAATAATCTACATTGTGGAAATTATTCTAAACCGCTAAAGATGCCCTTACGCAGACGTCGACAGCCATTCCAACAGTTAACAGACTTTGAGCGTGGAAGAATCATCGGCCTTAGAGAAGCAGGTTTCTCGTAGAGAGATGCGGCCAACCTTGTTGACCGCATCTCTGTACACATTCCAATCAGGTTGAATCACCCATATGGTCACTCTCTTCTAATAAAGGCTCTCTATCCCAAAAGCTATAATAGCGATATCTAACGGTGAGAAAATTTAAAAATTGAGACTTTTTAAACGAATATTGTGTGCGATATATTTAGGCTAGAAATGGGAAATTTTGATAATATAAAGGTCACGTGGTTACGTCCAGGATGGGTGGGAAACACAACTCTTTGGTTTTAATCTGTTAAAACGAAAGAATTGTGAAAATCTCTTTAAGTTGGACTGGTACTAATCAAATATAAATATAATTCGCATTTCTCAAATTCTTAGGTAGTCAGGGCCGGCGCAAGGGGAGGGTGAAGCGGGCGATCGCCCGGGGCACCACATCACAGGGGGTTTCCATCAAACAGTCTCAACAGGCTTCCCTGTCGTTCATTTGATATGTATTTAAACATAAATACTGTATTTATAGTAGACAAGCAGGGTCGGATTTTCCATGTGGCACGTTAGTCACTTGCCTAGGGGCACCAATATAATAGGGCGCCACCATTTATTTCTTACGATTTGTTTAACAACAAAATTATGCTGATAAATTCTTAGGAGTAATATTGCTCTCTCTTTAAAGCACTCTCTCTCCTGACAATAAAAAAGTTTTAAAAGAATACGGATTATGAGAATATACCAATATGTTAGTAGTAGAACAGTACTCCCCCTTTGCACAGTGAATATATAGCACCCTATGACGTCACAAGTCCCGCCCACTTCCGCTCCCGTATTAATATTCATAATTAATAATTAATTAAAATTAATTAATCCCCTTTGTTAAAAATTCCTCCCCTTTGTTAAAAAACCCTTCCCCCCCCCCTTAACCCGTGGCGCCATCTGGTGACTATGAGGAGTACTATTCTTAGAAAAACCCCTATTTTAGCTATAATTTTGCGGTTTTTGACTCCCCCATTAAAAACTCACCCCCCCCCCCCTTAACTCCTGGCGCCATCTAGTGTATAGATTGAGTACTTTTATTAGAAAAACCCTCTATTCTAGTCGCAATTATTCCCAGACTCCCCCTCATTAAAAAATCCCTTTATCAAAAGTTTTGTCCCCCCCCCCTTTATTAAACTCCCCAGATCACAAACTCCCATGGAGAAAACTATAACCGAAAGGGAGGATCGGGTTGTTTTACACCTGAGCGGCAATTTTTTTGCACACAATAGGCTAAATAGCCAGGTCACAAGGACCCCGAAGGCTCAGAGAAAGTTGGGGGATGAGACCCACTGGAACAGCTGTTGGGAGACAGATGGTAGCCTGCCGTCAAGGCCATCCTGCGTGTTCTTTAACGTGCTCGGCGTATAGCTCTCCCGAACACGGAGCCACGTCTTAACGTCCCATCCGACATACGGCGGCTTTTCCAAGCCCATCGGTGTCCCCTACTGACCATGGGCAGAGCGGGGAGTTTTGAGGAGACAAATCTCAACGCTCACACAGCTTGGACTCGAACCTGGGAACTACAGATATTGAACCTGGCGCGCAACCGCCCGAGCTACTCCTCCCGCCCCCGGAAAGGGAGGGGATCGATTGTAATGATATTTATGCCAAGTGAAAGCTTGCATTGTAGATATATCATTGTAGATATATGCATTGGTGGCTTTAATGCTGGCCCTATAACACAATCTGAAGTTTTTTTGGCTGTTTCTAAACTTAAACTTCATAAATCCCCAGGTGTAGATGACATTACTACGGAAATGCTTAGAGCTGGGAATGTTTCTGTTACCACTTGGATGACTGAAATTTTGAATATATTTTATGATAAAGGCATGGTTCCTAAGGATTTTACCAGAGCTATTATTATCCCTATTTTCAAAAACGGTGATTTCAGTTCTTGTGATAACTATAGGGGTATCAGCTTACTCTCTGTTCCGGGGAAAGTTCTTTCCATGATTGTGCTTAATAGAATTAAGAATCTGGTTGACAGGCAATTGCGTGATGAGCAAAGTGGATTCAAAAGTGGTAGAGGATGTTTAGATCAGATATTTTCACATAGGCAGATTCTTGAGAAATGTTTAGAGTTTCAGAAACCTTTGGTTGCTAGCTTCGTTGATTTCAAAAAGGCTTTTGACTATGTGGATCATCATAATTTGTAGTTGATTGTGAGATCATATGGTATACCAGACAAATTAGTTAACATAATGAAAGCTCTCTATAATAACACTGAGTCGTGTGTGAGAGTTGGTAAGTCTTGTAGCAATTGGTTTAGCATTACTTCTGGGGTTCGACAAGGGTGCATTTTGTCTCCTTTTCTCTTTAGTTCGGTTATTGATTATGTTATGCGAAATTCACTTCAAAGAAAAGATTTTGGCCTTAAATGGGCTGGAGATACAAAAATATCTGATTTAGATTATGCTGATGATTTAGCCCTTTTGGCAAATAATGTTGATGAGATGAACTCTTTCATTATGGCTGTTGATGAAACTGGTAGTAGAGTAAGTTTGGTTATAAACAGTGAGAAAACTAAAGTGATGAAAATTGGTCAAGCAGGCTGTGATTCAGTTAATCTGAATGGCTGCAGTCTTGAGCAGGTGTCACAGTTTAATTATCTTGGGAGCTATGCAACAGATACTGGTGATGTGCGGCATGAGATTAACAGACGGATAGGGATTGTTGCCGGGACTTTTAAGAATCTATGAAGAGTGTGGAGAAATAGGCGTATACACCTAAAGACTAAAATGAGGCTGTATAATAGTTTTTGTTCTTTCTAGGGTTAGTTATGGTAGTGAAACTTGGACGCTGTGTAAACAAGATAACAGGAAACTAGATGCTTTTGATTCTAGATGCTTACGCAGTATCTTGGACATTAGGTGGTTCAACTTTGTAACTAATGACGAGGATAGGCATAGGAGTCGGCAACCTCCTTTAAGCAGCATATTGTGCAGAGAGAGACCCTGTTGGTTTGACCATGTTGCCCGTATGAATAATTATAGATTGGCGAATAGGGTTATGAACAGTTTGCCTAAAGGCCTCAGAAAGAGGGGGAGACCTAGGATGCGGCGGGCAGACAATGTCAAACAGGACCTTTTTAGAATTGGACACCAATTCTAAAAAGTGGCCTGATGCAGCAGATGTAGCTCAGGACAGACTTGCTTGGAGATCTAAATTGCACGATCTAGTTCGACCTCTGTAGCACATGGCTGCTTGATGATGATGATGAAAGCTTGCGACGTGGGGAGTGCTATCTACTCTACAATTCAGAAAGTTTCAGACCCGAGCAACACCGGGTAAATTTGCTAGTACAACATAAAAACTATCTATCTTTTATTCCTTCAATTTAAAAAGTTTCTTTATTCACACCCCTGTGAGAAAAGGGGGCAGCAAACTGTTGCTGTCCGATGAATATCTCTAACATCGAAATTTGAAATTTCTACGATAAACAGATTACTTGCAACTTTCGTTAAAAGTTTCGTTATTTCTATATGTAGTGACCTCTAATGATATAAATTAAAACTACCTACAGCGCCGGCATGACAGTAAAATAAATACTGGGTGACACGAAATTTAGGCGTCCCCCCCCCCATGTCCTAAAACTTTTTTTCAGTTGTAAAATATTTGGTTGGCTATTACAATTTCAATTATTATCTTTGTATTGTAGAAACCTACTTGTCTAGAGAACCTAGATTTATACTCAAGCAACCCTAGGCACAAACAGCGCTTGAGACAGATCCTCTGACAGCAACAATCTGCTGTCCCATTTTCTCACAGGGGTGTGAGAAAAGTAACTTTTTAAACTGAAAGAATAAAAGAACGATACTTTTTATGTTGTACTAGCAGATTTACCCAGCGTTGCTCGGGTCTGAAACTTTCTAAAATGTACAGTAGATGGCATTCTCCACGTCGCAAGCTTTCATTTGGCATAAATATCATTACAATCGATCCCCTCCCTTTCCGGGTGGTTAGAGTAGCTCAGGCGGTCCAAGCTGTGTGAGCGTTGAGACTTATCTCCGCAAAACTTCCCGCCCTGCCCACGGTCAGTAGGGGACACCGACGGGCTTGGAAAGGCCGCCGTACGTCGGATGGGATGTTAAGCAGTGACCCCGTGTACGGGAGTTGGGTTGTTTTACCTTTGAGCGGCACTTTTTTGCACACCATGGGCTAAATAGCCAGGTCACATGGACCCCGAAGGCTCAGAGAGGGTTGGGGGAGGGGTTGGGTTGTTTTACCTCTGAGCGGCACTTTTTTGCACACCATGGGCTAAATGGCCAGGTCACATGGACCCCGAAGGTTCAGAGAAGGTTGGGGGAGGGGACCCTCTGGAACAGCTGTTGGGAGACAAATGGTAGCCTCCCGTCAAGGCCATCCAGCGTGTTCTTTAATGTGCACAGGGTATGGCTCTCCCGCACACGGGGCCACGGCTTAACGTCCCATCCGACGGACGGCGGCCTTTCCAAGCCCATCGGTGTCCCCTACTGACCGTGGGCAGGGCGGGGAATTTTTGCGGAGATAAATCTCAACGCTGACCCAGCTGGGACTCGAACCTGGGAACTACAGATTACGAGCCTGGCGCGCTACTGACTGAGCCACCCCCGCCCCAAAAATTGAAACAATTCCATGTTATCTTAATAGAAACTCAGAATCAGAGATCACTAACTTCTTCACCCATGTACGGGAGAGCCATACCCTGAACACGTTAAAGAACACGCTAGGATGGCCGTGACGGGAGGCTACAATCTGTCTCCCAACAGCTGTTCCAGTGGGTGTCATCTCCCAACCTTCTCTGAGAGTAGGGGGAAAGTGGGGGGTTCTAACTCAGAGGCGGGTCAATGTTAATCCTATGTGACCCACCTCCCATGTGTTTCAAAGAGGAGGCAGGTTTTTTCGTCACACATACAGATCACCAATACATATTTTCCCCTTATTAATATTTCATAATTCATATTTAATCAATCAGTACTGCCCCCTTTATTAAAAACCGGCAATTTTGATTTCTACCCTCATCCAAAATTTCTAAGTCCTGGCTCCACCATTTTGAAATCCGACGTCATCGAATAACAGTTCTGCCTTTTAAAGTATTTTTACCCAATAGCATTGTTTCTTTTCGTTTCTGCAGGACAGTCTTTTATTCCAGTTTCTGTGTGATAATTCTCCTTCCAGTATAAATACGACATCCATCAGTCAGAATCTTCATTCTGTTCTCAGACGTTAACAGTGATAGTTCTCTGATGCTTCGTGATTTTTCCAACAGTTAGAAGCCGATAGCGATAGTTCTCGGCGTCCTTGTATAGTATAAATACGACATCCATCAGTCAGGTTCCTCATTCTGTTGTCAGACGTTGACAGTGACAGTTCTCTGCGTTTCCGTGATTTTTCCAACTGCTAGAAGCCAATAGTCCTCGTGTAGCATCAGTTATTTTACAAGTCACTGCTCCATAATGTATCCATGCGATATGTGAGAAGGTTTTCATTCATCAGACCCATCTCATTCGTCATAAGAGAAATCACGAGGAAATAACCTGTTTAAGTGCTCTCAATGCGAATCGACATTCTCAAGGAGAGATGACGTCCGACGTCACGAGTTATCCCACACCTCCAGGAAAACCTACAAATGTGAAGAATGTGCAATGGAGTTTGGGAGAAAAGACAGTCTTTTGCACCATCAAAGAAAGCCCCACAATAATAAGAGAAAACGTTCTGAAGATGAAAGGATTCTCCAGAAGAAACAAAAACCGGACCCTGAAGACCCCTGCAAGTTTACAGAAGAAATGAAAAGGACCCTATCAACACATAAACCGATGGCAATGGAAGAAACATCTGTTGACCTCACCTTTTTCCTTGAATCCTCGCGGGAGTCACTCCTAACTCATCTGAAAGAAGAATTAACCTCGAAAGGTAGCATTAAATGGTATCTTGCTGTACAAGTGTGCTTCAGGCGAAAAGTTTCCCCTACTACCTTCGAACACTGTACCCAGTTTTTCCGAAGTAACTGTGTCACAAGTCTTCCTACATCATCCCTAAACAGAGAATTGGATTCAGCGTATAAGAAGATTAAGACCTCATTTGAAGAATTTGAAGGAGCACATAGTGGATGGACACTGAATGCTGTACTCCACGCTGAAATGAACATTGGAAAATATATACCTCTTGCGGGGTCTAGTTATATCCCTACCCCAAGAGAATTACTATTAAAACGTGCTATTGTGAATGTATGTAATTCCGACCAAAAATGTTTTGTCTGGTCTGTTTTAGACTATGTATCCCGCTATAGGAAACACTGAACGCCTTAACAACTATATACATTTAGAAGACAAATTAAACACATCTGGCCTAATTTTCCCTGTTACAATAAATCAAATATCTAAATTCGAAAAAATGAACAATATTTCTGTTAATGTTTTTGGATATGAGAAAGAGGTGTTCCCACTCTACATCACACCATTCAGATTTAAAGCGCACACGAATCTCCTTCTGTTATTGGATGGTGAAAACCAACATTATTGTTCCATTAAGAATATGAGTAGACTTCTCAGTTTTCTCACTAAACATAAATGTCAGACTTTCTACGTGATTACTGCATTCACCGTTTCAAAAATGACTCACTCTTGAAGGACCATGTTCCCTATTGTCAAGAACATGGACCCCAAAGTGTTGAATTTCCAACTGAAGAAGAAAAATGGCTGAAATTCACAAATTTTAAGTTTCAGCAGCCCGTTCCATACGTGATTTATGCCGACTTTGAATAATTCCTAGTGAAAGTGGACACTTGTATGCCTAACCCTGAAAAATCTCACACCACTATCACGGCAAATCATTTGCATATCTTGTTGTTGGACCTGATGGCTGCAGCTATAAACCTCCATAGTTTATAGAGGTCCTAATGCAGTAGGAGAATTTTTAGAACGTTTGCTTAAAGAAGAACAAAACATCAAAAATTTACTGTCGATGATAAAGCCAATGCAACTCTCGAATCATGAAGAGAAACTGTTTCACGACGCTACTGACTGTCATATTTGTAAGCGTGCCCTAGGAGCAGATCGTGTGAGAGATCACGATCATATAACAGGTAAATTCCGAGGAGCTGCCCATAATTCCTGTAATCTGAACTTTATGTTAACCAATAGGATTCCAGTTATCTTTCACAACCTAAAGGGATATGACAGCCACCTTATTATGCAGGGAATTGGTAGAATCAAAAATAAGAAGATTAATTGCATTCCCAATAGCATGGAAACATACATAGCCTTCTCCCTGGGGACATTACATTTTATAGACTCCTATCAGTTTTTAAGCACATCCCTTGAGAAGCTAGTAAATAATTTATCACCAGATGAGTTCCATATTTTAAAGGAACATGTTGAAACTGAGCGGCTACACTTGGTTTTGAGAAAAGGAGTTTACCCCTATGATTATACCGACAACAGTGAAAAGTTTGAAGAAACAGTATTACCACCACGTGAAGCATTTACAACCAACTCACAGAAGAAGCGCTAGGGGAAGAAGACTACACCCATGCAATAAGAGTGTGGAATGCATTCAACATAAAAAATCTAGGCCAGTATCATGACTTGTACCTGAAGACTGATGTGCTCCTTTTAGCCGATGTTTTCGAAAGTTTCAGAAAACTATGCATCAGATACTATGAAATCGATCCTTGCCATGTTTACACAGCTCCTGAATTAGCCTGGCAAGCATGCTTAAAAATGACAAATGTAAATCTTGAGTTGATAACTGACCCTACAATGTACCTTTTCCTGGAAAAAGGCATACGAGGGGGAATTTCTGTGATATGCAATCGTCTTAGTACTGCAAACAACAAGTATTTGGACACCTATGATCCTCAGTTACCCTCTAAATACATTATGTACTATGATGCCAACAATCTTTATGGATGGGCAATGTCTCTCTCAAAGCGATTTTCGATGGCTTAATAAAGAAGAAATAGCAGATCTAGATATTACAGCAGTTGCTGGTGATTCGAATAAAGGGTACATATTGGAAGTTGATTTAGATTATTCAGTTTCTCTACACGACAAACATAATGATTATCCACTAGCCCCTGAGAAACTTCAGATTACCAGCAACATGCTATCCCCATATTGTCAAGAGGTTGCCCAAAACCTTGGAATAAATACAAGCCAATCAGTCGTGAAATTAGCCCCAAATCTAAATTCTAAGGAAAAATATGTCCTTCATTATCGAAATCTCAAACAATATTTAGCCTTCGGTATGCAGCTGAAGAAAATACATCGCGTTTTAGAATTTAATCAGTCTTGCTGGCTAAAACCATATATAGAATTTAATAGAGATCAGCGGAAGAAAGCTAGAAACGACTTCTTCAAACTGATAAATAATGCTGTGTTTGGAAAAACGATGGAAATTTTGAGATATCGAGTGAAAATTGAATTGACTCAGAACCTGAAGAGAATATGTAAACTCGTAGCATCACCTGCTTTTCATGCTTTTCGTGTTTTTAACAACGACCTCGCATGTGTACAATCAAAACAAACTAAATTGAAACTCAAAAGGCCTATTTATGCTGGTTTCAGTATTCTAGATATTAGTAAACTATTGATGTATAGCTTCATTATGACTATATTAGTCCAAAATATGGAGAAAAAGCTACATTATTGTTCACTGATACAGATTCACTGTGCTACGAGCTTCAAACCGAGGACGTGTATGAAAGACGATATAGATCATTTTGATATGTCCGACTATCACATAGACCATGTTTTTGATAGTACACATAATAAAAAGGTACTAGGTAAAATGAAAGATGAACTTTCAGGAGTACCTATCAAACAATTTGCAGGCCTTCGTCCAAAATGTATTCCCTTCAGAGTTTACATGAGGAGAAGACGAGGAAAGGAGTCCCCAAATACATCGTAAAAAGAACCCTTCGTCACAAGGATTACAGAGACTGCTTAATAAACAAATCACCTTGTCGAGTAGATTTGACAAGGATTCAAAGTAGAAACCATCATCTTCATACAGTGAAAGGTGTAAAACTTGGTCTGTCACCATTTGATTATAAAAGATATATTTTAGAAAATGGTTATGACACCCTTTCGTACGGTAACTACAAAACAATGAAAAAATAACATAACAGAAAAACGAATATTTCACTGTGATTTTTAATATGTTTGAGCTATTTATGTATAAAAATATGATAATTTTATCCGAATGTATGCATATAACCCTCTATATATGTAAAAATATTGCGTGTCATTATTATATGTAGACAGCTGCATGTAAAACCATTTCCTCTGTTAACCTGCATTTTTTTTTGTAAGCAAGCTGTAAAGTATATCTATAATCAATGTGAAAAAGCATCATTGTGAAATGTATAAAATTGTAAACCAATGGAAATCATTACACGCATAAAACTACGCATTGTCATTGTATCACCCAATACTTTGAAATCAATAAAAAAATTTAAATGAAATACATGTGTCGTCTGAATTTCTGAGTCTTATCTTTGGCAATTGGGGAGATAAACAAGCGTTAGCGTCACTTCTCACGTGACTTTTTCCAGTGGCGCTTGTGCTGCTGACTCATTTCCACTGCTCACATCGCATTGTAACATGCCCGTGGAACCAGCTCACTCACTGGGAGAAAACCCTTCTGGGATCCATTTCTGGGATTACACTTATAATAAAAGGTTGGTAATTCTCTAAATTTTCATGGTTTATCAAACATTACTTATAATTTCGAGATGTAGTGACGTTCTCAAGTATTAAGAAATGATGAAAACATAAGATTTCCTTTCAAAGTTGGCTGGAGACGCTTGCCTAGTCATAGGCTACTCGGAACGAGCCACCTCGAAATCAACTTTTTTTTTTGAAGTGATCACTTCTCAGAAGTGATCGCTTCTACGGACTAGGAACGTATCAACAGATACTTCTTAAAAGCTTCTTCTGATCGGATTCTTAAAGGGTTCTTTCTGATCGGCTTCTCAGAAGTGATCGCTCTACGGTTCCACCACGCACTGTGCTTTCCCCCTATGACGTCACTGGCCACGCCCCTAATTAATAACCAATTAATTACTAATTAATAATCAATTAATAACCCATAAGGCCAGGCCACAAGGACGATAAGGGGTCAGTGAAGGTTGGGATAGGGGACTCAAAGGACAGTTGTCAGGAGATAGATAGTAAGCATCCCGTCAAGGCTATTCAGTGTGTTCTTTAACGTGCACAGAGTAAGGCTCCTGGCCACGGCTTTTCCACTCACATTGGTGTCCCCTTTTTGATATAAATCTTTCCGAGATAAATCTCAATGCTTGTCAACGTGGGACTTGAATCTGGGAACTGCAAATTAGGAGAGTGGCGCTACTGACTGATGTTTCAGGAGATAACTGTTTGTGAAGTTTAGGATAAGATCTACAAGTATTTGAGATAAGAGAGGGGACAGGAAAAATGTGAAAGATACAAAAACAATCGGCAGAAGCTGAAAAAATAACGAAACAACTAGTTATCAACAAGCGATGCTGGTCAATTCACGGGAGTTGGTAAAACAAAACCAAAACTTAATAAGATTCATGTTCCATATAAACCAATTTCGATAAGTTAACAATTCAGGGTTGGGGCATTCGGATTTAAAATGGGCATGAAACAATCAATGCTGCTCCTCGGGCCGTGTGCGGGTCTTCGTGAATGTGGGTAGCGTTGGATTCGGACAGCAATAAATCAACGGAACTATGGGTATTAAAATTTATGTGTGTATAAACAGTTTAGTGAAGATTAAAAAAAACTAGGTTTATACATTTAGAATTATACGATATTTTGCTGTCGCAACTTTACTTCAGAATTTCATCTGACCCTAAACAAAAAAAAAATTCTTATATAAACATATCTTTTACATTTCTCTAATTTCCTCAATAATAAAAGCATTTTAATAAGTATACCCTGATAAATAAGTCAATGAAGAAAAATCTGACATCCGAATAACACGGATATCCGACATCTCGGCGGATGCGGACCGGAGATAGATACTGTTTTTTATATCCGTGCAGAGCTATACTCATGGAAGGTTGTCGCATTATTTACGGCTATGCAGCCTTGTCACTCTTAGGGAACAGTTAAACTTGGAAATGTTGAACTTCTTGAACTTCGAATTTCATGCAAAATAAAATTGCATCTTCCAATACTGCAGTTTAATAAATAATTCATGATATTATTATCAATATCATTTCTTTACATTGTGTGTAACCAAAGATCATTCTCATGAGCAGATTAAACCCATATATTATAAACGTTGGAACGCAGTTTCTCGACCGACGGGCACCAAGGTAATACCAAGGTCCCTCCAATGGGGGCACGAACTTATTTTGAAAATTCATAAGTGCGACAATATATCAGAAAAAAAAAACATTTATTCAAAAAAGAAAAATATTAAAAAAATTTAAAAAATATAAATAAATAAAAATTTATGAAAAATATCTATTTTCTTATAGGGCCTTAAAATGCAGAAAATAAACCTAAAGCATGTCGATGGTGCAATCAGTCACTACGTTCGTATTCCCTTCAAAGGAAGATAGACGCCGGCAATCTTGTTGAGTAGGTAAATCGGCACACTATCTTCTTTTGAAGTGAATACGAAATCAGTGATTGATTGCACCATCGATATGCTTTAGGTTTATTTTCTACATTTTAAGACCTATAGGATGATAAGTATTTTTGAAATTTTTTTTGTCACTAAAAACACCTTCCTTCAAAAACTTTCATTTGATATTGACTCATAAACATAGCCACATCCCCCTCCCCCTTTTGGAGTCATGTTTGAAGTAGCCCATGATATTGGAGACGTCATAAGCTTTAATTTGAGATATAACTCGTTAAAGTCGAACCCCGCGAAAATCCGCCACTCCCCTTATCAGTGGGGGAATAGTGGGGGCAAAATTCGAATTGGTTTACGACGATCATTATATGAGCTTTCATTTGACACCTAACTCTTAGCTGTAGTCCCTCGCGTTCGGACGATATAACAGAACGACTTTAACATTCCCATTTTTCAGGGAGGAAGAATGCATGAGGGTCAATTGTTTATAGCCTATGACACTTTTGCCGTCCCATGGCCGAGTGGTTAGCGCGCTTGGCTACTGATCTAAGACCTTCTACTGTGGCATATAAACTGACAGGCTCCTGTCAGACCTCTGTGGCAAGCAGCTGCTTGAGGGGGTATTTATTTATTTTTATTTTATGACACTTTTAACGTCACAAGCTTTCATTTGATACATAGCTTGTTACTTTCGGCATTCGCGTTCTGGAGATTTATAGCGGAAGAATAGTTTTCATATTTCCCTTTTTTAGGGGGGGAAGGAAGAATGGGGAGTCAATTTTTTTATAGCCTATTACTCCCTGCGTCACAAACTTTCATTTGACATATAAATCATTAAGTTTCTCCATCGCGTTCGAAAGATATGGTGGAACAAAGTTTTGTCAAATTCATAAAACTGACAAACCGACAAATGTCAAAGCCGAAGCAATAGGAAGACAGGTAAAAAGCTGTAGAAGGCTTGCAAGACAGAACGGTTTTGGTTCATTAATTAAATGTATGGCGTTATTCCAACAAAAAATAAAAATATTTTTAGTACTGAAAATATTACTACACTATTGTAAATAATTACTATCGGCCACAAAAATATATACTGGGAGTTTGAGGGCTGCGAGGTCAGTAACGCATAAAAACATTGTTCTAACAGATACTTTTTAATTGCTTTTCGAATTTGTTTTGCAGGTAATTGAAGATACCGGTGACTACGCATAGCAAGAGAAAGGCAATTCGTGTAATATCAGAACCTGCCTTCCTAGAGCTTTTACTATAAAATAGGTAGCGAAAGAAGTTATACTTTTCTGACCTATATAATTATTTACACCTTCAATTATCTGGAAATAAAAAGAATAATTAAAATCCCTATGAGAATATTTGTTGTAATTAACTTGTTTATTTCAACCTCTGAGGTACAAGGAAGGTCCCATCCGATGGACAGCGGCCTTTCAAAACCTTAAGGCCCCCAAAGACGTTCGTTCGGCCTTCAGGACCGTTCAACTGAACAGTCCACGATTGATACGGTTTACCGCACGTGTGTGTGTGGGAACCGAATGGACTGTCCAGGCCAAAATGTCGGCCTGAAGAACTTTCGGAACGGCAGAAGATCATCTGACTTTTGTGGAGCTACCTGAAGGCAGATTCTCACCAATCAAGTTTTCGGAGTGTAAACATCGGCCTTGTGCGCTGCCGTCTACTTTCATTGGTTTGTGGGTGGGTGTGTTTTTTTGAAGATTATCCAGTTTGTGAAAGATTTCATATTAGAATTTATTGAAGTGTTTCGTGAGAATGAGTCTTCGTGTAGGTAAATATTATCATAACTGAATAAAAAATGAAACTTACGACGTGCTGGTCGCAAAGATGAATGGAGTGGATCCTACTGCAAACCAGGTTGGGTTGTTTTACCTCTGAGTGGCACTTTTTTGCACACCTGGGCTAAATGGCCAGGTCACATGGACCCCGAAGGCTCAGT
The DNA here is from genome assembly GCA_038380435.1 of Ryuthela nishihirai. Taxonomy (NCBI): domain Eukaryota; kingdom Metazoa; phylum Arthropoda; class Arachnida; order Araneae; family Heptathelidae; genus Ryuthela; species Ryuthela nishihirai. The sequence continues at coordinate 88,872,852 of JAWZYU010000003.1, read as the reverse complement.
GAAGGTTGGGGGAGGGGACCCACTGGAACAGCTGTTGGGAGACAGATGGTAGCCTCCCGTCAAGGCCATCCAGCGTGTCCTTTAACATGCACAGGGTATGGATCTCCCGAATATGGGGCCATGACTTAACATCCCATCCGATGGACGGCGTCCTTTCCAAGCCCATCGGTGTCCCCTACTGACCGTGGCAAGGCGAGGGAAATTTGCGGAGATAAATCTCAACGCTGACCAGCTGGGACTCGAACCTGGGAACTACAGATTACGAGCCTGGCACACTACCGACTGCGCCACCCCCGCCGCTGCAAACCGGGAAACTGTCACCAAAAAAATAATTAATATGCGGAGCTCTTTTTGAAAAGAGCAGAAACAACGAAATCTATGGGGACTGGCATTAATACATATGATGTATACACATCTAAATTACGGTACTACGATTATTTATATGGGGCGGGGGTGGCTCAGTCGGTAGCGCGCCAGGCTCGTAATCTGCTTCCCAGGTTCGAGTCCCAGCTGGGTCAGCGTTGAGATTTATCTCCGCAAAATTCCCCACCCTGCCCACGGTCAGTAGGAGACATCGATGGGCTAGGAAAGGCCGCGGTCTGTCGGATGGGACGTTAAGCCGTGGCTCTGTGTGCAGGAGAGCCATACCCTGTGCACGTTAAACAACACGCTGGATGGCCTTGACAGGAGGATACCAACCGTTTCCCAGCAGTTGTTCCAGTGGGTCTCCTCCCCCAACCTTCTCTGAGCCTTCGGGGTGCTTGTGACCTGGCCATTTAGCCATTGGTGTGCAAAAAAGTGCCGCTCAGAGATAAAACATCCCAACCCAACGATTATTTATTGCTTCTAGTGGACCCATGAGTTCGTCATCCAGTATGCATGACAGCGAAAGCAAATTAAAACAGATACTAATAAATGATGAGCTGAAAAAAATTTGGTTTTGCCATGAGTGGGATTTGAACCCACGTCTCCAGGAAACATGCCTGTTATGCTAGTTAAGAGTGATTCATTAAAAAAAGTTTTAATTGTAAATTACGTATTTAATTAGTATATCGCCGCCCTTTGACGGGATGGAAATATTTCATTCGACAGTCTTAAAATCTAGGGTTCTATTATAGCTGTAGGCAGGAAATTGATAAAGATATGCCTCTAAAACTCTATCTCGGGTTTTACTAAAAATAGAAATTGATTTTCAAACACAATACGGTATTGTTCCCAAGGGAACCTCGTAGAGAATATCTGCGACCGATCAGAGTTTTCTAGAAAGTTCTGGGGACCCCAAATCTGTTAAAAGCGTGTGAAAAAAAAATGTAATTTCAGTGGCGCTGATGGCAAACGACTGCGTTAGTGGTGGTTTAGCAGAGATGCTGATACAGGTGGGACTCTATAACCTGGTGAAACATCAGTAGTAAAGGAAGATGCGTTTTTGCCGTTCTTTTAACAATTGCATTACGAGCCAACAGAAGGGAAACTGGCGCAACTCGCCTGTAATTTGAATGATGGTGATGAGAGTAATGTGTCACAACACAGAGTACATCGACCCCTGCTGAAAATGGGGCTGCATTGCCGCAGGCTGCTCCGAGTGTCCGCGATGGGCAGGACGCCTTGGTTTACCACTGAAAGCGCCTACAATGGGCACGCGAGTATTAAAACTAGACCTTGAATGATTGGAAGAAGGTCGTCTGGTCCGATAAATTTCGTTTCCTGTTGCACCATGTATCCTGTTGGCCAGGTATGAATGCATCATTTACCTGGGGAAGTGTTGGCACCAGGATGCACCGTAGGATGAAAACGAGCCGGTGGAGTAAGTGTAATGCTTTGGGCAATGTTCTGCTCAGAAACCCTGGGTACAGCCATTCATGTGCAGGAAACTATGACGTCTACCACCTACCTAAACATCATTGCAGACCAGGTACATCCTTTCATGGCAACGGTATACCCATTTAGTAGTGCCTTCTTTCAGCAGGATAATGCACCATGTCACACTGCCTAGAATGTTCGAGAATGGTTCACACAACACAAGGAAGACTTCCAAGTATTGCCTTGCCTCCAAATTCCCCAGACATGAATCCAATCGAGCATCTGTTGTTTGTGTTGGAACAGCATATCCGATCTGCGGTGGCTCAACCACATAACTTACAAGAGTTAAAGGTTGGGTTGGGCTGTTTTACCTCTGAGTGGCACTTTTTTGCACGCCATGGGCTAAATGGCCAGGTCACAAGGACCTTGAAGGCTCAGAGAATATATACAGCTGTTGGGAGACAAATGGCAGCCTCCCGTCAAGTCCATCCAGTGTGTTCTTTAACATGCACAGGGATATGGCTCTCCTGCACATGGGGCCATGGGTTAACATCCCATACGATGGATGGCGACCTTTCCAAGACCATCAGTGTCCCCTACTGACCGTGGGCAGGGCTGGAGTTTTGCGGAGATAAATCTCAATGCTGACCCACCTGGGACTCAAACCTGGGAACTGCATATTACGAACCTGGCACGCTACCGATTGAGCCACCCACACCCCACAAAAGTTAAAGGATCTGCTGGTAACGTTTTGGTACCAGATACCACAAGACACCTTTAAAAATCTTGTAGGGTACATGCCTCGCTGGGTTAGAGCTGTTTTGCCAGCACATGGAGAACCAACATCACACATTAGGCAGGTGGTCATAATGTTTTGGCTCTTCGGTGTATGTTGTGGGTTGTTTTACCACTGAGCAGCACCTTTTTGCACACAATGGGTCAGGTCTCAAGGGCTCAGAGTAGGTTGGGGAAAGGGGACCCACTGAACAGTTGTTAAGAGACACATGGAAGCCTCCTGTCACGCCTATCCATCGTGTTCTATAAAGTGCATAGAATATGGGTTGGTTGGGTTGTTTTACCTCTGAGCGGCACTTTTTTGCACACCATGGGCTAAATGGCCAGATCACATGGACCCTGAAGGCTCAGAGAAGGTTGGGGGAGGGGACCCACTGGAACAGCTGTTGGGAGACAGATGGTAGCCTCCCGTCAAGGCCATCCAGCGTGTTCTTTAACGTGCACAGGGTATGGCTCTCCCGCACACGGGACCACGGCTTAACGTCCCATCCGATGGACGGCGGCCTTTCCAAGCCCATCGGTGTCCCCTACTGACCGTGGGCAGGGCGGGGAATTTTTGCGGAGATAAATCTCAACGCTGACCCAGCTGGGACTCGAACCTGGGAACTACAGATTACGAGCCTGGCGCGCTACCGACTGAGCCACCCCCGCCCCACATAGAATATGGCTCTCCTGCACACGGAGCCATGACTTTATGTCCCATCTAATGAACGGCAGTCTCGATCGAGGCATGGGGGAGTGGGGCTTAATGAAGATAAATCTCAACGCTGGTACAAATGGAACTGTAACTTGTGAACTGCAGATGACGAGCCTGGTGCTCTACCGACTGAGCCTACCTCGCCCCATCTATATATATAAATATGCTTTAGCTGATCAGCTAACTCAGGTGAACAGAAAAATAAAATCATTCACTATTTGTAAAATAGCCAATCGTTAACTAATAAAATATATTATTATTTTAAAAAAATAGTTATGCAATCTTTTTCCTGATATACCGCGACAATTTTGAATTTTCAAAATGTGCCATGGACTCAAAAAGTTTGGAGAACACATTTTAAGCAACTGTTGTGATCAGAAATAAGCTTCTATGTTAGAAATATGCACAAAGTAACCCACAAATGACTGTTATAAAGATCTCGTAATTTATTTAACTCATCCACTGCTGATGACAAAGAAAATGTTAATGTTTCTTCTTTACTGAGAAGTGCAAATAGCATTTCATTCTTTCCCGCTTACAATGAAAATGATGTAGTACATACATGGCTTTCAGCATTTTCCCTGCGATTTAGAAAGATCAAAGAGGGTGAAGAAACCATATGCACTTCACCTATTTTTGGCCATGTAATGCAGCCCTTCAATCGACAAGTGACACCAATAAAGCGGTGATGTGGAACGATACTTTATGTAATATTACCGTAATTAAGTGTCGAAGGAGCATAACTGACAGTACAAATGAAACATGTACAATGTTTGCTTTCAATCAGGAACGTAATTATTTCAGAGGTAATTTACCACATTACTTGCATTTATAAATGTTTGAAAAGTCTTAGAAAAAAAAAATCTAATCTTTTAAAGTAATTTAACTTATTACATTTGCACTGATAAACGCGACATAAATGCGAAATTCTGAAATCAAAATGTGAAAAACGTTTTTATTTGCAAAAAAAACTACTGATAAGCAACAGTGACAAACTGTTGGTAAAGTGCTGGGCTTCAACGAAAAGGTCATGATATTAATTTGTCTTTGGCACTTGACTATTCTATCCCCAACCCCTCCACAATGCAATGAGTATAACTCATCTTTCAAATGTACAAAGTACAGTGCATCTCAACCCATTAACTGTTCTATTTATAACCTCTACCGTTATAACCTCTTAGTTTCCCGTTATCTTGTTTACAAAGATTTCCATGTTTCACTACCATAACTAACCCTAGAGAGAACCAAACTATTATACAGCTAATTTTAGTCTTTAAGTATATACACGGCTATTTCTCCACACTCTCCATAGATTCTTAAAAGTCCCGGCAGCAATCCCTATTCCTCTGTTAATCTCAAGTCGCACATCACCATTATCTTTACATAGTTCCCAAGATAATTAAACTGCGACACCTGCTCAAGACTGCAGCCATTCAGATTAACTGAATCACAGCCTGCTTGACCAATTTTCATCACTAGTTTTCTCTCTGTTTATAACCAAACCTACTCTACTACCAGTTTCATCAACAGCTCGAATGAAAGAGTTCATCTCATCAACATCATTTGCCAAAAGGGCTAAATCATCAGCATAAGCTAAATCAGAAAGGCAACATTAGCAAATTATTGTGGTCTACTTTGCATAAAGTGCGCACCATCTTGAGCATCAATGAACCATAACTAAAGTGAAATTTTTCCACTAACATGAATTTGTTGTATTAAAAGTATGTTTTTAATGATGCTTAGTTCATAATGTAAATATATTTGAATGCATTTCATATATTTCATGTACATTTTTGATTAAAACATGACATATATGCATGCTGCTTTTCATATTCATCCACCCCTTCAAAATAGGGCAATTTTTATGCAACAGAATTGAATCAGAAATCCATCTTTATATAAGTAAATGAATTTGTTGATTAATAAAGTGGTAGCAATAGAAAAAGAAATTAAACTAATAATAATTTAACATTGTTATTATTTTTTTAATGGAATAATGCAATATACCACACAGAAAACAAAATGATCATTTCTATTCCAAAACCATTGGGCATTATAATGCATATTCAGGTTTTAATAGCCATAATATGAGCACATCACCAGTATCTGTTACATAGCTCCCAAGATAATTAAACTGTGACACCTGCTCAAGATTGCAACCATTCAGATTAACAGATTCACAGCCTGCCTGACCAATTTTCATCACTTTAGTTTTATCTCTGTTTATCACCAACCCAACTCTACTACCAGTCTCATCAACATCATTAGCCAACAAGGCCAAATCATCTGCATAATCTAAATCAGAAATCTTGAAATCTCTAGACCATTTAAGGCCAAAATCTTTCCCTTGTAGTGAATTTCGCATAACATAATCAATAACCAAACAAAAGAGGAGACAAAATGCACCCTTGTCGAGCACCAGAAGCAATGTTAAAACCATTGCTACAAGCCTTACTAACTCTCACACACGACTCAGTGTTATTATAGATAGCTTTCATTATGTTAACTAACTTTTCTGGTATGCCATATGATCTCACAATCAACCACAAATAATGACGATCAACAGGGTCAAAAGCCTTTTTGAAATCAACAAAGGTTTCTGAAACTCTAAACATTTCTCAAGAATCTGCCTAAGTGAAAATATCTGATCTACACATCCTCTACCACTTTTGAATCCACATTGCTCATCACGCAATTGCCTGTCAACCAGATTCTTAATTCTATTAAGCACAATCGTGCAAAGAACTTTCCCTGGAACAGAGTAAGCTGATACCCCTATAGTTATCACATGAACTGCGATCACCTTTTTTGAAAATGGGGATAACAATAGCTCTGGTAAAATCCTTAGGAACAATGCCTTTATCATAAAAGATATTCAGAATTTCAGTCATCCAAGTGGTAACCGAAACATTCCCAGCTCTGAGCATTTCTGTAGTAATTTCATCTACCCCTGTGGATTTATGAAGTTTAAGTTTAGAAATACCAAAATAACTTCAGACTGTGTTATAGGGCCAACATTAAAGCCACCAATGCATCTATCATCATTGCAAACAATGGGAGTAGAACTAACCACATTGTTTAGAACATCACTGAAACACTCAGTCCACCTTCATCATCATCATCCTCAAGCAGCCATGGGCTACGGAGGTCCAACCAGACCACGCAGTTTAATTCTCCAAGCATATCTGTCCTGAGCTACATCTGCTGCATCCGGCCACTGCACACCAATTCTAACAAGGTCCTGTTTGACATTGTCTGCCCACCGCATCCTAGGTCTCCCCCTCCTTCTGAAGCCTTTAGGCACACTGTTCATAACCCTATTCGCCAATCTATAATTATCCATACGGGCAACATGGCCAAACCAGCGGAGTCTCTCTCTGCACAATATGCTGCTTAAAGGAGGTTGCAGACTCCTTTGCCTAACCTCTTCATTAGTTACAAAGTTAAACCACCTAATACCCAAGATACTGCGTAAGCATCTAGAATCAAAAGCATCTAGTTTCCTGTTATCTTGTTTACACAGCGTCCAAGTTTCACTACCATAACTAACCCTAGAAAGAACCAAACTATTATACAGTCTAATTTTAGTCTTTAAGTGTATACGCCTATTTCTCCACAATCTCCATAGATTCTTAAAAGTCCCGGCAGCAATACCTATTCGTCTGTTAATCTCATGCCGCACATCACCAGTATCTGTTATGTAGATCCCAAGAAAATTAAACTGTGACACCTGCTCAAGGGTGCAATCATTCAGATTAACTGAATCACAGCCTGCCTGACCAATTTTCATCACTTTAGTTTACTCTCTGTTTATAACCAAACCTACTCTACTACCAGTCTCATCAACAGCTCGAATGAAAGAGTTCATCTCATCAACATCATTTGCCAAAAGGGCTAAATCATCAGCATAATCTAAATCAGAAATTTTCGTATCTCCAGCCCATTTAAGGCCAAAATCTTTCCCTTGAAGTGAATTTCGCATAACATAATCAACAACCAAACTAAAGAGAAAAGGAGACAAAATGCACCCTTGTCGAACACCAGAAGCAATGCTAAACCAATTGCTACAAGACTTACCAACTCTCACACATGACTCAGTGTTATTATAGAGAGCTTTCATTATGTTAACTAACTTGTCTGGTATACCATATGATCTCACAATCAACCACAAATTATGACGATCAACAGAGTCGAAAGCCTTTTTGAAATCAACAAAGCTAGCAACAAAAGGTTTCTGAAACTCTAAACATTTCTCAAGAATCTGCCTAAGTGAAAATATCTGATCTACACATCCCCTACCACTTCTGAATCCACATTGCTCATCACGCAATTGCCTGTCAACCACATTCTTAATTCTATTAAGCACAATCATGGAAAGAACTTTACCTGGAACAGAGAGTAGGCTGATACCCCTATAGTTATCACAAGAACTGCGATCACCTTTTTTGAAAATAGGGATAACAATAGCTCTGGTAAAATCTTTAGGAACCATGCCTTTATCATAAAAGTTATTCAAAATTTCAGTCATCCAAGTGATAACCGAAACATTCCCAGCTCTGAGCATTTCTGTAGTAATTTCATCTACCCCTGGGGATTTATGAAGTTTCAGTTTAGAGATAGCCAAAATAACTTCAGATTGTGTTATAGGGCCAACATTAAAGCTGCCAATGCATCTATCATCATTACAAACAATGGGAGTAGAACTAACCACATTGTTTAGAACATCACTGAAATGCTCAGCCCACCTAGCCATGAGAGAATCCTCACCTTCTATAACCTTCCTTGTTTATCCTTCAATCCCTGTATGCCTATCCGTTTTCTACCACATAAAACATTAACTATCTGGTACACTCTCTGCTGTTGTGCTGCCTAACTGCTTCCTCAGCTTTGTCAGCCAAGCTATCAAGCCAAAGATTTTTATCAGTAGCTAACTGATCCTTTACACGTTTATTAAGCTCTCTGTAATCTTTTCTATTAGGACTAGTAGGGTACTGATTAAGGACATTCCTGCAATTCCTTCTTTCTGAAATAAGCTCAATTGCCTTGTCACTTAAATAATTCTGCCTCCTCTGCTCCTTTTTTCCTAAAAGAGTATTGTTAGTTTCCAAAAAAGCCTGTTTAAAATGGCCCCATTCTTCCTCAACTTCAGTATTAAGCAAACCATGACCGTCATAATGACTAAGTAACCTATCATGGTAAGCTTTAGCTATAACTGGGTCATTCAGAGCTTCAGTATTAAAGGTAAATTTTTTAACTCTAGCACAACACTTTTTAAGTTTAAGTTGCAAGACACTTTTAACAAGGTAATGGTCAGATCCAATTTCAGCTCCCGTATATGCCCTGGTATTTCTAACAGAACTAGCCCATTTGCTGTTAATTAATATATAATCAATCATATTCCTATGCAGCCCATCAGGTGAAACCCATGTGTATTTATGTATGTCGCGGTGTTTGTAATATGTGTTAGTTATTCTGAAACCATTGAGTTTACTTACCTGTAGGAGACGTTGCCCATTGCAGCTACCAATACCAAAAGTACCTATTACTCCTCCCCAAAGGTCAGAGTCGGTACCAACTTTGGCATTGAAGTCACCAAGAACAAGGGTAATATCTCCTTTCTTGACAGAATTCAAAATGTCCTGAAGTTGTCCGTAAAACCTATCCTTCTCATCCTCATCAGCATCCTCAGTGGGGGCATAACAGCAGATAACATTCAAGTTTTTAATGCTTGTCTGAAATTTTGCTGTAAGAAACCTTTCATTAATGCACTCATATCCTAGAAGAGCATCACTAGCATGTCTGCTGAGCAGCAGACCCACGCCTTGGTGATGCTTTCCATCCTCCCTCCCTGTAAAGAGAAATTTAAAGTTATTTTTAAGTATCTCACCTTTACCTGTCCATCTTGTCTCTTGCAAGCCTAGAATATCTAAGTTATAGCGCTGGAATTCCTGCATGAGGATATCAAGAGAATAATCTCTATGTAATGTCCTCACGTTCCACGTTCCTGCAGAAAGAAAATGATTAGTAGGATTTTTAAAGAAATTAGGTTTATTGAGATTGGTATGGCCAACAATATCAAACAGCCCCCTGATCGCAGGCATGGGGCAAAGACCCGTTCCTCCTCCGCTAAAGGCTGAAGTCACCAATGCTGGTAGGAACTTCAGGCACCACCTTTTCAAGTGGACTTTTTCAAGAGCCACATGGCCTGCCTGAGACGCATTACTCCAGTTTAGGCTTGACGATGCCCAACTAGCTAAGTAAGGTTCAGGTACCTGCGATGGCCTCTGATTAAGATTATCCACCAGCTGATATAAGGTATCCCATGCCTCTGTTCACTTAGAGCTGGCAACCCAGAAGCAAACAGAAAACACAGCGGCAGACTCTCCCTCAACAGAGGCCCACCAGTGCAGCAAGTCCAGGATCCATAATCAAGCTCAAATCCATAAACAAGTCCAGTCTAGTAGGTATAAATGGTCAGCACCAGGACCCTGTGAAGTTGACCACTCCTCAGCAGGGTTGAAAAAAAAGAAAAAAGTGGCCGTAGATGACCAGATCAGCAGGCCATACTGAACTGGCAGCCCTCCCCTTCCGTTCCCTTCCAAAAGAGAATATGCCATGACAGAATCCTCACCTTCTATAACCTTACCTTGTTTATACTTCAATCCCTGTATAGTGTCCTTTTCTACCACACGAAACATTAACTACCTTCTACTGTGGCATATAAACTGACAGGCTCCTGTCAGACCTCTGTGGCAAGCAGCTGCTTGAGGAGGTATTTATTATTATTACAGCTCTCTGCTGTTGTGCTGTCCAATTGCTTCCTCAGCTTTGTTAGCCAAGCCAGGAAGTCAAAGATTCTTATCAGCACCTAACAGATCTTTTACATGTTTATTAAACTCTATATAATGATTTCTATTAGGACGAGTAGGATATTGATTAAGGACATTGCTGCAGTTCTTTCTTTCTGAAATAAGCTCAAGTGCCTTATCATTCAAATAATTCTGTCTCCTCTGCTCCTTTTTTTCCTAAAAGAGGAATTTTCTTGAAACTGTTAGTTTCAAGAAAAGCCTGTTTAAAATGGTCCCATTCTTCCTCAACTTCAGTATAAGGAAACCATGACTGTCATAATGACTAAGTAACCTATCATGGTAAGCTTTAGTTATAACTGGATCTTTCAGAGCTTCTGTTAAAGGTAACTTTTTTAACTTTAGCACAAAACTTCCTAAGTCTTAAGACACTTTTAACAACGTAGTGGTCAGATCCAATTTCAGCTCCCCTATAAGAACTGGTATTGCTAACAAATTTATTTACTGTTAATATATATAATCAATATAATTTCTTTCATAATTTTTATCTATTATTCTTTTATTTATGGCTATTATTAACTTTTAAGGGCAATTACTTATATTCGAATTATTACTGTTAAATAGTCAATTTCCTTAACTCTAAATAGAGAACGGGTATAGTTAAAGATTCGTTTTTTGTTTAGAGTTGTTTTATTTAGGTTGAAATAGATTTCAGATCTTTAAATTTGTCTTCAGTCACACTTTTTCAAAAAATGATTATTTAAGATGTTCCCGACTTCTGTATCTCAATTACTATTTAAAAACACGGAACTATACGTAATAAAGTGACTGCTTAGTGTGTATCTATGTATAAAAATAACTATTTCCCTGATAACTAGATAGACCTCAAAAACACTTAAAAAAAACTAAAATTGTAATTTTAAACTTTTTCTGCCAACAGAAATCAATCTTACCGTAGGCTTCTTATACGCTTTGTTCATCTTCGTCTCCCTACTGTGACGTCAAAATGCCTAGCCAATGACCATCAAGAAACGCGTCCTCGCGGAGGAAAAGAGTTTGGGCCTGCATCAACGAATCCTGACGTCAATGGCGAGAGCTTACATTCATCAAAGTGCATTGAAGTATTCTCCAGGAAATCTCATGTTTCCTTTATATTCGATACATTTTCACAAATATCGTCGAAAACGTTTACAATTGACACCTCGTGAATTAAAATAATAAGTTATTTTTTTTCAATAAAATTTGTCAAATCATATTTTAAAGTCATGCTGCTGATAGCTGTGGAATTAAATTATATATTCAATTATTTATTTAATAACATAATATTCTAAAGTTTTTTACTACTGATAGTTGTAGAATTAAAGTATGAATGCAGATTATATTTCAATAATTTTATTTAGAATCAGACGAATAATAAAACTTTTGCAATACAATTTCACGTAATGAAAATAAGAAATATTTCTGCCTGATTTTTATATAAAAACGAAGTCATAATACAAAATTGCAAACACAACAGAAATGACACTAATATTATATAACATTTACATCTCATCTAGGATTAATACCTTTAAGTAGGCAAATCACTTTTTAAACATCTTGCACTTCCAAAAAGAGGATTATGAATTATTTTTAAACAGTAATTTAGCACTAATAGTGGAGCAAATAATAAATGTTTGAATAAAATGAAATTTTTATTATTTGCTCAAACATCTCAACAAATAAACTGGACAAAATATTCTAAGAAACCATGAGTTTCTTTTAAGCAATATTTTGAATTACTATTTCAAGACATGTTACATCAGTCATCACATGAATATTTGATTTCAAATGGCTTGTGAATGTCACTCACACAACTAGGCAAATAAACAGAAGAAAAATATTCTATTCAGCTATGAGATTCTAATAAGCAACAATGCTATAGCAATTGATCGTCTGCAGTGAAAAGCGTAAGCCCATGGTATTAACGTCAAGTCACGTGAAATGCAGCTTGGAGCAGGTCTCTAGTTGAGACGGTCTTGTGTGGCACTGGTTATGACTAGACCTCTACGCGGATAGCAAAGTCTATCCACACCCTCAAGGTTTTATCCGCATATATTAGCTACTTAATAACCGTCGATAGTTTGCAAATGCTTCAGGTCCGATGTATGGTTGAGGGTAAAAGAAATCAGTTTAATGGTTTATTAATAATTACAGTAGACTCCCTCTTATCCGGCCCTTACGGGACCGGACCCCTAGCCAGATGAACGAAAGATCGGTTAATCCGAAAATTCTATCAGAAAATAAATAAAAACGGCAAATGACAAAAATACTAACTATACTGTATTTTAATTAATAATTTATTGAACAATATTAACAATTTCCTCACACTCACTTGAAAAAGTCCGTGGTTTTCTTTCGTTTCTTTAAATTTAATACTTTTTTACCTGCAAAGTCTTGCCATTTTTTAAAAAACATCCCATCAATCGCAGATGAGGCCTGTTGTTGTTCAATGTATTTTTCTGCAACGTCAAAAGCTTCTTTCCCTTCAATATGGCTAACTTTCTCTTCATTCTCCTCCTCGTCTCCGTTCTCTTCTTGGCAGACTGCATTGATAATTTCGTCATCATTCAGTGTTTCATTTTCCAACTGTTCATCACCTTTTAATCCTTTTTCAATGTCATCTTCAAGTGTGTTACGTCCAGGTAGCAGCTTAAAGTCATTAAGCAGCGAAATATTGTCATTATCCGTCATATCTTCGGCAGGCGCAAGCTCATTCAATACTTTCCTGTTGTCGTCTTTGGTACTTTTTACGCAGTTTTCAACTTCGGGCCAAAGTTTTCTCCAACGTTTGTCGTACAAACGTTGTACGAGGCATTTATTCAAAAGCTCTTGCCAACGTGTAGATCACATCCTTGATGTTTATTGTTTTCAAAGCATTTAAAAGTCACCTTTTTGAACTTACAAGCGCTCCTTGATCCATTGGTTGCACTAAAGATGTTACATTAGGTGGCAAAAACATAGCTTTTATGCTGTCAGAAATGAGTTCCCTGGGTGTGTTGGGGCATTGTCGAGGACGAGTAGGACCTTTACAGGCATTTTAAGACTTGTCAATCGGTTTTTTACTTTTGGAATAAATTCTGTAAAGAACCACTCTTTAAACAAATACGAGTCTATTCAAGCAGACTTTTGAGCTTTGAAGTAAACTGGCAGAGAGCTAAATTTAAATGCTTGAATGCTCAGGGTTTTGCTGATTTCCCAATTACAAAAGGAAGATTTTGCGTATCTGCAGCATTTGTACACACAGCCACAGTGATTGTTTCTTAGTTTTAAATCCTGAGGTTTCTTGCGCTGTCACAAATGTTTTCGTTATTTAACTGTCTCATCTGCATTGTTGATTTATTCTGTGCATAGGCCTTCTTCAATAAGCACTAAAAGTTTTTCTGAAAATTCCTTTGCTGCTACAGGATCAGCTGACAATTTCTTAGCACAAACACCAAGATAATAAACACCATGCCGTTTTTTTTTCAGCGAGAAAGCCATCCCTCGCCTACTGAAAAATCTCCCCCATTATCGATTTTACAGTGAAGGATTAATGTTTTTTCTTTCAAGATTGGCCCACTGATTGGTGTCTCGTTTCGACGCTCTTGCATTAACTATAACTAAAGTGCATCATCGACAATTTCATTTTTCGGCTTTTTAAGAGTGCACTGAGAAGAAAGCGTTTTTTCAGACTCGACTTGAGGGCAAAAATCTTGTAAAGATTTTCTACTCCTTCTCTAGTCATTTACCATGCTTTTACCAACACCTAGTTCATCACAAATATGCTTTACTGAATCACCTTTGTCAATACGTTCTAACGCTTACGTTTGCACCCACACATTTTGTACCATACAATAATCACAACACACACTCATGTATATGCACAGTACACTTGTAATATTCTCAAAGAGGAACTGGAGCAAATATGTACTATAAACAAAACACGGGGCTGCTTCCGCTTCTTGGAACTGAAGCAAATAAACGGAACGGCGACTTGGTTCCGCTTCTTGGAACGGCCGGGTTAAAGCGGAGGCCGGTTAAGCCGAGACCAAATAAAAGAGTCTACTGTAACTGAAAAAATATACTATGAAAAAAAAAAGGCGATTTCAGGAAAATATACCTTACTAAACGTTAGATAAAAATTTACAAGAATGCAATTTTGCAAATTCCTCTAAGCAAATTTTGCTCTTTTAAATGCAGTTATCTGCGATTATGGGAAAACGCTACTTTTTATTGACCAGTACATCTCTAATAAATAAAACCTCCTAATGCAGCTGCTTACCACAGAGGTCTGATAAGAGCCTGTCAGTTTATGTGCCATAGAAGAAGGTCTGTGAGGATGGCGGGACCTCAGCAGAAAAATAACACAAACGTCTATGCCTTACACGAGGGTTCGAACCCAGGTCCCTTAGATAAGTAGCCAAGCACGCTAACCATTCTGCTACTCTTCTACATTTCTATAAACTTCGTGATCTCCACAATTAAGTTTTCACAGATTTAATACCAGTTTTCTACGCAATATTCGAGTAATTTTTTGAAGATTATAATAATTGATTTGTCAACAAAAATATATTGTGAAAAATAGCTTTTTCACGTAAGCTTTTTAATTGTGACGTTATTGCAATGTATTTTTTTTAAGTGAATATCATCATTCAACTTTAAAATCAGCTTTTTTTCATTATCTAAAGTAGTTTTTATTTTTAGTCATATTAGCTATCAATAATGTAGTAATAATTCCCATGTTCCTGCAAATTTTACCTGCTATCCACTAACATGTGAAATATTTGTTTTGCGCAATCTCGAAATGGCTGTGAAGATAGTTAAAAAAAAACAGCGAATTTTCGACATTCTGTGGCGTGCGATAAATCATTTAAGTGGTCAACAAATACATATAGTTTTGCAAATGATCGTATTAACGTTTTGGATTTCTGTGTTTCAGAGTATATATTGTCACGTGCATTACAATTTTTATTTTTAAATAATTTGCTGATGCAAAAAGTTAATAGCATTTTACTTGCATGATATATCCTTTCATATTTAGAAGAGATATGAGAGGACACATCATGCAAGTAAAATATCGAACAAGAAATATAGATATAGAATAGATATAAGATATCGAACAAGAAATGCATATTGTAGTCCAGGCTACTATTCGAACATTTACGATATATATAAAGTTAAATGGAAAATGTCCGTCAAATAACATATTTGCTTGAAAATACGCAAATTTGAAAAATATGATTTAGGTGAATCAACACAATATTTTGTAGCATTTCTGCTGAAATATTTGATCAGTGGGATGACAGGATAAATTTTAATAAATAAAGAAAATGATCTTGCGTAGCAGCACCAAAAGTTAATTATTTTTGTGTTCTTATCATTTGGATATCTCTTCATAAAGCTCAAAAATCATAACCTCCTTCCCCCCCACCAATCTGATGTTACACATACACAGTCGTATCAGAATAATATGACCACCTACCTAATAATGGGAATAACCACCATTGGCCCAGATGACAGTTGCAAAACGGTGTGGCATGGATACAATGAAGCCATGGAAGGTTGCCAGAGGCACACATGAGCATTCGGAATCTAGCAGAGCATGGAGGTTCCAGAGATGACGTGGTTGTGGGTCTGCACACCGAACGTGTCGATCCAAATGGTCCCACAAGTGCTCTATGGGATTGAGGTCGGGTGATTTTGCCAGCCAAGGGAGAACAGAGACATCACTGTTGTGTTCCTGGAACCAGTCACGCACCACCTTAGCGATATGGCAGGGTGCATTGTCCTGTTGGTAGACACCATCAGGGTAAATGTCCAACATAAAGGGATGCATGTGGTCAGCAAGAAGGGACAGGTAGCCATTGGTGTTCAGGGACCCATCCAGTGGTACCAGAGGTCCCAGGCCATACCAGGAAAACATCCCCCAGACATGCACATTGCCACTGCTGGCCTGTACTTGACCAACAAGCGTGTCTGAACTTTGGTTCTTGTGTGTCTGACACCGTATCTGCCACCACCTGTCACTTCTGTGGAGTAGAAACCTTGATTTGTTGGAGAAGGCAACCTTTTTCCACTCTTCCACTGTCCAAAAACAGTAGTCCCGTGCAAACTGCAGGCGTTGTTGCCAATGGACCTTGGTTAACATGAGCGCCTTTACACAGCGTCAACTCTGGAGACCCATGCGTAACGGGGTTTGCTCTACTGTTATCGAGGACATGTACTTGGGTGCCCCAGCGGTCATTTGAGTGGTCAATTGCTGCACTGTTTGCATCTGCCACCACCTGTCACTTCTGTGGAGTAGAAACCTTGATTTGTTGGAGAAGGCAACCTTTTTCCACTCTTCCACTGTCCAAAAACAGTAGTCCCGTGCAAACTGCAGGCGTTGTTGCCAATGGACCTTGGTTAACATGAGCGCCTTTACACAGCGTCAACTCTGCAGACCCATGCGTAACGGGGTTTGCTCTACTGTTATCGAGGACATGTACTTGGGTGCCCCAGCGGTCATTTGAGTGGTCAATTGCTGCACTGTTTGCATCTGCCACCACCTGTCACTTCTGTGGAGTAGAAACCTTGATTTGTTGGAGAAGGCAACCTTTTTCCACTCTTCCACTGTCCAAAAACAGTAGTCCCGTGCAAACTGCAGGCGTTGTTGCCAATGGACCTTGGTTAACATGAGTGCCTTTACACAGCGTCAACTCTGGAGACCCATGCGTAACGGGGTTTGCTCTACTGTTATCGAGGACATGTACTTGGGTGCCCCAGCGGTCATTTGAGTGGTCAATTGCTGCACTGTTGCATGTCGATTGCCCTTTACCAGTCGACGTTCTCCTCTGGGGTTGATAGCCTTTGGGGCTCCACAGTTATGACATCTTTAGGTACTCAGTGTGCCAGCAGTCCATTCTTGGTACACCCTTACTACAGCACCTCACGAACAGCCCACAAAGTCTGCTGTTTTTGAGATGCTTCCATCCTTGGCATGGTAGCCGATGATCATTCCTTTTTGAGCGTCCCTCAAATCACTACCTCTGCCCATTGTGCTCACATTATGCACTATGGCTCATCTGTCCTGGCAGGCCACTTACATCTTCGTGTGGTTGACCTTCTCATGTGCATTCTGTGACACACCTGGGCGGATACATTGTGATTCCGGGGGTGGTCATATTATTCCGATGCGACTGTGCATATTTGCCACAAAAATAACATAATAGTGAGATATATAATGTACACAAGAAAAAAAAATCAGCTATATACTGAATTAAATATCACAAATAATGGTTTGGAAAAATTTAGTACATTTGAAAATTTCTAAATAACATATACTGTAAACTAAAGCTGTCTCATGGCAGAGTGGTTAGTGCACTTGGTTACTGATAAGTGACCTGGGTTCGAACCCCAGATAAATCATGGATATTTGCGTTGTCTTTCTGCCAAGTCTTGTCTTCCTCACAGACCTTCTACTATGGGGAACTTTAACTGGTTTAAACTGGCAGGCTCCTGTCAGGTCTCTGTGAAAAGCAGCTGCTTGAGGAGATATTTATTTATTTTTAAAACCAGGGTTTGGCAATAATGTTTGTAACATCATATGAGGTATTTGTAAAAAAAAAAATGAGATCTCAAGATGACCACTTTTTCCTACGATATTTAGAAAATAATGAAAACTGAAGGAAATACGAACGCTGTTTCAGAAAAGAAGGAAATACAAAAGCGGTTTCAAAAAGGAAAACAAAAGGAAATACAAAAGCAGTTTCAGAAAGGAAAACAAAAGGAAATACAAAAGCAGTTTCAGAAAGGAAAGAAAACAAAAGGAAATACGAAAGCGGTTTTAGAAAGGAAATACGAAACAGTTTCAGAAAAGAAAAAAAAACAGAAGGAAATATGAAGGCGGTTTCAGAAAAGAAAAAAAAAAAAACAAAAGGAAATATGAAGGCGGTTTCAGAAAAGAAAGAAAAACAAAAGATACATGAAAGCGTTCAGAAAGGAAAACAAAAGCAGTTTCAGAAAGGAAAGAAAACAAAAGGAAATACGAAAGCGGCTTCAGAAAAAAAAGAAAACAGAAAGAAATACTAAAGCGGTTTCAGAAAAGAAAGAAAACAGAAAGAAATACGAAAGCGTTTTCAGAAAAGAAAGAAAACAGAAGGAAATACAAAAGCAGTTTCAGAAAACAGAAGGAAATACGAAAGTGGTTTCAGAAAAGAAAGAAAACAGAAGGAAATACAAAGGAAATTTCAGAAAAGAAAACAAAAGGAAACAGGAAAGCGGTTTCAGAAAGGAAAGAAAACAAAAGGAAATAAGAAAGCGGTTTCAGAAAGGAAACAAAAGAAAATACGAAAGGAGTTTCAGAAAAGAAAGAAAACATAAGGAAATACGAAGGCACTTTCAGAAAAGAAAGAAAACAAAAGAAAATACAAAAGCGGTTTCAGAAAAGAAAGAAAACAGAAGGAAATACGAAAGCGGTTTCAGAAGAGAAAGAAAACAGAAGGAAATACGAAAGCGGTTTCAGAAAGGAAAGAAAACAGAAGGAAATACGAAAGCAGTTTCAGAAAAGAAGGAAAACCGAAGAATATACAAAAGCAGATTCAGAAAAGAAAGAAAACAGAAGGAAATACGAAAGGAGTTTCAGAAAAGAAAGAAAACAGAAGGAAATAAGAAAGCAGTTTCAGAAAGGAAACAAAAGAAAATACGAAAGGAGTTTCAGAAAAGAAAGAAAACATAAGGAAATACGAAGGCACTTTCAGAAAAGAAAGAAAACAAAAGAAAATACAAAAGCGGTTTCAGAAAGGAAAGAAAACAGAAGGAAATACGAAAGCAGTTTCAGAAAAGAAAGAAAACCGAAGGATATAGAAAAGCAGATTCAGAAAAGAAAGAAAACAGAAGAAAATACGAAAGCGGTTTCAGAAAGGAAAGAAAACAGAAGGAAATACGAAAGCAGTTTCAGAAAAGAAAGAAAACCGAAGGATATACAAAAGCAGATTCAGAAAAGAAAGAAAACAGAAGAAAATACGAAAGCAGTTTCAGAAAAGAAAGAAAACAGAAGGAAATACGAAAGCAGTTTCAGAAAAGAAAGAAACCGAAGGATATTCAAAAGCAGATTCAGAAAAGAAAGAAAACAGAAGGAAATACGAAAACAGTTTCAGAAAAGAAAGAACAGAATGAAAAAATTAGTGCTTTGCTTTGAGATCGATCGGTTGCCAACCCTGCTATAAACTGTAACAAACGAATCAAAAAATTCTTAAATTCAGTTCGAAAAATTCATTTAATTACTGCAGCAAAAAAATTTAAATTATACAAAAAAAAATAATTCTAAAATACACCGGTGTGTCGTTTAGAATTTTGAGCCCGAGGTCCCATCCTAGTGAAGGCATTTAGTGCCACACCATATATTGAGAAGTAACTGATTTGGCCTTTTGAGTTTTCCTATAACAGACAGATTATTACATTACACAGTAAATTTAGAAATCTGGCTTGCGCTGTAATTGAAATTTTGATAAATCTATCAATTTGAATGTTACAGTACTGCATGCATGTTAGTATGGCGATTACGGTTTCACTTCCAGCTAACAGTAATGGATGACATAATTAAAACTGCACAGCAAATGATGAAGATTGTTTTGACGAAGTGAATACAGCATTCTACTCCAGTTTCTGCTTTACCACCATTTTCGACATTGTTCTGTGAAATGCGGAATAAAAAAAAATTATGCGTTATTTCCAAATTAGTGCCAGATATCAAAATAACAAAATTCGAGTCCTAGAATTCGCAATACAATAAATTTTAATGGATGATTTCTAGTGCCAAAACCAGGGTTGGGTTTACCTCTAAGCGGCACTTTTTTGTATGCAATGAGCTAATTGGCACAAGGACCCGAAAGGTCAGCGAAAGTTGAGGGAAGAGAATTCACTTGACAACTGTTAGAAGACACACTACGTCAAGGCCATCCAGAGTATTCTTTAACGTGCATTGGGTATGGCTCTCCCGCACATAGACCACGGCTTAAAAGGTGCGGGGGTGGCTCAGTCGGCAGCGCCCCAGGTCAAGGCCATCTAGAAGACAAGGTCATGATAGAGATACTGTGACGTCACGATCGGAGGGGGAACAGGCGAATGAGTTATCTCCGTTAAAGCAAACAAGCTTTTATACAGCGCAGTTCTTTCGCCTGTTCTTCGTCCGTCCGTGACGTCTCATTATCGCTTTTCACTGCATCACCCTATGTATTCCTATGAATACACATTTTGGCTCCCACACAATCCAAATCTAAACCATATTCCTAGCTTTTTCACATGAAGCTACCCCATCCTCCTACCTTCCCCCATACCAAATTTCATTCCCCTAGACTAATTCCTCTTGGGGGGTGAGCAACTTAAGAAGAAAAAATTATTTTCTTGCCCCACCCCCTCAAGGGAATTATATTTTGAGATCCCCTTTCTTGACCATCTTATCCATCCACCCCACCCCCATCTGATCACCCTCCCTCCCCCCCCCCTAGCCCCTTTGGGGGACTTTTTAAACTTAGGCTGATTTTTCCTTTATTTGTCGACTTCACACTCTTTTTCTTGGAGAATTTATTTTTACTGTTGTCACCAACTTTACCCTCACCTTACACTTTCCACCTCCCCAGACATCGATTGATGCACTTTCCCACATATCACCATTTTTTATAAGGCGGCCTGCGGCCATCTGCCTTCGCCACTGTAGGGTTCCTGGCGCTTCACTACGTCAGGTTCCGTTTCATAGTTGCCTCCAGCACCCTTTCCAGAAATTTTGCGAGTGGACCTGATGATAAACCTTCTCGGGTTTACAAAGAGGTCCAGTAGGAAGACGTAGGATGTTTGTATCTCAGTATCGCTGTCATGGCCTTGTCTTCTAGGTGACCTTGCCCAGGCTCGTAATCTGCAGTTCTCAGGTTTGAGTCCCAGCTGGGTCAGAGTTGAGATTTATCTCCGCAAAACTGCCCACCCTGCCCACGGTCAGTAAGGAACACCGATGGGCTTGGAAAGACAGCCGTCCATCGTCTGGGACGTTAAGCCGTGTTTCCGTGTGCGGGAGAGTCATACACTGTGCACGTTAAAGAACATACTGGATGGTCTTGACGGGAGGCTACCACCTGTCTCCCAACAGCTGTTCCAGTGGGTCCCCTTTCCCAACATTCTCCGAGTCTTCGGGGTCCTTGTGACCTGGCCATTTAGCCTATTGTGTGCAAAAAAAGTGCCGCTCAAAGGTAAAACATACCAAACCAAAACCACGACTTAATGGTCCATCCGACGGACGGCGACCTTTCCAAGCCCATCGATGTCCCCTACTGACCAAGGACAGAGCAGAGAGTTTTGTGGAGATTAAATCTCAACGCTGGGCCAGTTGGGACTCGAACCTGGGAACTGTAGATTATGAGCTGGCCATCCCCTGTCAAAACTAGAAAAATATACTTTTATTTGTTTATCATCTAGAAGTAATAAGAAATGATTCAATGGAGGCGTTTCAACTATTAAACATTTTTTTATCGAAGATACAAACTTTATTCCCTACCAGTAAAAGTAAATCTGTTTTACATCAAAACTAATACTAAGCATTTCATTATGAAACAGAATGTCGTTATATTTTTAATTCGTGACAGACAGGCTTGCAAAATATTTCTTCAACATATTTATGCAATGCTTGTAATCCGATATCGACAAAATAAGGAATTATTAGGTAATGGCCAAATCAAGTATGTACTATCTAAAGCTGCCCTATCTCATTGCATTAATAATGTTATAAATCAGGAACGTACAACCTTTTCTCATCGGTGGGCCTGATGAGGATTTTTAAGAGTGCCGCGGGCCAGATCCTTACTTATTGCATTAAACCAACACCTCTTATAACAGGGGAGGGGGTGGCTCAGTCGGTAGCGCGCCAGGCTCGTAATCTGTAGTTCCCAGGTTTGAGTCCCAGCTGGGTCAGCGTTGAGATTTATCTCCGCAAAATTCCCCGCCCTGCCCACGGTCAGTAGGGGACACCGATGGACTTGGAAAGGCCGCCGCCCGTCGGATGGGACGTTAAGCCGTGGTCCCGTGTGCGGGAGAGCCATACCCTGTGCACGTTAAAGAACACGCTGAATGGCCTTGACAGGAGACTACCATCTGTCTCCCAATAGCTGTTCCAGTGGGTCCCCTCCCCCAACCTTCTCTGAGCCTTCGGGGTCCATGTGACCTGGCCATTTAGCCCATGGTGTGCTAAAAAAGTGCCGCTCAGAGGTAAACAACCCAACCTCTTATAACAGAAGGCCATTGGACCAGGTTATGACGTCAT
The DNA here is from genome assembly GCA_038380435.1 of Ryuthela nishihirai. Lineage (NCBI taxonomy): Eukaryota > Metazoa > Arthropoda > Arachnida > Araneae > Heptathelidae > Ryuthela > Ryuthela nishihirai. The sequence continues at coordinate 88,850,450 of JAWZYU010000003.1, read as the reverse complement.
CATAGGTAGTCTGTAATGTCGATAATTGTTATAAAAATATTTCTATTATTATTACTGGTGTACTTTTATAGTAATATTTTTTATTAATGTTTATTTATTAATATATCTTATTTAGCCGAAAAATTATTCCGATTGATCAGCATTATCATAATGCTAATAAATATGAATATTTTTTCTTCTAAATAAGGTATATTTATAAATAAGCATTAGTATAAAAGTAAAGCCATCCCGTGGCCGAGTGGTTAGCGCGCTTGGCTACTGATCTACGGGACCTGGGTTCGAGCCCCGGGTAAGGCATGGATGTTCGTGTTGTTTTCTGCTGAGGTCCTGCCATCCTCTCAGATCTTCTACTTTGTCATATAAACTGACAGGCTCCTGTCAGACCTCTGTGGCAAGCAGCTACTTGAGGGGGTATTTATTTATTATTTTATAAAAGTAGAAATAAATATATAAGAATTATTTACGTTATAGGGCTACTTATGCTAACGTCATAACCTGGCCCACAGGCCTTATGTTGTAGGAGGTGTTGATTAAACATACTAAACTTACCACCCTCCCCCACAAAGTCCAATGCTCGGAGTAGACAATATGAGTAAAAGAAACACATATTAAGCAATGCATTTTCAAAAAGGAACATGTACTCATGAATTTCAATGACTCATTGAATTTCAATGCAAGCTCTGTTAAGGTATTGACAGCAAATTCATACACTTGATTACGATGCTGTTGGATAATCTTATAATTTTTTATCTGGATAAAATGTACCAAAAACTGTTTGCAGGCACTCCTTTACAAATTCGCCATCCCAATAATCTTCCCAATAGAATCGAACTCACAATAGCATCGAAGTATTGAGCCCTTTGGATAATTTTTTTTGATTGTTTAAATGTAGCCATAAGTTTCTAAAATGTTTAGTTTCCATGTTAGCCACGATAACTTTTATAATTAGAATGTTTACTGATGTAGTGTCTATTTGAACGAAAGCCGATCTCTTTATTCGATAACTGAGCAGTACACTCAGAAAACACAATCTACCCCTATGTATAAAGTCTGTCATTGTTATTTTTCGGCTACTAAAGAACACTTTAAAAAATAGTGTAAAGATAAATTGGGAAAGAAAGAAAAATTGGTATTCCACAAAGTACTTGAAGAATAAGAGATAAAAATTTTATAATTTGCGCGGTAATATTCGCGGGCCAGAGTTGCCCATGGTTGTTTATAAATTACACTGTTCTACAAAAAAAATCTTTTTTCTAAGTAAAATTTGTATGATTCTTAAAGGTTTTTTAGTGCAGACTTCAGATCTGTGCTTAGATGTTTTCTATCACAGATAGTTTTCGAGTTAGACGATTTTTAATTTTTCATTTTATTCCTAGATTTACAATGAATAATAATAGGGAAAAAAAGAGATTACTCTTAGCTTCCTTAGTATTAACATGATTATAGATTCATATAGAAAATTTTACAGAATATTATACAGAAATAAATTAAATACAGAATAATTAAATACAAAAATACCAAACGTAAGTCATTTTTTTTTCTTTTATGTTTTTCTTTATCTGTGCTGTCTCTTTTGAGATTCCAACAAAAATCAGCTACCATTGTAGGCATTCACTTCCCCTTCATATCGCTTTTCAATTGTCGAAATATCTTTGTGAAATCTCTCACCGTGTTCATTGGAGACGTCACTGCAGCTTTCCGGAATGTAGTCCAGATGTGAGTGCAGGAAGTGTACTTTCAAAGACATGTTACATCCAAATCCCGATATGCATGTAGCATCTGGTTTACTATTTCTATATAATGTTTAGACCTCTTTTTTCCAAAAAAAAATATCTGCAAGTTTCTCTTTCTCTGTTAGAGATTAGTCAAATTTCACATCTTTCTTCAACTGTCTTATTTGAGGGCCAACGAACACGCCCTCTTTTACCTTTGCTTCTGAGAGACGGGAGAATTTTGTTGTTAGGTAGGCAAATCCTCTACCATATTTATCCACTGCCTTGACAAATTGCTTCATAAGTCCCAGTTTTATGTGAAGGGGAGGAAGGATCACGTCCTCATGAGCTATAAGTCTCTCCTTCTGGAAATTTTTTGCTCCCACTTTCCAAATACGTATTGGCCAAGTTTTCTTCAAATAATGGGATGCTCTGTCATGACTGTCCCATTCACAAAGAAAACAAGGAAATTTTGTGTTCCCTTGTTGCATTCCCAATATCATGGCAATGATTTTTAAATCCCCAAATATTTTGCAATTGAAATCCGTATATTTAATGAATTTGAGCATTATATCTAGAATCTCATATGCCATACGTAGCGTAGGCAACTGGAACAGAAGGCATTAAATTACCATTATGTAGTAAAACTGCCTTCAAGCTAGTTTTGGATGCACCTATAAAGAGCCTCTAATTTTGTGGGTCCTGAATAAAGCCTAAAGCTGTCATCAAACAGGCAATATCATTACAGAAAGTCAATCGGCCATCATGTGAAAAAACGCAACAAAATTCCGTTCTCTATTTCTATATAAAGTTATACTTGTACTACAGTACTGTGCGAATTAGTTGGGACAAGCGAAGGAACGCTAAGTTCCTTCCGCTGCAGAGTTTAAACTTGTTCGTAACCTTCTGCTGCAAGTCTAAACTTGCGCGTGTCCCTGCAATGGACACACGCAAGTTTAGACTTGCAGCAGAGCGATATCTGCAAGTCTAGAATTGTCTGTTGTGTTACTCTGCAATTAATTACACTTCCACTTTAGTCGGAATTGATATTTCATAGGCTGAGGACGTGATTATGTAAGTAGTTCACAATTTTCATTGGAAACTTTTTTAATTAAATACATCATGGACATCACGACTCGTAAACGAGCTAAAATAATCGCTTTAGGCGAAAACACTTCACTTACTGCTAGGCAGATAGTAAAAGCAGTTGGCGTCAGCAAATCCAGTATTTCACGGATCATGAAGCTGCATAAGGAGACAGGGTCCATGGACACATCCCGTAAAGGCCATTGTGGAAGAAAAAGAAAAACCACCCCTAGAGATGATAGTCTAATTCGAAGAATTAGTATCATAGATCCGAAAAAGACCAATGGAGACATCAAAAGGGAGATTGCGTCTCATGGGGTTAATATAGATGCTTCCACTGTACGTCATCACCATCTGGAGTGTGGCCGCCAGGCTCGATGCCCCTCCGAAAAAGCAGCTTTTGATACCCGCTATGAAGCAAAAAAGGCTATCTTGGGCAAAGAAACATTGACTGGACTGTGGAGGAATTGGGAGTGATATTTTCCGACGAAACCCAGTTTGAGGTGCATGGCTACAGGTCAAATTTCGTCCGCAGCTCACCTGGAAAACCTCTTCAATCCGGCCACATCCAGCAATCCCTCAAACACCCACCCAAGGTCATGTTTTGGGGATGTTTCACAGCTTCCGGGTCACAGACACTTCACCCCATTGAAGGAATGATGGGCAGCAAAAAGTACATAGGCATTCTGGAGGCGAAAATGGTCCCAACTCTGCAGAAGCTGTTTCCCAACGGCGATGGGGTATTTCAACAGCATCTGACTCCATGCCACAATACTACGCTTGCTAAGAGCTTCTTTACCCAGAAACATTTGAAGGTATTGGAGTGGCCAGGAAATTCACCCGATCTAAACCCCATTGAAAATTTGTGGGCCATTATTAAAGGACGCGTATCTAAGGTGGATTGCACGACGAAAACCAAAATGATAGAAAGTGTCATGAAAGTGTGGTACCACGACCCTGAAGTGAAGGAGATGTGGGGAAAGCTAGTGACATCAATGGTTGAGAGGGTGAAAGAAGTAATTAAAGCTAAGGTGGGGGGGGGGGTCACATTCACTATTAACTATGTAACTATTAAACAAATAAATATTTTAGTTGTGTCTTTGTTACTGCATTTTCCTATTGTCCCAACTAATTTGCACAGTACTGTAGGTAGGAGAAGATTCCATTCTTGCAACCTAGAGTCCAGCAGTTCAGCATTTTGTTTACTTAGCCCTAGATCACGAAACAAATCGTTCAGAATTGCCTGTCAAAAAATGTGGAGTTGAATCCATGGTAGCCTCGTAGGAAGGATCACTTCTTTCTACAGGTGATTCACGTGCCTCACTCTCTTCACCAGTACTTTCTTCATCTTCTGTTTCCTGACTTGGAGTTACTGGAACTGGCAAAGTTTTAGAATGTGGTACTGGTCGTATTGCAGAAGATAAGTTGGGATAATCGATATGTCTCTTCGATTTTCTGCTGGTAAAGACCTGGATACTAATCATACAGAAGTGGCAATCTGTGGAATGGTCTTTTGGTTCCCTCCATATCATGGGTACAGCAAATAACCTTTACCCTTCCACCAGTTTATTAATTTCACATAGCAAGTTGCACAACATATGTGAGGGGCCCACTGCTATGCCTTATCCTGATCTCCTATTTTACATCCAAGGTAATGCTTGTATGCTTTCTTTATTATAGGTGATATTTTTTTTTCCTGTGTCTTGCAAAGGTGAACTCTCCGCAAATATAACGGAAGTTGTCTGCCTTATTTGACATTTTCGGCTGGGCATTTTCCAGAATATAAAAGAAAAAAATAACAGAAGTATTCACAAACCTGTCATGTTAACTACATAAATATTGTCATAAAATATCTTTACATACCCTAGAATACAGTTTGAAAAAACTAGATGTTAATATCTTGTCACTTATACGTTTTCAAAATAAGCTTTACAAAGGCAGACTAATAGTTATCTAAACCATGAATAGAATAACATTGTTGCCAACATGTGAGTATAAACTATTGCAAACAAGTCAGTGTTGCCAACTTTTTTGATGTAATATTTCTTGATTTTTTTTTTTCATTCCCCAAGTAATATTTATGAAATTGATTTGTTAAAACTCCATAACTCTAAAACTAGCATTGATAGGCCAATTCTGATCTCCGATTTCAATTACCCAATTCAAAACACTTTAGGAACACATCAGTTAACCAAAGAAAATTTTCCCGTGTGAGATCAGTGAATTATTAACATATTTCACAGCAGAAATTTTCACTGTCAGGCCACAGGGTTGGGTTTTACCTCTGAGTGGAACTTTTTTTGCACATGAGCTAAATGGCCAGGTCATAAGGACCCAGAGTGCTCAGATTGGCTCAGAGAAGAATGGGAAAAGGGGACTCACTGGACAGCTGTTAGGTAACAGGTGGTAATCTCCCGTCAAGGCCATCTAGCGTGTTCTTTTAACATGCACAGAGTATGGTATTCCCGCGTACGAGGCCATGACTTAACGACCCATCCAACATCAGGAACAGGAATAAGGAGAGCTTAGGTTAAGTAAGATACGCTGATTCGGACCCATACTGCATAAAGTGACTGGGGCCTGAGCTTTTTTTTCCCTGCATGTATCATATTATTATTATTGAAAAAATATTTTTCGCAATTTATTGATTCCACTTCTATTTAATAACTAACTATCCACTATGTTTTTTGTTCTAAAAATTTCTTAACATGTTCATAAAAGTGAATCCTATTAGGTTGTTTGCTAAGGGTATCAGTGTTTCCGATACTTCTAGTTACGGATTACATCAAATATAATGTGCCAATATTTCTTTTAAAAAATTTTCGACAGAACTTTTTTTTAATCAATATAAATGATATATATTTTTTATATTATGAAAGGAGGAGGGCAATGAACCATCCCCCCACTCAAATGCGAGTAAAGGAAAAGAATTATTAAACATATTTATATATTTCATGCATTTTTCAAGAAAATTTTTTAAAGATCTGTAAAATGGAGGGGGAAATGTTAAACTGCATTGGAATCCCAGTCTTGCTCCCCCTCCTTATATTTTTCTGGCTCGATTGCGCTTCTTGCCCCCCTTGATTTTTTCTAAACCCGGGGTTGACTGCATGCATGCTAGTAAGGCGATTAGTTTCACTTCTTGCCAGCAGTAATGGATGGCTTATTTTGGTAGGTTATTTTAGTCCGGTCAATGGATTAAAAGTAACGCTTCTTTTATTTTTAGGAACTTTTAATAAACATTTCAACATTTACAAAGGTTCAAAAATTAGAAAAAATCTGAATAACCAACAGTTTTTCCATAAGTCAAAGAGTATCATATCACCAATATGAGAGCAGGTGAATTTTTTTTATTTCATTTCTTTTTCGTGTTCTGAAAAAAGATATACGGGATTAACAATAATATCATTCTTTACTGTTCGCTTAACCAAATTAATTCTGGAGCTATTGATCAGAAGGATTGTAACTGTTCACTCGCTCTCCAATTAAATACGTACTCTTGTTTAACGGAATAGTATTTGTAATCACTCATAATATTCTCATTAAGTATGGAAGGAATTCCTTGGCAATTCGGATACAACATTTTAGTTGTAAACCCTACATGATTCCGTTCGGCCATGTTGCCAGTAACTTAAAACGTATCATGATCTCTGTAAGCTTCTGAAGCTACAATTCTGAGGCATGTCCGATAACTTTAGATCAACACCGGTTCCATTTAAAACGAACTAAAAAAAGAACACTAATGCATATTTTTTAATTTTTTTAAAGGGAAGAAGGCACCTACACAAATGACGGAGATAATCAAAAAGCTTTATGTAGCTTGTCCTGATTTCTCATACAGTATATAAGTACTTATACAAGGACACTCCCGCTAGTTTAGCAGTCAGAAAAGCAAGAAAATACAATTAAAATAATTAAGGAAAAAAATTTGTAATTAAGTAAAAAAATTACATTTATTTTCATTATCGTTATTCAAATATTCCCTCAAAATATGACTGATGACTAAACAAAATTTATGCCATGAATATAATGCAGAAAAGAATTTATAATGCACATTAAATTATTTCCATACAATGCAAAGACCATGACTGCTCAACACCTCCTACTAGCTATGCATCGAATGATCCGTGTACATTAAACTGGTAAAGTATCAACGTAATAAATTATTCATTTATTTTGAAAGAATGGACAAAAAATAATTTCTCAGAATTACTCAACTTTCATTTCTAAAATTATCGAACACTAAGCAAAAATATTTTACGTTAGAAAATTACTATTTAAAGATGACAAATGAATCATTATTTCAACAAAAGTGCATTTAATTCATTAATCAACAATAAATCAATTTTATTTTGTCAGTTTTAAACTAAATTTAAAATATAAATTACGGTATTACATTTTTGCGGAATATCACAAATTTATTATATATATATTATTTAAAAATATATCAGGAGCTATCATATAACAATACAACGAAACCTCTTCATAACAATTTTGAAGGGTCAACAAATTTTAAGAGTATACTGCAAAAAATACTAAATAATGAGAATCATGATCTCAAAAAGTACATATTAACCAAGTACGTTACTTTATAGTGAGGTTTCACTTATTGGTTCATGACATCGTGCTCGGCCACCAAATGTAAAACGAATGAATGAATTAACAGGTAAGCAAGATTACATGAATAAGGATCATTAATAAAATAGAAAAATCTAAAAAATTAAAATACATTTAATATAAGTATAACAGCAGCTACATATATAGTTTTATATAGATGATTTCATACAGAAAAAGACTCACCTTGCCTTGCATTATCAACCTTATGGTGAGGGTTACGGATGGACCCTCATTGGATAACGATTTGTTTTCTACAGCAGCCATGGATCTCAGATGGGGAGTGATGGAGACAGAGGGAAAGCAGGGATAGGCCACAAAAAACAACGCAGCAGCAGCAGCGGCAGCAGTGGAAGTAGCAGGTAGGGTGAAGCGGATTACACCAAATTTTACTGAGGAGCTAAGGAAAGGAGAAATAAAATATATAAGGCTGAAACTCAGGAAGCTAGCTAGTTAGAAGCACACTTCACCAGAGACAAGCAAGGTGTAGATATAAGGATATGGGATTAATGGTCGAAACATTGAGGGGGAAAAAACACTGTGACTTTGCAAAGTGCAACACAAGGTAAAAAAATACGCCAGTTAAAGAACAAATTTTACCGGAGATAATGATTCTATAAGACGGAATGTGAGCGCACTAGAAACGCGCGTTGTCGAAGTGAGAGGAGAATGTACGCAGAGTGCAGCTATCAGCAAGTTGTGCACGGGAACGAAGCCAAATCTCTGCAGCCAACCAACCCTGGCGATTCCTTCCTGTCCCTTTTAGGCCCAAAAACAATAGCAAAGTAGGACCAAAGAAAGAAGGAGGTCTTAACGATGGGGGAACCACGGGAGAAGGTGCACGGAGAATGGAAGAGGCATGGCGTAAAACTTACTGCACACGCGGACCCGGAACTCTTACGACATGCTTCTACTCAGCGCATTTGGTTTTAATCCAATTATATCGCAACGTTACACGGCAGTCATTTGACTGGCAAAGACAGTTTCACTTGAAGGGAATCAGGACCGACAAGAAATCATTGCCGTCATCCGCGAACTCAAAACGGTTTTCGTTTTTTTTTTATCTTCCATGATATATATTGAAGCCATTTTCGGCATCTCAGACACACAGATGATGTCTTTGTAGAAATACATCCGAAGTATGAACATAACTCAGAAACTCGTTTCTTCAAAGTGGAAAAGAAGATATTGCATTTTTTCATAGGATGCAACAAGAAAATTAAAAGAAATGGGTGCACATACGATACAATTTTTTTTTTAACTTAACCACTAAATTTTGCTTTTCGTTCAATGCATATCTACAGCTTTTGCACCAATCCACTGCAGGGTTACATAATTTATTGAATCTTAAGAAAAATCAGTTCTGGCAACCCACAAAAATTACATTATTCTCCTAACTTGCAAAAAAAAAATCAACATTTAGTTAAAATTTGTTAAATGACTCTTTTACAAGCTAGAACAATTTTTTCCGTTTTATTCATAAACTAATTTAAATTGTTTGAAAAATGCCTGTGCTTAGTTGTAAAAGCCCACAAATACACAATGAGTAGACTAACGAGAATACTTGAGCATAAAATAGCATAAGAATCATTACAGATGAATATTAAATTTCAGAGCTGGATAAAGTATTTTAAGTCTGAATACAACCCTGGCAGGATACCAATCAGATCCGAACATTTTGGATTTGGAAACATTAAAGATATTCTCCCAAATTTCTATTATCGCACTCACTGTGTTGGGTTGGGTTGTTTTACCTCTGAGCGGCACTTTTTTGCACACCATGGGCTAAATGGACAGGTCGCATGGACCCCGAAGGCTCAGAGAATGTTGGGGGAGGGGACCCACTGGAACAGCTATTGGGAGACAGATGGTAGCCTCCCGTCAAGGCCATCCAGCGTGTTCTTTAACATGCACAGGGTATGACTCTCCCGCATACGGGGCCACAGCTTAACGTCCCATCCGACGAACGGCGGCCTTTCCAAGCCCATCGGTGTCCCCTACTGACCGTGGGCAGGGAGTTTTGCGGAGACAAATCTCAACGCTGACCTAGCTGGGACTCGAACCTGGGAACTACAGATTACGAGACTGGCACGCTACCGACTGAGCCACCCCCGCACCCGCAAAATTCGGGTAATCGAGCATCCACAAATAGTAAATATCAGTTGTCCTCGATCTTTCACCTATTTGATCAAAACTAAGTAGAAATTATGAGAAAGAAGTGCCTAAAAATGTTTATTGACATATTCTGTAACTTATAGCTGACTATCACTGAAAAGGCAAACTGCGGCAGAGTATGAAATAATTCGAATACTAAATGCATATACACTATATTACAAAAAGTGTCCAGACACTTTCATGTTAATGAACGAATAGCCACATTCAAATCTAACTTTGAAAATAAGCTTTTTACGGAAAAAAAGTCACTAGACATAAACTGAAGATCTCGGTCAGAGCCCTCTAAATCTCTATTTTCTATAATATTAATCTAATATTTAAAGAGATCTCTGAAGCTGAAACATTTAAGTGAAACTTTTGCTACTTTTGAAAATTTACTTCAAAAAGTTAAATCACAACTGTTATAACAAGTTGTTCGCAATATAAATGCGATATTTGAATTTTGAATAAGGATTTTTGAAGTTTTCATCAATTTGGGGAGGGGAAAGGTTTTGAAAGTGTGGTGTGTGATAACATCTGTTGTTAAATATTACAACTTCCATAACTCTTTAAATATTAGATTAATATTATAGAAAATAGAGATTTAGAGGGCTTAGATTTAGATTATTATTACTTATTATATATATTAATTAGATTTAGGCCATCCAGCGTGTTCTTCAGCGTGCACAAGTTATGGCTCTCCCGCACACAGGGCCACGGCTTAACGTCCTTTGCGACGGACGGCGGCCTTTCCAAGACCATCGATGTCCCCTACTGACCGGGGCAGGCAGGGTGGGGAGCCTGGATCTAGGAAAAAACAAAGTGGGATGAGGAGGGAAAGTGATGCAATCGAGCCTGAAAAAATTAAAAGGTGGTCGTTGTTGGGTTGTTTTTCTCTCTCTCTGTGGCACTGCGTTGAATGCAATGGGCTAAATGGCCAGAACACAAGGATCCCAAGGGTTCAGAGAAGGATTGAGGGAGGAGACCACTGGACAGCTGTTAGGAGATAGTGGCCTCCCGCCAAGGCCATCCATCATATTCTTTAATGTGCAGTCTGTGGCTTTCCTGTACAAGGTGCCACGACTTATCCTATCCAATGGACGGCAGCCGTTCCAAGACCATCACCTAGTGATAGGTGGTGGTCGATATTCTTTTGGCCCAGTCGGCAGGATACCGACTGGGCCAAAAGACCGAATTTCAAATTTTTTGATGACACAAGTTTCATTATTTTTTGCCTCCATTACCCTTACTAGCCAAAGGGCATGGTCTACTTGGCACTCCCCTAGAGGGGCGGGGTGGTTCAGTCGGTAGCGAGCCAGGTTCGTAAACTGCAGTTCCCAGGTCACGAATCCCAGCTGGGCTAACGTTGAAATTTTTCTCTTAAAAACTTTCCGCCCTGACCTCGGTCAGTATGGGACACCGATGGGCTTGGATAGGCAGTCCTTCGTCGGATTCGCTTCATTTAAAAACGCATTTTTTCTCTTAATTTTGGACCTGTGGTAGTTAAAGATTTCGTTATTTAGCTGTTTAATGCTATTAAATTGCGCAATAGTGCAGCAAACGAAAACTAGATAACTGTAGTTTTGCAAATGATAAGAAGTGCTAGTGTCGAGATGCGGTGAAAAGCGTCTGCCTGACATGCATGAACATGAGCGAGTGGTTTGTGTATCAGATGTAAATACAATTTTAAACCATTCTAAGAATGAGTAGGAATCTAGAATATTCCAGGAATGTCCACTAGGATATCCATTCTAGGAATGGATAGGTGGAGAATAACTGGTATGCAGAAAGTGGTACATTCTGTATTCTTTAAAAGAAGCATTTTTTCTGCGATAAATTGGAAAATTATTAATTCTCCAATATCCGAATAATTTTCTACTTTCTTGCACAGTAACAGAAAATTTTTTGCCCTCGCCTTTGTAAGAAATAGTAGAACGATTCTTCGCATATTTTCCCTTTTAAAGGGAAGAAGGAATGGGCTGGCCAATGTTTATAACCAGTTAACTACCCACGTCACAAGCTTTCATTTGACACATAAGATACAGCGGAACAATCGTCTTCATATTTCCCCTTTTTCACAGTGGGAAGAAATCATAGGGGTACATTTTTTAAAGCCTACGAAATCATTACGTTTACCGATCTCGTTCGAAAGATAATATGGAACGGTTCTGACAAACCGACAAATAACGAGCGAAAAGCAATAGGAAGATAGGTAAATAAAATTTTTAAATATTTCTTATCTTCCTATATGCCCCCTAAAAAGAAGAAAAGAAACCTGAAACACATTGATGGTGCTATTAGTTACTGAGTTCGTATTCACTTCAAAGAAAGTTAGGGCGCCTGGAATTTTGGTGCGTAGGTAAGTCGGCGCTCTATCTTCCTTTGAATACCAACTCAGTGACTGATTGCACCATCGATATGCTTTAGATTTTTTTACTATTTTTTAGGGCGTACGGAAGAAAAGTATTTTTAAAAAAATTTAATTTATTTTACCTATTTTCCTATTGCTTTTGGCTTTGACATTTGTCGGTTTGTGGATTTCATAAAACGTTGTTCCACCATATCTTTCAAACGCGATGGTGAAACTTAATGATTTATATGTCAAATGAAAGCTTGTGATGCAGGGAGCGTCATAGGGTATAAGAAAATTGATCCTCCATCCTTTATTCTCCCCTAAAAATGGAGAAATATGAAATATTCTTCCGCTATATCTCCAGGACGCGAATGCCGAAAGTAACGAGTGATACGTCAAATGAATGCTTCTAAAGTGGGGAATGTCACGGGCTACGAAAAACTGACCCCCCCACCCTTTCTTCTTCCCAAAAAATGGGCGAAAACATGAAAATGATTGTACTCCTGTATGCTAGTGCGGAAAGTACCAAGCTATGTGTCAAATGAAAGCTTGTGACACGGGAAGTGTCATAGGCTATTAAAAATTGACCCCCCATGCTTCCTAATCCCCCTAAAATGGGATAAATATGGAAACTGTTCTTCCACTATATCTCCAAAAACCGAGTGCCTTACTTCGAATGAAAACTTTTAACGCGGGTTGTGTCATTGGCTATAAAAAGTTGACATATTTTTTGTCGTTTTCATATTTCCCCCTTTTTTTTAAGGAGTGGGTCCTTAAAAAAAAGGGGAAATATGAAAACGATTATTCCCCTATATATCCAAAACGCGAGTGCGAAAAGTAATAGGCTATGCATCAAATCAAAGCTTCTGATGCGGGGAAGTATTATAAGCTATAAAAATTTGACCCACATGCTTTCTTACCCCATACAAAAGGGGAAATAAATCAACAAATCTTCTGCTATATCTCCAGAAGGCGAATTCCCAAAATAACTAGCTATACGTTAAATGAAAGTTTCTGTCGAGAGGAGTGCCACAGGCTATTAAAAATTTACCCTCCATGCTTTCTTCTCTCCTAAAAAACGGGAAATGTGCAAGTAGTTCTACTATATATATATATCTTCCGAACGCTAGGGTCTGCAGTTATCAGTCAAATGAAAGCTCATATAACGATCATCCTAAACTATTTCGAATTTTGCACCTATTCCCCTGCATGATAAAAAGGAGAAGGGATGGGTTTTCGCGTGTTAGTGCTTAATCTCAAATTAAAGCTTGTGAAGTCTGCAATGTCATGGACTATTACAAGCAAGACTCCAAAGGGAGGAAAAATGTGATCGACGTTTATGACTCATTATATCATATGAAGTTTCTGAAGGTAGGTGTTTTTAGTGACAAAGAAAAAAAAATATAAATAAATTAAAAAATACTTATCTTCTTATATGGGCCCTAAAAAGTAGAAAATAAACCTGAAGCATATCGATGGTGCAATCAGTCACTGAGTTCGCATTTACTTCAACGGAAGATAGGGCGCCGATTTACCTACTCAACAATAATTGTATTCAAGGCTGCCTTAGAATAGGTATACTTAGAATAGGTAGATTAATATACGTAGCAACTTCTTAAGACAAATACACCGAAGAGTCAAAACATTATGACCAGCGCGTCTTTATGAAAATTGAAGCAAATGCAGGTAAACGACAGCGCATGTGAAGGTCATGAAACGGTATAAATAACACCTGATACTAAACTCTGTTAATTAGTGTTATTCTCGTTTTTCAGAAGCGAAAGCCAGCGGACTTAAGTGAGTTTGACAAAGGCCAAATTGTAATGGCCAGATGACTAGGTCAGAGCATTTGCGAGATGGCAAGGCTTGTGGGCTGCTTACAGTCAGCCGTGGTTAGTACCTTCAAAAAGTGATCCGAGGAGGAAAAAACCAAGAACTACCGGCAAGAAGTGGGGACGACCATGGCTAATCGATGCTAGAGGTGAGCAAAAGCTATCCCATATATCCCCGAGCCAAAAGAAGGAATACTGTGATGCAACCGCCCGAAATTTGAATGCTGGTGATGGGAGTAATGTGTCACAACACACAGTATATCAAACCCTGCTGAAAATGTCACTGCGTGCCACAGGCCACTCTGAGTGCCCATGCTAACCTCAGTTCACCATCAATAGCACCTACAATGGGCACGTGTGCATCAAAACTAGACCTTGAATGATTGGAAGAAGGTCATCTGGTCCAATGAATCTCATTTCCTGTTGCACCATGTGGATGCCCAGGTTCTTGTGCTGTTTACCTGGGGAAGTGTTGGCACCAGGATGTACCGTAGGACAAAAACAAGACGGTGGAGGAAGCATAATGCTTTGGGGAATGTTCTGCTGGGCCCATTGGGTCCAGTCATTCATATGCAGGAAACTATGACGTCTACCAAACATCATTGCAGCCTAGTACATCTTTTCCTGGCAACTGTGTTCCTCTCTAGTAATGCCTTCTTTCAGCAGGATAATGCGCCTTGCCACACTGCCCGGATTGTTCCAGAATAGTTCATGGAACATGAGGAAGACTTCCAGGCGTGCCACAGGCCACTCTGAGTGCCCATGCTAACCTCAGTTCACCATCAATAGCACCTACAATGGGCACGTGTGCATCAAAACTAGACCTTGAATGATTGGAAGAAGGTCATCTGGTCCAATGAATCTCATTTCCTGTTGCACCATGTGGATGCCCAGGTTCTTGTGCTGTTTACCTGGGGAAGTGTTGGCACCAGGATGTACCGTAGGACAAAAACAAGACGGTGGAGGAAGCATAATGCTTTGGGGAATGTTCTGCTGGGCCCATTGGGTCCAGTCATTCATATGCAGGAAACTATGACGTCTACCAAACATCATTGCAGCCTAGTACATCTTTTCCTGGCAACTGTGTTCCTCTCTAGTAATGCCTTCTTTCAGCAGGATAATGCGCCTTGCCACACTGCCCGGATTGTTCCAGAATAGTTCATGGAACATGAGGAAGACTTCCAGGTATTGCCCCGGCCTCCAAATTCCCCAGGCATCAATCCAATCGAGCATCTGTGGTTTGTGTTGGAACAGCATATCCAATGGCTAATGTTGGAACAGCATATCCAGTGGCTCATCCACGTAACTTACAAGAGTTAAAGGATCTGCTGGTAATTGGTATCAGATACCACAAGACACCTTTAGAAATCTTGTAGCATCCATGCCTCACCGGGTAAAAACTGTTTCTGCGGCATGTGGAGGACCATCATATTATACAGGTGGTCATAATGTTTTGGCTCTTCGGTGTAGATTCACTTACTTGTGAGTCAATATCCTAATATTTCGATCCCTGACTGGGATCGTCATCCGAGAAGGTTGCGGCTTTGTTGGAACTTTCTTTTGTAGAAGTGGTTGCAAGATTAGGGGTAATAAAATACCTTTTGCATCGTTCATTCATTACCTCTGATCTGACAATCACTTCTACAAATGAACGATAGTTCCAACTAAGCTGCAGCCTCCTCGGATGACGACCCATGTCAGGGGCCGAAATATTAGGATATTTACTCACAAGTATGTGAATCTTTTTTCTTAAGTTGCTACGTAAATTAATCTACTCAACAAGTTTGCCGGCGCCCTATTTTCCTTTGAAGTGAATACGAATTCAGTGATTGATTGCACCATCGATATGCTTTAGGTTTATTTCTGCTTTTTCGGTCCCATATAGGAAGATAGTTACTTTTTTAATTCATTTATTTATCGCTTATGATACTGCTCTCGTCAGAAGCTTTCACTTGATGCATAGCTTGTTACTTCAGGATTCATGTTCATGAGATATAAGGGAACAATCGTTTTCATATTTCCTCCCTTTTTAAGGTGGGAAGAAAGCATGGGGGATCAACTTTTCATAGCCTGTGACATTACATGCGTCAAAAGCTTTCATTTGACTTTAGCTTGTTGCTTTTGGTACTTGCGTTTTGAAGATACCAGAATATTTTTCATATTTCCCCTTTATTAGGGGGGGAAGAAAGCGTGGAGACTCAATTTTTATAACCTATGACACTTCGCGCGTCACAAGCTTTTATTTGGGTTGTTTTACCTCTGAGCGGCATTTCTTTGCACACAATGGGCTAAATGGCGAGATCACATGGACTCTGAAGGCTCAGAGAAGGTTGGGGGAGGAGACCCACTGGTACAACTGTTGGGAGACAGATGGTAGCCTCTCGTCAAGGCTATCCAGCGTGTTCTTTAACGTGCACAGGGTATGGCTCTCCCGCACACAGGGCCACGGCTTAAAGTCCCATCTGACGGACAACAGCCTTTCCAACCCCATCGGTGTCCCCTACTGACTGCGGGCAGGGTGGGGAATTTTGCGGAGATAAATCTCAATGCTGACCCAACTGGGACTCGAACCTGGAAACTGCAGATTACGAGCCTGGCGAAGCTACCGACCGAGCCACCCCCGCCCCTACTTTCATTTGATACATAAATCATTTTCTCCATCACGTTCGAAAGATATGGTGAAACACCCGTTTTGAAAAATCCACATACTGACAAACGTCAAGCGAAAAGCAATAGAAACATACAGTCATATCAGAATAATATGACCACCTACCATACATATATTATGGTAGGTGGTCATATTATTCTGATACGACTGTACAGTATAGGATCAAGAGTATCTGGACACTCGCTGATTCACAATCTCCCGATAACAGGAAAGGAATAATATCGTGTTGGTCCACCCTTTGCTATTTCAGAGCCTCCACTCTGCGGGGGAGGCTTTCCGCTAGATTTTGGTACGTTGCTGCGGGAACTGCCTGCCATTCTGCCTCAAGAGCATTAGTGAGGTCGGTCACTGATGTTGGGCAGTTCAGCTTGGCTCGCAGTCAGCATTCCAATTCATCTCATGACTGTTCCATGGGGTTGAGATCTCCTGACTTCATTCCTCATCTCATGATTGTTCCATTGTGCAGGAGAGTCCAGTTCTCCCACACCCATCTCATCAAATCATTCCTGCACGGTCCTCGCTTTGTGGACGGGGCATTATCAAGTTGTTATAGGAAAGGGTCTTCATCAAATTGTTGTCATAAAGTTGGGAGCACAGAACTGTCGAGGATGTCATTATTGGCCGCGGCGTTCAGAGTCCCGTTAACTAGAACTAGGGGGTCTTAACCTGAACCATGAAATACAGCCGCAGAGTGATGCCTCCTTCCCCAAACTTCACAGTTTGTACAACACAGTCAGGCAGGTAGCATTCACCTGACATCCTCCACACCGACTTATCCATCATCAGTCTGCCAGATGGTGAAGCGTGATTCATTACTCCAGAGAATGCGGTTCCACTGCTCAAGAGCCACTGGCGCCATGCTTTACACCATTCCAACCGACACTTGACGTTGATCTTGATGTTAGGCTTGTGTGCGGCAACTCGACTATGGAAACCCATTTCCTGCAACTCATGATAAACTGTTTGGTACTGGCGTTTCTTCCAAAGGCATTTTGGAACTCGGTAGTGCTGAGTGTTGCAACCGAGGATAGGAGATTTTGTCGCACTACCCGCTTCAGCACTCAGCAGTCCCACTCTGTCATTTCCGTGGCCTACTGGGTCGCGATTGTACTGTTGTGGCTGTTAGGTGTTTCCACTTCACAATAACATCACTTAAAGTTGATTGGGCAGCTGCAGCAGAGTCGAAATGTCCCGAACTGACTTGTTGCTAAGGTGGCATCCTATGACTGTGCCACTTTAGAAGTCACTGAGCTCTGCCGTACACCTCATTCTCCTGTTCACACATGTCTATGAGATTTGCCATGCGTCAGAAGCTTTGATTTGACGAATAGCTTGTTACTTTCGGCACACGCGTTCTGGAGATGTAGGGGAAGAACGTTTTTCATATTTCTCCTTTTTTAGGGAGAAGAAAGCATTAGGGGTTTTTTTATATATATCCTATGACACTCCCCGTGTCACAAGCTTTCATTTGATATATAAATCATTAAGTTTCTCCATCGTGTTCAAAAGATATGATGCAACAATGTTTTGTCAAATCCACAAACAGAGAAATGTCAAAGCCAAAAGCAATAGAATGATAGGTAAAAATGCAAAATATTTGCTTATAGAAAAAAAAATTAGGAATAATATTTGAGGCTTAAAATAGATTAATATGTACATCAGAGATAATATCATATATAATCAGAGATAAGAATGTGTTTCAAATTAGTAAAAAAAGAAATCGGCATACAGATGTTTAAATGTTAAGAAACATATGGATCTGTCAGACTAAATGCGGCCATCAGTGTTGCCAAACAAAGCGTGACCAACGAAAGGTTAAGCACTATAGTTAAGAACCACATTTATTGGCTTGAAGAATAAATGGAGACAAAATCTCGGACGCTTTTCGGGGGATCACTGCCGACCCACGGCAGCTAGGAACCCATCTAGTACCTCAAAAGGGTAGAACTAAGTGGGACCACAGCATCATGTTTGGAAGCGAGCGCTAAACGCCCCCTCCCCCCCCCCCCCCCTCCAATACACGCACACAGAATAATATCATCATATCACATAATAGGCATAATTCCTCGCGGGCAGGACGGTGAGCAGACAAGTGTGACATCATCGGTGAAAAAAATTGGCAGTTTCCCCATGGTTCCGCGGCTATTTGAGCGCTCGATCCCAAACATGATGCGGTGGTCCCACTTAGTTCTACCCTTTTGAGGTGACAGATGGGGTTCCTAGCTGCCGTGGGTCGGCAGTGATCCTTCGAAAAGCGTCCGAGATTTCTGGAACGCTGCCGTCGCCTATCTTTTGAATGGAGTAGTACAGTGCCATCCAACTTTTCTAAGACCGCGGGCCATTTTTCCTTTCGCCAACATTTCGCGGGCCATTTTTTTCTTTCACCAATATTTCGCGGGCCAAAAAAAAGGAATAGGACAGGATAGGTAATTGAAAAGTCAGTTCATGTCACCTTAAAAAATATTTTTATTTATACGAAAAATAATAAGTAATAATAAACCAATATAAATTTTCTAAACCTTATCAAATATTTAATAAATTTAATGGGAGCATTGTGGTCGTAGTTGTTGGGCAATAAAAATAGAATGAGTAAGTTGAAATAATGCAATAATAATTGCAAATAGAATGAATATGTTGAAGATTGCATATCAAGTAATATAAGTTGACAAAAAATTATAAGGTGGATTATAGATATTTATTTAAAATTTCAAGTAAAAACTCGATTTTGTTCGCGGGTCACAAAAATCGGCGGCCCACGGGCTGCCGATTGGCAGCGCTGGAGTAGTATATTGTGGAGAAATGGGAATGAAATTATCGATCAACATACGTTTGACGCCAAATTTTAGCGAGATTTAATTGTGATTGGAGTGGTGTGACCTGTGAATGAACTTATTGATTTCAATAGTTATCAATCCGTTTCGTGCCAAACGTTTGGCGTAGGTATAACTAGTTAAAAAATAAAAACCGAGGATGCTTTTACATAAATCAATATGAATAGCCGGTAATTGTGTTTTGATATTTATTCACATTGTTGATTTTATTTTTAATAAATTGTTTTACTATATTTATAATAATAGTTATTAGGTAGGGAAATGTCCGGGAGAGAATTGTCCAATAGCGAACTATCCGGCCATCCTCTCTTCATAATACTTACACGGGAATTCCAACATTATAAACTGGCCATTCGGCGCTTGCAAGAGACAGACAGCTATACTTGAAAACGATTTTAAATTTCTCTTTTCACGACGAGAGCAGAGAAAATATTTGCTAGGTGTAAGTTTACTTCAGGAGAAATCCCAGTGATGCTCTTATAGGATGACTACATTAAACAAAAGATTTCTTAAAGCTAAATTTAAAACAGAGATTAAAATTTCTAAATGTTAACGACCATGAAATCCTATCAGAACGAGAAAGGCAGATTTTAGGAACAACTTCAGGATATTTCGAATTCTATCAAGAAATGAGATATTACTCTTGCTCTGAGTGACTTCAGTGAAGTGGTCATATGCAGAATTAGTACTGCTGCTGACCTTCGGGCATGAGTAGTCTTAACTGCAATACAGAACGTTTCCTTCAGGTAACTAAATTTAATGGTTTGAGAACTACAAAAGCCGGAATTTCAACTAATGGGTTTATCACGTGAAACTCACGTATATTTATAAATACTGCCTAGGAATATGAACAACTACATATCAACAACAAAAAGTCTGTATTATAAACATTATATAATTGTTTAATTCTAGAGAATGTCTTGCACTGAAATACTGCTTAAGATTAAAAGTATTATCTTTAATATTGATGCTCTGAAACGCCAAGAAATAGCCAAAGCTTACTCTGATTACATATCATTAGACAATCTTAGTCATTGTGACAATCTTGGTTTTGCTTTAACTGAGATTTAGAAAGGATTGGACCATTTTACATAAGCTATTATTAAAACTGCTCTTCTAGATATGTAGAGAGAGATGAGAAGACATTTCGGTGATAAAAACTACAGTAAGTCCTGAACTTGACAGTTAATTCGTTCCGACAGTTTCCGTTAAGTCTTAATTTTTCGTTAAATTTAAGTTTCCGTTAAATATTAAACTACGATACATTTTTTTGTATATAAGTTCATCTAAACGGATAGTTAAAGATAAAAAAGGTAGTGCTTATGAAAAGAAAATGTTAAGAAAATGAAAGTTTATTCATTAAATATGTACAGTACAGTCTCTCAAAAAAATATCCGAACACAATGGTTGATTACAGAATTCAGAAAAAATATCTGGCAACGATTTTTTTTTAGAAATTAGTGAACTGGTAACCTTTATGTACTGTACACGAAGGTTGCCAGATCACTAATTTCTAAAAAAATCGTTGCCAGATATTTTTTCTGAATTCTGTAATCAACCATAGTGTTCGGATACTTTTTTGAGCGACTGTACATACACAAAAACATATCTGTAAGAAAACTAATACTATTCACTACGAATACATACTAATAATCATTTTGAGCTCAGAATACAGATTGTTGAAGGTGTTAGAACTTTTCTTTGATTTAAGTACTTTGTCCACTGATGTTTTTCTTCTCGTCATAAATCACTTTATAGCATGCAATAGCGTCATGTACTACTCTCAACACTTTCGCGAACTTTTCGGTTTCTGGATCCTGAGCCAAATGGTTTCATTTCATCCAAACCAGCCAGTCTTTGTCTATATAACCTTAACGCATTCTGTCATCTGCTTAGTCTCGAATAGTTTCGGTGGTTCAGTTTCTCCTCTGAAACTTCGTCTTCCTTTCTAAAGTCTTTAAACTCCATTAAATCTTCATCGTTCATTTCCTTTGAGTGACGTAACAATTCAATAAAATCATTTTTCTCAAGATTTAATTCGAATTCCCCGCTAATTTGCCCAAGGTTATTAACCCTTGACTACTATACACCATATTTAATCCATTCGTACTATGCGAGGGCCCAAGGGACCCAATGAAAAGAAACAACAATGTACAGAAACAATATGAAATCAAAATTTTATTCTTACAAAAAGTATTCAGTAATAAAAAAAAGTTCAATGGCTATATTTACTACTCAAAACAACCCGGACATACTTTTTTTGCACATGTCATGCAAAGTGGCTTCTTACATTGTGCACATGACATGCTAAATTTTCTGTCTTCTTAGGAGGGCAAAAAGCGCATCTCTTCCTCTTGGATCTGGAAATATCTTCTTCACAGACTATTTCAACCAGTAGTGTTTAATCTCCTTGCCATTTGGTGAAAATTGGTAAAGAACCCTGCTATTAACACCAGTCACATTTAAAATACAATGGAAAATTGCCATTGGACAACGATGGGTCCTTCGAGAGGTTGAATATGCTGCACATTTCTCATCCAGAGCATCTACGCCAGATTTAGTTTCCTTATAGAATTCTATTATTTCTGGCTTTTTCGAAACTGGATTTATATTGGAGTCATGATGCATGCTCAATAACAAAACAACGGCTTGACCTTTTTCGGAACGTGACTGACCAAAGTAACTTTTCCTTGAAAACCGAAAACAGAAGAAATTTCTAGACGACTTCTGTGTGGCTGAAATTAGGGTGGAATATGTCGTTTATTTTTTTGCAGTTGTTATGTTACGATGCTAAGACCAGTTATCAGCTGTCATATTTCGGTTGGATTTCACAGGAAGATGGCTGACTAAACGAGTAAGAACTTGCGTATGAGCTCTTAGGGTGTTTATATTGCTTTTTCCCAAATAGACTTCAGCTTTACACATATAATGTGTCTTTGCATCAGCCAGTATTTGAATTTTTATCCCGTATTTAGCGAGTTTATTAGGTATATACATGAGGAAACCACACCTACCCCGAAACGGTACTAACATTTTGTCAATGTCAAATATGCACCAGGAGTGTAACTGTTGGTTGATCGAGACACAACCTCCTCAAAAAGTTCCTGAATCGGTGCTAGTTTGGTTGTAGCCCTTCTTTCAGATCTTGTGGCTTGATCGTCAAAACACAAACTCAGCAAACAATAGAAAGTTGAAAATGTCTCTACCCGTTCCATCTGTGCTCCACATGGAACGTAAATCTTCGCAGTTTGATTTGAATATTCCTTGTAAATATAGCAAACTCAGAAATGCCTTAATTTCTGAGAGATTTGTTTCACAAATAAATGAAGGACGAAGTTTTTTTTGGCATAGTACATATAATATTCATCTGTGATATTTTTTGATTATCCATCCTATAATTTTCTGCAACATTTCGTCTCTGATTAGAATGCCATCTCCATGCTTCTAGAGCATTGCTTGGAGAATTTTTGTTAGCATAACCAGCAAGGGCAAGTACGAAACGTTTAAGATTATTCTGCAGAAGTCTTGTGCTTCGTAGGGCATTGTTTTGCCCATATAGTTCGATCTTTACCATGCCAAATCCCTTTTAGTCTTGATTGCTTTTTGCTCATAATGTTGCGACTTCAGCACGCTCTTCTTAACCCCTATCTTCCATTTCAAGTTCTTCAGATTCGTCACTTTCCTCCGAAATGTCTACTTGGACATGTTCATCACGATTCCCACTGGTCGTCTGAACCACCTGAGAAGTCACTCTGGCTATCATGGCTGCTTGCATATTCGTGATCTGATTCTTCCTGATCACTTTTATCGGCTTCGCTTGTAATGTTCTCGAACACCGGTAATGGAGGTTCTGTATTTTGAATTTCAACGTCATCTTTCCAAACATTTTCGTTGCTGAAGAGCGCCCGTATATCATTATTGCTCAAATATCGTTTAGACGCCATTTTGAACTAAAAACAATTGAAAATGGTGACATTCTAAAACAAATTGGCTAAAATAGGAAAAAACTTACAAATTATCTTTTATTACGCTTGTTCTATGCAAGAATCCGTGGAACCAGATTCGTTTGTAGAAAGTAAACGCAACCGTACGCTGTGGCTGTTTGTACACTACTGAACGCTTTTACTGGCGATATAAGAAAATACATGGATGCGTAGCGCTCCCTCATACGTCGGTTAAGTTATGGAAAAATCTAGAAACTTTGAATTGGATTGTTTTACCTTTGAGCGGCACTTTTTTTGCCCATCATGGGCTAAATGGCAGGTCACATGGACCCCGAAGGCTCAGAGAAGGTTGGGGGAGGGGACCCACTGGAACAGCTGTTGGGAGACAGATGGTAGCCTTCCATCAGGGCCAACCAGAGTGTTCTTTAACGTGCATAGGGAATGGCTCTCCCGCACAAGGGGTCACGGCTTAACGTCCCATCCAACGGCCTTTCCAAGCCCATCGGTGTCCCCTACTGACCGTGGGCAGGGTGGGGAATTTTGCGAAGATAAATCTAGAAGCGCTTGGATTCCTAGGACCCTTGCACAGTAGTTAAGGATTAATTAAATCTTGCTATTCAAATACCATAGTCTTAGACAATCTAGATGGTGAACTTTTTCCAAACAGCATTCATGGTAGATGTTGCAATTTCACACCATGCAACATTGATTTTTTTACACATTTTGTACATTTTTCCAGAACTGCTTAAATAACATTCCATTCTCCCCTTTAGTAGCCCTTACTGCCTGTCTAAACGTTTTTCACGGGTAATTTTTTATTACTACCATATTATCATACATATTTTCCTTTATATCCGATATTAATGACCACAGACATCGAAGTACCTACTGTTTCTAAAAAAAACTAATACGCAACTGCGTATCTATGAATCAATGCAAGTCAAGGGCCTACTGAATAGAGCTTATCTCTGAAAGTTATAAGACATATGCTGTTAATTCAATTTAACATACAGCATTACAAATAGCTTAATGGCTAAAACAGGATTCTCAAACTTTTTGGCATCATGCCGTCCCTTTTGAGAAATCCCAATGCCTCCCATTTATCACAAGCCAACCACTGTTTTAACAATTTCATTCATAATAAAAAAAAATATATCCTCTCAAGCAGCTGCTTGCCACAGAGGTCTCACAAGAGTTTATAGATTTAATACTACAGAGTAGGAGGTCTTGATAATGGCGGGACCTCAGCAGAAAAACACAAACATCCATGCCTTACCCGGGGCTCGAACCCAGGTCCCTGTGATCAGAAACCAAGCGCAATAACCACTCAGCCACAGGACCGCTATACCTATTGAAGAATCAGATGATTCTAATATTTCAATAGTACTTATCCAACTCATAGAAAATTTTTCATTTATCTTTAAAATTTGAATAGTTGAATGCAGGTCCGGATTGGGGGAAGGAGGTTACACACATCCTTTCAGAATGCTAGTAAGGGTAATAGAGGCAAAAAATTATTAAACTTATTTATATTTCATGCATTTTTCGAGAAAATTTTAAAGACCTGTAAAATGGAGGTGGAAATGTTATAATGTATGGGAAATTCAGTCTCTTGCCCCTCTCCTCCCCCTCGATTTTTTTCTAGATCTGAGCTTGATTGAATATCTACAGATGGAGAGACGGCAAAGCGAAAAGAATAGCTAATTTAAAAAAAAAAACCTGCTACAAATGCTTCAATTAAAATAAAATTTCAATTACAATAATTTTTACTATTGGGTATAAAATTATTATGAATTTGACTAACAATATCATTTATCGTAAATAAAACTTTTTATACATATTATTCTTTTATAGAAAACGAACAGGTCTGTTTTTTTTTATATGCAAAGAAAATGTGCATTCTTGAAAACAAGGTACTTGTCATAATACATCAGGTCTCTCGACGCTAATCTTCATGCAGCTATGAAGTCTCTTGACCCATCCGGTTTCTCTGCTTATTTAATATACAGTTCATGCTGCTGAGAGAACGCTCAACTCTAGCAGCAAAAACAGGCACGACAATCAAGGGGTCAATTAAATTTTCAAGATCGTTGTAGACAAAGTTTGCTTTACATAAAAAATGCTCCACTTTTCCTTTGACTATTAATATATAGTCATTTCTTTTGATGATTCTATAAAATTATGCATATAATAGATGCTGCACATTAGGGCTTCTTTCCCGGGATCCCGCATGCTTTTGTTTTTAATTCCAGGGAATTAAAAAAACTTGTCTAATTCCAGGGAATAAAAAAAATTACGGAAATTTTCCGGGAACATTAAATTGTTTAAATTTATTATTTTTTTAATATATGCGATAATGAGTTTAGGGATAATGATTATGGATTATGAAACAGTTATTGCAATTCCAGGCATTTCATCTATCTATAAAAGGTAAATATTCTATTCTCAAGTAACACTTGGCAACTGACACCAAGTCTCGTGCTTGGTGTATTACCAAATCTACCAAGAATTTTTATCAAATTCTCGATTTTATTACCAATTACTCAAAACTATATATATTGAATTCACTCTGCTAGCCGCAGTCCACACTGCACGCAAAACTATGTACGTATTGCGGTATCCTATGATATGAAAGCAAACAGGAATGCTAACTGTTACTATTAGTCAGTCTTACGAATAGAATATTTAAATGAATTTGACTATTTGTAGAATTTAAAATCTCATACTTGTTATATTACTTTATTATTACCAAATATCACCATTTTCATTACCAGAATACCAAATGATTACCATTACCAAACAAAATTTAAATTACTAAATTCCTGCCAATTTGGTAACGAAAAATGCCAGTTGGCAACCCTGACTGATAGCACCGCGCGCTGAACCTGTTGCTTTGCTTAGTTACTGCCCGTGGCCTGTGCTTCAAGCAACTCATTGAATTTGAATCATATAACATGTCTCAACCTTGCAGCTATTATTTAGTTAGCAGTTAACATCGATCGCGTGATATTTCAACTGTGCAGTGTGCATTCTTTTTTCCTTCACTGCATTTTTTTTGCATATTTTCATAGCATTAGATTTTAACCCAAATCCCCATGTCTGATTCAAAATCTTTTGTCAGGCAGTATTTCAAAATTTTCATAAAAATCAGATGAAAATTTTCAAGAATGCACGTTTTCTAAAGAAAGTGCAAAATGCATAAAATGTCATTCCACTTTATTATGCCGTGGCTGGTTACCCAGTGATTTAATTCGACACTTCATAAGATCACTGCGTCAGCCCTGCAAGCATTGAAGATGAAGATGTCAGCTTAGCTCAGGTAGGCGCAAAACAGCTGAGGGCAGTGAAGTAAACGATCCTTCTGCGGGTAAATGAAAGGGAACATTAACGTATTTTGTCAAGGAGAAAGAAACTAGAAGAAATTATAAACAAATTTGTTGCTGTAGATGGATTCACTGTAAATGCAAATGCAAAGAATAACTTCATAAGACAAAGCAATATGAGAAAAAGATTATACTCCTCCTGTAAATCCTAGAGTTGTAATGAGTATTATATATAGACAATATGATCTAATCAAGGCCCAAGTTAAAAATGAAATTTCGCAAAAATTAAATGGAAGTTCTAAGTTTAGCATATCTCTTGATGAGTATTCTTCACTGAAAAATAGAATATACCTAAATATGAACGTTCATATTGATAAAGGTAAATTTTGGAATTCAGGAATGGTAAGAATTCTTGGCTCTTTTTCTGCAGAAGACGCTGTTAAAGCAGCAGAAGCTAACCTAGAAAAATTCGAGCTGAGTACATTCAGAGGCATATTGTTGCATGCGTCACAGATGGTGCGAGTGTGATGATTAAATTTGAAAAATTAATGAGTTGCCATCATCACTTATGTACATGGCATACACCAAGCTGTATGTGATGTATTTTATAAGAAAATAATCGATTCAGGTAGAAATCAAGCAGAAAACGAGTCACGATGATCATGAAAATAAGTTAGATGATTTGAATACAGCAATTGAAATTGGGGAGTTCGCTTTTGCTGATAAAATAGATCTAATAGCCAATGTAGATGAAGAAAGTAGCATCAAAAAATTTACAGACATTAATAAAACTATAAAAAAAATAGAAATAATTGCAAAAATATTCAAAAAATCCTCTCTCAAGAATGAAATTCTTCAAAGCTACATGAAAGTAGAACATGGTTGCGAAAAGATGCTAATTTTAGATTCAAAAATTCGCTGGGACAATTTATTGGGTATGATTGAGAGATTTTTAGACTCATAGACAAAAGCCATTAGCCAGTAATTATCCATCCTGTCACTGCATCTACAAATAACATCTGCTTATATACTTCACTAACTCGGGTAATTTCCATAAGCCCTTCAGATGAAATTGATTTAAAAAAAAAAGCAAAGTTTAACTACGAAGGATTTGATGCTCTGCAAGATATTGTTTTAACACTGCAGCCAGTAAAAATTGGTGCAGAGATATTATGCAGCCGCGATACAACTCTGTTAACTGCTTCCATTATTGAGTTACAACAACAAAAGTCAGATTTCGCTAAGATGAAAAACTCTCTTATAAAACGGATTAATGAGAGAAGATATACGACTTTGGTGGGCCTGCTTCAGTATTTAAATACTGGGGAAAATTATGTGAATTCTGCAGTGATTCCTGGCCTCCCAACGTTACCAAAGAATCATTATTTGAATTTTTTAAGATGACATTGATTAGACTTTTCAACGAAGACGAATCTCCATCTAGCCCCAACTCTTCACAATCAGTAGAGGATGAAAATCAAGAAATTGTGCAACCCATGACATTAAGAGACAAGTTAGAAGCAGCGATTCAATTTAAGAAAATAATTTTTGCAATCTTCAACTTTTTCTCAGGATCACAGTGTTTAGTACTGGTTTTGAAGCAAGAATTGCAATTATTCTAGGCAACTGGGGACAGAGCTTCCAACATTATGCATTTAGTTGATTCACTAAAAACCATTCCACCGACCTCTGTTGAATCAGAGAGCATTTTCTGCAGTCGGTTAATTTATCACAAAGTTGAGAACTAACCTTAGTGATAGGAGTATTGATGCTTTGTGTTTTTGAAGGAGTTATCAAAATACATAAAAAATTCATTTTTGATTGTAAATGTCGAAATTTTAAATAAAAAGGCTTCATTTTTTAAAAGAAAGTTAATTTTTTGTTACTTTTTTTTTACAAAGAAATTTTTTTATATTGTAAATAAAGAAATATAATGCTCAAGTCTTTCTTTGTTCCTGTAAATTGTTTAATTTTTAAATATATATACATAAACAGTCAATTTTTCTAAATTTATACTATCATGCCCGGGAATCAGTAAAATTTCCTGCGAAATTTCCGGAAAAAAAATGCATATTTGAGAAGCTTTGGGTTGGGTTGTTTTACCTCTGAGCGGCACTTTTTTGCACACCATGGGCTAAATGGCCAGGTCACATGGACCCCGAAGACTCAGAGAAGGTTGGGGGACCCAATGGAACAGCTGTTGGGAGACAGATGGTAGCCTCCCGTCAAGGCCATCCAGCGTGTTCTTTAACGTGAACAGGGTATGGCTCTCCCGCACACGGGGCCACGGCTTAACGTCCCATCCGACGGACGGCGGCCTTTCCAAGCCCATCGGTGTCCCCTACTGACCGTGGGCAGGGCGGGGAATTTTGCGGAGATAAATCTCAACGCTGACCCAGCTGGGACTCGAACCTGGGAACTACAGATTACGAGCCTGGCGTGAACAGGGTATGGCTCTCCCGCACACGGGGCCACGGCTTAACGTCCCATCCGACGGACGGCGGCCTTTCCAAGCCCATCGGTGTCCCCTACTGACCGTGGGCAGGGCGGGGAATTTTGCGGAGATAAATTTCAACGCTGACCCAGCTGGGACTCGAACCTGGGAACTACAGATTACGAGCCTGGCGCGCTACCGACTGAGCTACCCCCGCCCCTATTTGAGAAGCGCTACTGCACATGTTAAGGTAACAAGAGAATTAGCTTTTTCCATTTCCAGAAAGTTACTATTAACGATACAAGATCTGCTCCTTTGGGTTGCTTTACCTCTGAGCAACACTTTTTTGTACACGACGGGCTTCATGGCCAGGTCATAAGGGGGGCCCCGAGGGCTCACAGAAGGTTGGGAAGAGGGGACCCACTGGATAGTTGTTAGGAGACAGATGGTAACTCCCGTCAAGGGCGCCCAGTGTTCTTTAACGTGTATAGGGTATGGCTCTCCCACATACGGCGCCACGGCTTAACGTCCCATCCGACAGACGGCAGCTTTTCCAAGCCCATCGGTGTCCCCTACTGACCGAGGGCAGAGCGGGCAGTTTTGCGGAGATAAATCTCAACGCTGACCCAGCTGGGACTCGAACCTGGGAACTACAGATTATGAGCCTGGCGCGTTACCGACTGAGCCACCCCCACCCAACAAAATCTGCTCCAACTTTGTGTAGATATTAACAGATCATCGAAATCGAGTAATAACAACCATCACATGAAAAATTTGCAATTATTAGACCAGCTCATCTGGAATGGTTGTTGAATTTTCGGTTCAGGTTCTTCCACTGCCCTTTGAATTTCATAACATGTTCACGTTTTGACCACTTGCGGAATAGTGAATATGTCCGATATTACCTGGTGCGGGGTTAGCTCAATCGTGTTCCTATATGGTCCCTAAAAAGTAGAAAATAAACCTAAAGCATACCGATGGTGCAATCAGTCACTGAATCGGTATTCGCTTCAAAGTAACATGGGTCGCGGGCAATCATATCGAGTAGGTAAATCATAGCCCTAACTTCTTTTGAAGAGAATAGCAATTCAACGACAAATTGCACCATCGATATGCTTTAATTTTATTTTCTACTTTCTAGGGCGCATATAGATAGGATTTTTAATAACAAAGAAAAAAATATATAAACAAAAAAATACCTATCTTCAGAAACTTTCATTTGATATATGACTCATAAACATCGACCACCTTCTCTACCTATTCGTGTTTGAGGTAGCCCATAACATTGGAGACGTCACAAGCTATAATTTTAGATAAAATTCTTTTAGTCGATCCCCGAGAAATTTCTGTCCTTTTTTTGGAGGGAGTATTGGGTGGGGGGGCAAAATTCGCAACAGTCCATTAATGTCATTTGACACTTACGCGTAACTGTAAGCCCCACGTTCGGAGGATATAGAACATCACATTTCCCTTTCTTATGAGGGAAGAAAGGGGGGAGGGGTATTTTGATTGCTCACAAGCTTTCGTTTGATTTGCAACTTGTTACTTTCGGCCCTCGCGTTCGAAAGATGTAGTAGAACAATCCTTCATATATTTTCCCCTTTTTGGGGGAAAGAAGGAATAGAGGGGATTTTATAATCTGTGAAATTGATGGGATTGGCACTAAGACAATTAAACGTGACAAGGATTGGCACTAAGATAGATAGGATTTTTAATAACAAAGAAAAAAATATATAAACAAAAAAATACCTATCTTCAGAAACTTTCATTTGATATACGACTCATAAACATCGACCACCTTCTCTACCTATTCGTGTTTGAGGTAGCCCATAACATTGGAGACGTCACAATTATATATTTGAACCGCTGGTTTATATTATCTTTTAAATGTGGTATCTTTCCCACAGATCTGAATCACTCCGTCATAATTCCAATTTATAAAAATAAGTGTAGGAATAATTTTGCAAATTACAGGCCGATTTCTTTTCTTTCAGTTTTCAGTAAAAATATTAGAAAAAGTTTTTCCAGATTCCGGTATGCAGAGACTGACATTCTTAAAACCATTTGCTCACGTACTGCTAACATTATTATGGTCACCAATGGCTTTTCATCACCGCTCCTTTCTCCACTTTTAGAGTGGTGCTCTTGAACCCGCACGTATGAATCAGAAGAAAGAATGTTGCAATCCTCTTTCCCCTAAAATAAATCTACAATTCACTCCAGCTATGCATACTCGCATCTCCCCTTTTACTACCCCTTATGTTTAACGCTATCCCGATGGCCGGATACTTAGTATAATTGACTGCAGATCTAAGAGATGTGTTCCAGCACCTGAAAAGGCATATGTTTTCTTCTCATGTATTCTTTCTGCTAAGGTCTCGCCTTCCTCATACATATATATTGACAAACACTTGTCGCTTTTTTTTATTAACAAAATAAAAAATTTACATATTATTTCATAAAAAATTTTTTAAGTTGAATTTTGACAATTGCAGTTTGAGAGGGGCAACTTTATGTGCTCAGATAGAATGTCAAAGGTTGTCAAACAAGATGATCTCATAAGTATAAATCATAAAGATTACAATTGGTGGATCAATTTAAAAACACCCCGAAGAGTTAAGAAAGATCTGAAAATTGTTATTAAAAAAAAAGAGAATCGAAAAATAACCCCAAAGGGTTATAAATACTTTGCAATTGGTAGATCCTTAATGTTCCTTTTTAATTACTCAAATGTACTGGGGCATCCAGCCACTTGAACGTTAAATTAATATTCAAAATTATCTGTACCTTGGCTTTATTGTAACCCCGTGCATGGAATAAATTATTATATCCCACAAGTCACAGTATTGTATATTGCTGCAAGTAAGTTTTGCAGCCGATGTTTAAATCTCACAAAGACAGCCTTAAATGGTGAATTTCCTATTCTCAAAGCACTTATCTGATTTTATGAAAGAATGAGATTGCACTGGGAACAGCGAACACTTGCGTTGAAGCTAGCAATCAATTGGGGTCTTACATTGGCACTTCCCAAGGACTGCTCTAACAAAATTTCAAACATCGGTTGTGGAAATTCGTTCAAAAACAGATGCACTGGAGTCTTTACACTGCTGCAATGATTGTAGTTTGTTTGTAGTTCCTCTGTTCCGGTCAACAGATGTGGCGGGACAAGAGGAAATATCCTGTTCGGAGGAGACTCGGTGCATGTTTTTCTTTCTTGGATCAAATGGCAGCTTAGGTATGAGCTCCAATCTCCTGTTGAAATTTACAATTGGCTTTCTTGCAAAACAATAAGGAGTCATAGTCACATACTCAAGCAGAGCCCTGTAGATATCTTTTACTGTGTCATTAGCCCAATTCAAGGTAACGTATTTAAAGTGAAACACCGTGTATATTTTCATCAGATGTTTGTGGTAAGGAAGCGTGGTCCAAGCTCTCGGCATGAAGTATGGTCTGAATGTGGGTTCTGATGTCTCAGATGGAATCCCAGCCAATATTGAACAATGGAAATAAAATTTTCCGTTTATGATATCCTTTAGGTGATGGAGGATCAGCGCATCCACCTTTGAGTGGATGTCACAAATGTCGACTCCATTCCCATCCTGTGGTCTGTTAAACATGATCTCCCGCTTCAGTTTATCTGGTTTATTATTCCAGAGAAACCGAAAACAGTGTTTCTATGCTGGATAGTGTTTTCAACGCGGAGTATAGAGGTATGAAGTAAGAAATGTACTGAATTTTACTACAGATTAACGTGTTGTATATGAGCGATTTCCCATATATATATATTGAGGTTCCTCCCTGCCCGTTTATATTGTTCTGAATGTCTTCAATCTGGGTTGTGACAGTGTTATGCCCCATATACTTGAGAACTTTGATAGTCTACTTGAATTAGATGTATCGGAGTGATTAAAAAGATTTTAACCTATCACGCTCCTAATTTCCGGGCGACTGTCTTTCGCATTCACTTTTAATCTTGGGGCCAACTCAAACAGTTCTTAAAACAATTACGTTTCTTTATCGCTTTTCCCTTAGTATCGATGAGCGTAAGGTCGTCCACGGGGGCTATGACCTTGTTCTCTACTGGGTAAGGGAAGGGGGGATAGAAAGTTGGAAATACCTTTGTCGTTTTTAATACAACGGAGAAGAGGTACGAAAATTAGGGTGAAATGGATCATGGCATTCCTATCGCACCGATCTCTGCACAAGGAGAAGAGTCGGTAAAAATCCGTTTACAATTATACAGTTTTCATTATTATGATAGACATTTAATATAATTGGCAAATCGCTCGTTCATGTAATACGTGAGCTCATGGCTTCAGGGTGGTTTGGAAATTCGCGGGGCTGGTGCAAATAGAATGTGCGAGGCCTTTCAAGTGTCGGCGAAAAATTATGCAACTTTATTTTAGCCATTTTTACACCCTCCCCACAAACACACTATTATGTTACCTAATA
Organism: Ryuthela nishihirai; assembly: GCA_038380435.1. Taxonomy (NCBI): domain Eukaryota; kingdom Metazoa; phylum Arthropoda; class Arachnida; order Araneae; family Heptathelidae; genus Ryuthela; species Ryuthela nishihirai. The sequence goes on along the minus strand of JAWZYU010000003.1, from coordinate 88,817,047 downwards.
TTTTTCTTTTCGTAAGGATATTCACTTTTCGATGATAATCATATAGTAAGCGAATAAATGAATAATATAGTAAAGCTGATTTTTGTCATGAGAAAATTATCGATTATAGAAAGAAATTTCGCATTTTAGCCTTTCATAAAGACGCCTATGTACCTCACTTTCTCTCCTGCGTAACGCAATGTAAAAAAATCACTACTGATTTTCAAGGTGTTGCAGAATTTATGGACAAATTAAACACAGACAAAGAGGAAATGCATTCAGTGAGACGTTTGAAACTTCATATATTGTACAAGATACGAGTCTGATGAAATCGCGGGCCAGATCGTGGTGTTCTACTGGGCACATGTGATCCACAGACCGTCTTTTGAAAACTCGGTCTAAGAGTATTAGTGACTGAAACAAATAACATGTGACATTTTGAAAGATATGACTGAATCCTTAAACTTTTTGACGACTGAAATACAATTTAGTGTTTCTTGAATCCGATTACTCTGATATACAGATCGATTGACAAAAAGCAATTCTAAAAGAATGGCGAGAATTTCATTAATGCTGAAAAAAAAAAAGTTTTCTTCAAGGCAGAAATAAGTCTCCTTTGCAACGAACGCTCTTAAGAAATATTTTCCTCTTTATCATGTTCCAAGCAGATTAGGAAAAAAAAATAAATATTGCAGAGTCAATCAATTTGATTTTGAACTACCAAGTGCAGAAATAGACTTTAACTTTTGTGTTCCAAAACTTATATTAAGAAAGTAAATTTTTTACGCTATTTCATCCAATTTCGAGATCAAATATTATGAACTAATTATGCAAATTGAAACATTAAATTTCCAAGTAAGGTAAAAGACGATTTTAAGAGTAAATATTTAAATCGCATGAAATAAATGCAAGCAAACAAAATATTACACATAACTACATATACACATATACAAACACAAACATGTTTGTTCCTGAGAGGTTCAGCAAATGGCGGTTGTCGCATCTTTTCAGATTACATTCCCTAATCTCTAATGCAATTAATGGCAGAAAAATGCATATATTTTTACAACTGTTCGTGAATTACAAGTTTCTGTTGTAACACCGAATGAAGAAGCAGGGCAATCTCAAGATTTATAGCAATAAAGAGCATAAACCCCAATCTTGAACTCCAAAACAGTCACAAAATCTACGAGACAACTGAACTATTCGACCTTAATATGCTTCCAATAAGTCCTATTCTTTGTGGTATGAAAGTTGGTTATCTCCTACAACAGAAGAAGGCCTATGGACCAGATTTCTGACCTCAGTATAAGTAGTCCTGTAACGTAGATAATTCTTATATATTTCCTTCCATTATTATCAGTGGTGTACTTTTATACTAATGTTTATTAATAAATATACTTTATTTAGAAAAAAGATTATTCGGATTTATTAGCATTATGATAATTGCTAATCAATCCAAATAATTTTTCTTTTAAATAAAATATTTATAAACATTAAGAAAAAAACTAGTATACCATAATAAAATAAATAGAAAAAGTTAGTTCATGGCCGAGTGGTTAGCGCGCTTGGCTATGATCTAAGGGACCTGGGTTCGAGTCCCGGGTAAGGCATGGATGTTCGTGTTGTTTTCTGCTGAGATCCTGCCATCCTCTCAGCTCTTCTACTCTGGCATCTGTGGCAAGCAGCTGCTTGAGGGGGTATTTATTTATTTTATTTTAGTTACACCAGTAATAATAATAGAAATAAATATATAAGAATTATCTACATTACCAGACTACCTATGGTGACGTCATGACTTGGTCCACCGGCTTTATTACAAGAGGTGTTGACCAGTGGCATAGCAAAGTGATACCTGGCCTTGGTGTGAGACTTCTTTATCGGGATTATCTACCCCCTCCTTAAAAATATTCTTTTGGGAAAAAAAAATTGAGAGGATTAAAAGGGTACGTGGCTCGCAAAACAAAAAAATGCCAACACTCTTGCTTCAGCTAACGCCACAATGCTTCAGCTGAACAATTGGAACTATGGTAGCCACTCCATTACAGGTACTGTTCTACTTCATGTGAAATGCAAGAAACAGCACAACGGGAAAAATAGCATTCACTTTTGCTTCCTAGCTTCTGAGGAAAAATAATCTATCTACCTCTAAATCCACTTGCGTAAATCTGAAATATATCTTGGTTATTCGAGATGAATAGTAACCACTGGTATTTTAAGATACTTGGAAAGTCTGTTAAAAACTTTGGGCAATGATCTAAGTCACTGAATATGCCGTAGGTGACAGTCTGCCATAAAGCCATCTACCGAGCTCCCTCTCCTTGTGCTAAATGGTTAGAGAGAAGATATTGGAATTCATCGGGGATTTTAAAATTAAGGAAGCATTTTTACCCATATGTTGTTCACTGTATCTTCGCACTATCATCATTGTCATACTTGTTCTTCTGCAGATAAATACATAGGCGCACTAAAACTCTATTACATCAACTGTAAATTACTATCTCTCGATTGCAAATACAAGAAACTCCCAATGATTCTGGCATTTACAGTCCAGTGAAACTGTATTTTTAATGTCCACGGATGTATTGTTTGCCTGTCGAAAAAAAATATTAAATCGTGCATCTAGCTGACGCAGATCTCATACGATATCTTAAACAGACATACAAGGGCATGTCCTTGTATGAGAAAGCCTGTAAAAGCAAGGAGTAGTTTCTAAGGATTCTTCTCTATCTTTATTTTGGATATGAAAAATGGAAAAAACGGAAGCTTATAATCCGAGCCATTCAAAGCATTGTTTAACATGAATAAGGTGTGGCTCTCCTGCGCACGATACCACGAGTCCCATCCGACAGTGATGCTTTTTCCACATTCATATTGAAAATTACGTGTTAAAGACGACGGAGAATTAGAAGATACTGAGAAGGATGTTCAAAACTAAGTGAAAAAAAAATATCAATATAAACTCTTTCAAATTTGCAAGAAATAATGGTTGATAACGAAAGAAATTGCATGAAAGAAAATAACTTTCATGGAACGTGTTTACTTTATAAGTCTTACAAACTTGGCGAATAGGGTTATGAACAGTGTGCCTAAAGGCCTCAGAAAGAAGGGGAGACCTAGGATGCGGTGGGCAGACAATGTCAAACAGGACCTTGTTAGAATTGGTGTGCAGTGGCCAGATGCAGTAGATGTAGCTCAGGATAGACTTGCGTGGAGAACTAAATTGCACGGTCTGGTTGGACCTCCGTAGCCCATGGCTGCTTGAGGATGATGATGATGATGACAAACTTAAAATTACCAAAAAAATATATAACATGAATAGAAAAAAATAGACCAAAAAAGAAATAGATTACAATATTCGAGTGAAAAGATTATAAATTTTAGAAGATCAGGATTGCCACGTTCAGAATCAGAAATTAAAATAAAATGAAATATTCTAATGAAAACTAAAAAATCCCCTTTCGGTTGCTTTCACGACGTGAGTGGATTTTCAAATATTTCTAAGGTTCTTAATTACACAGGAGCATTTAAAAAGTTCTTGACATGCATCTCCAGAGCAAAAACTATCGCACTTACCTCAACAAAACTTTTGCTGTCGTTCAAAGTGCTATCCTCCAGTATCTATGCAAAGTTGTAGACGTCTATGTCAATTCCGGAACGGCTGGTGGTACTCCTGTTGGGGAATACTTCGCAATTCTGAATGAAAGCATTTTGCAAGATCTTAAATAAAAATAAATAAATACCCCCTCAAGCAGCTGCGTGCCACAGAGGTCTGACAGGAGCCTGTCAGTTTATATGCCAAAGTAGAAGGTCTGAGAGGATGGCAGGTCCTCAGCAGAAAAACGACACAAACAACCATGCCTTACCCGGGACTCGAACCCCAGGTCCCTTAGATCAGGCACCTTTGAAAAAGGCTTCCCAGCAAGTTCCTTTTCAATTTTTGGAAACATCCAAATATCGCATGGTGTAAGATGGGGATAGTTGTTTCATTTTTTCCTGCCCCAAATAGACTGTAACTTGCCGGTTTTGTGAGCACTGGCATTGTCGTGAAGAAGAACCCTTGGCACGCCTGTTGGTAGACGCTGCTCCATCTCCTTAACCATTTTGGGCAAAGCAATGTTGGTGTAGTATTCGCCATTTATAGTCATTTAATCAAGTAAGGTGTTCACGGCTACCATTCCTTGGGAATTGAAAAAATTGACATCCTCTTCCTTGAGCGAAAGTTTTGTCGAAGGATTTAGGGATGCGGTTCATCTTCTATAACCCAAACATAGTTGTCGATCTTTCTAGTTGTATAATAAAACCACGTCTCATCACCTGTGACAATGTCTGTTATCCATTTGGGGCCACTAGGCTCAAACATTGCCAGCATCTTCTTGCTCGAGTCGATACTGCCCTATTTTGCTGTTCTGTCAGTTTGTGGGGTAACCATTTGGCACAGATCTTTCGGAACTTTAAATGTTAATGAATAATTGTTTGCACACTGCCAATCGATACTTTGACATCTGAACTTATTACCTGGACGGTGATGTGTGGGTTTTCTTTTATTAGTTCACGAATAGCAGCGATGGTTCTTTTGTTGACGACCTCCTTGTCTTCCTGCACGAGGCAAGCCTTCGAAGCTCTGCCGCCCTTCTCTGAATTCGCACATCCATCCTGTAACAGTAGCGCATGAAGCGGCATGACCCCAATATACTTGTGAAAAATCGCAAGAATTTTTTTCGCATCGTCCCCAAGCTGCATCCTTGTAAAAATACAAAAAGCAAATGAACTGACGGCGTGTAAAGTTCGCAGAGCGAATTTTAAGAGAGATGTGAAGATACGTCCTTTGTTTTTAACATGCAATGATAAGTTTAGGCAAGCTTTCATAAACCTCGTAAACTGCGGAGAAACGAGTGTAAATCTACAAACAAGTTCAAGAAATTTTTGAATGCCCTCCGTAAAGGGTCTGGACTCGGATCTCTCGGTGCAATTCTTAAAAACACTTTGTCGATAATAAAAATATCTAAAAAAAAATCCGTTTTCCTTATTTTTCGTTAGAAAATTAAGATTCAGTTAACAAGCTAATATGTAAAACATGTTTTAGCAACATGGTATTAATTATGACCATCGTAGTCTGATTCAATTAAAGCCCAATATAAAACTTTCTTAACAGCAAAATAATCAAGCGTTAACATAAATTATTGATATCATCCTTGTCATTAAGTTAAAAGTAAACTTTAAAAAATTGTTAATTTTCCTATTTAAATTAGAATTAGTAATGCAAGGTTTTCTATTTAAAAAAAAAAATCCTTTTTGGAGAAAAAAAAAACGAGCTTTGAAAAGGTTGCCAACTGCTGATTTACACAAAAAGGCATCTAACGTTTATAATTAAACAAAAATTCATTTACATTCAGTACAATACAGTTGGGCATATTCGCTTCTAGCCTCTGTAAACTGTTATTGAAACACTCTTAATGTTTTTTTTGTTTTAGGCATCGCGAAAGAATACCTTCGAATGTCGAATGCAATTTTCCTTTTGGTCCGACAATGCGGGGAGGGGGGGGCTTACTCTATTTAAACGCATAATCAATATCGACAGATCCGAGCGGATTCTTCATGTCAATGTAATCACATACGTTACGTAAATGATGTACCGTTAGCGTTGAACTTTATCTCCGCAAAAATATTGTTCCGCATTTCCTCCAGGTCTGTAAAAATCCTTCCCTTGGTCTGTAAATGGTAGCTAGGAAGTCACTGGAAGGAGAGCTATGCACCAATCCCCTGTGATGATGCATAGAACTGGCCAGGCCTAGCACCTAATGTCCGACCCCGCCTTCTCGTAGTGCGGACCGTTAGTAACTTTCAAAAGAGATACTCTCTTGTGGAAGTGAACGGAAGGGGAGGGCTGCCAGATTAGTGTGGCCTACTGATCTGGACAACTATGGCTACTTTTCTTTTTTTTCTACCCTGCTGAGGAGTGGTCAACCACACAGGGTCCTGGTGCTGACCATATAAACCTACTGGACTGGACAGATATATGGCTCTGAGCTTGATTATGGATCCTGATTTTGCTGCACTGGTGGGCTTCTGTGGAGGGAAAATCATCCGCTGTGTTTTCTGTTTGTTTGTGGGTTGACAGCCGAAAGTGAATAGATTCACAGGATATGTTTATCAGCTGGTAGATAATCCTGAGCAGAAGTCATCGCAGGCACCTGAACTCTTTGCTTCTATTGGGATCGTCAAATTCTACATTGGAGGAAATCTTCCAGTGTAGATGGCTTCAGCCTTTAGTAGTGGGGGAACGGGTCTTTGCCCCATGTCTGCGATTAGGGGGCTGTTTGATATTGTCGCCATTCCCTCTCTCAATAAACATAGTTTCTTTAAACATCCCACTAACCATTTTCTCTCCATAGGTAGTTGGAATGTGAGGACTCTGCACAGAGCTTTTTCTCTTGATGTCCTCACACAAGAATTCCACCGTTATAATTTAGATATTCTCGGCTTGCAAGAGACCAGATGGACAGATAAAGGTCAGATTCTTAAAAATAATCTTAAATTTCTCTTTTCAGGGAGAGACGACAATAAGCATCACCAAGGCGTGGGTCTGCTTCTCAGCAGACACGCTAGCGATGCTCTTCTAGGATACGAGTGCATTAATGAAAGGTTTCTTACAGCAAAATTTCAGACAAGCGTTAAAGACTTGAATGTTATCTGCTGTTATGCCCCCACTGAGGATGCCGATGAGGATGAGAAGGATAGGTTTTATGAACAACTTCAGGATATTTTGAATTCTGTCAAGGATACCCTTGTTCTTGGTGACTTCAATGCCAAAGTTGGTACTGACTCTGACCTTTGGGGAGGAGTAATAGGCCCTTTTGGTATTGGTAGCTGCAATGGCAATGGGCAACGTCTCCTACAGGTAAGTAAACTCAATGGATTCAGAATAACTAACACTTATTACAAACACCGCGACATACATAAGTACACATGGGTTTCACCTGATGGGCTGCATAAGAATATGATTGATTACATATTAATTAACAGCAAATGGGTTAGTTCTGTTAGGAATACCAGGGCATATAGGGGAGCTGAAATTGGATCTGACCATTACCTTGTTAAAAGTGTGTTGCAACTTAAACTTAACTTAAAAAGCCCACTTAAAAATGTAGTCCACTTAAAAAGTGTTGTGTTAGGGTTAAAAAATTTACTTTTAATACTGAAGCTCTGAAAGATCCAGTTATAGCCAAAGCTTACCATGATAGGTTACTTAGTCATTATGACAGTCATGGTTTGCTTACTACTGAAGTTGAGGAAGAATGGGATCATTTTAAACAGGCTTTTTTGGACACTAACAGTACTCTTTTAGGAAAAAAGGAGCAGAAGAGGCAAAATTATCTGAGTGATAAGGCACTCGAGCTTATTTCGGAAAGAAAGAACTGCAGGAATGCCTTTAATCAATACCCTACTAGTCCTAATAGAAAGCATTACAGAGACCTTAATAAACTTGTAAAGGATCAGTTAGCTGCTGATAAGAATCTTTGGCTTGATGGTTTGGCTGACAAAGCCGAGGAAGCAGTTAGACAGCACAACAGCAGAGAGCTGTACCAGATAGTTAATGTTTTGTGTGGTAGAAAACGGACAGGCATACAAGGATTGAAGGATAAACAAGGTAAGGTTATAGAACGAGAGGATTCTGTCATGGCTAGGTGGGCTGAGCATTTCAGTGATGTTCTAAACAATGTAGTTAGTTCTACTCCCATTGTTTGCAATGATGATAGATGCATTGGTGGCTTTAATGTTGGCCCTATAACACAATCTGAAGTTATTTTGGCTGTTTCAAACTTAAACTTCATAAATCCCCAGGGGTAGATGAAATTACTACGGAAATGCTTAGAGCTGGGAATGTTTCGGTTACCACTTGGATGACTGAAATTCTGAATATCTTTTATGATAAAGGCATGGTTCCTAAGGATTTTACCAGAGCTATTGTTATCCCTATTTTCGAAAAAGGTGATCGCAGTTCTTGTGATAACTATAGGGGTATCAGCCTACTCTCTGTTCCAGGTAAAGTTCTTTCCATGATTGTGCTTAATAGAATTAAGAATCTGGTTGACAGTCAATTGCGTGATGAGCAATATGGATTCAGAAGTGGTAGGGGATGTGTGGATCAGATATTTTCACTTAGGCAGATTCTTGAGAAATGTTTAGAGTTTCAGAAACCTTTGGTTGCTAGCTTTGTTGATTTCAAAAAGGCTTTCGACTCTGTTGATCGTCATAATTTGTGGTTGATTGTGCGATCATATGGCATACCAGACAAGTTAGTTAACATTATGAAAGCTCTCTATAATAACACTGAGTCGGGTGTGAGAGTTGGTAAGGCTTGTAGCAATTGGTTTAGCATTACTTCTGGTGTTCGACAAGGGGTGCATTTTGTCTCCTTTTCTCTTTAGTTTGGTTATTGATTACTTTATGTGAAATTCATTGCAATTTAAAGATTTTGGCTTTAAATGGTCTGGAGATACTAAAATTTCTGATTTAGATTATGCTGATGATTTAGCCCTTTTGGCAAATGATGTTGATGAGATGAACTCTTTCATTCGAGCTGTTGATGAGACTGGTAGTAGAGTACGTTTGGTTATAAACAGAGAGAAAACTAAAGTGATGAAAATTGGTCAGGCAGGCTGTGATTCAGTTAATCTGAATGGTTGCAGTCTTGAGCAGGTGTCACAGTTTAATTATCTTGGGAGCTATGTAACAGATAATGGTGATGTGCGGCATGAGATTAACAGACGAATAGGGATTGCTGCCGGGACTTTTAAGAACCTATGGAGAGTGTGGAGAAATAGGCGTATACACCTAAAGACTAAAATTAGACTGTATAATAGTTTGGTTCTTTCTAGGGTTAGTTATGGTACTGAAACTTGGACACTTTGTAAACAAGATAACAGGAAACTAGACGCTTTTGATTCCAGATGCTTACGCAGTATCTTGGGCATTAGGTGGTTCAACTTTGTAACTAATGATGAGATTAGGCAAAGGAGTTTGCAACCTCCTTTAAGCAGCATATTGTGCAGAGAGAGACTCCGTTGGTTTGGCCATGTTGCCCGTATGAATAATTATAGATTGGCGAATAGGGTTATGAACAGTGTGCCTAAAGGCCTCAGAAAGAAGGGGAGACCTAGGATGCGGTGGGCAGACAATGTCAAACAGGACCTTGTTAGAATTGGTGTGCAGTGGCCAGATGCAGTAGATGTAGCTCAGGATAGACTTGCTTGGAGAACTAAATTGCACGGTCTGGTTGGACCTCCGTAGCCCATGGCTGCTTGAGGATGATGATGATGATGATTTCCTCCAGAACGCGAATGCCGAAAGTAACAAGCTACATATATGTCAAATGAAAGCTTGTGAATTTACATCACAGTACAAAACTCATATATATATTTATGATTCATACATATATTTTATATATTAAATTATTAAATATACCGCCGTGGCAGAGTGGTTAGCACGCTTGGCTGCTGATTTAAGAGACTCTGGGTTCGATCCCCGGCTGAGGTCCTGCCATCCTCTCAGTTCTACTGTGGCATATAAACTGACAGGCTCCTGTCAGACCTCTGTGGCAAGCAACCCTTGAGGGGGTATTTTTTTATTTTTATATTGAATATTGCGATACGGTCTAATCACTTTTGATTTTTTGGAAGAATGACTAACTGAAACTGTAATATATATATATCAAAATATAAATAAAACTAAACTGCAAATATACGATGAATTAATCATCTGAGAAAAAAAAATTATTGCTGACGCGGCGGGCAATAATTTTTTTCAGATGAATAATTGTTGAATTCTATATCTACATGTTATCTGTGTATTTACAATGGATACGTAGAGAAGTTTCGCCTATATCATTAGGTCAAAAGAATTACTCAATGAAACTAAAAACATTCAAGAGTAAAATCATCGTAAGAACTATTTCAGCTGTGAAAATCAAAAGAAATCGGAAGTTCAAGGAAGAAGAAACTTAGGGTAATTTAGCTTCTCGTTGGGGAATTCTCCTCCTATTGAGGCTATTTTTAGAAATCAGTTCCGGACCCCTCTTTAGCACAAACAATTCGTGTCAATCCCACTCCCACCACCCCCTACGAAACGGGCAATATTCAGTGCCATCTGTTGAGCGAGAATCAGCGTAAAATCGCCTTTCGCTTCACCTTAAGATCGTACACCGGATGGAAAGATAATAAGAGTGGAACTACTTTGACAGTCACACGAAAACAGCATCGAGTGACACTGTCAAGTGAAAAGCAATAATAAGGTAGGTAAAAACTGATGGGAGCTGCAACAGAAACTGGCTACTCGGCAAACACTATAAACATCGCACGCTTTTCAATCCGTATTCCGACAATTTCATTTTAACCAAAGTAATAATAATTCGAAACTTACAGAAACTCGTGATTTACAGATTACTAGCGAGTCCCTTCACGTTTAGATCAAAAGTTCTGACTTATCAGCTATGGGCCAATCACAGCAAAGCAATAGCATCAACCATTCTGAAATCTCAGTAGTAAACAGATATTTTTAAGCATTTGCACCTCAGCGTTCCGAAAACACTTTTTTTTTCTCTCTGCAAAAACCACCGGTAGGGCATGGCATTGTTTGATTGCTTTGTGCCACCACAAGTAAGCCATGAAAACGTATTTTTAGCACATCCTTTGCTACAAAGTACAGCAGTCTACAACAGCCCTTACATTTACGGCAGCTGCCCCACTGTCTGTGCGTCGGCAGTTCCAATTTTGTCTGCTAATGTTCGCACTTAATTGAACCCAAGTATTAAGACCGGAGGGCGAGTTCAACTCGAGAAGTACGGCACTCCCCGTTTGCTAAGCCTATTCTTTTCGAAATACGCCAGACAATAGAGAAGGGATAAAAAAGGTGAACTCGACGTTGGCACAAAACACAATGAACATTCTCTGCGGGTTTTTAACAGTCTAGCAAGGATACAAAACAATTGCCAAATACTTTTCGTTCACGGAGAACATTCAGTCTTTCCCACGTCCACTAATCTAATGCTGCCAAAAATAGCCATCATAATAGCCCAAGAAAGAGATGCGATATTTAGCTCACAGGTTCAAACCTTAATGCTAAAAGCTAACTGATGAAGAAATTATGGAGGCTAAATGAATTTGAATTCAAACTAAATTCTCAACCTACTCTGCATAAAAGCTGAAGAAATAGAAGTTTTTTCTTTTCTCAAGTTTAACCAGTACTGTATTTCTGTATTGCTTAAAAGTACGAAATTCGAAGTACTAATCATAACTTAGATAAAAAATAAATACCCCCTCAAGCAGCTGCTTGCCACAGAGGTCTGACAGGAGCCTGTCAGTTTATATGCTATAGTAGGTCTGAGAGGATGGCAGGACCTCAGCAGAAAAGCGACATAAACATCCATGCCTTACCCGGGTCTCGAACCCAGGTCCCTTAGATCACTAGCCAAGCGTGCTAACCACTCGGCCACTTACCGTTTCCCAAATATTATCCCACTAAATCAGAATAGCGTATGCTGTTATGTATTCCTACTCATATGACAAACACACCCGCAGATAACTGCATGACATTATTCCTTTTGTTACAGGGTCACAAATATGTTTTTTCCTTTCGTTTGATTTTGACTACTATTACAAAGGGAACTCGTGAACCTTTTCTAAATATTACATAGGTTCAATTGGAGTATAATGGCACATTAGAATCAAAGGCTTAAAGAGCGTCGTTTTACACAGATGTTAAGGCGTATATCGGTTATGTACTTTTCAAATATATTGAAAAATGTTAAATGAAAGTTAGAATATTAAATTGCAATTACAACCTATCTGATTTCTTCCATTATTTCAAAAGCGACTAAGTGAATCTTTTCGAACTTTGCTCAGTTTCCCGATTCCATAGCCTGCAAATAATCACACAAAAAACTTTCCAAAATTAGAAAACACCAGATTGACTGTGTACTGTTTTGCTGTTACTTGCGACCATATCGCAACTTGTTTCAACTTGCATATAATACTCTGTGCTCTTGAAAAGTCACCGTATTGCCACATAATAACCTATTAACTCTTACGAAAAGCTGCTAATTGTTGGCGAGCTTCACCCTCGTATATTATTTATAAAAATGTGCAAAACTTAAGGACGTTCGGCTTTTTCACAATTTTTTGCTTCAAATATTTCTAAAAAACGTTCAAACATATTTTATTGAGTAATTTTATTATTTTCTGTTTAAATTTGTTCAAATAGTTTGGCTAAAATATCTGTAACGTACCGAAATCACACTTCTACAAATATTAAGTTTCAAACAGTAATCTATACTTTACTATACGCTAGACTAGAATTATCTGATACTTTTTGTTAACAGGTGTAGGCAATAGAGAAATGAGATACCAACTGGATGATGTGAAAGAGGGAGCCATAGCAAATAAAATCAGTCTTCTCTCCACAAGAGGGAGAAGAGGACCTTGAGGATGTTCAATGTCCATATGCACTTGGTTCTGAGATAATATATATGTGATAAAAAGGTCAATATCTAGTCGAAAAAGAGACCGAGAAACTTTGTGTCCTTCACAACTGGAATGATAGTACCCCGAGCCAGAGCTCCGGGTCCTGGTAAAAATTACACTTGGTACAAAAGTGCACACAAGTGGTCTTCTATGGGTAGAACCGAAATCCACTGGCTGTTGTTCAAACCAAGAGATTGTTCACGATTATTTACAGTTGTCACTTAGTGACCTTCATGCTGGATGATGAGCAAAAGATGATAAATTTGTCAACAGAGGGCATTGCCTACGTCAGAGGAAGTTGTCGTGTAATGGAATTTATCTTGACCGTGAAAAACATAATACTCAGGATGTATGTTCTTGGGGGAAAGACCATGAAAATGTTGTTGCCGACACAGACATGAAATGGAAGTGAAGATAAAAAGTTGTAAATGAAAACTGGAATATGGCCTCTCGAGCTGAACGTATAGAGGTCTCAAAGAATGCCGAATCTCCACACTGTGCCATACGCATTTTCAATGTCAAAGAAAATGGACACCAGGTTTCTCTACATAAAAAGAATTCCTGATCGTCGATTCAAGGTAGATCAAGTGGTATAAAGTCGACTGTTGCCTGCGAAAGCCACACTGGGTTTGGAAAGAAGGCTGTAGTGTTACAAATACCAGACTAGTCTGGAATTTATCATTCTTTTCAACATGTTGCACATGCAGCTCGTCAATGCAATAGGATGACAACTGAAAGGAATCTTAGGATTCTTTCCTGTCTTGGGGAATGCATATATCCTCTCACCAGGAGTCTGGGAACTGCTCCTCGACAAAAATGCAGCTAAAAAGTTGGAGCAGCCAATCCTTACTCAATGGTGAGAGATGTTGGAGCATGGCATATAATGGTGGAGGCAAAGCTCCTCTGATGTGAATATCCTGTTGTAAGGCTTCAAGGCCATTTGAGTGGAAAGACAGCTGAGAGATTTGGCTTTGCTCTTCATATCCAGAAACTCTGGAAGTATGAAGATGAAGACATGGAGAGAAAAAGTCTCCCAGAGAGTCAGCATTACCCGTCTATTATGCTCAGGGATCAATAATAAGGGGGACGTATAGTTCCCACCCATCATCCACACAACCTTAGAACTGGTCCTGCAGGTGATAGAAGACATATATTTGATGCAAGATTCCTTCTAGAGCCAGATGAAACGGGCTTTTACTCTGGCACGTTTGAAAGCTTCAAGGTTGGAGGATGTCGGATATCTCCGAAACCCCCCAAGCATTGTTTTAAACCTTACAAGCTGCAGTTCAGTCAGGATTATACTATGGTTTTCGAAATTGTCGAAACCAGGTCAAGGTCTGAGGAATAGTCAAGGCAGCTGCACAGACGATATAGTCTGTCAACTCCACCACCACTGCAATATTGATTGACACTTGGCCTGACCGAGTGTTCTTCAAACTCACATAGGTGTTCAAAGCCGTTCTTGTCATCCAGATCAAGCCTCCACCATGATACACTTGAAGGTTGCAAGCCCCACCCCGGAGAGAGTTGTAATCGACATTACTCGATTGGTTTTCAACAGGGAGAGGCAATGAATACAGGAGTCATTGTTCGAAGACCCCAATTCTCACATTTGTGTAAGTACGGCTCCACAGGACTCTGTCCATTGATGTCCCCCATGATGAATATTTAACATATAAATAGCTTGAAGGATAAACTTTAAAATTTTATTGCTCAATTTCAGAGAATTTTAAGTTATTTTTAAATTTTAAGCAGGGTCCTTAATTAATAATAGGACTTAATAAGGTCTTTTAATTGTACACAAAACATATAGAACAAATTACCAGACTTATATAGATATCTACTTGATTATGATATTAATATTTTGTGGGTAGCTGAAACTTGGCAAGACAACAAACTAAACGACTCTGATCTATCCCAATAACTATTCAGTTTACAGAAAAAATCGTGAAGACCCACATGGTAGAGGTGTTTGCATGTTTGTTAAAAACATATTTTCCTGTGTTAGACCACCAATGACAATGAAACAAACACCAAATGAAATCATTTGTTTAGATATTTTCATTTCAGGCTCATGTTAATGTCAACTTATTATGGCCTATATACTGTCACATCTACCCATCAGTCTCACATGCAGAGAGACCTTTTTTAATGATCTCAAGCATGCTCTGAATACTGATATACCTGTTGTCCTAGTAGGAGATTTCAATTTTAATGGTGTCAAGTGGCAAACCCATCAAGGGAAGAACAATGAACAGTGACAGGCTATCACTCAGTTTCAATTGTATGGTCTTCAACAACTTGTCTATTTTCCCACTAGAGGCAAAAATCTACTTGATTTAATATTTTGTACCCATGACCTGTTTGTCTACAACACTGAGCTCTATGTCATCTTCTCTATAAATGACTCTCTACCACATATTCCAATATATTTCAACATGAACATTAATACTACAAAGCAGATTACACCTGCTAGAAGCAATTTTCAGGCAGCGGTCTACGAAATGCTTTCAACTGTCCTCCATAACATGTTCACCAGTTGTTCATCCTCCAACTATGACAATATTATTAGTGAATATCACTCAACCATGCAATCTTGCATCTCATCTGTGCAAAAGTTTTATCAACACACAAGCAAGAATTAAACTTAATGCATGGAGAAAATAACACGATGATCCTAGTGCTAACAAAACAGGCTACAGCATAGCCTCTACCCTTCTTATTTCCAGGCATTTCCAGCAAAAATGCTTCAGCTATTGCACACCTTATTTTCCAGGACATATATATCCATTTTTATTACAACAAAAAAAAATCAATTTTTAAAAAATAAAAATTGCCATTTTTAAATTTTTTTTATAGATATTTTATAAAAATATATAATAAACAGTATTTTCTTTTTTCATTTGATGCATATTTTATTAAACTATGACATAAATAATTTGTCAAAGACATCTGATTGCCATTTCTTAGAAGCGCATGGCTGAGTGCAGGACCCCTTGGCTACTGATCTAAGGGATCTGGGTTCGAGCCAGGGGTAAGGCATGGATATGTGTCTTGTTTTTCTGCTGAGATCCTGCCATCCTCTCAGACCTTCTACTATGGCATATAAACTGACAGGCTTTGGTCAGACCTCTGTGGCAAGCAGCTGCTTGAGAGGGTATTTTTTTTTTAATTGAAGCTCAGAAGTTTGGTTTGAACTACTATCAACAATTTTTTCCTTAAAGTTTCTAAAATCTCCGGAAAATTAACAAAAAACTGCTATTTTTAAAAATGGAAGATTTTTTTGGAAGTAATTATGAAATATGTACTTATTGTTTCAGTAAAATTAATATATTTCTACAATGTTCAAATTTTTCTGTTAGTGTAAAATTCAATATTAAATTATCTTTAATTTGGTATATAACAAACTATTTTTGTTGATTATTTATTTATTAAAAATATTCTAAAGTTGAACTTGTTTATTGGACTCTACAACAAGCCTGGACTTTCTCAAATTATGATACAGAGAAAAAAAATTTACAAAATGGAAGAAATGCTTACTTTAAGAATTTTTTTTGTTATTCAGAAATAAATAGCCTTTCTCTTCATGTGCATTATAATCATTTCTATTAATGTTTTATAAATATATTTTTATTTCTGTTGCCATTTGCATTCTTTAGTACATGACTCTAAAAAAAGTCCTATTAAAATAAAACGTCATCTTTTTTGTTAAATATTTTATTTTTATAAAATCCTTAATTAAATGCTGATTAATTTGGCATATAATATGCCATAATTCCTTTCACTAGTTATTTGGCAAAAAAAAGTTCTAAAGTTGAATTTGGCCTACGAATGTAAACCAGGTTTTCAGGCTGGACACTGGAAGGGCTAAAGCATATAGCAAAATCATGCAAGATGCTGAATCAAGCAGACTTACCACCTTATACAATGAGGGGAATAGAAATTCTTTCAATAAAGATGCTAGATCCAAGTTATGAGGTACAATCCAGATTCTGCCATTAAAACTCCTGATAGTTCATATGCAACCTCTGATGATGAAAAATGGACTCTTGTCAAATACATTTGTCTACACCTGTGTTAGAGATCACAAATTCCAGTGTGCTCCAAATTCAACATCTGATGTATTTAATCCTACACTTTTTAACGCAGCAATTGGAAATATACCTGTAAGATCTTCAGGACCTGATGGAATTTCTCGCTTATTTTTAAAGTATGTTAATGGTAGCATCTCTAGCAAACTTCTCTTTAATACTTGTTATGAATTCGGCAAATACCTTAACACTGGTATCATACCATTGTTTCTCCTATCTTCAAAGGAAACGTGATCCTACTGATCCGAATAAACATCAACTCATGTCTCTTACCAGCATCATCATCATCATCATTCTCAAGCAGCCATGGGCTATGGAGGTCCAACCAGACTGTGCAATTTAGTTCTCCAAGCATGTCTGTCCTGAGCTACATCTGCTGCATCCAGCCACTGCACACCAATTCTAACAAGGTCCTGTTTGACATTTTCTCTGCCCATCGCATCCTAGGCCTCCCCCTCTTTCTGAGGCCTTTAGGCACACTGTTCATAACCCTATTTGCCAATCTATAATTATTCATACGGGCAACATGGCCAAACCAATGGAGTCTCTCTCTGCACAATGTGCTGTTTAAAGGAGGTTGCCGACTCCTATGCCTAACCTCATCATTAGTTACAAAGTTGAACCACCTAATGCCCAAGATACTGCGTAAGCATCTGGAATCAAAAGCATCTAGTTTTCTGTTATCTTGTTTACAAAGCGTCCAAGTTTCACTACCATAACTAACCCCAGAAAGAACCAAACTATTATACAGTCTAATTTTAGTCTTTAGGTGTATACGCCTATTTCTCCACAATCTCCATAGATTCTTAAAAGTCCCGGCAGCAATACCTATTCGTCTGTTAATCTCATGCCGCACATCACCAGTATCAGTTACACAGCTCCCAAGGTAATTAAACTGTGACACCTGCTCAAGACTGCAACCATTCAGATTAACTGAATCACAACCTGCCTGACCAATTTTCATCACTTTAGTTTTCTCTCTGTTTATAACCAAACCTACTGTACTACCAGTCTCATCAACAGCTCGAATGAAAGAGTTCATCTCATCAACATCATTTGCCAAAAGGGCTAAATCATCAGCATAATCTAAATCATATATTTTTGTATCTCCAGCCCATTTAAGGTCAAAATCTTTCCCTTGCAGTGAATTTTGAACAATATAATCAATAACCAAACTAAAGAGAAAAGGAGACAAAATGCATCCTTGTCAAACACCAGAAGTAATGCTAAACCAATTACTACAAGCCTTACCAACTCTCACATTATCATCATCATCATCCTCAAACAGCCATGGGCTACGGAGGTCCAACCAGACCGCGCAGTTTAATTCTCCAAGCATATCTGTCCTGAGCTACATCTGCTGCATCCGGCCACTGTACACCAATCCTAACAAGGTCCTGTTTGACATTGTCTGCCCACCACATCCTAGGTCTCCCCCTCCTTCTGAGGACTCTAGGCACACTGTTCATAACCCTATTCGCCAATCTATAATTATCCATACGGGCAACATGGCCAAACCAGCGGAGTCTCTCTCTGCACAATATGCTGCTTAAAGCAGGTTGCAGACTCCTTTGCCTAACCTTATCATTAGTTACAAAGTTAAACCACCTAATACCCAAGATACTGCGTAAGCATCTAGAATCAAAAGCATCTAGTTTCCTGTTATCTTGTTTACACAGCGTCCAAGTTTCTCTACCATAACTAACCCTAGAAAGAACCAAACTATTATACAGTCTAATTTTAGTCTTTAGGTGTATACGCCTATTTCTCCACAATCTCCATAGATTCTTAAAAGTCCCGGCAGCAATACCAATTCGTCTGTTAATCTCATGCCGCACATCACCAGTATCAGTTACATAGCTCCCAAGGTAATTAAACTGTGACACCTGCTCAAGACTGCAACCATTCAGATTAACTGAATCACAACCTGCCTGACCAATTTTCATCACTTTAGTTTTCTCTCTGTTTATAACCAAACCTACTGTACTACCAGTCTCATCAACAGCTCGAATGAAAGAGTTCATCTCATCAACATCATTTGCCAAAAGGGCTAAATCATCAGCATAATCTAAATCAGAAATTTTCGTATCTCCAGCCCATTTAAGGCCAAAAGCTTTCCCTTGAAGTGAATTTCGCATAACATAATCAACAACCAAACTAAAGAGAAAAGGAGACAAAATGCACCCTTGTCGAACACCAGAAGTAATGCTAAACCAATTGCTACAAGACTTACCAACTCTCACACATGACTCAGTGTTATTATAGAGAGCTTTCATTATGTTAACTAACTTGTCTGGTATACCATATGATCTCACAATCAACCACAAATTATGACGATCAACAGAGTCGAAAGACTTTTTGAAATCAACAAAGCTAGCAACCAAAGGTGTCTGACTCTCTAAACATTTCTCAAGAATCTGCCTAAGTGAAAATATCTGATCTACACATCCCCCTACCACCTCTGAATCCACATTGCTCATCACGCAATTGCCTGTCAACCAGATTCCTAATTCTATTAAGCAAAATCATGCAAAGAACTTTACCTGGAACAGAGAGTAGGCTGATACCCCTATAGTTATCACAAGAACTGCGATCATTTTTTTTGAAAATAGGGATCATAATAGCTCTGGTAAAATCTTTAGGAACCACGCCTTTATCACAAAAGTCATTCAAAATTTCAGTCATCCAAATGGTAACTGAAACATTCCCAGCTCTAAGCATTTCCATAGTAATTTCATCTACCCCTGGGGATTTATGAAGTTTAAGTTTAGAAATAGCCAAAATAACTTCAGATTGTGTTATAGGGCCAACATTAAAGCCACCAATGCATCTATCATCATTGCAAACAATGGGAGTAGAACTAACCACAATGTTTACAACATCACTGAAATGCTCAGCCCACCTAGCCATGACAGAATCCTCACCTTCTATAATCTTACCTAGTTTATCCTTCAATCCCTGTATATCTGTCCATTTTCTACCACACAAAACATTAACTATCTGGTACAGCTCTCTGTTGTTGTGCTGTCTAACTGCTTCCTCGGCTTTGTCAGCCAAGCCATCAAGCCAAAGATTCTTATCAGCAGCTAACTGATCCTTTACACATTTATTAAGCTCTCTGTAATGCTTTCCATTAGGAAGCTCTCTGTAATGCTTCCTTCTGAAATAAGCTCAAGTGCCTTATCACTCAAATAATTCTGCCTTCTCTGCTCGTTTTTTCCTAAAAGAGTACTGTTCGTTTCCAAAAAACCCTGTTTAAAATGATCCCATTCTTCCTCAACTTGTGTGGCAAGCAAACCATGACTGTCATAATGACTAAGTAACCTATCATGGTAAGCTTTGGCTATAACTGGGTCTTTCAGAGCTTCAGTATTAAAAGTAAATTTTTTAACCCTAGCACAACACTTTTTAAGTTTAAGTTGCAAAACACTTTTAACAAGGTAATGGTCAGATCCAATTTCAGCTCCCCTATATGCCCTGGTATTCCTAACAGAACTAGCCCATTTGCTGTTAATTAATATATCATCAATCATATTCTTTGCAGCCCATCAGGTGAAACCCATGTGTACTTATGTATGTTGTATTGTTTGTAATAAGTGTTAGTTATTCTGAATCCATTGAGTTTACTTACCTGTAGGAGACGTTGTCCATTGCAGCTACCAATACCAGAAGGGCCTATCACCCCTCCCCAAAGGTCAGAGTCATTACCAACTTTGGCACTGAAGTCACCTAGAACAAGGGTTATATCTTCCTTCTTGACAGGATTCAAAATATCCTGAACTTGTCCATAAAACCTATCCTTCTCATCCTCATTGACATCCTTAGTGGGGGCATAACAGCATATAACATTCAAGTCTTTAATGCTGGTCTGAAATTTTGCTGTAAGAAACCTTTCATTAATGCACTCATATCCTAGAAGAGCATCACTAGCATGTCTGCTGAGAAGCAGACCCACGCCTTGGTGATGTTTATTGTCGTCCCTCCCTGAAAAGAGAAATTTAAGATTGTTTTTAAGTATCTGACCTTTATCTGTCTCTTGCAGGCCAAGAATATCTAAATTATAACAGTGGAATTCTCATGTGAGGATATCAAGAGAAAAAGCTCTGTGCAGAGTCCTCACATTCCAACTACCTATGGAGAGAAAATGGTTAGTGGGATGTTTAAAGAAACTATGTTTATTGAGAGAGGGAATGGCAATAATATCAAACAACCCCCTAATTGCAGACATGGGGCAAAGATCCATTCCCCCACCACTAAAAACTGAAGCCATCTACACTGGAAGACTTCCTCCAATGTAGAATTTGAAGATGCCAGTAGAGGCAAAGAGTTCAGGTGCCTGCAATGACCTCTGCTCAGGATTATCTAGCAGCTGATAAACATATCCTGTGAATCTGTTCACTTGGGGCTGTCAACCCACAAACAAACAGAAAACACAGCGCAAGATTTTCCCTCCACAGGAGCCCACCAGTGCAGCAAAATCAGGATCCATAATCAAGCTCAGAGCCATCACAACTAAAAGTATGGAGCATTGTATTTTATCTAAGCTTCTTTCTTTTCTATTATGCAATAACATAGTTTCTGATGAGCAATTTGAATTTGTACCTGGTCGATCAACAACGATCAATAACGATCAACAATACAGATCTTACACGTCTAAATACATGGACATCAGCACTAGAAGAACGCAAATCAATTGACATCATCTTCCTTGACTTTGAAAAAGCTTTCAACAAGCTTAAAAAAAATCAATATTTTTGAACAACTAGCAAATTATGGCATTCCCAACAAAATGCTTCAGCTATTGCACACCTTATTTTCAACATGCTCTCAACAGATTAAAGTCAGCAACGCATTGTTACCAGTTAAACTAATGGCATCATACAAGGCTCTGTTTTAAGTGCATTGTTTTTCGTCATTTTAACCAGTGAAATTCCCTCCATTTTAAGGCCAGTTTTGTCTATGCTGATGATGCAGAATTCTATACTACTGTTTCCAACTCAGATGACCATTTTTTACTTCTGGAAGTGTGCAATAATAAAAATTGCACATTGAGTGCCCTTAATGCTATGCCTATCTCAAAGGGTAAAACTACAATATTTAATACAGCCAAAATAATATACAACATATCAACTCCCTTGATTCCTCAGACATTGAAAAAAGTGAAAGACATGCAAGATTTGGGCATCATCCTAACTCCCAATTTATCACACTGCAATGACATTCCTATGAAGGCCAACCATGTCATGCATATGATTTTGAAATGCTACAGCAAGTGTAACAGAAGCATCCTTGCAAAAGCATTCATCACATATATTCGGCCCATTCTAGAATATGCATCTCCAGTATGGTCCCCTTACCATGTGTGTGATATTGAAATTGTTGAAAAAGTCCAGAGATCTTTTACAGAAAAGCTATAGGGCTTTCACAACAAATCGTATCAACAGAGATCAAATGAACTATCCTACACTCTCTGGAATGGAGGACTTAAATATGATTTAATCACATGCTACAAAATCATTCATTGACTTTTGTACTTCAATCCCAAACAATCTTTCATGTAGTCAGTAGCAGGACTAGAAAACACTCACTGTGTATTGACATACCATTTGCAAGAAGAGATTCCAAATATAATTTCTTTGTAGAGTAGGAAGAGTATGGAATGATCTTCCAGAGGACATAGTCATCTCTAATACCATAGCTGTTTTTATAAAACATTTCAGAAGCCTAGACTTATATCAATATCTTAAATGCTATAAGTTTTAAATGTTTCATTTATTTTCATCTCAAGATTGCCAAAGGATTCATTTATCTGCAGTCCATTTTTTCTTATATGTAATGTTGTACATAATCATTGAATTCATTTTATGTTTGTAAAGTAATATGTTATCGATTCTCCCAAATGGAGACAGTGTAAATAATATTTAAAAAAAAAAAATAAATACCCCCTCAAACAGCTGCTTGCCACAGAGGTCTGACAGGGGCCTGTAAGTTTATATGCCACAGCAGAAGATCTGAGAGGATGGCAGGACCTCAGCAGAAAACGACATGAACATCCATGCCTTACCTGGGGCTCGAACCCAGGTCCCTTAGATCAGTACCTTTCATTTATTATTATTAAAGTACATCTGTCGTGTTCACTCCCACATGTAAAAGCTTCAAACATTCTTTCAACGAACATTCATCCATCCCCTATATTAGAATCCTCTGAAAACCAACCACGCACATTTCCCCCAAAACTATACTCCTAAAACCCAAACACCCCATTAAAACCTTTTAATTCTTACCACATTTGAAACACAAATATACAACTAAAAACAGTTCTGACCATTTCCCCCCCCACAAAGCCCTCCCTCCAAATAACTTATGCAAAACATTTCGCCATATGCATGGCCACAAGAAGCTACCAAACTCCCACCTTCAAATGACTTGATCCATAACCTTGCAAAACAATTCCCTAAAAATTTCAACAACTTTCCTAAAATTAAAGAATTTCAATTCCTAAACACCTTCAATAACTTATTATTTACCATATTTTAACCACACTTTGAAAAAACAATGAAATGTTAATTACCCAACTAAAATTACCTTCTTGCTCAGAAAATAATAAAAATAACTTTCTAAAAGTTCTCTGTCATGAGCAATAAAATTCTGAAGTTTACCTTTCAAATTATTTGCATATTAAAATATTTTTAGGAGCAAACTCGAAGATTTTCAAAGCAAGGACAGCACTCAGTCTTCAGTGAAGTGACACTATATGGTGACTTTAGGGCTGTTAAGAACTGGTAGCTAGGTAGTCACTGGAAGGAGAGCTATGCACCAATCCCCTGTGATGATGCATAGAACCGGTCAGGCCTAGCACCTAATGTCCGACCCCGCCTTCTCGTGGTGCGGACCGTTAGTAACTTTCAAAAGAGATACTCTCTTGTGGAAGTGAATGGAAGGGGAGGGCTGCCAGATTAGTGTGGCCTACTGATCTGGACAACTATGGCTACTTTTTTTTTTTTCTACCCTGCTGAGGAGTGGTCAACCACACAGGGTCCTGGTGCTGACCATATTAACCTACTGGACTGGACAGATATATGACTCTGAGCTTGATTATGGATCTTGATTTTGCTGCACTGGTGGGCTTCTGTGGAGGGAAAATCTTCCGCTGTGTTTTCTGTTTGTTTGTGGGTTGACAGACCCAAGTGAATAGATTCACAGGATATGTTTATCAGCTAGTGGATAATCCTGAGCAGAAGTCATCGCAGGCACCTGAACTCTTTGCTTCTATTGGCATCGTCAAATTCTACATTGGAGGAATTCTTCCAGTGTAGATGGCTTCAGCCTTTAGTAGTGGGGGAAAGGGTCTTTGCCCCATGTCTGCGATTAGGGGGCTGTTTGATATTGTCGGCATTCCCTTTCTCAATAAACATAGTTTCTTTAAACATCCCACTAACCATTTTCTCTACATAGGTAGTTGGAATGTGAGGACTCTGCACAGAGCTTTTTCTCTTGATGTCCTCACACAAGAATTCCACCGTTATAATTTAGATATTCTCGGCTTGCAAGAGACCAGATGGACAGATAAAGGTCAGATTCTTAAAAATAATCTTAAATTTCTCTTTTCAGGGAGGGACAACAATAAGCATCACCAAGGCGTGGGTCTGCTTCTCAGCAGACACGCTAGTGATGCTCTTCTAGGATATGAGTGCATTAATGAAAGGTTTCTTACAGCAAAATTTCAGACAAGCATTAAAGACTTGAATGTTATCTGCTGTTATGCCCCCACTGAGGATGCCGATGAGGATGAGAAGGATAGGTTTTATGAACAACTTCAGGATGTTTTGAATTCTGTCAAGAAAGGAGATATTACCCTTGTTCTTGGTGACTTCAATGCCAAAGTTGGTACTGACTCTGACCTTTGGGGAGGAGTAATAGGCACTTTTGGTATTGGTAGCTGCAATGGCAATGGGCAACGTCTCCTACAGGTAAGTAAACTCAATGGATTCAGAATAACTAACACTTATTACAAACACCGCGACATACATAAGTACACATGGGTTTCACCTGATGGGCTGCATAAGAATATGATTGATTACATATTAATTAACAGCAAATGGGCTAGTTCTGTTAGAAATACCAGGGCATATAGGGGAGCTGAAATTGGATCTGACCATTACCTTGTTAAAAGTGTGTTGCAACTTAAACTTAAAAAGTGTTGTGCTAGGCTTAAAAAATTTACTTTTAATACTGAAGCTCTGAAAGATCCAGTTATAGCCAAAGCTTACCATGATAGGTTACTTAGTCATTATGACAGTCATGGTTTGCTTACTACTGAAGTTGAGGAAGAATGGGATCATTTTAAACAGGCTTTTTTGGACACTAACAGTACTCTTTTAGGAAAAAAGGAGCAGAAGAGGCAAAATTATCTGAGTGATAAGGCACTTGAGCTTATTTCAGAAAGAAAGAACTGCAGGAATGCCCTTAATCAATACCCTACTAGTCCTAATAGAAAGCATTACAGAGACCTTAATAAACTTGTAAAGGATCAGTTAGCTGCTGATAAGAATCTTTGGCTTGATGGTTTGGCTGACAAAGCCGAGGAAGCAGTTAGACAGCACAACAGCAGAGAGCTGTACCAGATAGTTAATGTTTTGTGTGGTAGAAAACGGACAGGCATACAAGGATTGAAGGATAAACAAGGTAAGGTTATAGAACGGGAGGATTCTGTCATGGCTAGGTGGGCTGAGCATTTCATTGATGTTGTAAACAATGTAGTTAGTTCTACTCCCATTGTTTGCAATGATGATAGATGCATTGGTGGCTTTAATGTTGGACCTATAACACAATCTGAAGTTATTTTGGCTGTTTCTAAACTTAAACTTCATAAATCCCCAGGGGTAGATGAAATTACTACGGAAATGCTTAGAGCTGGGAATGTTTCGGTTACCACTTGGATGACTGAAATTCTGAATATCTTTTATGATAAAGGCATGGTTCCTAAGGATTTTACCAGAGCTATTATGATCCCTATTTTCAAAAAAAGGTGATCGCAGTTCTTGTGATAACTATAGGGGTATCAGCCTACTCTCTGTTCCAGGTAAAGTTCTTTCCATGATTGTGCTTAATAGAATTAAGAATCTGGTTGACAGTCAATTGTGTGATGAGCAATGTGGATTCAGAAGTGGTAGGGGATGTGTGGATCAGATATTTTCACTTAGGCAGATTCTTGAGAAATGTTTAGAGTTTCAGAAACCTTTGGTTGCTAGCTTTGTTGATTTCAAAAAGGCTTTCGACTCTGTTGATCGTCATATTTGTGGTTGATTGTGAGATCATATG
Source organism: Ryuthela nishihirai (assembly GCA_038380435.1). Taxonomy (NCBI): domain Eukaryota; kingdom Metazoa; phylum Arthropoda; class Arachnida; order Araneae; family Heptathelidae; genus Ryuthela; species Ryuthela nishihirai. The sequence goes on along the minus strand of JAWZYU010000003.1, from coordinate 88,791,135 downwards.
GTATACCAGACAAGTTAGTTAACATAATGAAAGCTCTCTATAATAACACTGAGTCGTTTGTGAGAGTTGGTAATGCTTGTAGCAATTGGTTTAGCATTACTTCTGGTGTTCGACAAGGGTGCATTTTGTCTCCTTTTCTCTTTAGCTTGGTTATTGATTATGTTATGCGAAATTCACTTCAAGGGAAAGATTTTGGCCTTAAATGGGCTGGAGATACTAAAATTTCTGATTTAGATTATGCTGATGATTTAGCCCTTTTCGCAAATGATGTTGATGAGATGAACTCTTTCATTCGAGCTGTTGATGAGACTGGTAGTAGAGTAGGTTTGGTTATAAACAGAGAGAAAACTAGTGATGAAAATTGGTCAGACAGGCTGTGATTCAGTTAATCTGAATGGTTGCAGTCTTGAGCAGGTGTCACAGTTTAATTATCTTGGGAGCTATGTAACAGATAATGGTGATGTGCAGCATGAGATTAACAGACGAATAGGGCTTGCTGCCAGGACTTTTAAGAATCTATGGAGAGTGTGGAGAAATAGGCGTATACGCCTAAAGACTAAAATTAGACTATATAATAGTTTGGTTCTTTCTAGGGTTAGTTATGGTAGTGAAACTTGGACACTTTGTAAACAAGATAACAGGAATCTAGATGCTTTTGATTCCAGATGCTTATGCAGTATCTTGGGCATTAGGTGGTTTAACTTTGTAACTAATGATGAGATTAGGCAAAGGAGTTTGCAACCTCCTTTAAGCAGCATATTGTGCAGAGAGAGACTCCGTTGGTTTGGCCATGTTGCCCGTATGAATAATTATAGATTGGTGAATAGGGTTATGAACAGTGTGCCTAAAGCCCTCAGAAAGAAGGGGAGACCTAGGATGCGGTGGGCAGACAATGTCAAACAGGACCTTGTTAGAATTGGTGTGCAGTGGCCAGATGCAGTAGATGTAGCTCAGGATAGACTTGCTTGGAGAACTAAATTGCACGGTCTGGTTGGACCTCCGTAGCCCATGGCTGCTTGAGGATGATGATGAGGATGATGAAGAACTTCCCACATTTTGTGACAGGTGATTCCAGTGTCTCAGTTGCAAGTGGGGATGGGAGAGATCATTATTTCAATACCCTTGCAGATGATGTTCCGTAATAAGTGGATGCATGTGCTAGCAATATGGAGTGTTCCAGTCTATGGTAGCTGTGTGTTGGATTGCCAGCTCAGCAGCAGTTTGTTTTGGCCAACTTCTGTCTGATGCTCTGTGAACCTCTCCTTTAGAGAATGTATATTTTTCATATATATAACAATGGAATTATCCAGCATATATATAGGAGAAAGCCCAATTTTTGAATGAGGCTAAATTTATCTGTCACTTTTTACAATTTTCTTAAGCTTTGGAGCTGGGCTGAAAATAATATGGATGGGCTCTAAGGAATGCATGGATTGATTTGCATGCCAGGAACATAAGATATGGATCCAGTAAAGGTTGCCAGCTCAGAGCAGGTGATTGGGAGGAGAGCCGAATCAGATCTGTTTACTTATTAATTAGCTTTTCTACTGTTTATCATTACACAAATGGATTGAATGTTATGAAATTTTTTTTAAACAAAAACTCATTTAATGATACGGTGAAGGCCCTATGGATGAGAGAACGGAAGGATGCAATTTTGTATGCCCAGAGGATGCATGAGTTCACCCATATGATGGAGGGTACAGATGTCATGTTGTAGACAAGTGGTAGTCCACTCCCAAACTGCTTTTAATTCCTAATAATGTTTTTAGTTCCTTTTAATTCCTTCCAAATTGCTAATAATTATTCTAATTAAGCAACTTCACCCATGATTGCGAGTGAAATCAGAGATTCGTGGGTTTTTACACCCGTGCTTAGATGTGATGTGCTTTAGATGAAATAAACAAATTTCCAATGCACTAAGTACAGGACGACACAGTATATTTATTTACATTCATAGACATATATATATATACATACTTATGGGAATGTTCTTGATTCTGTGAGCCTTAGCTGCATTCAAAACTTCTCAAAACATGATGCTTTATAGATGTTCTTTGGAGATTTTCTCCAGTCAGCTTAATTTAACCTAAATGCTGCTTTACTCTTGCAGGCATTTATTTAATATGGTGGAAATCTGTACTTTCCTGTACAGAAATCACTTTACTAACCTCAAAACTCAGCAAGAGGGTATCTTAATCCCTGCCTACACAACCTGTTTCACACAGAACCGAACCCTGTTCCTTTAGGATCCTAAAAAGGAGCTACATCACTTCAACACGTTAACTCAGTCTTCCCCATTTGTCAGCAACACTCAGTTTGATGTTTTGTTCTTCACATCTCCCAGTCGTTTCTCATGATGACTCCCACCCTAACCCTCTGGCTAGTGATGGAGATGCCATAAAGCCATTTAGTGTACTCGCTTCCTGAGCATATGGAGAATAGCCCAGCTAGGAAACAAATAACAACTAATGATCAGCATATCCATCTATGACACTTATCAAAATATGACATATATATATATACAATAACAGTAGATATAATAATAAAAATAAATTAGAGGGGCACGACAGGAGAGTACCAGGGACATATCGTAATCAGCTTTGGCCCTGGTGCAATGTTTCTCTATGTGACCCCAACAGTCACATTTCAAAAAAGTTAATTAGCAAAATGTGCATTGGCAATTTAATCGTTGCTAGATTTGAAAAGATTCTCATTTGAATCTGTTATGAATAATTGGATGATTTTTCCTAGAATTCAGCTTCTTTTACCAAATTAGCCACTGAATTTTACCTAATCTGATAACTGTTAAAAATGTATTCACTCTCATATGTTAAATAAGTACTGATATAATTCAGATGCTCTCAAACACACATAAGTATACACATCAATAATATAGAATAACACTTTCATCATCCTCAAGCAGCCACAGGATATGGAGGTCCAACCACACCATGCAATTTAGTTCTCCAAGCATATATGTCCTGAGCTGGTATCTGTTGCAACTGGCCACTGCACATCAATTTTCTAACAAGGTCCTGTTTGACACTGTCCACCCTCCACATTTTAGGTCACCCCCTCTTTCTGAGTTTTTTTAGGCACACTGTTCATAACCCTATTCGCTAATCCATAATTATCCATATGGGCATCATGGCCAAACCAACAGTCTCTCTTTGCACAATATACTGCTCAGAGGAGTTTGCAGACTCCCTTGCCTAATCTCTTTATTACTTACAAAGTTGAACCACCTAATGCCCAAGATACTGCATAAGCATCTAGAATCAAAAGCATCAAGTTTCCTGTTATCTAGTTTACAAAGCTTCTCAGTTTCACTATCATAACTAACCCTAGAAAGAATCAAGCTATTATACAGTCTAATTTTAGTCTTTAGGTTTATATGCCTATTTCTCCACACTCTCCATAAATTCCTAAAAGTCCCAGAGGCAATTTCAATTCACCTGTTAATCTCATGCTGCACATCATTGGTATCTGTTACATAACTCCCAAGATAATTAAACTGAGACACCTGCTCAAGACTGCAACCATTCAGATGAACTGAATCACAACCAGCCTGACCAATTTTCACCACATTAGTTTTCTCTCTGTTTGTTCGTCAGCTCGAATGAAAGAGTTCATCTCATCAACATCATTTGCCAACAGGGCTAAACCATCAGCATAATCTAAATCAGAAATTTGTGTATCTCCAGACCATTAAAAATCTTTCCCTTGCAGTGAATTTTGCAACACATAATCAATAACCAAACTGGAGAGAAAAGGAGACAAAATGCACCCTTCTTGAAACTCTCACACACAACTTAGTGTTATTATAGAGAGCTTTCATTACGTTAACTAGTTTATCTGGTATGCCAAACGATCTCACAATCAACCACAAATTATGATGATCAATAGAGTCAAACACCTTTTTGAAATCTACAAAGCTAGTAACCAAAGGTTTCTGAAATGCTAAACTTTTCTCAAGAATCTGCCCAAGTGAAAAGAGAAAATATCTGATCAACACATCGGCTACCACTTCTGAATCCACACTGTTCATCAACCAGATTCTTAACCGTATGAAGCACAATCATGCAAAGAGCTTACCTGAAACAGAAAGTAGGCAGATACCCCTATAGTTATCACAAGAACAGCAATTCCTTTTTTAAAAAATAAATAAAATAATAAATACCCCCTCAAGCAGCTGCTTCCTACAGAGGTATGACAGGAGCCTGTCAGTTTATATGCCGTAGTAAAAGGTCTGAGAGGATGGCAGGACCTCAGCAGATAAACGACACATACATCCATGCCTTACCCAGGGCTCGAACCCAGGTCCCTTAGATCAGTAGCCAAGTGCGCTAACCACTCGGCCAGGGGATGGCTAAAAAATAAATACCCCCTCAAGCAGCTGCTTGCCACAGAGGTCTGACAGGACCCTGTCAGTTTATATGCCATAGTAGAAGATCTGAGAGGATGGCAGGACCTCAGCAGAAAAACAATACGAATATCCATGCCTTACCCAGGGCTCAAACCCAGGTCCCTTACTTTAGTAGCCAAGCATGCGTAGGGATAATAATAGCTCTGGTAAAATTATTAGGAGCCACACCTTTATCATAAAAGATATTCAAAATTTCAATCATCCATGTGGTAACCGAAATATTTCCAGTTCTAAGCATTTCTGTAGTAATTTCACTTATGCATTAATTTATGTTTAACACTTCCAGTGTCCAGGCAGTCTGTATATGTATGGAGAATCTGAATTGAGGGACCAATGAAGTATGTATACGTTTTTAGTACAACAAAAATATTTCGATTTTTTTTTAAAAATAAAAACTGCCATTGTAATTTTTTACATATATATCTTATAAAAATATATAATTCAGACTTCAAAAATAATATATATTTTTTTTAATTTGATGCATATTTTATTAAACTACAATATAAATAATTTTATAGTGCCATCTTATTGCCATTTTTTAGAAGCACTAAACAGTACTGCCGATTTGCTTGTTAACGTTCCTATTTGCTGTAGCAACCTTCTGATTTAAGATCACAAGTTTGATTTGAACTATTAACAACAAATATTTCCTTAAATTTTCTAAAATCTCCTAAAAATTAATAAAAAAAACTGCTATTTTTAAAAGATATATTTTGGAAGTAATTACAAAACACGTACCACCATTTTTTTCCCCGTTTCACACTCTTTTCTGTCATAAACTTATTTCAGTATTCCCAAGTTATTTTTATCATTTTCCCCAGCATTCTATGCATCTTTCCCGCCTTCAAATCAAAACTGAAAGTAAACACATCCTTCTTAGAAATTCTGGTTGCACCTGCATTTACTTAGTAATGCTTCACCGAGTCGAAACAAGACACAGATGGCTAAAACATGCTATCTCTGTTCCATGTGCTGTGTTTTTTACAGTTTTCGTCCAGCATATTGGATACCCTTTGTAAAGTTAGCATTTTTTATAACATCATTTTACGAAAATGAGGTCTAGGATATGAAAGCAAATTAATTTCTGTATATTTACTTCCATTAGTTAACTATGTCGGTGAAATTTTTTTTCCACTGAATATTTATTGATTTATCAACGCCAAATGAGCAACAGGTAACACTGTGATTATCATTTATGTTCATATCATTAATAACGCTAAATGGCGTGATGAGACATTTATTTCCATCTCGCTCTGTGCAATATTAAGGTAATAATTGCCACCGGAGATCATAGATGGCGCCAATGGTTGGTCCGAAAAACTCTATGATAAAGTTAAAGTCTTAAAATTAGTGGAAAAAAGATGAGCTGGCATTAGTTCAACTGGAAGAATACTCTGGCATGTTTCTGGAGACATGAGGGTTCATAACCCGTATGTCGGCAAAACTGTTTTCCACTGAATATTTATTAATCTTCAATCGGCTGATTTATTGATCATTCCGAGTTATGCTAGATCGGAGGCTGGCTTACAAGTTGTTGCAGATATTTTCACATCCCATTAGATTATATGTAACTTTTCTTTTACTATATTCTGAAATTGTCTTGGATACGGAAGGAAAATAGACTTTCTTGCTACGGAAATTTCAAGAAGGGCTAGTCCTTGGGGCACAAACCTTTCTGCACTCAGCCAAGATCTATACCACTGAAAAAATAATCTGAATTTTTGTCCTTAAAATGGTCTAAAACTGCAGAAATGATAAGTATCATCATCATTCTCAAGCAGCCATGGACTATAGAGGGTTGGGTTGTTTTACCTCTGAGCCGCACTTTTTTTGCACACCATGGGCTAAATGGCCAGGTCACAAGGACACCAAAGGCTCAGAGAAGGATGGGGGAGGGGACCCACTGGAACAGCTGTTGGGGGACAGATGGTAGCCTCCCGTCAAGGCCATTCAGCATGTTCTTTAACGTACACAGGGTATGACTCTCCCGCACACGGGGCCACGGCTTAATGTCCCATCCGACGGACAGCGGACGGATCCTACTGACCATGGGCAGGGCGGGGAATTTTGCGGAAATAAATCTCAACGCTGACCCACCTGGGACTATAGAGGTCCAACCAGATTATGCAATTTAGTTCTCCATAAACCCATCTCTCCTGAGCTACATGTCGCTGCTGTAGATCAATCCTAAACAAGGTCCTGTTTGGCATTGTCTGCCCACTGCATCCTAGGTCTCCCCTTCTTTCTGAGACCTTTAGGTACACTCTTCATAACACTATTCGTTAATCTATAATTATGCATACGGGCAACATCGCCAAACCAACGGAGTCTCTCTCTGCACAAAATGCTGCTCAAAGGAGGTTGCTGACTCCTTTGCCTAACCTCTTCATTTTTACAAAGTTGAACCACCTAAAGCCCAAGATACTGTGTAAGCATCTAGAATTAAAAGAATCAAGTTTCACTACCACGACTAAATCTGGAGGGAATCAAACTTTAGATGTGCATGCCTATTTCTGCACACTCTCAGTAGATTCATAATCCCCTGCAGCAATCCCTATTCATCTGTTAATCTCATGCCACACATCACCAGTATCTGTTACACAGCTCCCAAGATAATTAAACTGAGACACCTGCTCAAGACCACAATTCACAACACATATACCATTTACACACTTAAAGGATGTCGAAGATCACATTCAAGCTTTCAAAAAGTCGCTCTTGAATTCCATGACAGCTCTGCAGAAGGAAATACTAATAATTTAGTATTCCTTCTAAATTATTGGTCCGAAAAACTCCATGATAAAGTTAAGTCTTAAAATTAGTGGAAAAAAGATGAGCTGGCATTAGTTCAACTGGAAGAATACTCTGGCATGTTTCTGGAGACATGCGGGTTCATATCCCGTATGTCGGCAAAACTGTTTTCCACTGAATATTTATTAATCTTCAATCGGCTGATTTATCGATCATTCCGAGTTATGCTAGATCGGAGGCTGGCTTACAAGTTGTTGCAGATATTTTCACATCCCATTAGATTATATGTAACTTTTCTTTTACTATATTCTGAAATTGTCTTGGATACGGAAGGAAAATAGACTTTCTTGCTACGGAAATTTCAAGAAGGGCTAGTCCTTGGTGCACAAACCTTTCTGCACTCAGCCAAGATCTATACCACTGAAAAAATAATCTGAATTTTTGTCCTTAAAATGGTCTAAAACTGCAGAAATGAAAAGTATCATCATCATTCTCAAGCAGCCATGGACTATAGAGGGTTGGGTTGTTTTACCTCTGATTGTATTGCTCCTGTCCAAAGCAATTTTCTACACTAATAAATCTCTGGTCCTCACATAGGTCACTATCCATATGTAATTGCACAGAATCACAATATTACAGTTTTCTAATATTTTACAGAAGGTAACCTGTAGTAAGCCTATAGAATCTTTTAACCAAAAGTTTTGGAAAATTTGTGAAAAATATTTAGAAATTAAAATAATTTTAATGAAACAAACGTTAATTTTATTAGCTCAGTTTAAATTCTCTTTTTCCTTACTTTTATTACTGAATTTTTTTTAGCACTCATTCATATTCTATAGCTAAAAAGGCAAGTTTTGATAACTTACTTCTGAGATTGTTTTTTAATCAATTTTAATTTTGAAAATGAATGTTCCAAGTTGCTAGTTACCTGTAACTTTAAAAAGAGCAAGCGAGCAGTAGACACACCTGGAAAAGGTAAAATAAGAGTGTGATTTTGAATAATCAATAAATTAGCACTTCTGCTATGGTAGAAATTTTTGCTATTTCGTGTTTCTAGCTAGTTCTAAATGATAGAAGCTGAGCACCAAATCAAGGCATTAAGTTGGATTTATATTCCCTGTTCGGAAGTTCTACAGCTTTGTTTACTCCCCATCAGTTACTGCTCACAACGGTTTTTGAGGCAGACCAATGAGATTGTCAGCGATCTCATTTAAACTCTTAAAACACATTATTAGTACTATAATGGCTCCGTTGAAAATACGTCTGTTTCCTGATCATCAACTGCACTCCATAAATGATCTTTGCTGTTTCTTTTGTATAGTGGAAATGTAAAATTACCCCTTTTGGTTTTGCAAAAGTTTCCCCTGCTCTGAAAACTAACAAATAAAAATATATTTGCTATCAGTGCTCACAATTTTTAAAAAAGGTAGACTTTCTTGTCGTTATTTTTTGGGCCCACCTGAGCTCAGGGCACTGGAACAGCTGCAACATTGGATAGGATACCTCTGGAGGGTATATAGGTAGGGCTTTCAGTATATTGATGTTGCCAAGGCTCCTGTGTAATCTTTTTCGATAAATACATCTAAGTAGCAGATGCCACTCCTAGTTTCCTCCTCCTTTGTGAAATGTACTGTAGGATAGCTGTTGGCTCTAGTAACCCTTTCATGTCAGAGCCCTAATAATCATTTTCCTCTTTCGAATTCTAGTGACCAGAGATGCAAGTTTTGTTCTTGTAGTAAAGGTTGAAAAAAAAAATTCTGAATAGAAATATGAATTTATTTTCAATTGCTGCTAATTAAATATCGAAAATAACATTTAATCATCTATCATATATATTTTTTACCTGTTTATTCTGCTTGAAAAAATTACAATAAAGTTTAAAAATAAATCAATTTGAGTCTGCAGTGAACATATGTGCATGTTCAGTCACCATATATAGGGCCTGTAAATGGTAGCTAGGCGTAAACTGGAAGGAGAGCTTTGTACCAATCCCTAGTGATGATGCACAGAACCGGCCAGGTCTAGAACCTAATGTCCAACCCCGCCTTCTCATGGTGCAGGCCGTTAGTACCTTTCAAAAGAGATATTCTCTTTTGGAAGGGAACAGAAGGGGTGGGCTGCCAGTTCAGTATGGCCTACTGATCTGGTCATCTATGGCCACTTTTTTCTTTTTTTTCAACCCTGCTGAGGAGTGGTCAACTTCACAGGGTCCTGGTGCTGACCATTTATACCTACTAGATTGGACTTGTTTATGGATTTGAGCTTGATTATTGATCCTGGACTTGCTGCACTGGTGGGCTTCTGTTGAGGGAGAGTCTGCCGCTGTGTTTTCTGTTTGCTTCTGGGTTGCCAGCTCTAAGTGAACAGAGGCATGGGATACCTTATATCAGCTGGTGGATAATCCTAATCAGAGGCCATCGCAGGTACCTGAACCTCACTTAACTAGTTGGACATCATGTAATTGGAGTAATGTGTCTCAGGCAGGCCATATGGCTCTTGAAAAAGTCCATTTGAAAAGGTGGTGCCTGAAGTTCCTACCAGCATTGGTGACTTCAGCCTTTAGCAGAGGGGGAACAGGTCTTTGCCCCATGCCTGAGATCAGGTGGCTGTTTGATATTGTTGGCCCTACCAATCTCAATAAACCTAATTTCTTTAATAACCTAAATTCTACTAATCATTTTCTCTCTGCAGGAACGTGGAACACGAGGACATTGGATAGAGATTATTCTCTTGATGTCCTCACGCAGGAATTCCAGCGCTATAACCTAGATATTCTAGGCTTGCAAGAGACCAGATGGACAGGTAAAGGTGAGATACTTAAAAATAAGTTTAAATTTCTCTTTACAGGGAGGGAGGATGGAAAGCATCACCAAGGCATGGGTCTGCTGCTCAGCAGACATGCTAGTGATGCTCCTCTAGGATATGAGTGCATTAATGAAAGGTTTCTTACAGCAAAATTTCACACAAACATTAAAGACTTGAATGTTATCTGCTGTTATGCCCCCACTGAGAATGCTGATGAGGATGAGAAGGGTAGGTTTTACGGACAACTTCAGGATATTTTGAATTCTGTCAAGAAAGGAGATATTACCCTTGTTCTAGGTGACTTCAATGCCAAAGTTGGTACTGACTCTGACCTTTGGGGAGGGTGATAGGCCCTTTTGATATTGGTAGCTGCAATGGGCAACGTCTCCTACAGGTAAGTAAACTCAATGGTTTCAGAATAACTAACACATATTACAAACATTGCGACATACATAAGTACACATGGGTTTCACCTGATGGGCTGCATAGGAATATGATTGATTATATATTAATTAACAGCAAATGGGCTAGTTCTGTTAGAAATACCAGGGCATACAGGGGAGCAGAAATTGGATCTGACCATTACCTTGTTAAAAGTATCCTGCAACTTAAACTTAAAAAGTGTTCTGCTAAATTAAAAAAATTTACCTTTATTACTGAAGCTCTGAAAGACCCAGTTATAACCAAAGTTTACCGTGATAGGTTACATAGTTATTATGACAGTCGTGGTATGCTTACTACTGAAGTTGAGGAAGAATGGATCATTTTAAACAGGCTTTTTTGGACACAAACAGTACTCTTTTAGGAAAAAAGGAGCAGAAGAGTCAGAATTATCTGAGTGATAAGGCACTTGAGCTTATTTTGGAAAGAAAGAACTGCAGGAATGTCCTTAATCAATACCCTACTAGTCCTAATAGAAAGCATTACAGAGAACTTAATAAACATGTAAAGGATCAGTTAGCTGCTAAGAATCTCTGGCTTGATGGTTTGGCTGACAAAGCTCAGGAACCAGTTAGACAGCACAACAGCAGAGAGCTGTACCAGATAGTTAATGTTTTGTGTGGTAGAAAACGAACAAGTATACAGGGATTGAAGTATGAACAAGGTAAGGTTATAGAAGGTGAGGATTCTGTCATGGCTAGGTGGGCTGAGCATTTCAGTTACGTTCTAAACATTGTGGTTAGTTCCACACCCATTGTTTGCAATGATGATAGATGCATTCGTGGCTTAATGTTGACCGTATAACACAATCTGAAGTTATTTTGGCTATTTCTAAACTTAAACTTCATAAATCCGCAGGGGTCGATGAAATTACTACAAAAATGCTCAGAGCTGGGAATGTTTCGGTTACCACTTGGAAGACTGAAATTTTGAATAATTTTTATGATAAAGGCATGGTTTCTAAAGATTTTACCAGAGCTATTATTATTCCTATTTTCAAAAAAGGTGATCACAGTTTTGTGATAACTATAGGTGTATCAGCCTACTCTCTGTTCCAGGTAAAGTTCTTTCCATGATTGTGCTAAATAGAATTAAGATTCTGGTTGACAGGCAATTGCGTGATGAGCAATGTGGATTCAGAAGTGGTAGGGGATGTGTGGATCAGATATTTTCACTTAGGCAGATTCTTGAGAAATGTTTAGACTTTCAGAAACCTTTGGTTGCTAGCTTGTTGATTTCAAAAAGGATTTTGACTCTGTTGATCGTCATAATTTGTGGTTGATTGTGAGATCATATGGTATACCAGACAAGTTAGTTAACATAATGAAAGCGCTCTATAATAACACTGAGTCGTGTATGAGAGTTGGTAAGGCTTGTAGTAATTGGTTTAGCATTACTTCTGGTGTTCAACAAGGGTGCATTTTGTCTCCTTTTCTCTTTAGTTTGGTTATTGATTATGTTATGAGAAATTCACTTCAAGGGAAAGATTTTGGCCTTAAATGGTCTGGAGATACTAAAATTTCTGATTTAGATTATGCTGATGATTTAGCCCTTTTGGCAAATGATGTTGATGAGATGAACTCTTTCATTCGAGCTGTTGATGAGACTAGTAGAGTAGGTTTGGTTATAAACAGAGAGAAAACTAAAGTGATGAAAATTGGTCAGGTAGGTTGTGATTCAGTTCATCTGAATGGTTGCAGTCTTGAGCAGGTGTCACAGTTTAATTACCTTATGAGCTATGTAACAGATACTGGTGATGTGCGGCATGAGATTAACAGATGAATAGGGCTTGCTGCCAGGACTTTTAAGAATCTATGGAGATTGTGGAGAAATAGGCGTATACACCTAAAGACTAAAATTAGACTTATAATAGTTTGGTTCTTTCTAGGGTTAGTTATGGTAGTGAAACTTGGACGCTGTGTAAACAAGATAACAGGAAACTAGATGCTTTTGATTCCAGATGCTTACATAGTATCTTGGGTATTAGGTGGTTTAACTTTGTAACTAATGATGAGGTTAGGCAAAGGAGTCTGCAACCTCCTTTAAGCAGCATATTGTGCAGAGAGAGACTCCGCTGGTTTGGCCATGTTGCCCGTATGGATAATTATAGATTGGCGAATAGGGTTATTAACAGTGTGCCTAGAGGCCTCAGAAGGAGGGGGAGACCTAGGATGCAGTGGGCAGACAATGTCAAACAGGACCTTGTTAGAATTGGTGTGCAGTGGCCGGATGTAGCTCAGGATAGATATGTTTGGAGAATTAAACTGCACAGTCTGGTTGGACCTCCGTAGCCCATGGCTGCTTGAGGATGATGATGATGATATAGTTTCAAGTGGCAACAATTTAGTTTATGAATTCATTATGAATCTAATTTTTTTTTCATAGTTCTTTATCACTCTTCTGATATATTTTTCAATTTTCATTTAAATTATCTTGTTCTAAAAGCAAAATGATTTTTTGGCACTGCTTTTCTGTCTTAGAGTTTGTTCATTGTCAAAAGTCTAAGATTATTATGTGTTATATGCACAAATGACTAAATAATTTAGAAAAAGAAAACTAAATAAATGAAAGATTTAAGCATTATATAAAAATATTATGAATTGTTTATATTAGAATAAAATAATATTAAAAAAACAGAATTTTTTAAATTTTATTAAATAAAAAGTGGCAAAAACAGCAAATTTTGCATATGTTTTAAAAAAAATGCTTAAAAAATTAAGCTTAGCATTTTTTTCTTTGAATTTTGCCATTTTATTAAGCACAATAAAATTGTTTTTATTTTGGTATATAACATGACATATTTTCATTCATTAGTTACTTCAAGATGAAGTTCTAAAGTTGTTTATTTTATTTTCTGAACGCACTTAAAAAATAAATCAGGCCACTACAGTGAGTTCAGTTTTAGAAACCAAACACTGTAAGAGTTAATGAGGCAGTTCAATTGTTCATTGCTGCCATTCCAAAATGAAAAGGAGCCTTAACGATGTCCGTATAACAAAAGCTTATCTATATACTCTCCATATACGAGCAGGTTCATGCACTCCATGGGCGAACAAAATTGCAGCCTTCCATTCTCTCCTCCATAGGACCTTCACTGTATCATCAAGTGAGTTTTTGATTAAAAAGAAATTCAAAACATTCAATCGATTGCTGTGTACCATGACTTCCACCCGAAAACATAGAAACTATAATTAACAAGTACATAAACAACAAGAGAACAGATTCAGTTCTCCTCACAATCACAGATTCCGAGCAGGCAACCTTTGCTGGATCCATAACTTACATTCTTATCCTGTGTGAATCAATCCACACATTACTCAGAGTCCAAAAAAAAACTATATTGTTTTAAGCCCAGCTTCAAATCTGACAAAAATTATAAAAAGTGACAGAGACAAATTTAGCCTCCTTTAAAAATCAGGCGTACACAAATTTCCCCTACGTTTACTGGCTAATTCCATTGTTTATCATATTGATAAAACCATATGTCCTCTACAAGAGAAGTTCACAGAATATCAGACAAATGTCAACCAAAATAAACTAATGACTGCAGCTGCCAAGATCTAAATACAACATGCAGCTACTATAGACTGGAAGCATATTACAAATAATAGACTGGACTACAAATAGAATGGAAGCATACTACAAACAATAGACTGGACTAGAAATAGAATGAAAGCATACACTTACTACGGAACCATTATACACAAGTTTATTGAAATGATGACCTTACCTGTCCCCACCTGCAAACAAGACACTGGAATTTCCCCTTCACGATATGTGGAAAGAAGTTCTTAAGAGCCCTAACATCACCACATAGTGTCACTGCACTGAAGACCTGAGAGCTGTCCTTGATCTGAAAAGCTCCAGAGTTTGGTCCTAAAATCTTTTTAATACGCAAATAGTTTGAGGATAAACTTAAAAATTTTATTGCTCAATGGCAGAGAACGTTCAGTTGTTTTAATTACTTACCCATTCAAAAATTTCCCATCATAAAATATATATTATACATATCCATTTACCATGACTGTTACCATGAAATATCCAAGAAAGAATGACAAAATATAAACATCCCATTCACATCAAATCCTACTCATGGCTTCACGTTACCCACCCAAATGACATGAATTATATAATCTTAGCCCATCAACTTACAGTAACTTTAACATTACATTTCTATAGTATATATTTTCTGAGCAGTGCCATCTCTTGGCTGAGGCTAATAAAAAAAAATACTCCCTCAAGCAGCTGCTTGCCACAGAGGTCTGACAGGAGCCTGTCAGTTTATATGCCACAGTAGGAGATCTGAGAGGATGGCAGGACCTCAGCAGAAACAAATTGACTAGTATTACATTTTGAATTATTTTTTGCATCTCGGCAACTTGCATTTAACTCTGACACTCAAGTTTCCAAGTGTCTGGTGCCCACTGGTTATGTTACACACTCCAGTGTTTGAACACATATAAAATGTTTTTGGTTTGGCTCATTGTTTAGAGCAATGTTTCTCAAAGTGAGCAATACCGCCCCCAGGGGGGCACTGGAATGATCCAGGAGGCCAGTAGTAGCCTTGGGTGCAATTGGGGGGCGGTAGAAGCATAAAGAAAGAAGGGAAGGTAAGAAAATTTTGAAAAACCGTTCATACATGTTTCATCTGTTGTGTAACATAGAGTTAAAGTCATAGTGATTACTTTATTTTCCAAGTAAACATATAAAATTATCGTTCATTATCTTAATTTTCTGTGGAAGCATGAAGTGGTGGCATGGGCGGTGGAAACATAAAGAAAGAAGGGAAGATAAGAAAATTTTGAAAAACCATTCGTACATGTTTCAACTGTTATGTAACATAGAGTTAAAATTAGAGTGATTACTTTATTTTCAAAATAAACATATAAAAGTGATCTAAGGGACCTGGTTCAAGCCCCAGGTAAGGCATGGATGTATGTGTCATTTTTCTGCTGAGGTCCTACCATCCTCCGAGACCTTTTACTATGGCATATAAACTGACAGGCTCCTGTCAGACCTCTGTGGCAAGCAGGTGCTTTAGGGGGTATTTATTTTATTATTTATTCATTATCTTAATTTTCTGTGTATAATACGAATGTTACTGTGGTTGATTTTAATAAATAATTTAATAATTTCAAGCTTCAAGGGGTTTTATTTACAACAACGTCATTCTTTACTATGTCGTAGGATGTAGGTAGAAATATAGATACATAAAAGAACGCAAATTTGTCACTGCATCTTTTTGTTTGTTCACTTAAAGAAGGTAGATTTCCAGGGGGGTGCTGAGTAATTTTTTTTTTTTTTCTGAAAAGGGGGCAGTAGGACAAATAAGTTTGGGAACCTGTGATTTAGAGCTTCCCTTTAATTACATTTATGATCATGGAAGAGATCACGGGCAAAGTCTATGCGGGCCAAATGGCCGACTGCCTGAATAAAACAAACTTAGAAAAATTTAATGACAGAAATAAAAACTGCTGATAGCTACATGCTATATAAACTAACAAACTTTCTGTGAAACTTTTAAGCATGCATTCAGCTTCACACTAATCTGTTTTATTTTTTCAGCTTGAACAATATAGTTCTGTGTCTTAACACTGAGTGGCCTTAGTTCTGCGCTACGCTAGTGTAGCTTTATTTTGTCACTTTTATAGTCTGTCTTTTACAAATATTCATGCATTTTAGAACATAGGGCCATCCAAATTTGATAGGATCAAAATTAATTTCTCCCCCAGCAGTCATAACTCGAAATTAGGTTTTCTTATTTGTACTTTATTTCTAAAACAAATATTTATTTTTATTACTATGGTGAAATCATTGAAGGGTAAGAAATGAGTAGGATGATGGAAGGAGTAGAGTAGGATGGTGGAAAGGGTTGGGTTTTTATGGAGTCAAAGATGTGTGGGAGCAGTTGTATCAGAGCCCAGTATAAAATAAATTTCGGTCCAGTTATGTATACATCACTTAAAATGCATTTTTCACATCACCAACTATAACACATGTCATTATTGAAAAATCATGCTATTTCTACAAAAGGCCAGCAAGGAACTCTATTACATGATATTCCAATTTTTTACATTATTTTATGCTTGATTTCAGGTAGATTATTAAATCACAAAAAATTACCATTTTAGAAATATAATGAAAAAAATTAATTTTTTTAGACGAAAAAAAAATTCATTCTTTTATTTTGCAGTCTACACAAGTAGCTATGGAACAAAATACGCCAATAGCTCGCTTTCAATACGTTATCATTGAGACTATCGTTAACGAATTAATATACCATGTTATATGATTTGATAGACAACGGAGGTCTATATAATGAGACGGTATATATAATGTACAAGATTACAATATTCTTCTAATTAATCAACTCATTATGAAAATTACTAATGACACTTCCAAGTTTTTTTTTTTGCCGCAACAACGCAATATTAGAGCATCCATTACGGCAAACGCAAGAGGGAGGTCTTTCGAAAGCACAAAGTCCGGGAACAGCATTTTTTTAAAAACATAGAAAATTAACATCATAAAAAGCATTACGTACCTTAAATAATACACATTAATGCTTTTGACGATAACACTTAGAACTACCCAGCATAATTTAAGTCTAAATCAAAATATTTTCTCAGAACTAAAAATTATGCTAACATTTACCGGCTGATACAAGAGTAGTTGCCATATCCAACTACCTTAAAAACAATATTTAAAGAAAGAAAACATGAAATTGGCATCAGAGTCAATTTGAGATTTCTATCATTATGGCAATATTTGAAACAAATAATTTCTCAATATTTTTAAGCTTTCTTTCTTATTACTTTTGACCTCAAATTTTGCTTTAGTTCGTAAATAACATAATTTTCTATTTAATTCAAATTGGCTATCACTTAATTCAAATCGTCAGACTTGCTGTACTAAAACCAGCTTTTCATGGAACAGGTGTTATAAAACGTGACGCGCAAAGGAACAAAATGATTTTTGAATAACCTTTCGAATAACGTTAATGGAATTTCAAAATATTTATAACGATAAGACGTAATAAATACTGGAAAAAGTAATTTCTTTATATTTCACTTTTTGTGTTGATAAACTTGTGTGACACAGACAGCAGTTGTCTTTAGAGCCCCATCCACTTATAAGAATGCCTGAAAACTAAAACGTGCCATGCATCCTTGCCTGCTGTTTGTACGAGTTTCACAAATAGTTTCTATAGTACGAGTTTCACAATTAGCTTTTATAGTACTCGTACTTCATCGAAAGTTTTGCTACGAATCAGTTTTCTAGCACGGAGAAATTGCTACCATCTGGTGGGCAATTAGTTCATTAATAGAAAATGGCTCCTTTTTATAATAACCCATACAACCACAATATCCACAAAATATCCATAAGATATCTAAGATGACCCATGAATATCTACTGTCATATTAGATATCTTATGGATATTATGTGGAAATTGTGGTTATGTGGGAATAGAATTGCATGTTTAAGAATTATTTTGTAGTATTGTATGAAAAAAAAAAAGATAACACAGATTTTGGTGTCGGAAATGTCTACAAGAGAAGCAATTAAATTTACATACGAATTTGTTAAATGAACTGAGTTTTAAAGATTCACACAATTATCGGAAATATTTGCAATTCACGGGGTAGCATGGCGCTACTGAATAAATGTAACGTAAAAAGTAGGTACGTAAACTATGTCACACTGGTTAGAGCTTTTAACGGAATTGAACGGAAAATATGGTTTGCTGCTAAGATTTGCGGTGGCATGTAAATATCATATTTCGATATCTTTTAGGTATATGAAGTCGCTATGATATGAAATAAATATATATGTTTGTTTGTTTGTTTTTTGTAACTATCATGCAGAGGCGTGTGTCCCTTGAATTTTAGAACGCTACACATTAAGAAATGTTTTTAGTAATACAGAGTATTTATGTAGAACTCCTAAGAACCAAAATTCCTAGATATTTAGGCGTTTACAGGTAAATGTTTTATGTGTGTTAATCATTTGATTTAATTTTTCTCTTTTAAATACGAAATGAAAGTCTGTATTTAGCGAAATGCTGCAGTCGAAATAGTTGTCTTTGATACGAATATTTATTTTGCAGGGTTTATTTAAGTCCGGAAATCAAATTTTTTGTTTATGGATAAGTTCTGGTATACGTTTCCGGTATCATTATTTTTTTTCTGCAGTTCTTTTCTACATTTACGGAGCGAAAATTCTTTGCTAAGCGATATGTGCAGATTAAAATTGTTACCTCCTACAAGATTATATATATTTTTGGGCATTTTTTTGTGTACAGAACGAAAATTTGTTGTTTAGCGTTATAACATATTTGAAATTATTGTCACCGATGAGACTGTATATTTTTATGGCTCTTTTTATAGTGTGTAACGAGTGTGTTATTGTGCGATATGTATAATTGTTAATACATTAAAGTGCCATTGAATTAGGGACAACACCTAGTAACATGTTGGGCCCCCACGGCCTCACACATGACGAAGTAAAGACTCCACAAGCTTGTGTAAATGTTCCACAGGAATGGTGACCCATGCATCCTCAAGAGCTGTCCACAATTCTCTCTAGGTCGTCGCTGATGGGACACGGACCAGAACAGTGTTCGATGTTTTTCCAAAGATTTTCTATAGGATTTAAATCTGGTCTTCTAGGTGGCCAATTCATTATTTCAAAGTCGGCAGAATGCTCCTGCAACCATGCAATAGCCAACCTGGACGTGTGAGATGAACAGTTGTCTTTCTGGTACACACCATCTCCATCGGAATGCATGATGGCCATAAATGGGTGTAAATGGTCAGCCATGAGTTCTAGTCACCGGGATGCATTGAGAGTCGTTCTGCCCATTGCGTGATGAAGTTTAAATCAGGATTCATTACTCCAAGCTATCCATGGCCAATTTTCGATGTTCTTTAGCCCAGACAGGGCATTGAGCACAGTGTCATGCCATTAGAAGTGGGACTCTTGTTGGTCGGCGGCTCCCGAAGCTGAGACGATGAAGTCAGACACTGACTTCCCGCTGGATCCCGTGTTCAGTGGTGTCCAGCATTGAAATAAGATAATGTCGGACACCTATCAATCTGTACGATGTGGGTCAGATGGTGAAGCCCACGATCATTCAAGGCTGGTTACCCTTTGCGGTTTGTCCAGGTGCTTGTTTTTCTGTCGGAATTTTCATGCTCCCAGAACACTCTTGAAATTGTCGTACGGAAAAATCCAAGTTCTTTGACAATTTCGGAGATCGAGTGTCCCATCCGTTGCTCACCTACGATCCGCCCTCTGTCAAATGCATCTAAATTCCGTGCCTTTTCTATTACACTTCTCATAACGAATGCTTGGGGAATCCAAAGCTCACAGCTATATATGACCAGAGTTTCAGTCACGCATGCGAGCAAATGCGGGACTTTCCGTACTGAATTTGGATAACATCTCCTATCCGTAATTCAATGGCACTTCAGTGTATATACCCTAAATAAATTTAATTTGGCTAATTTTTATATGCTGATAAATAATTTACGTTTGTAAAGAAGCATTTATCATTAAATTCTTTTCATTGTATACTCGTAATATGTGCCTCGTAATACAAGTCTTAAGCCATTTTCTGTACAATTTAGTTGAATATTCTTGATAATGTTCTATTTCTGTGAAGTTTATTTATTATGTTGTATGTTTAATAATTTTCTTCATAGAAGTAAATTGGTGATTTTTTTTATTAAGTACGAAAACCTTTTCCTTTTTCATCGGTAGCTGGTAGGGGGCAGGAAGTTATGTAAAAGCATAACGTAGAATTACGTTGAGTCAAACACAAAATGGCGACCGTTACATGACGAACTGTATTATACCGTATATCTTAATATACTGCTCACAAAAATTAGGGAACATTTCATCGCTTCATATTCATTTTGAAAATATCCCCTAATTTTTGTCAAAAGTATATTATAATGTTGAAGTATAAATATCATCTACTCCAGTAACAATTCGCCTTGTATCAATCACTTTCTTGTGTTTTTTATGTAAGATAGTCCGTAAAGAATAAATTTTTTCTGCTATGAAATCTCTTGCCGCTTTGGGTTCAACTTCGCAGCACATATCTAATAATTACAAACTGCAACTATATATTCTTCTTTTCTCCATTGCTGTAATCATTGTCGCAGATACATGGCATGGAAATATATGCATTTAAGAAACTTTCCCAGAAACTTTTCAGCATATTTTCGAATACAGCGCTGCGAGCTATCGATGTATACAAGAGATCACAGATGACGACGACAACGTTGCGCAAGCGCACTAGTCAGATTCAGAAGCACTTCAGGTAAATTATCTATTGTGAGCACAAGCCTCTAATCATACAAGTTCTCTGTGAGCAACACTGAGCGAGCGTGTTCGTGTTACCAGTCACGCGAAGTTTGGGCTAGAGTAAATCACAGAAAAAAGAACGTACAAATGGTAACTCCTATAGGGCCCATGGTAACCGCATGGCAATGGCAGCGCCACCATAACTTAGTCCCCGACCTTCAATGCGGTTAGTTATTCTCTTCGTATTTTTGCGATTATTTTGAATTATTTCACAACATATTTGTACATATTAATTTGATCTTTAGTATATGCATTTTAAAGAATAATTTTAAATGTTGGATATATTTCTTGCTGTTTATGTCCAGAGTTTATTCAATATAAGTATGAGTTATTGCTGATCAGTGGTCTAAAGGAAATTTCATTGGTATTTTTCTTTTAGAGATTTTCTAAAAATATTCCTGTATATTACCCAATTGTTGCAAACCTAACAGTTTCACATTTGTGTATTCTTCATTCATATATATATATGGTATCTTAACATAACACTAAATTTTCAGAATTTACCCTTTTGCTATTTTGCAATAAAACATATTGCAGGAATGATGAAATTTCCTTAGTTTTTAAATGAAAAAAATTAAAACTTTAAAGCTACTTCAGTATAAAAAAAATTCATTTTCCCAGGGGCCAGATCAAAAGGGCATGACCCCCCTCCCCTCCTGCAAAAAAAATGTTACTAAAGATAATAGAAGCAAATATCATCAAACCTATTTATAAATTTTTAAGAGCAGTAAAACTAAAACGCAGGGTTGAATGTTATACTGAATTGTAAGTCTAGTTTCTTGCTCCCTTCACTTCTTGTCCCTTACATGTTTATCAGCTCGACGTTTATTCTCATGATTTTTTTTATTTCATGAATAGATATAGTTGCTATCTATTATATAGCAAATTATGAAATAAATAAATGTAACATAAAAATATATTTTTCAATGCAAAATTTCAACCACTTATTATATCACTATATCTACATTTATTTATTTCGTGGTTTGCTATATAATATATAGCAAATCATGAAATAAATAAATGTAATATAAAAATATGTTATTCAATGTAAAATTTCAACCACTGAGGTTTAGAAAGAGTATGGTAAATAAGTCTCAGTTATTATGACTGTTTGACATGAAGATTTGGGTTATTTTACCTCTGAGCAGCACCTTAATTGGGCACAATGGGCTAAATGGCCAGATCACAAGGTTCCAAGTGCTCAGAGATTAGGGGAGGTGGCCTAATTGACAGCTGTTAGGAGACAGATGGTAGTCTCTCATCAAGGCCATCCATGTTCCTTAACATGCACAATGTATGGCTCTCCCACACACACAGGGACAAGGCTTAACATCCTATCTGATGAATGGTGGTCTTTTCTTACCAAACCCATTGGTGTCCTTGCTGGCCGAGGGCAGACCAGGAAGTTTTTGTGAAGACAAAATATTACAAATTTTTTTTCAAATCATGTGTCATTTTATCAATAAGGCCACATCGCTAATCAAAGATTACTAAATGTGACAGAAAAAGGAAATATAAGCATTACACTGAGAGCTGTCCTGTATCGAAGAGTTATTAGACACAAGAAAAAAAACTATTCAATGTCAAATAAAATGCAAAAATATAATATATATTTTTTTAAAAGTGTGATATGATATAAATTAATGACACATTATAAGCTTTCCTATAAAAGGATAGTGAATTCATGAAAAACATTGTTTAATGCAAATATAGTATCTATCTACACCCCTATTCTCTTGTTAATCCCATATCACACATCACCAGTATCTGTTACGTAGCTCCCAAGATAATTAAACTGAGACACTTTCTCAAGGGGACAACCATTCAAATCAATTGAAACACAATTTTTATCACCAACTACCTGACCAATTTTTATCACCTTAGATTTTACTCTGTTTATCACCAAACGTACTCTATTAGCAGTTTCATCAACAGCTCTAATGGAAGAGGTCATCTCATCAACATCATTAGCCAACAGAGCCAAATCATCAGCATAAATGTAAATCATAGATTTTCAGGTCTCTAGAACATTTAAGGCAAAATCTTTGCCTTGTAGTGAATTCAGCATAATCTAAAGCAATAACCAAATTAAAGAGAAAATGGGACAAAAATACATTTTGTGAAACAAAGTAGAAATGCTAAACCAATTTCTACAAGCTTTACCAACTCTCACGCACGACTCAATGTTATTATAAAGAGCTTTCATTATGTTAACTAACTTGTCTGTTATGCCATACGATCTCACAATCAACCACAAATTATGGTAATCTATAGAGTCAAAAGTCTTTTTGATAATTTGAAATCAACAAAATTAGTAACAAAAGGTTTCTGAAACTCTAAACATTTCTCAAGAATCTGCCTACATGAAAAAATCTGATTTACACATCCCCTACCACTTCTCAATCCACATTGCTCATCATGCAATTGCCAGTCGACCAGATTTTAATTCTATTAAACCTAATCATGCAAAGAATTTTACCTGGAACAGAAAGTAGGCTGATAACCCTATAGTTATCACAAGAATTGTGATCACCATTTTTAAAAATAGGAATAATAAGAGCTCGGATAAAATCCTTAGGAACAATGCCTTTACTGTAAAACATATTTAAGATTTCAGCCATCCATGTGGTAACCAAAACATTCTCACCTCTATGCATCTCCATAGTAATTTCATCTACCCTGGGGATTTTTATATGTTGTTTAAATTTAGGATGAGCCAAAATCAGTGTGAAGCATCACTTTTGCGTA
Source organism: Ryuthela nishihirai (assembly GCA_038380435.1). NCBI lineage: Eukaryota > Metazoa > Arthropoda > Arachnida > Araneae > Heptathelidae > Ryuthela > Ryuthela nishihirai. The sequence goes on along the minus strand of JAWZYU010000003.1, from coordinate 88,767,590 downwards.
GGAGAAGTAATTACAGTCGCTCAAAAAAGTATCCGAACGCTACAGTTCATTACAGAATTCAGAAAAAATATCTTGCAACGACTTTTTTAGAAATTAGTGATCTGGCAACCTTCGTGTCACGTGACACGAAGGTTGCCAGATCACTAATTTCTAAAAAAGTCGTTGCATGATATTTTTTTTGAATTCTGTAATCAACCATAGTGTTTGAGTACTCTTGGAGCGACTGTACCAAGAGCAGTGCTGAACAAAATCGGAAGGCCGTTGTGACACTCGATGTTTCTGAATCATTGAACCAGAACGCTGTACTGCAGTAGCAAACGTCCATGGAAGCAAATTCTAATAAACATAAAAAAAAGATATATTATACATCAAAGTATTTTGATATAACAGCAAAAGGATTTTCGTAAGTTTATTAAGTCTATTCAAATGCAAATTTTACATTTATATAACAAGTTTTCCTGTTATCTTACTCTGTATAATAAATAGACACACCAGCTTGCCAACCTAGTCTAGCTAAATGTGTTTGAAAAACCTCGCACCATCATCAACTTCTGTTAAGAAAACTATTTTGCTGTCCACTTCATAGCATTGCACATTTTCATACCTTTCCTGGGTTCGAACCCCGGTTAAGGCATGGATGTATGCGTCGTTTTTCTGCTGAGATCCTGACATCCTCTCAGATCATCTACTATGGCATATAAACTGACAGGCTCCTGTTAGACCTCTGTGGCAAGCAGCTGCTTGAGGGGGTATTTATTTTATTTATTTACTTACTAAACCGGTAAAAGCAAACTGTTTGCTCTGTGATTGGTTGCTGTCATTTATTGATAGTGTTACTTAGCATACAAGCGGCATCAAAGGTTCATCAAAATCAAAGACATCAAAGGTTCATCATGTTGTAATCATTTGAACAATTTTTTGGAATGCAGAGAGAAATCCTTCTTTTTTCTTTGCTTTCCTATGTCTAACTTTCCTATTCCAAATTATGTATGAATATTTTAGGTGATATTGTTCGGCCTATGAACTTAATCACTGTCTTTTGCGTTCGGATACCTCTAAACCTGAACTGATCTAATGCACATTGCTGAAGTAATACAAAAATAAAAATTGTAAAACTGTAAGTAATACAAAAATAAAAATTGTAAATAAAACTGTAAAACTTCTGACTACGTTTTACTGCTTTAATCGTTACCATAACAATTAGAGATGATTTTATTACTCTTATAGGCATAACAGAAAACATGCGAAACAATATTTTGTGTATGAAATAGAGTTACTTGTTAATACAACAATTCTTCAAAGCTGAGCTCTGTCAATATGTTAGATAAAATACATCTTGTGATATTCGTATATTTCACTTACATCGAGTTTATAACAAATGTATTTTTCGGTAAGTTTAATAGTTCTTGTAAATGAAGTGTGTCATGCCCTGGCTGATACCAGAAAGTTATTGTCAGATAGTAAGTGTGTGTATAAACTTGTGCTCCTTATGTAACAAATTTATAGCACAGAATTGTGAATCGTTTCGCTTTTTTTTTTCAGTATGCGCGAATTTCTATTGAGCGAATATATTGTACGTGGCAATAGTGATTTAATTAGCAATTTTATTTTTAAAATATAGATAAAACGGGGGGACTAGAATTACATACTTTTCCAATTCAAATATGTTTTGTCATACAGATGTTTTCTAGGAACACGTCACTTAGCATACAGATTGAGTCGATTATGAATTATTCATAAAATTTCAGTGTTTAATATTTATTTCACTCTTTGATGTTATTTTAATATTCCATATTCTCTAAATTTAACTTTTAAGATAATGCTTTTGATTTATAACATTGTTGTTTTAAATATGTTTTCGAATGCAAAATTTCGTACAGAGATATATTTTTTGGAAACCTTTCCTGTACACATTTTATTGATATTATATGTTTTAAGAATATACACAATTTTTAAACTTAATGTTTTACATTTCATTCATTCATTATATTTTTCAAATAATATTAAAATTGAAAGAACGTAAAAAACGGTTAGGGTATCGAAGATTTTTAATGTGACGTTAAAGCCACACCTATATCGAAGCAACTTGATACAAGAAAGCAAGTTTTAATTAACAAATTCAAATGTTTTATATGCAGTTATAATGGAAAAGGAACAATTCACACATGGAAATTGTTGGTAGAGGTAGCTGTGAAGAATTTCTGCAAGCCAGGATCAATATATTAAAGCTTTGCATTCTTTTGAGGGGGGGGGGGGAACCAACAATCTTCTCAAGCCTTATGCTAAAACTTGATGGCTTGATTGATTTATTATGTCATAAACACAAATGTTCATGTCATATATACTTACGGTATGACATTAATTCTGTAGAATAATGAACGAGGCAAAAAAAAAAACTGGTAATAAATAAGGCAATGCCATTTTCAGTGTCAATGTTAAAGAAAATTTACAAGCAAAAAAATCTCATAGTCACAATACGTTTAAAAGCAAACAAATATAATCAAACCTTATTGCACAGAAATGTAATCAAACTGATGTTATTGAATTGTATGGAAATATAAAGTACATTTGAGTTTAATTTTTTCTTTTTTTTTTTGTAGTTGATTAATATATTATCTAATAAATTTCTCAATATTTAGTGCCCAAAGAGCTGATGAAATTTTAACTGATTGTGGTTCTTAAACCGGAACAATCTCGGTTAATTTTCAGTTGGTGTATAGAGTTTATTCATAGATCAATGAGTCATTCATATCATAGAGCAGTGGTCTCCAAACCTTTTTATCAGTGGACAACTTTGCAATTTCCCAAAGACCCGCTGGCCCAAATATCGTTTTATACAATTTTTCTCATTTTAAGACTTATGTTAATGGTACACAACATTTTCATGAAAAGAGTTATATGCAGCTTCAAGAGACCCTCCCTTAATCATTAATCTGCCACTGTTCCTCAATCAGCTACTTGGAATGCTTCTGCTTGGGGTCGGCTTACAGCCATTCTACAGCTTTAGGAGATAAACAACCAGACTCTCAGATGGTGGCTCAGGCACCACCTAACATTGACTATGTCCAGATGGCCCTTTTGTTGGGCCCCCAGTATAATTAAAATATTGGAAACCCAGAATCATTTCTGATATTCCATCAGAAGGTAAATTATAATTTTAACTAATTTCTCAGTTTTTACTATTCATAGTCATCCTTATTCTTCTATAACTTAAAGATTTCTTATAAAAGAACTAGAATGGATAGCAAACATGGGTTTTGACTTGGCTGGACCTTGACCCATTTCCATGGATAATTGGTTATACAGATTGGTCAAATTCTAAAAACGCAACTAGTTTTTCAATATGAAACCTGTGAGGAAGCGATATATGTAAACAACTAGATAAACAAAATTAAACGGTATTTTTTAATTCAGTTTCTTTCCTCTTTCTGCAAAATATATATATAATTTTTAATTTTTGTACTTTGCCAACACTCTTATTTCTAACCCAAAACATATACCTAGTTTTCATAAAGTAAACATGGTCTGCCTGGAGCGAAAAATAAGGAATGGGCGGTTTTGTGGTCAGTTATTTAACTGCTTGGCTACAAGAAAGCACTTATGCCAAGAAACGGCAACGTTTTGTGCCAACATAGGCCGTTTTTGCCAACTTCCCTTAATTTCACAAAAACATTTTCAATTTTTACATTCACCTAAATTTTAACAAGTCGTTTCAAATTTTGCCAACTCACCAAGATTTGCAATGTTGCCTCTATTTGAGCAATTCCCATTCATTTTCCAAGAAAAAATCTCAGTTTTCGCAACTCGCCTGTATTTTCAGAAGTTGCCTCAACTTTGCCAACTCCCTGAATTTTGCCAAAATTTTTCTCAATTTTTCACAGTTCACCTGGATTTTACCAAGTCGCTTAGAACTCTACCAACTTACCAAGGTTTTTCAAAGTTGCCTCGATGTTGCCAACTCACCTGAATTTTATGAAGTCGCTTAGAAATTGCCAACTCATCTAGATTTTGTCAACTCCGATTGCATTTGGAAAGGGAGCTAACCCCTATAGCTACGCATCTGCACACCTTTAATCAATTTTGGCCACCATTACCCTTACTAGAATTCTCTAAGTCAGGGGTTCTCAATGTTGGGTATGCGGTAGAATTTTGTAGGGTACGCCGTGAGAGCACAAAAATCGCAAGATCTAGTAATAAAGTTGCTAAGTTGGCAACATTGCTGAGCAAAAATTTTATTATTTTGTGTTTATGGATATATGTGATTAATGAACACAAAATTTAATGTGTATCTAAGGGACCTGGGTTCGAGCCCCGGGTAAGGCATGGGTGTTCGTGTTGTTTTCTGCTGAGGTCCTGCCATCCTCTCAGATCTTCTACTTTGGCATATAAACTGACGGACTCCTGTCAGACCTCTGTAGCAAGCAGCTGCGTGAGGGGGTATTTATTTTTATTTATTTATTTATAGGTCCTGCCATCCTCTCAGATCTTCTACTGTGGCATATAAACTGACAGGCTCCTGACAGACCTCTGTGGCAAGCAGCTGCTTGAGGGGGTATTTATTTTATATATATATATATATGTTTCATTTTATTGCCATTGTTACACAATAACTATAGTTTTATTTATCTATACAAGGGGTACGCCAGTTACATACATATTTCCAGGGGGTACGTGAAGAATAAAAGGTTGAGAACCACTGCTCTGAGTCATTCTCTCTCTTCCTTTCTCCTCCCTACATTTCGCCTGATATAAATTAGTTTATATCAATCTGAGGCGTAAGAAACATATTTTGTCACTCCTGAAAAATTCTGAAGTATACAAAAACCCAAGTGTGTTTGCCAAAACAAACTATGAAAACAAATGGGTGAAAATTGTAAAATCTTAAATACCTATAATTTTATTAGTAATTCTGAATTTTGCATTCAAGTCATAATACTTTTGGCATTTTCACTATTTATTCATAATTCAAATTTAATCAATGTTAACGACATAATGATGCTTTTGCACAGCATTTCAATTATTGAATTTAAAATATTGAATTCAGACAAATTTCCTCTTCCTCTACTCAATGCTGAGTCCTTAAGAGTTCCTTGTAATATCGAACTTTAACACAATGTGTGCACAAAAGCGCCAGTCAGAGTCATAAAAGTAGAAGAAATAAGGGGAGGCGCCCTTACTATCAGTTAGCATAGTTGATTAGTGTAGCCGAAACTGCCATGTTACTCCTACCCTGAGAGTCGCGCTGAAAGGTCAGTTGTCATCGCATGTGTGAACGTTTTGTACAAATACTGGCACAATTCAATCATAATACTTCCTAACAATAGTAGTATTATTAGGTACATGGGAATTTACTCTTTTTTAGTTCCTTTTTGCTTCTTTTATGTGTTTGAATGCGTTTGCAAAAACTGTAGTTAAACCATGATCAAATTTGTCTGTGGTTTTTAAAACGGTTGTTGAGGTCCATATTGGATTTCTATCGTTATAAATTACATATAAAATAAACGTAATTCAACAATAATACTCTCCAGGCAGAAAAGTGGGTGAGGGAACATTTCGAACCAGCAATAATCTTAGCAATAACATATAGCAGTAGTAGCAATTGTTTATACTACTTTCCAATACAATTAAAATAAAGAAAATTTTAAAAGTTTCGGGAAAAAAACTTTATTTCAACATCTTACCAATGAAATGCTATTCCTTTTATTTATTTTGCAGGTTGATTTCTGCAGGAATATGCTATAGAGAGCCAACATTTTTGCACAATCTCTCATTCATTAACATAGACAAAGTGCGCTTATGAGAGAGCAATATCACAACGTCAGTTACAGTTTTCAAGTGAAAGGGCATCTCCCTCTCTTCCTACCTCCTTGCTCAGAGCAGGCACATACTCAGGATTTAGGTTTCAGTTGTGGGGTGCAGGAGGTCTGAGAATGACTTCAGTAGGGTTCCCCAATTACTACAATATTTTTCCAGACAGGAAAGGTTAAAACGATATTCTATATGGAAGAGAATTCTGTAGTTGTTTTAAAATCTATTTTTAGTGTCGGACATATATTATGGGGCTAAAATACAAGGACAACTGTTTCGGTTTTCAAAGCAGGTACACAGCTAGGATTTTTAATAACACAACCGGTGTTTTGTGTGACCCCTGTCTCACCTCTCCCACCCCCATACTGCACTCTTACCCGTAACATAGTAAATTAGGTAACATATTACCCATAATATAGTAAATTAGGTAAAAAAATAAGAATAGGCTATCCAAATCAGGCAAAGTAATGTCGACGAAAAGATTTCGCATTTAAATAATTGTCTATTTATAGAATTCACCATTGGAAGGCGAAATTGTATTTTATTTTTAATATCAATAATGTATTCATTAAAGGGCACACATGATGATTATTAGGCAGAAAATAACAAGAATGAAATTTAGGAATTACTCATAACTTTTTCATATACAATCAGTGGTATAGACATAATTAACCAAAATATTTGGAAGTAAATATACATTCATATTTACAAATCCTCATGCAGCCATGGGCTACAGAGGTCCAACCAGACTGTGCAATTTTGCTCTCCAGACGTGTCTTTTTTGAGTAACAGCTGCTTCATTTGGCCACTCTAGGTCAATTCCAGCAAGGTCCTGTTTGACATTGTAAGCCCATCGCATCCTAGGCCTCCCACTTTTTCTTATATCCTTAGGCACACTGTTCATAATCCTCTTTGCCAATCTGCAGCTATGCATACGGACAAAATGATCAAACCAAAGCAGTCTCTCTTTGCGCAAAATGCTGCTCAAAGGAGGTTGATAACTATTTATTCTAACCTTATCATTACTTAGCCGTCCCGTGGCCGAGTGGTTAGCGCGCTTGGCTACTGATCTACGGGACCTGCGTTCGAGCCCCGGTTAAGGCATGGATGTTTGTGTCGTTTTTCTGCTGAGGTCCTGCCATCCTCTCAGATCTTCTACTGTGGCATATAAACTGACAGGCTCCTGTCAGACCTCTGTGGCAAGCAGCTGCTTGAGGGGGTATTTTATTATTATCATTACTTACAAAGTCAAACCACCTAATGCCCAAGATACTATGCAAGCATCTACAATCAAAGGCATCAAATTCTTATTATTCTGTTTACAACGGGTACACGTTTCACTACAATACTAATATTAGAAAGAACCAAACTATTTTACAGCCTAATTTCACTCTTTAGGTGTATACACCTATTTTTGTTCACTCTCCGTAGATTCTCAAAAGTACCAGCGGCAATCTCTGTTCTTCTATTTATTTCATGCTGCACATCACCGTAGTCGTTACATAGCTCCCAAGAAAATTAAACTGAGACACTAGCTCAAGACTGCAATCATTCAGATTAACTGAATCACAGCCTGCCTGATCAATTTTCATCACTTCAGCTTTCTTTCTGTTTATAAGCAAGCCTACTCTACTATCAGTCTCATCAACAGCTCGAATTAAAAAGTTCATCTCATCAACATCATTTGTCAAAAGGGCTAAATCGTCAGAATAATCTAAATCAGAAATTTTAAAATCTCTAGATCATTTGAGACCAAAATTTTCCCTATGCAAAAAATTCCACAAAACAACAAAATTAATAACCAAACTAAAGAGAAAAGGAGACAAAATGCACCCTTGTCGAACGGCAGAAGCAATGCTACATTAGCCAAAATAATTGCTGCAATCCTTACCAACTCTCACACATGACTCAGTGTTATTACAGACAGCTTTCATTATATTAACTAACTTGTCTGGTATGCCATACGAATCCACAATCGACCACAAATTATGACGATCAACAGAGTTGAAAACCTTTTTGAAATCAACAAAGCTAGCAACAAAGATTTTTGAAACTCTAAACATTTCTCAAGAATCTACCTAAGTGAAAAAATCTGATCTACACATCCCCTAATTCTTCAGAATCCATATTGCCCATCACGCAAGTGCCTGTCGGCCAGCTTCTTAATTCTATTAAGCACAATCATGGAAAGAACTTTACCTGGACCAGAAAGTAAACCCATATAGTTTACTCAAGAACTTGCGAACTTTTCTGTGAAAAAGGTAACTTGTGATCACCTTTTTCAAAAATCGGGATAATAACAGCTCTTATAAAATTCTTAGAATAAAAATCCTTTATCATAAAAATATTCCAAATTTCGGTCAGCCATGTGACAACACAAATATTCCCAACTCTAAACATTTTAGTTGTAATTTCTTCTTCCCCTGGGGATTTATGCAATTTTAATTTAGAAATAACCAAACGACTTCCGAATGTAATATAGGGTCAACATTAAAGCCAGTAATGCATCTATCCTCATTACAAACAATGGGAGTAGAAATAATCACATTGTTTAAAACATCTCTGAAATATTCTGAATATTCTGCCCATCTAAGCATCACGGAATCCCCACCTTCAATCATCTTACTATGTTTATCCCTCAATCCTTGTGTACCTGTTTGTTTCTTCCTATACAAACGATTAACTCTCTGGTACAATCCTTTCTTGTTGTGCTAACTGATTCCTCTGCTTTATCAGTCAAGCTATCAAGCCAAAGATTCTTATCAGTTAGTAACTAATTCTTTACACGTTTATTATGCTCATTGTAATGCCATCTGTTGGGACTAGTAAGGTGTTGATTCAAATTATTCCTGCACTTTCTTCTTTAAGAAGTAAATTCCATAGCTTTTTCACTCGAAAAATTTTGTTTCCTCTGTTCCTTTTTACCAAAAAGAGTACTGTTGGTTTGAAGAAAAGCCTGTTTAAACTGATCTCATTTTTCCTCAACTTCAGCAGTAGGTAAACTACGATCGTCAGAGTAACGAAGTTGACTACCATGGTATACTTTACCTACAACTGGATCTTGCGGACCTTCAGTGTTAAAAGCATTTTCTTAACCATAGCACAACATTTCTTAAGCTTCAGTTGCAAGACACTTTTTACTAGGTAATGGTCAGAATCCAATTTCGGCTCCCCTGTATGATTTGGTATTCCTAACCAAACTAGTCCATTTGCTATTATTTGAAATATAATCTATGGTATTCCTATACAACCCATCAGGTGAAACACATGTGTATTTATAGATGCCCCGGTATTGGTAGTATATGTTAGTTATTCACAAAAAAATAAGTTGACTTACCTGTAGGAGACGTTCCCCGTTGCTGTTGGAACTTCCAAGCTAAAAGAGCCTAAAACTCGTGCCCGAAGATTCAGGGTCGATCATAAGTCTCAAGCCTGTAGTGGGCTATTTAAGGAAAGTGGAAGGATTTTGTCTGCATGGAATATTAAAAATTGCTGAAGGGGAATTTCCTATTTTGTTCTGTTTTCAAAGTCATATGCGTTTTAAAGCAAATGAAAAGTGAACTTTTTTAAAAAAAAATTTCAATGGTTCAAATTAGTATTCTTAAAACTGTTTCACAGAATCCCAGCGTTCCGCAGAACGTTTCCAAGGGTTCTATAGAGAGATTTGCTTAATTCTGAACAATAGAATGAAGTATTTTCATCAAATAGTGATATATACAAAAGAAGTAATATTTAGATGATACAACCGAACTTACTTAAACGGCTAATGATGCTAACTAGCTAACTAAACGATCATGCTGATTGGACAACAACATTTGGAATTCTGCCTTCTTTTATTTACGATTAACTTTAAAAATATTTGCTTTTTGGGAAAAAAAATTGTTTACCGTAAGTTATTGATTTCTTTTTTTTTCAAATTTCTATTACTTTTATATGGAATTCTTTATTAGGGTCCGAGGAAACCAGTCCTAGCTACTGCTACAAGGGTTCCGCATGCTCAAGAAGTTTGATGACCATTGATCAAAATGATTAGTTTTTAACAAGACAGTTCTTGTAATAACGAAATATTCTTCACTGTCCATGGAATAAATCGCCGGGTTTTGTTCCATTGAATTATCATTAATTGAAGACTTGACAATCTCGGTTAATATCTTTATAAAGTAAATGTTAGATAGGTAAGTAAAAACCTAACTAATTTGACTTAAAAACTGATCCATATCAGTAAAAAGTCGCAATTATAGAACATAGCTCTATATCTTAAAGTTGCAGTTCAAAAAAGCAAATTTATTCATAATCCAGCAATAAATATTAATTTTATTGTGTTAGGACACAAATATGACAACAGGAAGCCAATATTTTATGAAAAGGTGTATATATGTTCAAAATAAAACTGAGTACAAAAGCAGGAAGTGAAGGGACGTAACAATACCCCGACTTTGCCTCAACTTCTCCATCTCTAGTATGTTTCTCAGTAAACGCATACAGCACTCTCATTGAGGCATCCCTATTACGAGAACTAAAAATATTACTGGAATGGAATCTTTTAAAAATAATTTACACACATTTCGCTTGCTTAATGTATCCCTCAAATTATATTAAGAAAAAGTTTCAAGTTCACAGATTTTTTTTTCTAGCGGAAAGGATAGAGGTATTAAGATTTTTGAAAGGTGTTACATTAATCTTTAATGCTTTTCACATTCTTAATTCACTCGATAATATAGCAGGATCGCAATCTGACGTTTCTCGGGTTCGTGTTCTCACTGCCCCTGCATTGAAATTTTTGTAAGAACGGATAAACCGATGAGCTTCGAATGGCTGCAGCCCGCCAAATGTTACCTTAAACTATGACTTGCTGTGCAAGAGAGCTATATTCCTGTACATGTTAAAGAACATGCTCGATGGCCTTGATGGGAAGCTACCATCTGTCTCCTAACAACTGTCAAGTGGATTCAGGGCGGGGGTGGCTCAGTCAGTAGCGCGCCAGGCTCGTAATCTGTAGTTCCCAGGTTCGAGTCCCAGCTGGGTCAGCGTTGAGATTTATCTCCGCAAAATTCCCCGCCCTGCCCACGGTCAGTAGGGGACACCGATGGGCTTGTAAAGGCCGCCGTCTGTAGGATGGGACGTTAAGCCGCTGCCCCGTGTGCGGGAGAGACATACCCTGTGCACGTTAAAGAACACGCTGGATGGTCTTGACGGGAGGCTACCATCTGTCTCCCAACAGCTGTTCCAGTGGGTCCCCTCCCCCAACCTTCTCTGAGCCTTCGGGGTCCATGTGACCTGGCCATTTAGCCCATGGTGTGCAAAAAAGTGCCGCTCAGAGGTAAAACAACCCAACCCAGTGGATCCCCTTTTCCCTATCCAGGTCTAATCTTTTTTTGACCTTGTATCCTCACCACTGTCAGCACAAAAATGCTGCTAACTAGTAAAACAACTAAATCCTTTATAATCACTTCATCTAACTCAATATGAAAATGGAAATATAGAGAAGGATTAGTATTTAATTTAAATAGTAACCTTTTGCACAATGGCGAAGCGTCCATGGAAGCAAAGGAAGCAGTGGTTCCCTTAGAATTCTCATGAATAAAAAGGAACAAATAATATTTATATATTGCGCATATATTTTCGATATTTTCATTTAAAAAGTAAAATTATTTTCCTAAGTTTAGTTAATTTGAACAAGAAACTTCTATTTTAAAAATATTTTTCGAATATCCCTGAAATATTATTCTGTATAACAAATAGAAGCTCCAGTCTACCAGGGAAATCATGGTAGGAGTGTATGAAAAATCTCGCTTCGCTGCTACTGCCTTTGGCATCGTATCAGAAACCGGAAGTCTTAAGTTTCTGTCCTCAGCAGGCATAAATTAAAAAGTCGGAGGCGTTGGGTGCAGTCGCTTTTATGCTCACTGGCAGCTCTAACATTCCCTAGTAAGCTGTGGACGTCAGAGATCAAAGATCATATGTAACAGAATGAGTACCAGTCCAGAGACCCATACCTCACAATCTGAATTGTCTGAAAAAGAGAGTTTTTTTTTTGAATAAACCGGCTGAAGCCAGAGCCCATATGGCTACAATGAACTGCTTACGGAGACTACGGAAATCTCGGTAAGCTAACGGGAAAAAGGAAAAACAAAAGAGAAATGAAAAGATGAAAACGGGCAAAGAGAACAAGGGGGGGGGGGGGGGGGAAGAAAAGGAAAAGAGAAAGAGGGCAAATTAACACGTCAACCATCTGCGGAAGGGGACTCTTAGTACACTTGACGAATTCAATGCCAAATTCGTCGAGCCTGGTTAAAAACGTAACAAGCATATCAGCAAAAAATTTCGGTCCACACAAATACAACCTTCAATGTAGCTCGCGGACAAATTCTGGGAATTCTGCCTTTAGATCTCCATTTGAGTCCACTAATCTTTTCAGAAACTAAGCTTCTCGTGAATTTTAATGGTAGAGTCGTTCTGCTTTACTTGTAGCCAGTGCTTTAAAAAACTTTTTAAGTTGTAAGCCTAGAGATTTTTGCTGCAGTTTGATGCTTTTCGACTGTCTTTTTCTGCATCAGCAAGCTTTCTAATTTTTGACGGCTTTTCCGAGGATTTACAGAGTTTAGAAGGAGTACTTTTCACAATTTTTTCTTCACTTTCACTCATGTCTTCGTCGATCATTTGGTCTCCTTCTAGGATCTGTTCATTTTCTATAGAAATGTTTTTACTTCAGGAGGGATCAAAGAAACGGCCGAAACAGAAGGAGCTACAACCGCACCCGTGTATTTTTCTTGACACTGTCAATTTCATTTTCCCGTTCAGGTTTCCTTCTATCACAGAAATAATGTTCACAAAGGTTTTTCGCCTAGATGAATTTTTAGGACAGCAATCAGAAAAATGGCAGGTAGCCTGCATCTTCTGCATAATTTAGTCATTCCCGAATACGAAAGAGTAGCTGTAAAGCTCGAAATGCTTATAAAATTCGGGATTTCGAGCTCCATTTCCTTTGGGAATTCTGTTGCCAATGAGGATATTTTTGAAAATTTTCTCTGAATAAGTTTCGCTAATGATATTGTGCACAATTCCAAATTTCGTTAACTCTTTTTCAATGTCCTCATTCCTGATGTAAAAGTGTAATTTTGAAATAAATACCTTTTTGATTGTAAATCGCATGTGGTGAATCTCGATCTTTTCGTTTCCAATCATAGGAGATTGCCAAAGAGGAACTTTTCTGCTGCTTCCAGCGAAGTCATGGTAAAGATAGACACGTTTTTTTAAATCTCTTGAGCCACTTCTATCGCATCAGCTTTCCACAACAGTTTGAATTTGTGTAATAATTTCTTTAATGTAAATTCCAGAGTGAAGAAATCTGAAAGATCTTCTAATGTGATGATCACTGGGAGGAAGTATGACGAAAATTGCCTCGTAAAGACAATCGAAGATGGCTGTAAGTCTCGTAAAGACTGTTTAACAAAATGCAGCCAATATGGCGACGAACAAAGAGATCGCAAATTTGTCGCACTCTTTGGGACCTCTTTGGCACACGTCTTATGGCTGTTCGTGTTGTTTTTATGTTGAGGTCCTGCAACTCTTATGGACCTTCTGCTATGGTGTATAAACTGATAGGCTCCTATTGTCATCTGTACAAGCAGCTGCTTGAGGGGTTATTTATTTATTTTTTAATGTATGATATGGGGAAATGCACACAGTAGTATTTTATTAGTAATTATCAAACATAAAAAATATTTGTCTTTTAGTTGTTAAATTTAAAATGTTGCTTTTCTCCCACTCCTATGAAAATAGGGGGTAAATTATTGCTGCCATTGGAATTTCTACCATAACAACTCTACACGCAGAAATTTCTACCATAAACAGATCACTTGAAACATTCGTTAAAAGTTTTGCAGTTTTGATATTTAGTGATCTCTAATGATATAAATTAAAACTTCCTTTGAAAATGGGAATTACATTTCATTAGTAACCAACTAAAAAAAGAGATTTCCAATTATCTCTTAAAACAAAACCGTTCTGTTTCTTACCTATCTTGGGTATAGGGCCAACTCATTGTTGTCGATGAAATTTTCAAGACTGTCACATTCCACGACCAGAATTTCAAATTTGTAGCATAACTACATCGTTTGTAATATTCCTTTTTAAATTTTGATTTTTTTCGATTTTTTCCACCGTTAGAAGGCGCAGTTATAGCTTTTGAGAAATTCACAAAATGAAAATTGTAATATTTCGTCAGTACTTGTCCAACCCAAAAAGAATTTTTAACTAATCTCTAAAAACACACTTTTCTGTTAAAACCAAAAAAAAAGTTGCATTTACCTCCCCCCCTCCCCCTGGGTTAAAAGGTGAAGTGATTGTTCCCAATGGTAACTTCGTAGTCTTCACATTTCAAGACCAAAATTTCAAACTTCTAACATAACTACATCGTTTGTAATATTCGTTTGATATTTTGAAATTTTCAAATTTTTCCACCGCTAGAGGGCGTAGTTATAACTTTTGGGAGAGTCGAAAAAAAGCAAATCGTAATATATCATTATTATCTATTCAACACAAAAGGAATTTTTTATTTAAGTGTATATACAAAAAAAGTTCGATGTCTACAGCCGGACAGACAACAAAACGAAATTATATCTTTCTTTCTTTTTAAAAAGGCCCTAAAATTTACTTTTCCTTTTTTAGCCGTTTTTTAAAGTGCTTCCAGTCGTGAACACTGAAATCTGTATCGAATATTACCCTACCCTTTTCCGGAATCGATAAACACCGTGCAATACCATTCAGCTATGCACGCTAAACAATCTGAGCCACGACAAAACACGGCGTCTAATTTTGAGATGGCCAACCTCTACCTATAGGGCCTCTAGTTAAATGGGTTCATTCAAAAATATGCAATTACATGTATTAAGAAGTTTTGAAAGTATTGGTGAAATGAATTCAGGAAATTTAAAGGTCAAAATTTATAGATATACTGTACATATTAAAATATTTGAGAAAGGAAAGAGGTAGTGTTTTCACTCAAATTGGTTAACAAGATCTCTTCAATTCTATAACTTAGGAGTTCTCAATGTGTGGTACGTGGTAAAATTTTTAGGGGTACACCGTGAGAGCTCAAAATTCGCTAGATCTAGTAACAAAATTTTATTCCCATTGATACTATAACTATAGTCTTATCTATCTATACAAGGGGTACACTAGTTACATAAACATTTCCAGGGGGTACATAAAGCATAAAAGGTTGAGAACCACTGCTATAAAGGTTCAATTACTGATAGTTCTTGTATACAAAATGTGTCACGCGCTACTTTCGGCGAAGTTGAAGACGAAAATGATTGCCATATCGTTAAGTTTATGCAGAAACATTTGCTCTTAATGTAGAAAATTTATAACGAATTGTGCATCGTTCTGCTTTCTTCGGTTCTCACGAATTGGTATTTGCACATATGTGTCCCAACATGATTTAATTAAATAAATACTCCTCAAGCAGCTGCTTGCCACAAAGGTCTGACAGGAGCATGTCAGTATATACGCTATAGTAGAGGGTCTATGAGTTGTTCATCTATGAGTTGTTGTTTCTATGAGATGACAGGATCTCAATAGAAAATACAAACATGAATGCTTACCCGGGGTTCAAACTCAGGTCCCAAAATATTGTCCTGTGGACGAGTGGTAGCCAAGCACGCTAACCAATCGTCCACAGAACGGCAATATGATTTAATTTTGTGTATTTTATTAATGCATAAATATGATTTAGGTCTAGAGTGCAATTCCCTTTTCTACTGAAACGAGTCTTCTTATATATGTCAATGTTTTCCAGAAACACGTCACTGAGCATAAATTACCTTGTACTGTATTAAAAATTCAACCCTGTAACTTTAGTGAACCCAAGCTCGAACTTTGAAGTATTTTAAATTTTAATGCAGCTTCTATGCCATTGGTAAATATCTTACCAATCATATCAATTTAAATTTATTTTGATTTGATTTATTTCTATGCCAGATGATTGATTTACTATTATGATTTTAAAGTAAGTTTGAAATTGAAATTGATAAATAATGGATCTGTATTGAACTGGCAGGGATGATCGAAATAATTAATATAAAAAATTTCACATTCCAAAAAACTTTATTGTAAAATGAAATTGCACATTTTATCGGGATTTCACATTGAATTCCAAACAGGAAATTTACTATTATGATTTCGAATAAAAATATGTTGTAGTTTGGAAGAAAAATTGTAAGCCGGATGGGTCTTTGGGGGGGGGGGGGGCATAGGAAACGGAGAGTACATATCGGGCCCTGATCTAAAAATAAAGGAATGGAAGAAGAGGGGAAAGTGATTCGATTTAGCCAGAGAGCAAAAGCAAATTAGAGGAGGAAAAGACTGGAATTCTATTGCAGTATACATTTTCACCTTAGTTTTTGAGGTTTTAAAAAATTTCTTGAAAAATGCAGGATATATACATAAATTTAATTTGCCTTCATTACCCATACTAGTATTTTCAAAGGGACGCACAGCCCGTTGCTCCCTCCTTATAGATCTGGTCGTGGTATACACAGTCATATTAGAATAATATGACCACCTACCTAAAAATGGGAATGGGAGGGTGGTCATATTCTTCTGATACGACTGCGTATATTATTTAATTTCAAATTTTAGCTACATCCAAATCCTTAAAATAATCCCCCTAAGACAAAGAAATATATTCTGTGGCTTGTGTAGAATTCGAAAACTGCAAAAAATAAAAGAAGCGTATTTACTTTTGGAAACGAATTATAAGTGGGTGAAAATCACGAAAATGTAATTTTACTATTAATCCATATATGTAATTTCGCTATTAATTTGAGTTTTGTATTGAAACCCAAAATATTTTGGCTTTTGTATTATTGTTTCCTGCTATAATTTTATTTAACTTTAGCAGTTAAGATGATTTTCCATGATAGTTCAACGTACAAGTAATCCCTCTTTAACACGGGTGATTCGTTCCGCGAATATTCGCCTTAAACAAGAAAATTTCATTTGCTTGTTTTTTGCATATCTTATTGCTCTTTTAGAAATTTTTTTCTTATATTATACTGGATGTTTATTTTTTTGCATAAATAATTGTAATTCACAATTTTTATTAAAAAACTGCATAAATGAATAATTATATGAAATGGGTATAAAAAAAAATAAATAAATACCCCCTCAAGCAGCTGCTTGCCACAGAGGTCTGACAGGAGCCTGTCAGTTTATATGCCACAGTAGGAGATCTGAGAGGATGGCAGGACCTCAGCAGAGAAACGACACACACATCCATGCCTAATCCGGGGCTCGAACCCAGGTCCCTTAAATCAGTAGCCAAGCGTGCTAACCACTCGGCCACGGGACGGCTGAAATGGGTATAGATAATAATTATATGAAATGGCCTATATATGATCCATTAGTTAATTTCACAATTTTTTTCTTAATAAGGAAACCATCCAGCATGATTTGGTTGTCTATGTTTTGTGCGTAATATTTCAAGCATTCCGTATTAGAAGAAATATTTGGCACTAATAACTAGTGTTGCTATTCATGAAAGCAATTAATTGCGGTTTTTTGGGCCTTTTTTCTCGCCTGGATAAAATATTTACCAATGGCATAGAAGCTGTAGTTGATGTGTCGTAACATGTCATAACAGACGGGCGGGGGGAATCTATACACAAAAATTGTTATTAATAGTTGATGTGTCGTAACATGTCATAACAATCGGGCGGGGGGAAATCTATACACAAAATATTTATATGTATTTATCTATATATAAAATTTTAAGATTTTTAAAACAATTTTTTCTAAAAAACGGAAAATGCACCAAGTTATAGCCAATCCGCATTAAACGGGTGTTACCTGTATTAATTTACTGTACAGGACTGATTTAAGTGAGATTAAAATTAATAACTTTTCTTCAGATCCGTTTTAATTGTTAAACGGTCATACCAAAAACAATGTACTACAACCAAAATTGTTTTAAGTGTCTCACTAGATGGCCATTTTTGATGTCACAGATAAAGAGTTCTGTGAGCTGCGAACCAGAAGTCATCAAAATATCCCTAGTATTTCCACTTAGCAGCGAAAGAAAACATCTGTTTCCTAAACATGAAGATTCTTCAACTAGCATTTTATGCAAAAATTAATGATAAAATATAAAAAAAAATAAATACCCCCCACCCCCCAAGCAGCTGCTTGCCACAGAGATCTGGCAGGAACCTGTCACTTGATACGTCATAGCAGGTATGTGAGGATGAATTATGAAAAATGTGAGTTTTTTTAAAGGATATTTTTTGTGACTTCTTATAAACTAACAGAATTGCCCGCATCGATCCTGTATCGACATTTCACGCTCTTTGGGGTTGGGTCTAATTTTCTGAAGTTGAAACCTATACAGTGCTCTAAGTTATTGCAAGATGAAGCTGTAGACGAAGTTTGATGATCCTAGCTCTAACCGTCTAGAAAGGGAGGCAAACAAGCAGAGAGAAAACACTCTAAAATACATATTAAATAAATCATTTGTTTGCTCATTTTTATACTGCTCAAAACAAATATGCGACCTTGATTTTGAAATTTCTTCCTTAATGCCCCAGTTTGATTATATAAAAATATGGTAAGCCTATATACAATCATATCAGAATAATATGATCACCTACCATACATATACTATGGTAGGTGGTCATATTATTCTGATACGACAGAGAGAGAGAGACAGAAATATTTGTTTTAAAAACAATATAACTACCCTAACTCAGTGATTCGGAAACATCAAGTACCAGAAGAGTGTTCTGTTCCAAATTCTTATTCGGAAAAGTCAAAGAACTACGTTGCTGTTCAATGATTTGAAAAAAAAAGTAATATAATGAAGTTTCGTTTAATGGTTTCGAAACATAAGTAAAGAGCATTCCAGCTCAATGATTTTCATATATAATTGCTAGAATGGAGTTCCAGTTGAATGATTTGGAAACATAAGTACCGGAACTGCGTTCCGATTGAATTTGGGCAATGCTTTTAAAATTACTTCCCTTATTCAAAAAGTCATGCTTCGCCACTGCTATACAGAGTGAGCTTTAACGTGCATAGGGTTTCCTCTTATTAAAGTAAAACTGTATAGAGATGTCTTTTATTACAGCTGGTGATGTGACTCGTAGTAGAGAAAGTTCGGTGATAAGCAGAGAGAAAACTGAAGTGATGAAAATTGGTCAGGCAGGTTGTGAGTCAGTTAATCTGAATGGTTGAACCCTTGAGCAAGTGTCTCAGTTTAATTATCTTGGGAACTATATAACAGACAGTAGTGATGTGTGGTATGAGATAAGCAGGAGAATAGGAAATGCTGCTGAAAATTTTAAAAATCTATGGAGAGTGTGGAGAAATAGGCGTATATACCTAAAGACTAAATTAGACTTAGTTTGATTCTTTCTATCGTTAGTTGCGGTAGTGAAACTTGAACCTTTTGTAAGCAAGAGGAAACTTGATGCTTTTGATTCTAGATGCTTGCGCAGTATCTTGAGCATTATGTGATTCAACTTTGTAATTAATAATGAGGTTAGACAAAGGAATCGGCAACCTCCTTTGATCATTATATTTTGCAGAGAGAGACTGTTGGTTTGGTGATGCCGCCTGTATGCATAACTATATATTAACGAATAGTGTTATGAAGAGTGTACCTAAGGCCTCAGAAAGAGGGGGAAACCTAGGAACGGTGGGCAGACACAGTCTCCAGTGACCAGATGTAGCTGATATAACTGAGAATGTGTTTGGAGAGTTACATTGCACAATCTGGTTGTACCTCCATAGCCCGTGGCTGCTTGAAGATGTTAATGATGATGAGAATGAGAGGAAAAAAAATTCGTAAATTATGCCACATTGTTTTAGCAAAACTTAATGAATAGTCCCTGTGTCTCTTAGTCGAACCCTTTCTCCCCATGTAGTCAGCACAGCAAATGAGTATTATAGTGGTAGTAGTTAAATTATATTTTTTCATCGTAAAAGGTAAAATAAATTAGTAATTGCAGGAAAAAGGTATTTTAACCTTTCATGATATTAATTCAACACATTCTCCCTCTTGTAACGCGATTTAATACAATCACTAACCCTCTTCTCGAGGTGTTACACAATGTATGCATGACACTCTAGCATATCGAAAGGAACAAAAAGAAATATATTTTTTTTGCGTACAACCGTACTTTACTTTTATTTTTGCGACAAACCGTGACAATGAAACCATCCAAAAAACAATTAGGAAGTTGAAAAATATCTGTATCTTTGTGATGAGGCAAACTTCTTCCAAACATTAGGTTTTATATATAGGTTTTTCGAAATTTTAGGGGGTTAATGTTTATATTGACTAACAGGTTTATTTTTCTATTTTTGTTCCCTATTTCCTTGGGAATAAAATAAAACCAAAGTCCTAAATCTTTTTTGAAGGAGAAAAGTCCTAAAACTTTGGTATTATTTAATTTGGGTAGTGCAATTTCTTCCATATGAAAAATTGATCTAGAATTTGGAAAAATGTATTAAAAAAGTAATTTTCACATATTATTTTCAGTAAAAAGGTTTTTTTTAAATAAGAGCCTATAATACAATGAAATTTATATAGAACCCACAAAGCTAAGTAGCTTATCTATAGGTAATTGAATGAAACATTCATAATACATATGCATATGCTATCTCAATTATCAATTCTATGAAAAGAAAAAAGTGATTAAAATATATGTATATGAAATGTAAAACGTTCATGAAAAATTACCGAAATTTAATACAGGTATATAATTTTACCTAAGATATTCGTCTAAATTTATTTTCAGTCTATTATAATTGCTTACATTTATAATATCTTTTTGAATTAAATTAAAAGTGTGTGGTACTTCATACTCATTTATATATCTTCCATAATTGTTTTTAAATGTAGGAAGTTTATAATAATTTTAGCTCTGAATCTTGTATCTTTAGCAGGATCTATTGTTTTTTTAAAATATACTATCAAAATGCTGTTTTAGGATGATATTATAAATTCTAGAAATAAATCTGTCCTTTGTCACCTCTTCCATTTGCAACCTTCACTCAGACCCCTATTTGACTTTGATTGGAAAACATCATCTGAAAATTTCTTTAATTTCCGCGTTTTACTGCCTAAAATAGCCCTAAATCACCAAATTTTAGCTCTCTAGCACCGACACACGAAAATTTTAACTTTGATCTCGTAGGACCCATTGCATCCCAAATTTGACAAAATTACTGGGATGTATGGCACAAAGGGCACCAAGCATCAATTTTTTAAATTTTTTCTAATACTAGTAGATTTATATTTGACCTTTGACCTTGAAGCACCCATAGCAATGAAAATTCCATAACATTTCCAAGATCTACAACACAAAATATCCCCAGGAACCAATTTTCAACTCTCTGACACCGATAGATATAAATTTGACACTGCGCAGCGCTACTGGGTGAGTGGTCTCCAGAGTGATGAAAGAAGGACGGTGCCACTCCATGAGGATGTGATTCTTGATGGTAATTGGCTAGGCATTTTGACGTCACAGTGGAGAGACGACGATAAACAAAGCTTATAAGAAGTGTACGGTAAGATAGATTTCTGTTGTCAGAAAAAGTGTGAAATTGCAATTTCATTTTTTTAACTGTTTCAGGTCTATCTAGCTATCAGGGAAATATTTATTGTTTGGGAGAGCGCATCCTGCCGTAATTTGCAATAGCAATTCGACAACGATTGTGAAATGAAGCGGTCATGTGCCATCCTCCTATTTTGCTTTCAGTCTTGGTTTATTCGAAAAGTTTTATTTTATCGCTTATTATCCCATTACACATCGTTAACAAGATAATTGTGTGAATCTTCTTGGATTTATTTTCTAGGAATATACAGGGTGCTTCAAAACTCTCTGTACAAATTTCAATGGGAGATAGGGAACACCAAGACAAATATTTTTCGTCTATGAATGTATGACCCTGAAGTAACCCTTCAGTGCTAGAGGGCGCTGTTTGGAGGTGCAGCAATTGGCTAGAGGGGCAAAGTGGGAATGGAAAACGTACTTGTGTTTGCCATTGGCATTCGTAAATCAGACCCATTACGTGTAACATGGAGTATTTCACAACTACTGAGATGGCTGACATGCATCTGGCATATGGAGCTACCAATGGAAGTGGAAGAGCTGCTGTGAAGTTGTACTGACAGTGCTTCCGAAACAGATAAGTGTCACACCACCAAGCATTTGCATGATTTCACTGGCAACTGCGAGAAATTGGAACACTCCATGCAAACATGCATGATAGTGGTTGGGAAAACCATGCACACTTCTGACATGGAAGAAGAGATCCTACAGCAGATTGAGACAATCCAGGCACAAGCACAAGAGCTGTTGCATATAGCCTCGGTGTGAACCCCACCTCGTGGCGAGAGTGTTGCACGAGTAGCAGTTACATCCGTTTCATTGTCAGAGAGTCCAGACATTGCAACCTCAGGATTTCTCTCTTCATGTGGAATTCGTGCGCTGGTTTCTGCAGCAGATTGAAAGAAAAATCAAGTGGTGTTAGGTCCGGAGAAAAAAATCAAGTGGTTTTAGGTCTGGAGACCTAGGAGGCCATTCAATTGGACCTCGCCTTCTAATCCACCTGTTTGGAAACGTTTCATTTAAAAACTTTCTCACATCGATAGCAAAATGTAATGCGGCACCATCTTGCTGATCCACATTTTTCGTAGTTCCAACAAAGGGATATCATACAATTAAGGGACAAGATAAATTTGTAAAAAACAGAGGTAAGTTTCCTCTGTTACGTTAACATAAATAAAATATGGCCCATTAATCGGTCACTAAGTATCCCCTAACACACCATAATTCGTGGATCTGTTTGGAAATGGCCTTCCTCCATCCAGGTTTGGGTTCTCTTTAGACCAATAACGTGCATTGTGCTGGTTGACACTACCATTTAGATTAAATGAGGCTTCATCACTGTAAAACGCCATAAATTACCACTCTTGTAAGAACCATTTCCAAAATTCCACACGCCCCTTTGTGTCATCACCATGAACTTCCTGTGGAAATGATGATTTTCAATAATTCATTGAGTCCAGGTCTTTGTGACACCTGTTTCATCTGATAATCTGCGACTGACTTTTTTGTGCTCCTCAGCAGGTGTTCCCATACCACTGCAGAGGTTTCCTCATCAATTACAGTTTTTGGGCGACCACTACGCCATCGATCATATACATTTCCTGTTTCTTTAAAATGTTTAAACACTTTTCCAACAGTGGCATGTGTTATTGGATAATTATCGGGATGCTTTCTATTGAATTCAGCAGCAATTCCTCTATGTGAAGCATCCTGTCTTACGTATATGACAATGAGTTCAATTCTTTCATCTACTGTTTATTTTCAAAGCAAACTTGGCATAGTGGTTAGGTAGCTAGCGACTGTTCCAGCAAGGCAAATTTTGTGTGTTGTGTTAGCTCTAACTAAGGCAGTGGTCAGCAGTGACTTCGGTCGTAGTAGGGCATGTCCTTGTATGAGAAGGCCTGTAAAAGCTAGGAGTAGCTTCTAAGATTCTTCTCTGTCCTATGTGTCGCAAATAAAAAAAAAAATTAGAAAATTATCATATTTCAAATAAATGAAATTGCCTGAAATACAATAGAAAATTATTTTATTTCAAATAAGGACTGTGGATCCAAACTTTTGGGACACCTTGTATATTTTGCCAGCGCACTTGGCTACTGATCTAAGGGGTTGAGCTCTGGGTTTGAGCCCCAGATAAGACATGGATGTATGTGTCGTTTTTCTGCTCAGGTCCTGCCATCTCCACAGACCTTCTACTATGGCATATAAACTGAAAGACTCCTGTCAGACCTTTGTGGAAAGCAGCTGCTTGAGATTGTTGCTGCTTTTTTTTTTTAAACCATCGAATCTTGACCGTGATATCAAGCTACACTTGGCAAATATTCATATGGATTTCATTGGTATTAAAAGTGTGGAGCCTGGTAAATAATCATTTATTATGCAGTGATTAATATGTGACAGAATCACATTAGAATACTAATGGATAATGTACTATTTCTGCTCAGTTTATATAAGTTATTACTACTTCGCAGTTCAATAATTTGAAATTTGCAATAATAGCGGCAGGTCATAGCGTAGGCGTTTAGTAATGCAAATATGGCTGTCACACAAGATACGGTATATATTATACACTCATACAATATTAAAAAATCTCTTGTGATTATTAAACAGTATTGTGCTTAGTTGTAATGAACTCTGATATTTTAATATTCGGTAGATTAAATTTCAATATTTCGGATAACAGCTACTAATAAAACTACCATGGCAGCTGTTGTTTTGTGCATAAGAATATGGCGCCAGTATCACTTTTCTTTAGACTGCAAAGTTTACTTTTAGCTGGGCATAAAACAACTTATGAAGAATTCACGTGATTATCACAGGAATTTTTAAAGTAATTTTGCTAATGAAATAAATGCAAACTACATGAGTGAAAATATTTCAATAGCAAACGCTAGTAAAAAGATGAACTCTTCGTCAATCATCTCAAGGGTTGACATTTGTTTTTTTTTGTTAAACATCGGAAATGTTCATGAAGGCAAAATTTCGTCATATTAAAATATTTTGGTAATGCATGGAACTTTCGAAGAACTTAGCTAATGCGATTTTTGATTCAAAATGACTTTATTTTGCTGTAGATATTATTTTGTCTCCCATTTGTTCAGAAGGATTCAAATAAATATTTTTTTTTCCTTGACGAACAGGTGAGTAATTTCAATGCAGATAAAATGCTATTAATTTAAATAAAGTCTATCAGTTTCTATAGCCATATTAAAAATAGACAATTTTTTATATTTAGCAATTTTACCGCTAGATTATTTTCTAACTGCATACAGTTAACTTTACTTTTTTGGCATGCTTTGCTTATAATCGAAAAACTTTTTGAGCATTCTTTAATTACTTTATATGATTTAACAAACGTGTATCACTTTATAAGTAGAGCTCCTATTTTAAAGATTTCTGATTTAATCACATATAGAGTAATTTACGTAATTCTGTCTGAATAGTTTTTCACTGCATTACTATAGACTTTCTATTAGATCATTCTGAGAAATATTCTGATCTTCCACTTATAATTAAATTAAATCGAATTCAGACACCAGATTTTTATTTCACCTTATCTTTTTTTAACAACTAAGTTAATAATTGTAATGAAAATATAATTTTTCACCATTTTTCAATCCATCTGCCACTGGCTAATTCCCAGAGTTGTGAAAACGAACTCACTGGAATTTTGATGTTGTATATTTCAAGAGTGATGATCAGTAGAATTTTTAGGCCATTATGGATTACTCTCGGTCTGTAAAGTGCAAGGAAGGTTCTTCATAAAAATTGTGTGTATATATTTCTAAAGATGATTTATCTAAGACTGCTAGGGGGTGAAATTTAGATATAATTTTTAGATAATTTTTTATAAATATATAGTGCGAATAGTCACCGTAATGATAGCATAAATTCCGATAAAAGTTATTAAAAAAAATTCACACCGTTTTTGCAAAGGACAAAAGAGCACAAAAATAAATCTGTTGAAAAATTAAAACGTCTGAGTATTTATTTTTATGTTGCTTTCATAGGTCTTGTTGTCTGGTTGCAGGATGACCCACCTGCATAGGATTGACTGTTTAACTGTACGATAGGGGAAATACAGCTACCAAAACTGAAAGGCTGGTACCCACCACAACTCCCACACACTGTCTCCTACACCACAGAATCTGTGCTCCTACACCACCCAACTCACCCCACAACCTACCATGGGCAATGAAGTCACTGAAAGTCGTCTTCATTACATTTATCACTGAAGTAGAAAAAAACGTCCTTCATCAAGGAACCAATTTCTGGAAATTCCAGCTTATAAAAACTCAGCCCAGAATTTGCCTGGCCCTGGCTGCAGAGAAAACGTCTTTCATCAAGGAACCAATTTCTGGAAATCGAATTTTTCCATTTATTGAAATCCCTTGCCAAACAAGATTAAAGCAAACAGCTATCGTCAGCCAAGTGAGGAAGTCTGCTGTAGAAAACGATCATTGCTCCTCAAATAACATCGTATTTGCATCAAATCATATAATATTTTACTAGTCCCTTCTCCATTGGAGGCATAGGAACGTCTTGGCAACGGGGCAGTTGCCAGGGGCGCCAGAATTACAGGGCGGTGATGGGGCAGCACGAGATGTTCCACGAGATCTGATGTTTATGTGCAAAATAAAATCGAATGGTAAGCCGCCCGTAGTTCGTTGAATTTTAATATGTATTGTTTATACCATCAGAAGCCGTCCCATGGCCGAGTGGCTAGCACGCTTGGCTACTGCTCTAAGGGACCTGGGTTCGAGCCACGGGTAAAGCATGGCTGTTTGTGTCGTTTTTCTGCTGAGGGCCTGCCATCCTCTCAGACCTTCTACTTTGGCATATAAACTGACAGGCTCCTGTCAGACCTCTGTGGCAAGCAGCTGCTTGACGGGGTATTTATTTTTTTTATACCATCGCATCGTCAGTACAACAAATTATAAATTTCCGTTATTTCTTGCAAAAATTTTTTTTTTTCGTTTTATTGGCAGATAATTAGCTCTCCCCCTGCACCGCGCATGCCATAAAACAGCTTTGGGGCGCAATTTCCAACTGTTCATATTGCTTTTACAAATCATGCCATTACAAAATAAAAATTTGTTAGATAGGTATCTTTTTCTTTGAACGGGAATTCATAATTTGTACATTGTATTGAATTATTATGTTTATAACACGGGTATTGTTGCAATATTTAAATATGTTTTTTTTATGTTTTGACAATTTCCAAGAATCAGGGTAAGCATAAGTATAACAATGTTGGATCGATTTGTTATGCTGTAGGTACGTGCGCATCAGAGGCTTTGATACATCATCATCATCATCATCATCATGATCATCATGATCCTCAAGCAAAATGGGCTACGGAGGATCAACCAGACCGGGCAGTTTAATTCTCCAAGCATATCTATCCTGAGCTACATCTGCTGCATCTGGCCACTGCACACCAATTCTAACAAGATCCTGTTTGACATTGTCTGCCCACCGCATCCTAGGTCTCCCCCTCCTTCTGAGGCCTCTAGGCACACTGTTCATAACATTATTCACCAATCTATAATTATCCATACGGCAACATGGCCAAACCAGCGGAGTCTCTCTCTGCACAATATGCTGCTTAAAGGAGGTTGCACACTCCTTTACCTAACCTCATCAGTAGTTACAAAGTTAAACCACCTAATACCCAAGATACTATGTAAGCATCTGGAATCAAAAGCATCTAGTTTCCTGTTATCTTGTTTACACAGCGTCCAAGTTTCACTACCATAACTAACCCTAGAAAGAACCAAACTATTATAAGTCTAATTTTAGTCTTTAGGTATATACGCCTATTTCTCTACAATCTCCATAGATTCTTAAAAGTCCTGGCAGCAATCCCTATTCATTCGTTAATCTCATGCCGCACATCACCATTATCTGTTACATAGCTCCCAAGATAATTAAACTGTGACACCTGCTCAAGACTGCAACCATTCAGATTAACTGAATCACAGCCTGCCTGACCAATTTTCATCACTTTAGTTTTCTCTCTGTTTATAACCAAACCAACTCTAGTACCAGTTTCATCAACAGCTCGAATGAAAGAGTTCATCTCATCAACATCAGTTGCCAAAAGGGCTAAATCATCAGCATAATCTAAATCAGAAATTTTAGCATCTCCAGACCATTTAAGCCCAAATTCTTTCCATTGCAATGAATTTCACATAAACTAATCAATAACCAAACTAAAGAGAAAAGGAGACAAAATGCACCCTTGTCGAACACCAGAAGTAATTTTAAACCAATTGCTACAAGCCTTACCAACTCTCACACATAACTCAGTGTTGTTATAGAGAGCTTTCATTATGTTAACTAACTTGTCTGGTATACCATATGATCTCACAATCAACCACAAATTATGACGATCAACAGAGTCGAAAGCCTTTTTGAAATCAACAAAGCTAGCAACCAAAGGTTTCTGAAACTGTAAACATTTCTCAAGAAAATGCCTAAGTGAAAATATCTGATCCACACATCCCCTACTACTTCTGAATCCACATTGCTCATCACGCAATTGACTGTCAACCAGATTCTTAATTCTATTAAGCACAATCATGGAAAGAACTTTACCTGGAACAGAGAGTAGGCTGATACCCCTAGAGTTATCATAAGAATTGCGATCACATTTTTTGAAAATAAGGATAACAATAGCTCTGGTAAAATCCTTAGGAACCATGCCTTTATCATAAAAGATATTCAAAATTTCAGTCATCCAAGTGGTAACCGAAACATTCCCAGATATGAGCATTTCTGTAGTAATTTCATCTACCCCTGGAGATTTATGAAGTTTAAGTTTAGAAATAGCCGAAATAACTTCAGACTGTGTTATAGAGCCAACATTAAAGCCACCAATGCATCTATAATCATTGCACACAATGGGAGTAGAACTAACTACATTGTTTAGAACATCACTGAAATGCTCAGCCCACCTAGCGATGACAGAATCCTCCCTTCTATAACCTTACCTTGTTTATCCTTCAATCCCTGTATACCTGTCCGTTTTCTACCACACAAAACATTAACTATCTGGTACAGCTCTCTGATGTTGAGCTGCCTAACTGCTTCCTCAGCTTTGTCAGCCAAGCCATCAAGCCAAAGATTCTTATCAGTAACTAACTGATCCTTTACACGTTTATTAAGCTCTCTGTAATCCTTTCTCTTAGGACTAGTAGGGTATTGATTAAGAACATTCCTGCAGTTCCTTTTTTCTGAAATAAGCTCAAGTGCCTTATCACTGAAATAATTCGGCCTTCTCTGCTCCTTTTTTCCTAAAAGAGTACTATTCGTTTCCAAAAAAGCCTGTTTAAAATGGTCCCATCCATCCTCAACTTGTGGTAAGCATACCATGACTGTCATAATGACTAAGTAACCTATCATTGTAAGCTTTAGCTATAACTTTCAGAGCTTCTGTATTAAAGGTAAATTTTTTAAATTTAGCACAACACTTTTTAAGTTTAAGTTGCAAGACATTTTTAACAAGGTAATGATCAGATCCTTTGATACAGAGCAATGCTTTTATATGTGTGTAACACAGCCATGAAAATAACGCTACCACTACAGTCGCATTGCACAGAGCATGCATCAATAAGCAGGTTCTGACTCGCATTTAGTGTACAAGGTTGGCAGGTTATTTAACCCAGGAACCAAATGCGAGAAATGCAGAGTTGCTTAAGTATACTACAAGTAAACTCTTTTAATTTCATTAAAGGAGAAAGAAAACTTTGTTCATAAATCTGGCAACCCTGTTTGTTTATTTAATTCATTTCATTTCCAATATTTGTTGAGAGTGAAGATGTCAATATATAGTATAATCGGCAATCACAAGAGTGTTCTTTGTATGTATAACTGTAAACAAGTGGACCTGCCTGAGCCTGACAAGCACATAATAAAAGAATGAGAATTTAATGATTTCTTATTTAGTATTTAATTATAACATTTTTGAAATATTAACTGTTAAATAGCTCATAACACTATTCCTATTAATTATTGCAACAAAATAACAGATTTCATTTATTCAGATCTGCCTCGAAAGAAAAAAAGCGGTCATCAGTATCGGGTTGAACGATAGAAAAAGTAAAAACCCAAAAGCAAAATGCTAGTAGCTTCGAAAACTGCCTTCAAAAAGTAAATATCATCCAGGAAAACGACAATTACACTGACAGTAACTCTGAGGTTGGAAACGAAGATGAATGAGAACGTATTTGAAGAAGAGTGTGAATCACGAGACTGATAATACACTATATTGCAAAAAGTGTCCGGACACTTTCACGTGAAGTGAACGAATAGCCACATTCAAATCTACCTAACTTTAAAAGTAAGCTTTTTACGGGAAAAAAGTCACTAGACAGATCTCGATCAAAGTTCTCTAAATCTCTGTTTTCTATAATATTAATCTAATATTTAAAGAGTTATGGAAGCTGAAACATTTAAGTGAAACTTTTGCTAATTTGTAAAATTTATTTCGAAAAGTTGAATCACTACTGTTATAACAATTTTTCACAATACAAATGCGTTATTTGAATTTTGTGTAAGGATTTTTGAAGTTTTTATCAATTTGGGAGGAAAAGGTTTTGGAAGTGTGGGGTGTGAGGTGTGATAACATCTGTTGTTAAATATTATAGCTTCCATAACTCTTTAAATATTAGATTAATATTATAGAAAATAGAGATTTGAAGAACTCTGACCAAGATCTTCAATCTATGTCTAGTGACTTTTATTTGTAAAAAGCTTTTTTCAAAGTTTGGTAGATTTGAATGTGGCTATTCGTTCACTTAATATGAAAGTGTCCAGACACTTTTTGCAATATAGTGTATCACCACTATTAGTGAAAATAAAATGAATAAGAGCAGCAGTTCAATGGTAGTGGAAGAAAATGTGTCGAATGAAACTTCAGAACATCGTTAAAATTTTAATGATCTGACAACATGGAATTTACATATCGAAAAAAATAGAACACTTATAGTAGAACATGGTCCTGAACACCAAGTATTAAGTTCATATCTTGTCACAAATGGTCGATGTTTTAACAATTCTTCGAATTTTAGAAACGAAGGTGTTGAGAAAAAGGAGAGAAAATGGCTGTTTTATTCGGAAAACAGATTTGCATTATTTTGTTTTCCGTGTTTACCATTTGTATCTGGACATAATGTGCCATTTTGTAATTCAGACGGATTCAATGACTGGAAACAGATGAATCATCAGATTACGGTGCACGAAAATACGTTGCAACATATTAACAACTTTACAAGATGGAAATTATTAGAAAAACGTCTTCGAAAGGTGGTTTAATCGACGACTTTGCACAGGAAGCACTCAAAATGAAATTTCAAAATGGCGTCATATATTGAAAATCATTAAAATGCATATTGTTTTGGACGAAAAATAATAAGCCAATTTGATGTTAATTTAAAAAATGTTATTGAATCTCATGTAAAATAACACACAAATTATCTGTCACCAGAAATTCAAAATTAATTTATTAATTTGTTAGCAAGAAAAGTACATAGTGAAATAATGAAAGAGATACAAGAAGCTAAATATTACAGCATAATATTTGATATTACCACGGATTTATCACGTAAAGACCAGTTAACCAAAATTATTTGTTATATCAAATTTTCCGATGAAAAATATACAATTGAAGAAAGATTTATTGGCTTTATTAATATATCAGAAAAAACAGGCATGGGAATTGATTCAGAAATCAAAGAAAAAGTTATTCAACATTGTCTTCTAATGTAAAATATTCGTGGTCAAGGCTATGATAATGGTACCAATATGTCGGGCAGAAGCTATTTTTCTAAAAGAGAATTCACTTGCTCATTATATTCCATGCTGTTCGCATAGCCTTAATTTGATAGGTGTGCATGCGGCCAGTATAAGTGCAGATATCGGACATTCTTTGGAACAATGCAATCCTTATTATAATTTTTTCTCTTCATCTAGTAGTAGATGGGAGAAAATATCATCAGTTACTGAAATCAGCGTGAAAAACATAGTGATACAAGATGGTGTTCAAAACTAAATGCCGTAAGTGCCGTACATGAACAAATTGAACATATTTATCACGTAAACATATTATTTTACTTTTAAATGGCATGAAAGGAGATCATTCACTTGCAGATGCATTATCTTGTGCAATATCATTGCATCGACAACTAAACAATTACAAATGTATTACATTCTTGCATTTTTGGAACATGATATTAGAAAAATTAAATAGAGTAAATATTTCATTGCAAAAAAACGATCAAGATATTTATCGGTGGTCCATATTAGTTAAAGGGCTTATAGATTATTTCAAAGATCTAAGAAGTAATAAAAATAAAATTAATAAAATATTTATGGACAGAAAAAACTTGCGAAAAACTAAAAATAGCACCAGCAGAGCAAAAAACAAAAGCGAAACGGAAAGAAATGCTGGCCTGGAATTTCTTTCCGTTTCGCTTTTCTTTTTTGCTCTGCTGGTGCTATTTTTAGTTTTTCGCAAGTTTTTTCTGTCCATATATATATATTTTATTAAGTTTATTTTTATTACTTCTTAGATCTTTGAAATAATCTATAAGCCCTTTAACTAATATGGACCACCAATAAATATTTGGTAAAAATATCTTGTTTATCTCTATTATTATGCAATGAGATGTTGATTGACTCTATTATTATGCAACTGAATGAAAGGTTTAAAACACTAACACAAGGAAATAAATATTAATTAAATCAACATCTTACGATTTTTTATAAGCTGGAAAATGTGTTGCATCAAAAGCCCAAACCTGTCTGATTGTTGCTGTTTATAAATGGTAATACACATTCACAACTGCTACAAAGAAAAGCAAAACTTGAAATACATGTTTTTGAGGCCCTAAGCTTTAGCGTTGCTAGCTTATTCTTAAGTCAGGCCCCGACTTTGAAAAATTGAATGGCAAAAGGTACATGAACGCAATATGAACATATTTTTTGAAATCTGTTTTTAACTGTAAAATGCAGTTCTTTATTAGTAAGTATCCTGGACTTGCTCCACTGGTGGGCTTCTATTGAGGGAGAATCTGCTGCTGTGTTTTCTGTTTGATTCTGGGTTGCCATCCCGAAGTGAACAGAGGCATGGGATACCTTATATCAGCTGGTGGACAATCCTAATCAGAGGCCATCGCAGGTACCTGAACCTTACTTAGCTAGTTGGGCATCTTCAAGTCTAAACTGGAGTAATGTGTCTCAGGCAGGCCATATGGCTCTTGAAAAAGTCCACTTGAAAAGGTGGTGCCTGAAGTTCCTACCAGCATCGGTGACTTCAGCCTTTAGCGGAGGAGGAACAGGTCTTTGCCCCATGCCTACGATCAGGCGGCTGTTTGATATAGTTGGCCCTACCAATCTTAATAAACCTAATTTCTTTAAAAATCCTACTAAACATTTTCTCTCTGCAGGAACGTGGAACGTGAGGACATTACATAGAGATTATTCTCTTGATGTCCTCATGCAGGAATTCCAGCGCTATAACCTAGATATTCTAGGCTTGCAAGAGACCAGATGGACAGGTAAAGTTGAGATATTTAAAAATAACTTTAAATTTCTCTTTACAGGGAGGGAGGATGGAAAGCATCACCAAGGCGTGGGTCTGCTGCTCAGCAGGCATGCTAATGATGCACTTCTAGGATATGAGTGCATTAATGAAAGGTTTCTCACAGCAAAATTTCATACAAGCATTAAA
The DNA here is from genome assembly GCA_038380435.1 of Ryuthela nishihirai. NCBI lineage: Eukaryota > Metazoa > Arthropoda > Arachnida > Araneae > Heptathelidae > Ryuthela > Ryuthela nishihirai. The sequence continues at coordinate 88,734,428 of JAWZYU010000003.1, read as the reverse complement.
GACTTGAATGTTATCTGCTATTATGTCCCCACTGAGAATGCTGATGAGGATGAGAAAGATAGGTTTTACAGACAACTTCATGATATTTTGAATTCTGTCAAGAAAGGAGATGTAACCCTCCTTCTAGGTGACTTCAATGCCAAAGTTGGTACTGGCTCTGACCTTTGGGGAGGGGTGATAGGCCCTTTTGGTATTGGTAGCTGCAATGGCAATGGGCAACGTCTCCTACAGGTAAGTAAACTCAATGGTTTCTGAACAACTAACACATATTACAAACACCACGACATACATAAATACACATGGGTTTCACCTGATGGGCTGCGTGGAATATGATTGATTATATATTAATTAACAGCAAATGGGCTAGTTCTGTTAGAAATTCCAGGTCATATAGGGGATCTGAAATTGGATCTGACCATTACCTTGTTAAAAGTGTCTTGCAACTTAAACTTGAAAAGTGTTGAGCTAGGGTTAAAAAATTTACCTTTAATACTGAAGCTCTGAAACACCCAGTTATAGCTAAAGCTTACCATGATAGGTTACTTAGTCATTATGACAGTCATGGTTTGCTTAATACTGAAGTTGAGGATGAATGGGGCCATTTTAAACAGGCTTTTTTGGAAACTAACAGTACTCTTTTAGGAAAAAAGGAACAGAGGAGGCAGAATTATTTAAGTGATAAGGCACTTGAGCTTATTTCAGAAAGAAGGAACTGCAGGAATGTCCTTAATCAGTACCCTACTAGTCCTAATAGAAAGGATTACAGAGAGTTTAATAAACGTGGAAAGGATCAATTAGCTGGTGATAAGAATCTTTGGCTTGATGGCTTGGCTGACAAAGCTGAGGAAGCAGTTAGGCAGCACAACAGCAGAGAGCTGTACCAGATAGTTAACGTTTTATGTGGTAGAAAACGGACAGGCATACAAGGATTGCAGGATAAACAAGGTAAGGTTATAGAAAGTGAGGATTCTGTCATGGCTAGGTGGGCTGAGCATTTCAGTGATGTTCTAAACAATGTGGTTAGGTCTACTCCCATTGTTTGCAATGATGATAGATGCATTGGTGGCTTTAATGTTGGCCCTATAACACAATCTGAAGTTATTTTGGCTATTTCTAAACTCAAACTTCATAAATCGCCAGGGGTAGATGAAATTACTACAGAAATGCTCAGAGCTGGGAATGTTTCGGTTACCACTTGGATGACTGAAATTTTGAATATCTTTTATGATAAAGGCACGGTTCCTAAGGATTTTACCCGAGCTATTGTTATCCCTATTTTCAAAAAAGGTGATCGCAGTTCTTATGATAACTCTAGGGGTATCAGCCTACTCTCTGTTCCAGGTAAAGTTCTTTCCATGATTGTGCTTAATATAATTAAGAATCTGGTTGACAGTCAATTGCGTGATGAGCAATGTGGATTCAGAAGTGGTAGGGGATGTGTATATCAGATATTTTCACTTAGGCATTTTCTTGAGAAATGTTTAGAGTTTCAGAAACCTTTGGTTGCTAGCTTTGTTGATTTCAAAAAGGCTTTTGACTCTGTTGATCGTCATAATTTGTGGTTGATTGTGAGATCATATGGTTATACCAGACAAGTTAGTTAACATAATGAAAGCTCTCTATAACAACACTGAGTCGTTTGTGAGAGTTGGTAAGGCTTGTAGCAATTAGTTTAGCATTACTTCTGGTGTTCGACAAGGGTGCATTTTGTCTCCTTTTCTCTTTAGTTTGGTTATTGATTACTTTATGTGAAATTCATTGCAATGGAAAGATTTTGGCTTTAAATGGTCTGGAGATACTAAAATTTCTGATTTAGATTATGCTGATGATTTAGCCCTTTTGGCAAATGATGTTGATGAGATGAACTCTTTCATTCGAGCTGTTGATGAGACTGGTAGTAGGGTAGGTTTGGTTATAAACAGAGAGAAAACTAGAGTGATGAAAATTGATCAGACAGTTTGTGATTCAGTTCATCTGAATGGTTGCAGTCTTGAGCAGGTGTCACAGTTTAGTTACCGTGGGAGCTATGTAACAGATAATGGTGATATATGCGGCATGAGATTAACAGATGAATAGGGATTGCTGCCGGGACTTTTAAGAAAATATGGAGATTGTGGAGAAATAGGCGTATACACCTAAAGACTAAAATTAGACTGTGTAATAGTTTGATTCGTTCTAGGGTTAGTTATGGTAGTGAAACTTGGTCGCTGTGTAAACAAAATAACAGGAAACTTGGTGCTTTTGATTCTAGATGCTTATGCAGTGTCTTGGGTATTAAGTGGTTTAACTTTGTAACTAATGATGATTTAGGCAAAGGAGTCTGCAACCTCCTTTAAGCAGCATATTGTGCAGAGAGAGACTCCGCTGGTTTGGCCATGTTGCCCGGATGGATAATTATAGATTGGTGAATAGGGCTATGAACAGTGTGCCTAGAGGCCTCAGAAGGAGGGGGAGACCTAGGATGCGGCAGGCAGACAATGTCAAGCAGGACCTTATTAGAATTGGTGTGCAGTGGCCAGATGCAGTAGATGTAGCTCAGGACAGACTTGCTTGGAGAACTAAATTGCACGGTCTGGTTGGACCTCTGTAGCCCATGGCTGCTTGAGGATGATGATGATCTAAATAGTAATTACCTTTATACATTTGGGTTTTATTTATGAAAAAAATGTATTCATACACTGCTTTCATAACATATGTAGGGGATTTTTATATCTGAACTACGATGCTGGTGTTTGGCTGAACTATTCTGCCATGACACCATTTCTTTACTAATCAATGGATTCCAAAGCATCATCCGTACGAGTTCTGCTTTTAGCACATGTAGAACTCTATGCTGCTAACTATAAAATATGCAGAACGAAAGAAAACATATCTCATATTCTACTAAATTGAATATAATCAGAAAAAGACTTAATATTTAATATACTACCAAACTCAATATCATTAAGTTCACTGACAATACTAGCAAATGAAAATAAAAAAATATTAGAATCAAAAACAAGAGCATTATGATTACACTTCTGAACGATTTCAATATTCTATCTAAAATTTGATTCGATGATAAACCATTGCCTTTTTAAATATAAAAACCTTTATATAAATATCACCTTTATATAAATATAAAGGTGAGAAAAATTTCAAAAAACTGTAACTTGCAAATTGCACTTATGATATTAATGATGATATGAAATTGCACTTATGATATTAATGATTATATGAAATTGCACTTTGATTATTGATCGAGCTGTGCACATCGCAATGTTGGCTGTGAAAAGCAATCAAAAGAGGAGTCTGGGAATTTTAAATTTCACTGGCTTTTCTTAAAACCATTTCCTTGGAATCTGGGACAAAATGTCCCAAATTTTAAGGAAATCTGAAAACACCAGAATCGTAGTTCAGATACAAGAATCTGTTAAATTCTGGTATCTGAACTACGATTGTGGTGGCTGTGTTAAACAGTTACCACAATCGTAGTTCCTTCTAAACATGTTTTGAAGGTAGTATATGAATATATTTTTTCAAGGAATTCATTTTGTAGTTGGAATATTTAGCAGAGAACTCGAAGGAAATGGCTTTAGGAAAAGTTAATGAAAGTTAAGGTTTTCAGCCTCCTTTTTTGAAAGCTTTGCACAACCAACAATGCGCACAGCTTAAAGATACATAAAATGATTTATTCCACCTACTGCCAAATGTCCTCTACCTTTGCTTTTGTCAAAGCTAACTGATTTCATGAGACTCTAACCATTCATCTCGGTGTATAGACAGCCAATTGCTCATCGGAAATAGACCTAAAAAATTCGTTTATGCACGATTCAAGTTGGTTTTTTTTGTGTTTCAGTTTGTATATATACCAAATTTGGTTTTTTCATCATATCTTCTTAACTTCTCTACCGATGGCAACAAATCATGTGTCATATGTTATAAAAATTTATTCATTATGTGTTCTTCATTCTTAGAAAAGAGAAAATGTGAAAATTGGTATTCCACTTCAGCTTCTGCAATTATAGCCCACACTTATGAGTTAGGTATCAAATGAAACTTGTGATGTAAGAACTGTAGCAGACTATCTCATAATATTTACGGAGCCTCAACGAGAAAGGAAAGCTTTCGCATCTTTTCTGTCTGAATGCTCTGTACTGAAGGAATAACAATGCAATTTTCTTCAAAAAGATTCAAGCTTAAAATGCAAGCTGCGCAACATAACTGCACATTGAGTCTGCCGGAATACTTAATTGCAATGCTGCATTCTCTTAGGTGAATTTTAGGTGAAATCTGTAATAATACACAAACTATAGTGAAATTGGTCTATAAACGGTAGCAAGGCATAAACTGAAAGGAGAACTGTGCATCAATCCCCAGTGATGATGCACAGAACCGGCTGTGTCTATCACCTAATGTCCAACCCCAACTTGTGAGGCAGACGGTTAGTACCTTGCAAAAGAGATATTCTCTTTTGGAAGGGGAGGGTTGCCACATCAATGTAGCCTACTAATCTAGTCATCTATGCCCATTCTTTTCTTATTTTCTGCTCTGCTGAGGGGTGGTCAACTTCACAGGGTCTTGGTGTTGACCATTTATACCTACTAGATCGGACTCGTGTATGGTTATGGATCCTGGACTTGCTGCACTGGTAGGCCTCTGTTGATTAAGAATCTGCCTCTGTGTTTTCTGTTTCCTTAGTGGTTGACAGCCCTAAGTGAACAGTGGCAGAGGATACCTTATATAAGCTGCTGGATAATCCTGATCAAAAGCCATTGCATGTACCTGAACCCTCACCTAGCTAGTTGAGCTTCGCCCAATCCCAAACTGGAGTAATGTTTCTCAGGCAGGTCTTATGACTCTTGAAAAGGTGGTGCCTGAAGTTCCTTCCAGGATGGGTTACTTCAGCATGCAGCGGTGGAGGAACAGGTCTTTGCCCCATGCCTGCAATTCAGGGGGCTGTTTCATATTGTCTGCCCTACCTCTCGCAATAAACATATTTCTTTAAAAATCCCACTAATCTCTTTCTCTCTGCAGGTAAGTGGAACGTGAGGAGTTTACATAAAGATTAGATCTTGATGTCCTCAGCAGGAATTCGAGCATTATAACCTAGATATTCTAGGCTTGCAAGAAACCAGATGGACAAGTTAAGGTGAGATACTTAAAATATCTTTAAATTTCTCTTTTCAGGGAGGGAGGGATGGAAAGCATCTTCAAGATTTAGGTTTGCTTCTCAGCAGACATGCTAATGATGCTCTTCTAGGATATGACTGCATTAATGAAAGATTTCTTATAGCCAAATATGAAACAAAAATTAAAGTCTTGAATGTCATCTGTTGTTACGCCTCCACAGAGGTCTCTGATGAGAACAAAAAGAATGTTTTACGGACAGCTACCGGATATTTTAAATTCAGTGAAGGAGATATTTCTTTTGGGCTTCAGTGCTAAAGTTGGTACTGACTCTGACCTTTGGAAAGGAGTTTTAGTTCCCTTCGGTCATGGTAGTTCCGATGGCAATGGGGAACGTCTTGTACAAGTAAGTAAACTTAATGGTTTGTGAATAACTAATACACACTACAAACACTGGGATTTTTTTATAAATAGACATGAGTTTCACCTAATGGGTTGCACAGGAATATTACAGATTATATTTTAATTAACAGCAAATGGGCTAGTTTGGTTAGGAATACCAGATCATGCAGGAGAGCCGAAATTGGGTCTGACCATTACCTAGTCAAAAGTGTCTTGTAGCTGAAGCTTAAGAAATGTGTTAAGGTTAAGAAAATTACCTTTAACAGTAAAGGTCTGAAAGATCCAATTGTAGCCAAAGCGTACCATGATACACTACTTAGTCATTATGACAACCGTGATTTGCGTACTGCTGAAATTGAGAAAGAATGGGATCAGTTTAGGCAGGCTTTTCTTAAAACCAGCAGTACTGTTTTGGGTAAAAGTGAACAGAGGAAACAAAATTAGTTGAGTGATAAAGCTATGGAACTTATTTCTGAAAGAAGGAAGCGCAGGATTAATATGAATCAACACTCTATTAGTAATAACAGACGGCATTACACTGAGCTTAATAAACGTGTAAAGATTCCGTTAACAGCTGTTAAGTCAGTCGGCCATGTGACAACACAAGCGTTACCATCGCTAAGCATTTCAGCAGTTATTTCATCCACTCCAGGAGATTTATGGAGTTTTAATTTAGAGATAGCCAAAGGAACTTCAGAATGTGATATAGGCAACAATTAAAACCAGTAATGCCTCTATCCTCAGTGTAAACAATGGGAGTAAAAATAATCACATTGTTTAGAATATCTCTGAAATGCTCAGCCTACCTAGCTATCACAGATTACTGACCTTCAACCACCTTACAATTCTCTGTACCCATCTGTTTCTTTCCACACAAAACATTAACAATCTGGTACAATACCCTGCTGTTCGGCTTGATAGCTTGGCTGATAAAGCAGAAGGAGCAGTTAGAAAACACAACAGCATGGTTACTAGCTTTGTAGATTTCAAAAAGATTTTGATTCTGTTGATGGACATAATTTGTGGTTGATGGTAAGACCATATGGAATACCTGACAGTTAGTTAGTGTAATAACGCTCTCTATAATAACATTGAGGTGTGTGTGAGAAGTGGTAATGCTTGTAGCGATTGGTTAGAAATTACTAGTGGAGTTAGACAAGGGTGCATTTTGTTTCCTTTTCTCTTTAGTTTGGTAATTGATTATGTTATGCGAAATTCTTTGCAAGGGAAAACTTTTGGCCTTAAATGGTCTAGAGATTTCAAACTTTCTAATTTAGATTATGCAGATGATTTGGTCCTGTTGACTAATGATGCTGAGGAGACGAATTTGCTAATAAGGGCTGTTAATGAGACTGGCAATAAGGTAGGTTTGGTGATAAACAGAGATAAAACTAAAGTGATGAAAATTGGTCAAGCAGATGGTGTTTCAGTTGTCTTTAATGGCTGCACTCTTGAGGAAGTGGCTCAGTTTAATTATCTTGGGAGCTATGTAACAGATACTGGTGATGTGTGGCATGAGATAAACAGAAGAATATGAATTGTCGCTGGGACTTTTAAGAATATATGGAGAGTGTGGAAAAATAGGTGTGTACACCTAAAGACTTAAATTAGACTGTACAATAGTTTGGTTCTTTCTAAAGTTAGTTATGGTAGTAAAACATTGACCCTTTGTAAGTAGGATAACAAGAAACTTGATGCCTTTGATTCTAGATGCTTATACAGTATCTTGGACATTAGGTGGTTCAAATTGTAAGTAATGATGAGGTTAGAAGAAGAAGAAGTCATCAACCTCCTTTGAGCAACATTTTGTGCAGAGAGAGATTGCGTTGGCTTGGCAATGTTGCCTGTATGCACAACTGCAGATTGGCAAACAAGGTTATAAACAGTGTGCCTAAAGGTTTCAGGAAAAAGGGGAGACCTAGCTAGATAATGTCATTGCTAGATAATGTCATGTCAAACAAGCCCTTGCTAGAATGGGCCTACAGTTGCCAAATGCAAGATCTGTAGTTCAGAATAGACATGTCTGGTAAACAAAATTATTACATAGTCTGGAGAGACCTCCATAGCCCGTGGTTTATGAGGATTTTGTAAATATATAAGTATGCATGTGTATACATGCATGTATGTATGTATGTATGCATGCATGCATGGTGAAATTTTTTAGTTCCCAAAGATAAAAACAAAGGCATACTTAAGAAAATAACACAATTTAAATTCAATTTTACTTATTTTGGAATCAACAGCTGATACTAAATTAAGGTTTATTGCAACCACTGGTCAAGACCAGTTCATATTCAAGTGTTTACTGCAGATAATATTATCACAGCTGAATTAAAAAAAATAATAAATACCCCTCAAGCAGCTGCTTTCTGTAGAGATCTGACACAAGCCTATCAATATATATGTCACAGATAAAAATCTGTGAGGAAGTCAAAATATTATATATAAACACATTATAAGATAGAATTTTTACAGTACTAACAATATCACTATTAAATACACTCTATGGCAAAATAAATTTTCTTTGTTTTTTTTTTCTCTCTTTTATAATGCACCTTGTTGTCTGACCCCGCTTTCTCATGGTGCAGGTCCCAGGGCCACATCAGCAGAAAGAGGATGGATGGCGCCCTTTCCTATGTGGGCTTGCTTTCCCCAACCTTATGCCACGGGATACCTTCCCCTTTCAATATCTTGTGTTGTGGTTCCCTTTCCATAGAACAATGCCTTTCCATTAAGGAAGTAAGTCCTAATGTCACAACACGCATATATAAAAGAATAAATAAAAAAAAAGAAAATCATTTTTTATGCTAAACAGCCATACAGTGTATTTAATACCCAAAAACACATTATATGTCACATATTATACATATAGCATATATATGATACACATTTATATTTGTTATTTCATTACCATTATTAATCAACGGTATGATTTAGTTTTATTTTTTGCTAAGCAGCTGCTTGAGGGGATTTTTTTATATCATTTTCCAGGTTCATACATAAAAATAGTTTGGTTTCAATTTTAAAATAATAATTTTTTTAAATTTTTCTTTAACCATATTCATTTTTAGTTTTTATTTAATTCCTACTCAATGTTCCTACTACCTGTGTTAGTTTTACGGTTTCTTCCCTATTGAAATGCAAATTTGACATAAAAAAGGGGTTGAATGATAAATTGTTTTGAAATAAAGTATGTTTTATGTCAGTATACGCTACATAAAGCAATAAAATCTTACTAGTTCTATGCAGTAGGTGTTGTCTTTATCACAGATACAATTTTTAGGATATTACAATGTATAAGGCTCTTCAATGAATCAATTTTTACCTAATACGCTGAAGTCCACAAAATGTTGTTTTAAAATAAGGATATTTCAGATATATATAAATTTTAAAAAACATTATTTAATATTAAGAATGTACTTTTGTTTGTGATGTAAATTTTGTAATAAGTAAGAGGACTAGACTGTTTATGACCGAAAGAGTATTTTTTTTGGAAACATTTATTTCTATATATGTATATCTTCCCTCAAGCAGAGTTCTTTGCCCTCGCTTATGCGAAGCCGTGGCGCTGGGGCACTAATTTTGTAGATTTGATCTCGCTAAATCTCGAATTTTATTCGCCATATTGATGATTTGGAAGGGCGAGCTTACATAGGCCTTTCATTAAAAGATATGAATATTATTGCAAAAATTTTAAAATCAGTTTTATTTAACTGAGATACTTATTAAATGTTATACCCTTTATTTCTGGTTTAATATTTGTTTTCTATTTGCGGTAAGTTTACTGTTTATTTGATAAATTTTCAAAAAGTGTGAAAAAAGTAAGTGAAGTGGTACACATTTAAATTATTTCTATCTTGCTGCATTAAGATTTGCATACGTAGCATGATTTTTTAGCTGTTTTCATGTAAGCTTTCGGGACTTAAAATAGCTGTCAGTTTTTAGTCTATTCTTTGTTCGAAAAATTTAGTTAGCTGACTAAAACATTTCTTGTTGACTGCCAAATAGGGTAGTGACACATGAATTCGGCGATGACAATGAAACGAGTCAAAATGTCCCAGATTTCAAGGAATTCATTTTGTAGTTGGAATATTGAGCAGAGAACTCGGAAGGAATTGGCTTTAGGAAAAGCTAATGGAAGTTACCACCTCTTCCATGAATTAGCTTCATATTTATATTAGGAATTTTAAAGATTATTTCAATGTCAGTTATTGTACGTTGTACTTTGAGCATTTTAGATGATATTTTTTTGGCTAGAAGATAATGATCAAATAGTTTATATTGATCAAGCTCTCAAAAACGATCAGTAGTTTTATTTACATGAAGATTTTTTATTTGCATCACAGATATGTTTTTGTGCAAGTTTTTTTTATTAAACAACAATTTTAAAGAAATCAGTTTTTTTTGTGAGATATAGTTTGCAACTTAAGAAATTACCATGGACATAATTAGTTCAGAAAAGTTATTGGAATTGACTCAAAGCCATTATCTTTGATCACAAAGTTATTTATTTGTTTTGTTTTGAATCCATAAGAAATTTTATACGTAAATAAAAATATTTACATTTTTGCTGTTGGAGGAGAGAATTAATAAAAAATAATGTATTTAAGTTCCCTCTGTATTTAAGAGTTCAAAAAAAGAAACAAGAAACATTCATACCATGAGAATACTTTTATGCAGTGATTCCCCTAGGTGAAATCGCATAATATCTATGGTATAATATTAGCATGGTATAATATTAGCATGCAACATGTATATCACATGGTATAATATTAGCATGCAACATGTATGGAAAACTAACTATACCACAAGAGTAAAGACACTTTCCTGTGTATTAGTAAACTTAAAGTTTAAATTATACATTGATTAAACTTTAGACAACAGTATTATGAACCCTCTAATATTTGTGATACAATGCTGTAGTTAAAAATAATAGTTTTATAATGTAAGCATGAATGTATGTATTGTTTTTCTGCTGAGGTCCTGCCATCCTCACAGCTCCTGCCATACTATGGCATAAACTGACAGGCTCCTGTCAGACCTTTGTGGCAAGCATCTGCTTGAGAGGGTATTTATTTATTTATTTATTTATTTAATGATTAAACATAACATGGTTCTAATATTTTCTATTTCATCAACTTATTTGTAGAGACTTTTTGAATATAAATACTTTTTTCATTTTTATTTGTAACTGGCAATGAGTTGAACATTTTTTGTGCCAAATGTAAAGTTTTTTGATTATAGCTTTTCCAGGAATTTTAACATAAATATTAGAATATTCACTTTGCCTGGTATTATGATTTGTTATTGACAATATTTGATCAGACCACTTTTTACTAACATTCATCAAGATACTAAAAACAATATTCTAAGGAGAAGATTTTTAACACTTTGTAATTGTCTTTCTGCGAGGTCTCGCCTTCCTTACAGACTTTCTGTATGGCATGTAAACTGTTAGGCTCCTATCTAGGGTTACTAGATGCCAGTGTTCTAAAAGAAGAACTAAAAAAAGCTAGGAATGGAGGACAAAGGAAGACAGGCTTCCAATTTGTGAAATAAGTGTTTTCCTACTTAGTTTTAAGTACTGACTAACAGTTAGTGAGAAAAAGGCATAATTCTAATTATTCAGTACACTTCAATTGCAAATTTTTATTCATACTTGATAAGCAATCAAGAGTTGTTTGGCCTTAAGTGGCATAGGGGTTAGTATCTGGTCACAGAATGGCAAGGGGTGCTGTAGCCCTGGGTAAGGCATGGATGTTTGTATTGTTTTTCTTCTTAGGTCACGTAATCCTCGGAGACCTGCTATGGAATATTAAACAGATAGGCCCCTCTCAGACCTCTGTGGCAAACAGGTGCTTTTTTTTTTTTGAGATTTCAATGATATTTTTTTTTTCATAATGCATTGTATTATATGATTCCGTGTTATTAAAAGGCTTTTTACATTAGTGAAATATACCCATCACCATATTCAGGACATTCCCTGAAAATAAGTCTTGTGCATGAAATCTCGCATTGAAATTCTTGGACCACAGTTTGCGTTTTGAATTTTGCTATATAAATCATGCATAAGTTAAATATATGTTACAACTGATATTCCTCCATTTTTCCCATTATGCATTATGAGTATGCTAATAATAAAATATTGACCAATATCTAAATAACACTTCCTTCAAGTGAATTTTCCCACTTGGCTAATTCGTTAGGAGGAGTAGGATCTGTTTTGTGGTGTTTTTTTCATGCAGTTGGCAAATTCTTATCACTGCATTTATTAATATCTATATTAAGAAATTGCATTTAAGGTATTGATAATGTGTAAAAAAAAAAAATGGATGTAAATTCATTGTTGCCAACTGCACATTACAGGAGGACTGAATATTTTAACTGGAAGGGATTATTCCCCTCCCAGAAATAATTTGTTAGTCTCTTTTCCATTGGAAATATTAGGAGAAAGGTATAAATAAAAACTCAAAATTTATTTGCAAATTTTTTGATTTAAATCCCCCACCCCATCCCTCAAAAAAAAAAAGTGGGTCTGGATCCACTGCTGTTATTGAGCATTGGTGTCTCCAGAACCTTTCTTGTGCACAGTCAGTGAGACCTAAGAAATATATTGCTATTTTACTATTGTGCTCAATAGTCACTAGTAGAAAACAGGAGTGATCTCTTTCTTACTATCTTCCTGTTGCTTTTTGCTGATAATTTGCTAGTTTGTGTGTTTGTCAAAACAGTTGTTCTACTATATCATTTGAATGCAACAGACAAAAGTAATGATTTATGTGTCTAATGAAAGCTTGTAATGTGCAGAGAGTAAGGCTCCAGGCTGTAAAATATTACCCCCCCCCCATACTTTGTTTCCCTCTACAAGTGGGAAATGTGAAAATGGTTGTTCTGCTAAATCGTTGGAATGTGAGGGTCTAAAGTAACTGGCTATGTATAGGGGTGATATTCAAAATATTTAACAACCAGTATAATCTGAAGTTATTTTGGCTGCTTCTAACCTTAAACCTCATAAATCCCCAGGGGTAGATGAAATTACTACGGAAATGCTTAGAGCTGGGAATGTTTCGGTTACCACTTGGATGACTGAAATTCTGAATCTTTTATGATAAAGGCATGGTTCCTAAGGATTTTACCAGAGCTATTGTTATCCCTATTTTCAAAAAAAGTGATCGCAGTTCTTGTGATAACTATAAGGGTATCAGCCTATTCTCTGTTCCAGGTAAAGTTCTTTCCATGATTGTGCTTAATAGAATTAAGAATCTGGTTGACAGTCAATTGCGTGATGAGCAATGTGGATTCAGAAGTGGCAGGGGATGTGTGGATCAGATATTTTCTCTTAGGCAGATTCTTGAGAAATGTTTAGAGTTTCAGAAACCTTTGGTTGCTAGCTTTGTTGATTTCAAAAAGGCTTTTGACTCTGTTGATCGTCATAATTTGTGGTTGATTGTGAAATCATACGGTATACCAGACAAGTTAGTTAACATAATGAAAGCTCTCTATAATAACACTGAGTCGTGTGTGAGAGTTGGTAAGGCTTGTAGCAATTGGTTTAGCATTACTTCTGGTGTTCGACAAGGGTGCATTTTGTCTCCTTTTCTCTTTAGCTTGGTTATTGATTATGTTATGCGAAATTCACTTCAAGGGAAAGATTTTGACCTTAAATGGGCTGGAGATACGGAAATTTCTGATTTAGATTATGCTGATGATTTAGCCCTTTTTGCAAATGATGTTGATGAGATGAACTCTTTCATTCGAGCTGTTGATGAGACTGGTAGTAGAGTAGGTTTGGTTATAAACAGAGAGAAAACTAGTGATGAAAATTGGTCAGACAGGCTGTGATTCAGTTAATCTGAATGGTTGCAGTCTTGAGCAGGTGTCACAGTTTAATTATCTTGGGATCTATGTAACAGATAATGGTGATGTGCGGCATGAGATTAACAGACGAATAGGGATTGCTGCCGGGACTTTTAAGAACCTATGGAGAGTGTGGAGAAATAGGCGTATACACCTAAAGACTAAAATTAGACTGTATAATAGTTTGGTTCTTTCTAGGGTTAGTTATGGTAGTGAAACTTGGACACCTTGTAAACAAGATAACGGGAAACTAGATGCTTTTGATTCCAGATGCTTACACAGTATCTTGGGCATTAGGTGGTTCAACTTTGTAACTAATGATGAGATAGGCAAAGGAGTTTGCAACCTCCTTTAAGCAGCATATTGTGCAGAGAGAGACTCCGTTGGTTTGGCCATGTTGCCCGTATGAATAATTATAGATTGGCGAATAGGGTTATGAACAGTGTGCCTAAAGGCCTCAGAAAGAAGGGGAGACCTAGGATGCGGTGGGCAGACAATGTCAAACAGGACCTTGTTAGAATTGGTGTGCAGTGGCCAGATGCAGTAGATGTAGCTCAGGATAGACTTGCTTGGAGAACTAAATTGCACGGTCTGGTTGGACCTCCGTAGCCCATGGCTGTTTGAGGATGATGATGGTAATATCGAAGTAAAAACTAAACTATTTAGAACAGTAGCAACTACATATTTGTATATATTTACTAAATATAAACTAAATTTGAGGTTGATGATAACCTGTGATATTCCCTAAAGCATGTGAAACGCAGCTCCACTACCAGCCATCAGTACACAAAAAGTAACACTGGCCAAACTGGCAATGATAGCGTTGCAAATGTTTCTCAAAAGTTGCTATGACAGGAGTCCATTCATCAATGGTTGTCACAACATCCTACGATAAAATAAATGAATAAATACCCCTTCAAGCAGCTGCTTGCCACAGAGGTCTGACAGGAGTCTGTCAGTTTATATGCCATAGTAGAAGGTCTGTGAGGATGGCAGGACCTCAGCAGAAAAACAACACACACATCCATGCCTTACCCGGGGCTCGAACCCAGGTCCCTTAGATCAGTAGCCAAGCGCGCTAACCACTCGGCCATGGGACGGCTTATCATCCTACGATAGTGAGCTTAAACTAATTGAGTTTATATTAGAATTTATTTTTATTTAATTTTACCACTTATTGTAATTATTATTATACTATTTAAGAACTGATATGAAGTTATTTCAATATTTTAACAACCAGTGAATACCAGCTGAATATCTGTCCTGTCTGTCAAATAAAATATTGTGATTTGGAGAGTGTCACAGGTTATAAAAATTCTTCCCTCCATGCTTTCTCCCCCCAACAAACGGGGAATAAATCTTAAGGATTGTTTCTACATCTTTCAGTGCAAGTGTAGAATGTAACAAGTATGTCAAAAGAAAGCTTGTGATGTGAGGAGTATTGTTGGCAATAAAAATAACCTCCCGCTTTTTTCCTCCAGTAAAAAGAAAAAAATAGGACAATCATTAAGTAAGTCCCTCCCCCCACACATACACCATTCTGACATTGCCAAAACATTTACATAAATTTTGCAGTGGTAGACCTTAATGAGTTCTATCTCAAAGCTTGTGTTATCTCCAATGTCATGGGCTACCTCAAGCACAACCCCTCCTTCCATGAAAATGGGAGGAGAAATCTAGATATTTATGTGTCATCAAATGAAATTTTCTGAAGATAAGCATTTTTTAATGACAAAAATATAAATATAACCCTTCCAGTGTCCAGCCTGAAAAACTGGTTTCCATCCAGAGGCCAAGCTATTTTCTCCCTATGCTCAGCCAAAAAAAAAATTAACTTTGAAACTTTTTTGCCAAATAATTAATGAATGATATGGTGAAAAAAAAAAGATTGCACTATACAATTAAGGCTTCATTTTGGAAAACCTGATGAATAAAAATAGTTAAATTATATATTAATTGAAAGGAAATTTCCTCCCGAATAATATTCAACCTGAAATACGATTTTTATTTCTTTTAATGATTCTTTTCAGTACCATATATTTTATACAAGGCCAGTGTTATTATACAACATGACTTGGACTTCTCACATTCATGGGCTTTTCTGAACTGGTTATGAAATAGAAAAAAACTTCCTTGAGTGCATTTTTTGCTAAACATGTATTTTTTTCTTTGGGTGTTGAAGTTTGGCGATCTTGGCTAAGTGCAGAAAGATTTGTGCACCAAAGCAAAAAAAAAAGTGTTATATTGTCTGTGTGGCACAGCCAAGGTACTGAGGGGGGGGGGGTGCCTTAGAAATCATTCAATATAAACATAAAATCTCGTTTTAAAAAAAAGATATTTTTCTAGAGGGAAGAGGGAAGAAGTGAAACGTTCACATTGAGTTTAGCAGAGAGGAAGCCTTCCCAAAATTGTCCTCCACATGACAGCTGATTTCTGTAGCAAGGAAGTCTATTTTGCTTCCATATTCAAGATATTCATTTTCAAAAAACTGTACAAGCTCAAAGTTTTTAACTAAAAAAAAACACGAAATAGTAAAAAAAAAATTCATATAACCTAATGGGATGTTAAATAAAATATCTGCAACAACTTTTAAGCTGCCTCCAATGTAGCATAACTCGGGAAGATCAATAAATAGGCCAACTAAAAGATCGCTAACTTATGGAAATCTACAGAAATGAATTTGCTTCCATATTCAAGACCTCTTTTGTTTTCAGAAAATGATATCAGATCAAAGTTTTACTGGGAAAGTAATAAATTAAAAATAAAAATTAACATATAGTATAATGCAGTATTAAAATATCCATTGCCATAAATTGTAGGCCGGCCATTCGATGTTGCATAACTATGAGAAATCAATACTTATCGATCAGCCAAAAGATCAGTAATTTCTGAAAATAAATCTACTGAAATGAAAACTAAGGTTTAAATACAAAGGGTATCCAATATGCTGGACCAAAACTGTAAAAAATACTTATAGCACATGGAGGAAGTGTGTCAGCCATCTGTCTCATGTTTGCCTCAATGAAGCATAACTAATTAAATGCAGTTGCAACCAGAATTTCTGAGAAGGATGTGTTTACTTCCAGTTTCGATTTTAAGAGCAGGAAAGATGCATAGAATGCTGGGAATAATGAAATAGGTTTATGACAGAAAAGAGTGTGAAACGGGGGGAAAAATGGCAGTACGTACTTTGTAATTACTTCCAGAATGTACTGTTTTTAAATATAGCAATTTTTTTGTTAATTTTTAGGAGATTTTCGAAAATTTAAGGAAAAATTTGTTGATAATAGTTGAAATCAAACTTGAGCTTAAATCAGAAGGTTGCTTCAGGAAATAGGAATGTTAACAAGCAAATCGGCAATACTGTTTAGTATTTCTAAGAAATGGATTCAGATATAAATAAAAAATAATAAATACCCCCTCAAGCAGCTGCTTGCCACAGAGGTCTGACAGGAGCCTGTCAGTTTATATGCCAGAGTAGAAGGTCTGTGAGGATGGCAGGTCCTCAGCAGAAAAAACGACAAGAACATCCATGCCTTAATTCTGGGGCTCGAACCCAGGTCCCTTAGATCAGCAGCCAAGTGCGCTAACCACTCGGCCACCGTTATCAAATTATTTATATTGTAGTTTAATAAAATATGCATCAAATTAAAAAACAAAATATTATTTTTCAAGCCTGAATTATATATTTTTATAAGATATATATATATATAAAAATACGACTATTTTTTTTTAAAATTGATTTTTTTTTGTTGTATTAGAAACAGGATACATACATCCTTGGTCCCTCATTTTAGATATTGTGAACGTATAAGGATGACGTGGATACTGGAAGGGTTCAAAATTGTTTTCACACCTACTGTGGCTTATAAACTGACCGACTCCTGTCATACCTCTGTGGCAAGCAGCTGCTTGACGGGGGATTTAAAACTTGTTCTTGAACTTATTTTTACTTTTATCAGATCTATACAGACACTTGTATCACTGTTTTCTGCTTTCACCAATAATTTTCTGGTTAGTTTTTTCCATTTATGTTAATACTCAGTATCTCTTGTTAATTGACACTGTTTAAGACAGTGCACTTTTTGACAGGCTTTAAAGCAATGGACCACAAATAAGCTCATAATTTGAGTGGCAACTTCTATGCTTTGATAAATTATTCTTGTGTCTATGTCTTTCTGTGGGTGATCTTTTTTAAAAATCATATCTTGATTCTGTCTTCTGCACATGGGGCGGGGGTGGCTCAGTCGGTAGCGCGCCAGGCTTGTAATCTGTAGTTCCCAGGTTCGAGTCCCAGCTGGGTCAGCATTGAGATTTATCTGCGCAAAAATTCCCCGCCCTGCCCACGGTCAGTAGGGGACACCGATGGGCTTGGAAAGACTGCCGTCCGTCGGATGGGATGTTAAGCCGTGGCCCCGTGTGCGGGAGAGCCATACCCTGTGCACGTTAAAGAACACACTGGATGGCCTTGACAGGAGGCTACCATCTGTCTCCCAACAGCTGTTCCAGTGGGTCCCCTCCCCCAACCTTCTCTGAGCCTTCGGGGTCCATGTGACC
The DNA here is from genome assembly GCA_038380435.1 of Ryuthela nishihirai. Lineage (NCBI taxonomy): Eukaryota > Metazoa > Arthropoda > Arachnida > Araneae > Heptathelidae > Ryuthela > Ryuthela nishihirai. The sequence goes on along the minus strand of JAWZYU010000003.1, from coordinate 88,716,503 downwards.
TGGCCATTTAGCCCATGGTGTGCATAAAAGTGCCACTCAGAGGTAAAACAACCCAACCCTTCTGCACATTGCCCTCTACTACATATATGTACTAACTACAATTTCCTGTTACCTGATTTAGGCATAAATGTGTATCACTTTAAAGGTGAAGGTATAAAAATAGGACAAGATCCATCCGGTTGAATAAACTGGATTGTTTAGCCAAAAATTGGACTGTTGGCAACACTGCAACTTCCAGTCATATATTACAACTCTGTGATCAGTTATATTTTATGATTCTGTAAATTCTGATGAAAAATATTGAGGATGTTATAGGGTGTGATATTTTCACCAAATATGAGATTATAATAACACTTTGTTTGGGATGTATAATTTTACATTTTTTCAAATTCTTGGATATATTGCACTTTTGTTCCAAGGAAACACCCATGGGCCAATTTAATGAAATTTATATGTACATATTTGTTGAAATTTGAAAGCAAAGGATTATCTCAGATTTGTGGAAAGAGTGGGAGTTGAAATTTTTTTCATGTTTTAATCGAATTGATGAACTAATTTTAAAATTTACCCTGGTCATGCGACTGGAAGTGTTTCAGGCTAACCAATAGTATGACCAGAAAATCGTAACTGGGATTATGGGTTACCAGATACCAATGTTCAAAATGGAGACAAAAATCAAGAAATGGAGGCAAAGGAGGATGTAATGAATTTGATCACAGGATTTTCTTATTGCATTCCATAACCTCTTAAATACTGAGCTGTCAGGTTGCCATTCATTTGTACCTAGGCTGTGTAGTTAATTCCCATAGCAAATGTTGCTTTATGCATCTCAAATGATAGTCGGGAATGGAGCAGATTCAGTGCTTACAGAAAGATACCAAGTTAATAGCTAAGTAGCAAATATAGCATTATCAGTCAGAAAGCAGTAGGATAAAAACTTCTTTTTTATGATGAATCTTCTCTAGAACTTAGTGAGCTGTTTGTTCATTGCAAGTTTTACTTTTGCTATGGTTATTTTGTGTAGTAAGTTTTCAGATTCTTCAATGTGACCTGTGTCAATTATTGCTTACAGACACAGATATAAACCAGCTTCTCCACCCCATAATTTTTACATATTATTTACAGTTGAACAAGTGGGTTTAGCAAGTCCTTACTCTTTACTTTAGAATACTGATAAAGCATATTTTCTCACTCGGTGTTGAGCTGCTAGTCAACACCCTTTGTGACTTTCAACATATATTAGCTAGATTGATTACTGCTCCAGTCAATTGTTCTTTGTGGTAGCTGTAGAGTTTGGTTTTTGCTTAAAAATAACCAAAAAATCTATCATTGAGCAATAAATTTTTAAGTTTATCCTTCAAACTATTTGCGTGTTAAAAGTTCTTAGGAGAAAATTCAGAAGCTTTTCGGAGCAATGAAAATGCTCTGTCTTTAGTGAAGTGACTATTATGGTGACATTAGGGCTGTTTAGAGCTTCTTTCCACCTGTGAAGTGCAATTCCAGTGTCTCGGTTGCAGGTGGGGACAGTATGCAGTAGATAGCAATACAACATATGGCAACCATAGACAGGGAGCATGCACACTGCTTGAACGTGCATCTACTTAGTATGGAACCCATATACTTCATGAGGCTATTGAAATAATGACCTCGCCCATCTCTACCTGCAACCGAGACATTGGAATTGGCATTCACGACACATGGAAAGAAGTTCTAAACAGCCCTAACATCACCATAGAGAGTAACTTTAATGAAGACTGAGCACTATCCTTGCTCTGAAAAGCTTCTGAATTTTTTTTTCCTAAAAACTTTTAAAGTGAAAATAGTTTGAAGGATAAGCATAAAAATTTTGCTTAAAAAAGTTGTTCAATGACAGAGAATTTTTGGTTATTTTTAATTAATTTCTGAGCAAGAAGGTCCTTTTAATTGCATATTTGGTTTAAGCTCTTTTGTCATACATATTGGATCTGGTTCTTGGAAGTTGCTGTCTCAAGGTGAAATTACTGGCAGATACCTACCTACTATGAAGTAAAGATATAGTTGTTAACATTATTAAAGAAATTGGAAATATATAAATTGTTTCATGGTATCCAAATTGTGTTTAGTAGTGGTCCAAGTACCCATGAGATGTAAACAAAAGCTACAAATGATTATGGTACCTTGTAGAGAGAAGGTTGGCTGATTAATGAATTGCAAAAACTGCTTACAAAATGTGCAATACATATGTGACTTTATTTTCTAATCCAAAATTTCGCCACATGATCCAACAAATGATTCCCCCCCCCCTGAATCTGAACGAAAATTCATCACATATGAGCCAACTAAAGATTTTTACTGATAGTAAGACAGTCTAATTTCAATTTATTTATATGAAAGGTTCTACAAAAATATAAAAATTTAATAACTTATGAATTGCTGTTATTAAAAGAATTAATAAATGCAAAATTCAGCTAAAATTTTTATTATATGGGTATTTTTGTGAGCGATGTTTCTTGAGTCTGCGATCTTACATTTTTTGTGCCTTTTAATTTTTGCTGAATTTATATTTTTGTTGTAATGCTTACTGACTTGTTTCATATAATTACTATTTGATGAAATGTTGGAATTTCAGGATATTTTAATGGCTTATGGGAACAATGTGACAGAATCCTTAATTGTAACTGTCCCAAAAATATTTGGAACACACAATTTCCATAGAAATACACCAACAGCAAAAATAGTAAATCTACATAACACCACATACCAAAACACTGCCTAGAAGTAGTTGCTTGCAACAGATATATGACAGGAGGCTGTTCATATTATAATTCATCATAGAAAAAGATCTGTAAAGTAAATGAGACTTGCAGCAGAGAGACAACACAAGAAATGTCCATGTCTTATTCAGGTTTCAAACCCAGTCTCCATTGATTTGCAGTCAAGCATGGCAACTCCTTGGTCACCAAGATAGTGAATTCAAAGTTTAAAATTTCCAAAATAAGGTTTTTGCAGAAAAAAGTTGAATATCTGAGTACTTATAAATATTGATTTTTGCTGATACTAATTCAGTATTTAAAGTAATGTAACATTGAACAACCAGTATTATCATTCTTAACAGTTCCAAAATTACAAAACCGAATCATTGAACTTCTAGAAATTCATTTACTGTAGTAAATGAACTTCTAGAAATTCATTTACTGTAGTAAATGGTTTAATATGTCACTTATTGTTACCTCTGAAAAACGTTTTGACTGACAATAGAATTAAATATTATATCTTTCATAATTCTTTAAATATTGAAGCAGAAAAGTAAGGTGAAAGGGAGAGACCTAAAGGACATTTTCTTTTTAGTTTTCAGTAATTATTTTTACAAAATAGTGCAACAGCTTTTTTTCCACTTGGTTTATGTTTGCCATTTTTACCCATCCTCCTTTTGGTTTTTGCCCATAATTTATCATTTTGTCAATTTGTTTTGGTTTGTTTGCCAAAATAGTTGTTCCACCATATCTTTCAAATGCGATGGAAAAACTTAATGATTTATCTGTCAAATGGAAGCTTGTAGTGTAGGTGCAATAGACTATAAAAAATTTACCTCCATGCTTTCTTCCCTCCTAAAAATGGGGGAAGTATGAAAAGTTATGCTGTTATGCCCCCACTGAAGATGCTGATGAGGATGAGAAGGATAGGTTTTACAGACAACTTCAGGATATTTTGAATTCTGTCAAGAAAGGTGATATTACCTTTGTTCTAAGTGACTTAAATGCCAAAGTTGGTACTAACTCTGACCTCTGGGGAGGAGTGATAAGCCCTTTTGGTATTGGTAACTGCAATGGGCAATTTCTCCTACAGGTAAGTAAACTCGATGGTTTAAGAATAACTAACACTTATTACAAACACTGCGACATACATAAGTACACATGAATTTCCCCTGATGGGCTGCATAGGAATATGATTGATTATATATTAATTAACAGCAAATGGGCAAGTTCTGTTAAGAATACCAGGTCATATAAGGGAGCTAAAATTGGATCTGACCATTACCTCATTAAAAGTGTTTTGCAACTTAAACTTAAGAAGTGCTGTGATAAGGTTAAAACATTTTCCTTTAATTTTGAAGCTCTGAAAGACCCAGTTATTGTGATAGGTTACTAAGTCATTATGACAGTCATGGTTTGCTTACTACTGAAGTTAAGAGAGAATGGGACTATTTTAAACAGGCTTTTCTTGAAACTAACAGTACTCTTTTAGGGAAAAAAGAGCAGAGGAGACAAAATTATTTGAGTGATAAGGCACTTGAGCTTATTTCAGAAAGAAAGAACTGTAGGAATGTACTTAATCAATACTCTACTAGTCGTAAGGAAGCATTACAGAGCTTAATAAATGTGTGAAGGATCATTTAGCTACTGATAAGAATGTTTGGCTTTTGAAGGCTTGGCTGACAAAGCTGAGGAAGCAGTTAGATAGCACAACAGCAGAGAGCTGTACCAGATAGTTAATGTTTTGTGTTGTAGAAAATGGACAGGTATACAGGGATTGAAGGAGAAACAAGATAGTAAGATTATAGAAAGAAGATTCTGTCATGGCTAGGTGGGCTTAGTAGTTCAGTGATGTTCTAAACAATGTGGTTAGTTCTACTCCCTTTGTTTGTAATGATGATAGATGTGTTACTGGCTTTAATGTTGGCTCTATAACACAGTCTGAAGTTATTTCGGCTATTTCTAAACTTAAACTTCCTAAATCCCCAGGGGTAGATGAAATTACTACAGAAATGCTCAGAGCTGGGAATGTTTCGGTTACCACTTGGATGACTGAAATTTTGAATAACTTTTATGATAAAGGCATGATTCCTAAAGATTTTACCAGAGCTACTATTATCCCTATTTTCAAAAAAGGTAATCGCACTTCTTGTGATAACTATAGGGGTATCAGCCTACTCTGTTCCAGGGGAAGTTCTTTCCATGATCGTGCTTAATAGAATTAAGAATCTGGTTGACAGGCAATTGCTTGATGAGCAATGTGGATTCAGAAATGGTAAGGGATGTATAGATCAGATGTTTTCACTCAGGCAGATTCTTGAGAAATGTTTAGAGCTTTAGAACCCTTTGGTTACTAGCTTTATTGATGGGAAGAACCAGACCCATCAATAAAGGGTGGGAAGGACCAAACCCATCAATAATATCTTTTGATTCTGTAGATTGCCATAATTTGTGGTTGATTGTGAGATCGTATGGCCTATGATAAGTTAGCATAATGAAAGCTCTTTATAATAACATTGAGTTGTGTGTGAGAGTTGGAAGGCTTGTAGCAATTGGTTTAACATTGCTTCTGGTTGTCTCCTTTTCTCTAGTTTGTTTATTGATTATGTTATGCAAACTTTACTGCAAGGGAAATATTTTGTCCTTAAATGGTCTGAAGATTTGAAAATTTATGATTAAACTATGCAAATGATTTGGCCTCGTTGGCTAATGACATTGATGACATGAATTCTTTCATTAGGGCTGTTGATGAGACAGGTATTAGAGTTGGTTTGGTGATAAACAGAGATAAAACTGAAGTGAAGAAAATTGGTCAGGCAGATGGTGCTTCAGTTGCTTTGAATAGTTATGCCCTTGAGCAAGTGTCTCAGTTTAATTATCTTGGGAGCTATGTAACAGATACTGGTGATGTGCAGCACGAGATTAAAAGGCGAATAGGGATTGGTGCTGGGACCTTTAGGAATTTATGGAAAAAGTGGAGAAATATGCATATACGTTTAAAGACTATAAAATTGGACTGTATTATAAGTTGGTTCTGTCTAGCTTTAGGTATGGTAGTTAAACTTGGATGTTTTGTAAGCAAGATAACAGGAAACTTGATGCTTTTGATTCTAGATGCTTACGCAGTATCTTGGGTATTAAGTGGTTCAACTTTGTAAGTAATGAAGAGGTTAGGCAAAGGAGTTGGCAAATTCCTCGGAGCAGTATATTGTGCAGAGAGAGACTCCGTTGGTTTGGCCATTTGTCCGTATGAATAATCTTAGATTAGCGAATAAGGTTATGAACAGTCTCAGAAAGAGTGTGTGGGGGGGGGGGGGGGAGACCTAGGATGTGGTGGGCAATGTGAAACAGTACCTTATTAGAATTGGTGGTCAGGGGCCAGATACAGCAGATGTAGCTCAGGACAGATATGCTTGTAAAACTAAATTGCATGGTCTGGTTGGACCTCTGTAGCCCCAGGCTACTTGATGGTGTTAGTGACAAATTTTCCTACTGCAAAAATCTAATAACATGGAAAATTATAAAGAATGCCTATTTTCCTACCACACTGCCCTTTTCAGTTGCTTGTTACATTCCCTGTGTCACTGGCTTTCATTTGACATACACTGCCCTCCGTTGAACTTGCCCCATCTAGAAAGAATGCTTGCATGTGAACTAAATTAGTTGTGGTGGTAGCTATAGGCAATAAAGAATCAATGATTACAGAGGTAGACAGTTCTACCAATATTTAATGACAAAAACAAGGGGTTCATCAGTAGGCAATATGTCCACTATGAGCCACAGTACATGAAGCAAAACATCTGGAAAGTTAGTGAAATAGGTGGCGAATGTGGTGCTTGTGATATGCAGCCATGCACCCTTGCTGTCAGTTTGTTGATAGTCATAGCTGATTGAGCGCTGAATGAAACAGGCCTTCCCATTGTATTCCATATGTGTTCAATGGATGACAGATCCAGTGAATGCATAGCCTAATGGAGAATCACATCACAGAGACACTGCAGGAAAATCTGGGTGGTATATTGCCATGTGTATTATCCTGTTGGAAGATGGTTAGGTATGGTACTTAAATATGCCAGTAACACAGGTCTACTAGTTACAACCAGGGTCACTGTCAAACTGCCATCATTAACAACCTGGATGCTGGGTATCAGTTTCGTATGGAGCTCACAGATACACACTGTCTCACTGTATTATGTCTGTCATCTGACTCTCCATACATGAATTGGCAGTCACTGACACCCAAAACAAAGTGGGATTCATCATTGAAGACAACATGCTGCCACTATGGGTCCCCTGGAACCTGTCTCCCTGCACCACTGCAGATGTGTACAATGATTGGACAAAATCAGAGGAAGATAAAAGCCAAATGATGGCATACATAGATGACCATATCTTGTTGTCATCATCGGATTATGCAGGCAGACATGGAAACAGGCAATGATAGCATTATGGTGCTAGTAATCTGCTGTACCATTACAGTTCTGTTACATAGCTTGTCACCAGATCCAGTGGTCCACCAGCTCTGACATTATCCTTCTGGCACCTTACTATGGCAGCTGTTTTGCAGAACCTTCTGTTATCCATTGTCACCAACAGCTTCCAAGTTGGTGCATCACAATCCATACATGTTACAATTTGTCAATTGGACAGTCAAGTTTCTGCCATTCCAATAATCCAGCCCCTTTTCAAAGTCCATGAGATGCATGTAATGTTTTCTTTGTCATCATAAGGGCATGACTACTTAAAAGAGGTCTGCCCCATACACTTGTGTTTGCTAGAAATCATTCACACCACTTTTTTTAGTGCCTGGCTATTGGCTGTGTTTTCGTGCCTGGTTAGTGACTGTGCTTATGTGCCTATCGGTGTCGTATACAAATCAGTAACATAGGTGTGTTGGTGTCATGCGTGCAAATTTCCAGCTTTTTCTGGCTATTCTTTTCTGATGGGGCAATTTTATTAGGGGGGGGGGGGCAGTGTATATGATATGATTGAACCTCATTAAAATTTACTCTTCCCACCTTTGGGGGAGAATAGGAGGAGGTAATAATTCGGGTTGCATATTACACTCCCTTTGTCATAAGCTTTTATTTGGCATATGATCAACTCCTATTAAATTTTATGCTCCCACATTTTAGGGAAGACTTAATGGGGAAAAAATAATTTCAGGTTGCCTATTATACTATTCATATTACAAGCTATTATTTCTCATATACACTGCTCAAAGTGGAAATCACAACACCAAGGACTAACAGAAGTACAGATATGTAAATTGCAGGAGGCAATCAGCCATTAGAAATATGCCATGACAAAAGTTCTACAGGAAATGGACATGTGACACCCAGATGAACTGCAAATAAATATCGGGTGTCTATGAGCTGGTATCATGTCGCAACCGACAGTGAGGTTGGAGTATATGCTGTGAAATTGTTCAGAACATGCCTTGGAGACTCTGGTTGGACCCTTATGTGCAATTGATGCCTTCTGAGAAAAAAGCAAATCGTCAATATGCAAGAGCTCAGATTGAGCCTTTGAGAAATCACCACACGCATGCGGCACAGTGCAACAATGCATCTCACTCAACATCATATACCACCATGTGACATGAAGGACAGGTATGGGACCAGCATGCTGCACCACAGAACATGAAGATTGCATGTTTTGTTGGAGGACTGTTTGCGACCCTTTGATCACAGTAACTGTGCTGCAGAGTGATTTGCGGATCATGCATTCCACCTGCTGATTTTTTTCCTGCATCAAAAATGTTTTTACAATATGAGTCATGTAAATTCAAAATCTTCTGTAATCCATTTTTTTGGTCTTTCAGAAAAAAATAGACTACATTTATCATCCTCATCCTCAAGCAGCCATGGGCAACCAGACCATGAAATTTAATTCTTTAAGCATACCTGTCCTGAGCTACATCTGTTGCATCTGGCCACTGCATACCAATTCTAACAAGGTCCTATTTGACACTATCTGCCTACCGCATCACATTGTATGCTCCCTGTAATCATTTCTTTTAGAACTAGTAGGGTATTGATTAAGAACATTCCTACAGTTCTTTCTGAAATAAGCTCAAGTGCCTTATCACTCAAATAATTTTGTTGCCTCTGCCTCTTTTTTACTAAAAGAGTACTGCTAGTTTCAAGAAAATCTGTTTAAAACAGTCCCATTCTTCCTCAACTTCAGTAGTAAGGAAACCATGACTTCATAATGACTTAAGTAACCTATCATGGTAAGCTTAGCTATAACTGGTCTTCCAGAGCTTCAGAATTAAAGGTAAATTTTTTAACCTTAGCTTCTTAAGTTTAAGTTGCGAAGACACTTTTAACAAGGTAATGGTCAGATCCAATTTCAGCCCCCCTATATGACCTGGTATTCCTAGCAGAAACTAGCCCATTTGCTGTTAATCAATTACAATCAATCATATTCTTATGCTGCCCACTGGTGAAACCCATGTAAACATGCATGTCACAATGTTCATAATAAGTGTTAGTTATTCTGAAACCATTAAATTTACTTACCTGTAGGAGATGTTGCCCATTGCTATTGTAGTTGCCAATACCAAAAGGGCCCATCACTCCTCCACAAAGGAAAAAGTCAGTACCAACTGGCATTGAAATCACCTAGAACAAGGGTAATATTTCCTTTCTTGACAGAATTCAAAATATCCTGAAGTTGTCTGTAAAAGCTACCCTTCTCATTCTCATCGGCATCATCAGTGGGGGTATAACAGCAGATAACATTCAAGTCTTTAATGCTTGTCTGAAATTTAGCCATAAGAAACCTTTCATTAATGCACTCATATCGTAGAAGAGTATCACTAGCGTGTCTGCTGAGAAGCAGACCCACGCCTTGGTGATGCTTATTGTCGTCCCTCCCTGAAAAGAGAAATTTAAGATTATTTTTAAGAATCTGACCTTTATCTGTCCATCTGGTCTCTTGCAAGCCGAGAATATCTAAATTATAATGGTGGAATTCTTGTGTGAGGACATCAAGAGAAAAAGCTCTGTGCAGAGTCCTCACATTCCAACTACCTATGGAGAGAAAATGGTTAGTGGGATGTTTAAAGAAACAACGTTTATTGAGAGAGGGAATGCCAACAATATCAAACAGCTCCCTAATCGCAGACATGGGGCAAAGACCTGTTCCCTGACCACTAAAGGCTGAAGCATTTATACTGGAAGATATCCTCCAATGTAGAATTTGATGATGCCAGTAGAAGCAAAGAGTTCAGGTGCCTGCAATGATCTCTGCTCAGGATTATCCACCAGCTGATACACATATCCTGGGAATCTATTCACTTGGGGCTGTCAACCCACAAACAGAAAACACAGCAATAAATTTTTTCTCCACAGAAACCCACCAGTGCAGCAAATTCAAGATTTGTTATCAAGATCAGAGCCATTATTCCATTCCATTTGGCATATATGGTCAGTGCCAGGATGCTATGGGGTTTACCACTCATCAGCAGGGTAGAAGAAAAAGTAGTCCAGATCAGTAGGCTACACTGATGTGGCAGCCCTCCCCCTTCAGTTTACTTCCACAAGAGAGTATCTCTTTTGATAGTTACTAATGGCCTGCACCTTGAGAAAGTGGGGTTGGACATTAGGTGCTAGACCAGGCAGGTTGTATGCATCATCACAGGGGATTGGTACATAGCTCTCCTTCCATTGACTACCTAGCAACCATTTACAGATTAATCTTTAAAAAGTCATGGTTTTGGATGTTTTAGAAAAAAGTTTTATAGATTTTTAATAGAGTACTAAGGGGGGCAAGAGACTGAATTACCATTGCAGCATAATATTTCCCCTCCCCCCTCTGTTTTAAAGAAATTTTAAAAATTGCTTGAAAAAATACATGAAAAATAATTGGGGGGGGGGCATGACACCTTTGCCTTCCCCTGCTGTAGATCTGGCACTGGTGAAGACAATTAAATGTCATTGAAGTAGAGTGAATGGAAAAGGATCTAACCCCTTTCTTAGTTAAGTAATTCATTCCTACATTTATCCTAAAAAGTTGAACTTGTTTCAGTTCACCAATGAGTTCATTATGTACTGTACACTTTTCCACATGTTTCTCACTAACATAGTACTCTACAACCTGTTTAGCTTAGTAAATGGCAGTGTTTTTTTTAATATGAATAAAAATACTAAATAATAAATATTGTTGAAAGTCAAAATTTTAGATATATTCATGTAAATTTAACTTTCCACTGACTTTTTTTACATAATTGCTTTAAGAGTGATTTTCAAATTTGTTTTTGATGTAATATGAAAGTGCACCTTTTACATAGGATATAATTTATCTGTTTAGTGTAAGCTTGGTCAAATGCTACAAAATCAGGGCCAAAAAAGATGATTGTTAAATAGTTTGCTCCACTTGCAAAATATGGTTTACGAATGCAAGATTCTGTAGTGTGAGAAAACCATTAACTGGTGAGTAACAGTGCCCTGTACATTATGTATATATGTATTAATTAATATTAAGTTTGCTGAATTTTCCATTTATCTGCAGTTGTAAGTTACAGATAGTGAAACCAAACATTAACTTCTCATTAATACCAGAGGTTTGTTTAGATAACATTGCGAATATGTAGTTTTTTAAAGAAATGCAAATCACCTTGTTAAAATATTACAACAGCAGTGATAAAGATCCATATTTAGAATTATTCTTTTATTAATATAAGATTTTTAATAAAGAGCAGATAAATTATTTTATGAGCATAACTTTTGCAAGTTGAAAGTTAGCTATTATTTTCCCCCAATCTTATTCTGTATTAACAATATGTTCTCACTGTACTACAGGGTGTTTCAAAAAGGACACAACCCTCTATTGTATTTTTCTATTTAAACTTGACAAAAGACACAAATTTCAAAAGATACAAATTATACATATATGTACCTTTACAACAGATGTTGAAAGTGATTTCCTGCAACCTGGTTGCAGGTTCGTACCCGTTTCATGACATTTGCAGCCACCTTTCGTAATGTTTGTTTTCTTATGTTTAAAATATCTCTTTCAGTGTTAGTCTTCAAGTGTATGAGGATTGTTTTGAAACACTACACATTTGAGATATTCCTAAAGGAAAAAATCAGGAGTAAGATCTGGGGATCTTGGGGGCCACAATTTTGTGAAATCAAATGATCACCAAAAAATTCCTGCAACGTGACCATTGTGTCATTTGCAGTATGGGCGGTCGTGTCATCTTGTTGAAACCAACACTCTTGTTCATTCACATCCAATAGTGTTGGATGAGGTCACGTTAAACTTCACCAGTTACAATTGAGTCAAAAAATAAAGACCCTATCAGACGATGATGGGAAATTGCATACCAAACACCAATTTTCCATGTGTATAATGGTAGTTTTTGAAAAGTGTGAGATTTTCACTGCTCCATATTCGACTGTTTTGACTGTTCAGATACCCATCCAAGTGAAACCAAGCCTCGTCAATGGTCCAACACCTCAATTCCATTTTCATCATCAAAAGAACAAAACCAATGACAGTACTGTAAATGTTTTTCATGGTCTGAATATAGACTTATATAAGAACCTAATTTATTTGTCATCTATGTTAATCTTTTTTTTTTTGCTTTTAGAGAGACATCAAAAATTATTTAGTGAGTTGGATAGATATTGATGCGATATTATCTTTTGCATTTTTAGAAACTCACTAGCTTAATAACACCCTCTAATGGTGAAAAAAGGTGGAAAATGCCAAAACTTCAAATACTGCAAATAATATTTTGTAAATGGCAAACAATAATTTGCTCCCTTACCCTCAATGGGGTGGTAAAATGCAAACTTTGTTTTAAGAGATGAGTGAAAATTCATTGAGTGCTGCATAGGTACTAGCAAATATTACTATTTGAATTTTTGCAATCATCCACTAGCTCGAATTTTCACTAGTAGAGAATGCGAAAGGCCAAAAATAAAAACATCAGAGGTGCCTTCAAACAGTGGAAGTTGTAAAATACCAAAACTTTAAATGAATATTGCAAACAATATATTCATACTATAAATGTTTTGAAATTTTAATGGTAGCATGTGATCAGTTCAAGAGATTTATAATTTTTCCCCTTATGACTGGGAGGGGTGAGGGAAATGATATCTTTTGGTTTAAGAGATTCATTAGGCTTGGTAATAGTTTACATAACTCCCCGTTTTTCAGGGATACAGATTGGTAACTATTGCATAGAGCTACAATGAGGGGAAGCTGTATGCCAAATTTGGTGATCATAGTTCTTACTGTTTAGGAAAAAAATTCTTTTCCCTGTTTTATGTAGAGGCTTTTTTTGAGGGGAGGGAGAAATGATGAGTGTCAAAAAACCCTCACATTGGTTAAAGTCATAATGAGAGGAAGCTGTATGTAAAATTCAGTGATCATATCTCTTACCATGTAGGAAAAATTCTTTTTGCTGTTCTATGTAAAAGGGCTTTTTTGTGGAGAAAGGTTGGAGGGTGGAAACCATGTATTGTTTAAAGTGAGGATGAGCAGTTGAAAGTGAGGATCACCAAATTTGGTGATCCTACCTTTTATTGTTTTGGAGAAATTCCCTGGTATTTGTATGTTGTGTGTGTGTGGGGACGGGGGGGGGGGGGGGAGGCTTTTTTGTTGAGAAGGAAGAAAGATAGGTTAATTCCCTATTTCTTTAATCTGTTATGAGGAGAAGTTGAATACCGAATTCTATAAATGAGCTATTGCAGTTTGAGAGAAATCTCTCCCCGTTTTTTCTAGAGGAAAAAAATTAACTTCTAGTGAGCCAGTTTTTGAGGGGGGGGGGGGGAGAATTGGTTAGGTCAAAACTCTCATTTCTTTAAGTTGCTGTTTGAGAAAACTATATTGAATTTGGTAATCCAAGTTTTTACAGTTTAGAAGCAGTATCACTTTTATAGGAGGGTATTTTTTTTTGGAGGGGGAGGAAAAACTTTTAAGGGTCCTAACCTTTATATTGCTCTAAGTTATGATTAGAGAAGTAGTATGCTGAGTTTAGCAGTTCTAGATCTTATCATTTAGAAGCAGTTCTTATCATTTTTTAAAGTATTCTGGGTATTTTATGGGGGGAGGGAAGGAAGATTTTGTAGTTCCATACCCTTACATCTGTCCTAAGTTGTGATTAATGGAAGCAGTAGACTGAGTTTGTGGTTCTAGTACTTACCATTTAGGAACAATTTCTACCATTATATAAAGGACAGGAGTAATTTTTGGAGGGATGTCAAATTTTTGGGGTCTGAACCTTTGCATTGATCTAAGTTATGACTAGAGAAAGCAGTATACTGAGTTTGGCAGTTCCTATCACTTTTTAAAAGGTAATTTTTTGGGGGGAGGGGTAAAAATTTGGGGGTCCTGAAACAGAGAAACAGAAAAAACCTCTCTTATATAATCCAGATTCTCTTGTCTGGTATATACAAATGGTTTGATGTCATTCACGAGTATAAGTGAAGAAATATTGGTTATTGAATGAAGAAAAGAACTATTTATTGCCTAAAATAGGTTAATATATACATTAATGATAATAATATGTTTCAAATTTGTAAAAAACAAAGTTTAATAAAAAAAACCCTGCTATATAGATGTTAAATGTTAAGAAACATATCATAGGTCTATGAGACCCAGCATGACTATCTGTGTTACAAAACAGAGTGCTACCAAACTAATCATTTTCTCTCTGCAGGAACGTGGAACGTGAGGACATTACATAGAGATTATTCTCTTGATGTCCTCATGCAGGAATTCCAGCGCTATAACCTAGATATTCTAGGCTTGCAAGAGACCAGATGGACAGATAAAGGTGAGATACTTAAAAATAACTTTAAATTTCTCTTTACAGGGAGGGAGGATGGAAAGCATCACCAAGGCGTGGGTCTGCTGCTCAGCAGACATGCTAGTGATGCTCTTCTAGGATATGAGTGCATTAATGAAAGGTTTCTTACAGCAAAATTTCAGACAAGCATTAAAGACTTGAATGTTATCTGCTGTTATGCCCCCACTGAGGATTCTGATGAGGATGAGAAGGATAGGTTTTACAGACAACTTCAGGATATTTTGAATTCTGTCAAGAAAGGAGATATTACCCTTGTTCTTGGTGACTTCAATGCCAAAGTTGGTACCGACTCTGACCTTTGGGGAGGAGTAATAGGCCCTTTTGGTATTGGTAGCTGCAATGGCAATGGGCAACGTCTCCTACAGATAAGTAAACTCAATGGTTTCAGAATAACTAACACATATTACAAACACCGCGACATACATAAATACACATGGGTTTCACCTGATGGGCTGCATAAGAATATGATTGATTATACATTAATTAACAGCAAATGGGCTAGTTCTGTTAGAAATACCAGGGCACATAGGGGAGCTGAAATTGGATCTGACCATTACCTTGTTAAAAGTGTCTTGCAACTTAAACTTAAAAAGTGTTGTGCTAGGGTTAAAAAATTTACCTTTAATACTGAAGCTCTGAAAGACCCAGTTATAGCTAAAGCTTACCATGATAGGTTACTTAGTCATTATGACAGTCATGGTTTGCTTAATACTGAAGTTGAGGAAGAATGGGGCCATTTTAAACAGGCTTTTTTGGAAACTAACAGTACTCTTTTAGGGAAAAAGGAGCAGAGGAGGCAGAATTATTTAAGTGATAAGGCACTTGAGCTTATTTCAGAAAGAAGGAACTGCAGGAATGTCCTTAATCAGTACCCTACTAGTCCTAATAGAAAGGATTACAGAGAGCTTAATAAACGTGTAAAGGATCAGTTAGCTACTGATAAGAATGTTTGGCTTGATTGCCTTGCTGACAAAGCTGAGGAAGCAGTTAGACAGCACAACAGCAGAGAGCTGTACGAGATAGTTAATATTTTGTGTGGTAGAAAACGAACAGGTATACAGGGATTGAAGGATAAACAAGGTAAGGTTATAGAAGGTGAGGATTCTGTCATGGCTAGGTGGTCTGAGCATTTCAGTGATGTTCTAAACAATGTGGTTAGTTCTACTCCCATTGTTTGCAATGATGGCTTTAATGTTGGCCCTATAACACAATCTGAAGTTAGTTTGGCTATTTCTAAACTTAAACTTCATAAATCCCCAGGGGTGGATGAAATTACTATGGAAATGCTTAGAGCTGGGAATGTTTCAGTTACCATTTGGATGACTGAAATTTTGAATAACTTTTATGATAAAGGCATGGTTCCTAAAGATTTTACCAGAGCTATTATTATCCCTATTTTCAAAAAAGGTGATCGCAGTTCTTGTGATAACTATAGGGGTATCAGCCTACTCTCCATTCCAGGTAAAGTTCTTTCCATGATTGTGCTTAATAGAATTAAGAATCTGGTTGACCGGTAATTGCGTGATGAGCAATGGGGATTCAGAAGTGGTAGGGGATGTGTAGATCAGATATTTTCACTTAGGCAGATTCTTGAGAAATGTTTCGAGTTTCAGAAACCTTTGGTTGCTAGCTTTGTTGATATCAAAAAGGCTTTCGACTCTGTTGATTGTCATAATTTGTGGTTGATTGTGAGATCATATGGTATACCAGATAAGTTAGTTAACATAATGAAAGCTCTCTATAATAACACTGAGTCATGTGTGAGGGTTGGTAAGTCTTGTAGCAATTGGTTTAGCATTACTTCTGGTGTTCGACAAGGGTGCATTTTGTCTCCTTTTCTCTTTAGTTTGGTTGTTGATTATGTTATGCGAAATTCACTTCAAGGGAAAGCTTTTGGCCTTAAATGGGCTGGAGATACGAAAATTTCTGATTTAGATTATGCTGATGATTTAGCCCTTTTGGCAAATGATGTTGATGAGATGAACTCTTTCATTCGAACTGTTGATGAGACTGGTAGTACAGTAGGTTTGGTTATAAACAGAGAGAAAACTAAAGTGATGAAAATTGGTCAGGCAGGTTGTGATTCAGTTAATCTGAATGGTTGCAGTCTTGAGCAGGTGTCACAGTTTAATTACCTTGGGAGCTGTGTAACTGATACTGGTGATGTGCGGCATGAGATTAACAGACGAATAGGTATTGCTGCCGGGACTTTTAAGAATCTATGGAGATTGTGGAGAAATAGGCGTATACACCTAAAGACTAAAATTAGACTGTATAATAGTTTGATTCTTTCTAGGGTTAGTTATGGTAGTGAAACTTGGACGCTGTGTAAGCAAGATAACAGGAAACTAGATGCTTTTGATTCTAGATGCTTACATAGTATCTTGGGTATTAGGTGGTTTAACTTTGTAACTAATGATGAGGTTAGGCAAAGGAGTCTGCAACCTCCTTTAAGCAGCATATTGTGCAGAGAGAGACTCCGCTGGTTTGGCCATGTTGCCCGTATGGATAATTATAGATTGGCGAATAGGGTTATGAACAGTGTGCCTAGAGGCCTCAGAAGAAGGGGGAGACCTAGGATGCGGTGGGCAGACAATGTCAAACAGGACCTTGTTAGAATTGGTGTACAGTGGCCGGATGCAGCAGATGTAGCTCAGGACAGATATGCTTGGAGAATTAAACTGCGCGGTCTGGTTGGACCTCCGTAGCCCATGGCTGCTTGAGGAGGATGATGATGATGATTGCAGAAGGGAGTGTTTGTGTAGCACAGAGATCATAGGTGGGGTTGCATAATAAAATAATATATCGTTTCTGTTAATATATAGTATTCTTATAGGTATACCATCACAATTTCTCATAAAATCAGTAGATTTGGGGCTGAGTGGTTAACACGCTTGGCTACTGATCTAAGGGACCTGGGTTTAAGCTCCAGGTAAGGCATAGATGTATGTGCTAGTTTTCTGCTGTCCTGCCATCCTCTCAGACCTTTTACTATGGCGTATAAACTGACAGGCTCCTGTCAGACCTCTGTGGCAAGCAGCTGCTTGAGGGAATATTTTTTTTTGGTGGGGGAGCCCCTTTACAAGTATTAAATGTTTCTGTACTTTAGGCATGGAAAATAACAGATCAGTATTTCAGTTTTATCTCACAGAAATGTATTTTAGTGAAATGTCTTACTATGATAGCTGTCCCATGGCCGAGTGGTTAGTGCACTTGGCTACTGATCTAAGGGACCTGGGTTTGAGCCCCGGGTAAGGCATGGATGTTCGTGTTGTTTTCTGCTGAGGTCCTGCTATCCTCTCAGACCTTCTACTCTGGCATATAAACTGACAGGATCCTGTCAGACCTCTGTGGCAAGCAGCTGCTTGAGGGGGTATTTATTTATTTTTTTTCTTACTATGATATAAGTAGGTAGTCGGGGCTTTTTTTTTTTAGCAGTAATGTTATTAATTGTAGAATTGTAAGTAGATATTGTTAGCTTGATAAAATAGCTAACTGGTAGTCTCTCATAGCAATATAAAAATCAGGGTTGCTGTAGCATTTTCCAGGAATATTCTTAGGCATTATTTGTTTTTTATGAATAAACTATGAATTTTGTAACATTCAGATATCCCATTAACCACATGAAGTCAGCGTGAGAAAGGTAAAATATTAAAATTATTGTTAAATAGCAATCTATATAAAAACACTTAAAGTGCTTTATATAGATTTTTTTCAAATGTATCAGTGTATTTAACATATATAGTCTTTTATGAAATACTGTTTATCACTATAATAATAAAAAACCTTAAGCAGCTGCTTGCCACAGAGTGTAACTAATAAAATAATACCAATATAATTGTATGCAATATACAATCATATTAACTTACTACCTTTTGTTCCTATCTACCACTGAATAGTGGTAGGTAGTAATGAAATAAAGAGAATGGTTCCAGTTTAACATTTTATTTAATGAATTAATCACTATAATTTTAAGAGTAGTATTATTGAAAAATGATCATTTCTTCTCCCATTCCACTACTGTTGCTATAATATTTGCTTTTAACCAGAAATTCTTATAAATTGGAATATTATACGAGGGAAAGACTCATTTTAAATTTCATCACCCATTGTGACTTGCTTTAAAATAATAAAAATGTCATTTTCAGTGGAATTAAATGTATTAGAGAATTTTAGCTAAAATGCTTTGCTATGTCAGGATCACAGACATCCAAACAGTGTGTAATGGAATATAGGGTAACTTATGAAAATGAGCATTACTCAACAGGAAATAGATTTAAATATCCAGGTCAAACCTTTGTGCTCTGAATTGCAGTCAAGCCTCAGTAACACTACACCTCTGAGAGGCTGCTGAAAAAGTATTCATTTAGTGTTAAGTGGCTTTTATCTCTTAACAGAGAGTATTTTTGTATAGATCTGACACAGCCAGAAATATTCTAAAAAGATTGGATAGTAGCAGAACAAAATAAAAAAAAAGTAATTTCTTCAGGTACCTAAATAAACTACTTGTCTACCTGTGGTGTGTGTTTTTTTCATGTTAAAGTACACTTGCAAAAGAAGATAGGTTGGGGGCAAAACTGTAAGTGTAATCCTTTGGTTACCTGGAATTTAAAGTAAGACCAGGTGCCCAAATTTGCAAATTTTAATTAAGAAATTTTGGGCTAGAGTTTCATTAGTAGAGTGGAGATTTTTAAAACTCTGTAAATGTACTTTGGTAATATAATGTGGCTTGCAAGACTCAAATATAAAAGTATTCATTTAGGCCCAAGTACTGTAGTAATATATTTTCCCAAAAAAGGATTTTGATTATTTGCCAATTAGTTTCTTGCAGTAGCTTTTATTTTTATACTGTTGTTTGAAAAATTCTTTAAAAAGCAGCAAAATTATATGTTAAGCACGTGACCGTATAAAATGTTACTAATTTATTCTCTGAACTTATTAGATTGTAAGAAAAAATTACTCTACTAATATATTTAGTTTTGCATTACTGCAAGGCCTTTTGATGTAAATAGCATCATCTGACAGCCTATTCTACACTTGGAATGATCGAAAAGTTTCCCTTTTCAAGGCAGCCTTATCCCATCTGGGTGAGCATTGCGATTTTTCTCCACAAAACTCCCCACTCTGCCCTCTGTCAGTAGGGATACCAATGGGCTTAGAACGGCTGCCATCTGTCAGATGGGGTATTATGCCATGGCCTTATATGCTGGAGAGGAATACCCTGTGCACATTAATGAACATGCTTGGATGGCTTTGATGGGAAGCTACCATTTGTCTCCCAACAGCTGTCCTGGTTCCCCCCCCCCCCCCAACCTTCTTTGTGCTCTAGGAGTCCTTGTGACGTGATCATTTAGCCCTTGTGTGCAAAAAGTAAAACAATCCAACAACCTACCTTAGTTTGAGTTATGTTTATTTGCTTGCTCTCTTTGTAGTAAATATGTTAATTTTCAATAATTCTGTTTCGAATTTTTGAAAAATAAATTTCAGTTTAATCTTTTACCAAAATTTTAAACAATATAATAAAGATGTAAAAGTAATTATGAGTGAGGGTTCCTAGAAAATGATTTGTTTGCTGAAAGAAATTTTAAGATCTGTGATCAAAGTAAATTTTGCTATTCTCCTATGTATGGTGATGATATAAGAATACATATTCATCAGTGGAAAGAAGATAATGAAATGCTGACTTGTCAGAGATAGTTGTTTGAAAAAGAGAAATTGTGAAAAATTTTCTGAAAGCATTGTTTTTAGTAAGTGGTTAGCGCACTTGGCTACTGATCTAAGGGACCTGGGTTCGAGCCCGAGTAAAGCATGGCTGTTTGTGTCGTTTTTCTGCTGAGGTCCTGCCATCCTCTCAGATCTTCTACTATGGCATATAAACTGACAGGCTCCTGTCAGACCTCTGTGGCAAGCAGCTGCTTGAGGGGGTATTTATTTATATATTTGTTTCTATTATATATAATTCATAAATTTCTAACTTTACACATATTAATTAATAGAGGCTTTTACTTTGAAGTGAAAATTCTTAAAATTTGCTGAGTCATAAGGGAAAACAGTTGGGAATCATTCACCAGGGAAATATTTGTTCTGATTCAGAGAAATCAAGTACTAAAATTCTGTGAAATGTAACAGCTTCTGAAAATCTCTGATTTTTATAAAAAATTATCCATGAAACTGCAAAACATGACTGATGAAGAAAAGGTAAAGTTGCTCCTGAGTTATGCCTACTCAGGATCTAGTGTTTTTTTTATGATTAGAACTGCAGAGAGAAGAATGTTTATCAAAAGATGACTGCATTCATTAATGGTCAATAGATGGTAATGCATTAATAGTCAAAGATAGTGATTTAGAGCAGTAGTTCTCAACATTGGCCATACTGTCAACATTGGTCAACTGTGCCCCCCCCCCAGGAGGTCACATGAAATATTTTCTCCAACTAACAGCAGCTATGAGGGGGGGGGGGCTAACACTGTTCCGTGGCCTTGAAGAGTCTGTGTTGCCACATATTATGTATTAATTCATATAAAAAGCTGCTGATTGTTGGTGACAGCAGTCCATGAATTAAATGATCTACCTATGTACATCAATAACTAAAATTTCTATCCTTAAGCTGTACGATAAACTATAATTCTATGGTTGCTGAAACTAGGAATTACATTAATTGTCAATGTGGCATGGATTTTAATGCGATGTGGTAGTCAGATATTTTCAAAGTTCTGTTTATGTAATACAGGACTCTGCCTTCATTGAGATTCTCTCCCCTAACCCCCCACCCTGCCCTTAGTTCTAAAGGGGATACCGATGAGCTTGGAAAGACCACTGTATGCCAGATGGGACCTTAAGTCATTGCTCCATGTGCAAGAGAACCATACTTGTGCTCTGTTAAAGAATGTGCTGGATGGTCTTGAAAGGAGGCTTCCATTTATTTCCCAATAGTTATCCAATATATCTCTTTTCCCAAAATTCTAAATCCTTGAGGTTCTTGTGACTTTGTCATTTATGGCATTTTGTGCAAAAACAATTGCTGCTCCTAGCATCCCAACCTTCACATAACTTAGTTCCTCTGTAAGTTATTTGAAAGTCAAAAATAAGCTCTGCATTTTGAAAGTTTTAAAATATTTTGGTATAGAATATAGTATAAAAATTGAATTCCTCAAAAAAAGAAAAACAGTTTAAATATTATTGCTGGAAACAAAACAAACTGCTGTATACAGAGGTGGTGGGGATGACTCAATCAGTAGGGTGCCAGACTCTTAATCCATAGTTCCAAGGTTCGAGTCTCACCTGGGACAGCATTGAAATTTATCTCTGCAAAACTCCCCACATGCCCTCGGTCAGTAGGGAATATCCATCAATGGGCTTGGGAAGGCTGGGACTTAAAGCCATGGCCCCATATGTAGAAGAGCCATACCTTGTACATGTTAAAGGACAATGCTGGATGTGGATGGCCTTGACAGAAGCTACCATCCGTCTCCCAGCAGCTGTCCAGTGGATCCCTTTCCCCCAATCTTCTATTAGCCTTTGGGGTCTTTATGACCTGATCATTTAGCCCATTGTGTGCAAAAAAGTACTGCTCAAAGGTTCCAAAAGGTTTACACTATTACAAGAATTATTTAATTAGTACGATTAATAAAATTAAAAATTTCGAATTATAAATATTTTAGTTGTGTTATTTAATTCCTAAATCATATCAACAAAAATACAAAAATTTATCAAAATTAATAGCAAGACAGATCAATTTCATTTGGTATCAGAAATAAAGGACTTTTAAAGGACAAAACAAAAAAAAAATATAGGACACAAATGTCTTTCCAAAATTTTGATAAATATATAGGACAAACCCTAAAATATTGAATAAATGGCAACTGCAATGATAGTATCAATTCTGATAAGTTTTGCAAAAAAAAACATTCCCTGCTTTTGCAAAGAGAAAAGGGCAAAAAACAACCCAAGCTAGATGCAGAGGCAAACGAAATGACACTTTTGATCAATAAATTAATATTCTACATCAGGAAATAATTTAGAAAAGGGTAAGCGCACTAAAATGTAATAATCTGGAAAAAATAAACTTCTGCACATTGTCATGTATTGTAGATTTTGTTGCTATAAATTCTCAGCATTAAGTTACATGTCCCTTGCATTAAGTATTTTTCAAAATGTGGTATAAAATTTTGTTTGCTGTGTTTGATCTTGAAAATAGTTATACCTTATTTGTGTTACTTTCACTTTAAAGGCAAATATTACACCTTAGTTTGTCAATATACAAATTTCTGTATTTGGAGTGTTCATGAAACTTCATTACATTAATAGTTTTTTGTAAACAAAATCAGTAATTGCACATAATTTTTTAATATTTTCTAGTGACACAACACCATGGGGAAAAGAAAATCCACCAAGCCACAAAAATATGTGAAGCAGTCAGATGATGAAGATGATGACCATTTGTATCTTTATGATATGGAGATAGAAGAAGAGAATTCCAGAAATAGAGTAACTCCTACAACTTCAGAAATGAATATACATGCTTTATGGGATAAAGGTGGTGCAGAAAATTCAACAAAAAGTGTAATGAGCAAAGAAAAACTGCAAATGGCAGACCAGTCTACTGAAAATAATGTGTGGCAAAACCATTTTCAACAGAATGCTATTGACAGTTTAACTGACAATAAATATTTAGAGCCATGCCATTTCAAGATAGAGAAAGTTACAAGTCTCCATTCAGCCCTTAGCATAAGAACAAAAAATCTTTTAAATCATGGTCATTTAGAATCCTTACTTTCTGAAAAAGTTTATGCATCAAATGCTTTTCCTGAAGAAAGACTAAGTGACAGTAGGCAAAGCATGTCAGTAATGAATGTTAGTGGTACAGAAAGTGATCGAAGAAGCACACATGAATTTGAAAGTGAGTATAGGGAAATGAAACCCAAAAGGCGACGTAAATATGTTACATATCCTGCTACATTCAGATTAGAAGTAGTGGAGTATGCTGAACGAAATGGTAAAAGTGCAGCTGCTAAAAAATACAATATATGTGTTGAAAAGGTAAGCATGTGGTGTAAAACGAAAGATAATATTATTCACAAAGTTAAAAAAAGTGGCTTTCCTCTAGCAGATGGAGCAGTTGAAAATAATTTTGAAATTAAAAACGAAGAAATGCAGCTTATTCCTCTTCAGGAACCAGAATTGAGTACACAGTGTAATGAAACTCAGATAAAAAAAGAAGTCGATGAAGAAAAAAGATATCAGATAGCAAAGGAGCTTGAAATTTTATATAACGATGATTCTGAGGGTTCTGATAAATATGATGCAGATAGTTTAAGGAAGCAAGAAGTTGTATTTTCTCCATATTTTAAGTTGCGTGTTATCAAAGCGGCTGAAGAAAAAGGAGAGAATTCTGCTGCAAGGGAGTATCTTGTATGTGAAAGGCGTGTGAATTTATGGTGTAAAGCTAAGGACATAATAACTGAAAAGGCGAAGAAGCAAAAAACAGAAGAATGGGAGTGCGATCTTTATGTAAAATTAAAATCTTTGTTAGATATGAGACAAGATGTTACAGTTCGTGATTTTATAGAGAAAGCTGAGCAGGCTCAACTGTCCAACCCTAGCCCTGCTTATGTAGCAATAACTATAACTTGGTTGATAAGCTGGTGCAGAAAATTTAACGTTAGATTCAACAGTGTACTGGACAGTATTCCACAGGTAAGTTACTGAAATTAGTTTTGAGTTTTGACTCTTAATTACCTTATATAAATGTAAACATTTAACAGAGCTTGAAAAAGCAATGATTAATAAAAACACTGTTATTCAACTACTGTCATTCTAACAGTTTTTTTCTTCAAAAGTTTTAAAAATTTTTGAAATATAAAGATAACCTATAATCTCTTAGCTTATCCTTGTTTTAGAGGAACAAACAGTTAAAACTACTTATGCCATTGACTTTTGTATGTTATATGTTACTGTGTACTGTGTGAAGTTGGGGGAGGGGACTCAGTTGGTAGAGCACCAGACTTGTAATCTACCATTCCCAGGCAGGCCAGCATTGAGCTTTACCTTCACTAAACTCCCCACTCTACCCTTAGTAGGGGACATCGATGGGCTTGGAATGGCTGCCATCTATTGGATGGGATGTTAGCCATTCTCCCGTGTGTGGGAAAGCCATACCCTGTGCATATTAAAGAACATGCTGAATGGTCTTGATGTGAGGCTACCATCTATCTCCCAACACCTGTCCAGTGGATCCCTTAACCCCAACCTTCTTTGAGCCTTAGGGTCTATGCGACCTGGCCATTTAGGCCACTGTGCACAAAAAGTGCTACTCAGTGGTAAAACAACCCAAAACCCAAAGTTATAAGAAGTCACTGTCATGTATTTGTATTCCAATTATAGGTATTGTCTGTAAGTGTAAAATACATTTTATGCTACTATTGTGATACACAAAACTATTTTAAATAATTTGCTTAATCAAAACTGACAGGCCATTAAAAAAGTTCTCCATCACTATCTAAGCCATGCATTTTTGTTTTACTCCAAAGCTGTGGTTATGCTTAATGTGTAAATTCCAAGTGGCAAACTTTACAAGTTTTGCTATAATATGCTTTTGGTGATTTCTGAAAAATGGAGTCCACGTACCAAGCTGGCCAACTTCACAGATTTTACCATGCAGATTTACTATAGTATAATTATTATACAACATTTGTTTCATATTGGCAGGTAAGTTTTTTTAACCAAATCTTTAGTTAATGAAGTCCACACAACATGGAAACTATTTCATCATAGTGTGTTGAATACTAATTCATGTAAGATAGTTTTTCAAGTTAGTGAAAACTTAAATTATAAAAATTACTCTGTATTACACTGTAGGTGATGTACTAGTTGCTAGGTATTGTGGGGGATAATACCTAGCAATAATACCTAATTGTGGTGAAATGCACTCTGCTGTGTCAGTGATGGTGGTTGTGATAGTCTCTCTGTCCAAGAAATATGAAATTTACCCCTGTTAGTGTACTGAGCTGGTTTATTATAGTAGATACCTGCGAGTAGACACTGCCGTGCATTTCATGTCATTGTCCTCTTTGGCATGTCATCAGGCAAGCACTGCCCATAATAGCAGGTGGGGATGTATTGTAAATACTATATGCATGATCTGTAAATGCACATGTGAGCTTTGCTGTCACCAAGTTCAAGATGTGGACTGGGTGAGTCCCTGAGGTGACCTGATGAAAGGGTATGGTTCAGAAATGTATTACCTGATGTGTTGGGTAGTCCTGCTCTCCCATTCCTATCCTGTTTCATTTCCATTTGGTATTTCATTTTCCCTTTTGCTCATCTACACCCTCCCCTTTACCAGTGTCAGAACATGAACCTTGGCTTTGATAATTCTTGGCCCAGACTTTGGCATAAATGTTGAGTACAGTTAAATGATTAAATTTTCCGTGCCTTCAAGTCAGTGGGCCTGTATTTCAGCATTAAGTGCCAAAGTCTGAGCCCACTGATGCTTTTAGCCAAGACTTGCACCCTGCCACTGGAAAAGGGTGGAGGAATGAACAGCTACCAAACAAAAACCAAAAGCATGGATGGAGTAGCAGGACTTCCAACACATCATCACTTCTAAATTGGCCCCTTCTTCACACCACCTCAGGGACTCTCCCCATAGTGGATCCTGGATATCATGATCCACATCTTGATGACCCCATGAAGCCCATTGTGCATTTGCAGATCATGAATATTGTGTTTCCAATATGCTCCTACCTTTGGGCAGCTCAGTGCACTAACAGTAGAATGAAGTTTCATATTCCTTGGACAGAGGGATGACTGATGGCACAACCACCATCACCAACACAGCAGTGCAGCATGAACAACAATGCAGCATGATAGAGATCTCAGTCACCAGTAAGTGAAAAGCTTCAACACCAGCTAGTATCAGAGGGCACATACCCGAATTTTTCTCATGCCAAAGAGACACAATAGGTATGACTAATTAAGCTTAAACTTTGCTATACTAATAAGCATCTTTTAATAAGCCCATTAGCTGTCAATGAGCTGAGTGTTTTTTGCCAATACCTAGTGACTAATATAGCACCTATAGTGTATATAGCAGTTGTTCCCAACTAGGGTATTGCAGCTAAGGTCCATGTGTGTTGTGAAATTTTAAGAAAATACAATGGGACCCCAACATTCAATGGTAATTCATTCCACAAAACCCATTATGTGTAACCAGAAAATACAATGGGACCCCAACATTCAATGGTAATTCATTCCACAAAACCCATTGTGTGTAACCAGAAAATACAATGGGACCCAACATTCAATGGTAATTCATTCCACAAAACCCATTGTGTGTTGAAAATATTGCAAATTGAAACCAAAATACATTGATTTCCTGTAATTTGTTCCAAACCTTTGACAGGCAACCTCAACAACACATAAAGTGGTATTTCTTACACGTTATACTTGATTTTTACATTGAAAATGTGTGTTTAATAAAGATTATTTAATAAAGTTATAAAGCATTTTAATGAAAACAACAATAAATTGGCATTTACTTTTGACTTAAAGTGCAGGGCTAATTAAATTGATGGTGGAGATGGGGTAGGTCAGGTGTCTTTTCAATCTTTTGCAGCTACTAGAAAGAACCTGCCCAAAGTGGACTGTTTTTGATGACTTTTTTGCAGCTTGTATGATTAAATGTTGTGTTTTTCCAGGCTGAATTAAAGCACGTGGTGGAAACATCATTCCAAGAACTTAATGATCAGCCACACAGTCCAGGATGTTGAACTTCGACTTCCAAAAAACTTGGAGGTGATGGCATTTACACTAGAGGTTGTTGCAAACAACATGCAAACATTTTCTTGGATAGATTTTCTTGAAGATTGCAATCACTTGCTGATGATCCATTGGTTGAAGAAGAGAAGTGGTGTTAGTGGCAAAAATTTGACTTAAAGTCAAATTGTGCCTCCAGAGATTGGGCAAGGTCTGGATCATGGCTTGGTGCATTATCCAGCAGGAGCAGGGCCATCACAGGATGTTTATTTTTCTCAAGATAACTCTTCACTGAAGGGCAGAAAACTTCATGTGCCCAATCATTGAAGACACATATCTTGTAGCACAGTCCTTGTTACTGTGCCAAAACATTTTCAGAATGTCTTTATTGATTTTTTTGTTGTTTAAACACTCTAGGGATGTTAGAGTGATACACCTGCAATGGCTTCAGCTTAAAATCTCCAGAGGCATTGGCACCCACCAAGAAAAAACCCATCTTTCTTAGGCTTATGCCCAGGTAAACTAGCCTCATCCTTAATGGTGTATGTTCTTCTGGGCATTCACTTCCAGAAGAGGCTAGTTTTTTCAACATTAAAAACTTCCCGGAGAAGATAACCCTCCTGAGCAACAAGTTCTTGGAATTCGAATTTAAAGGCCTCGGTTATTCTCTATCAGCTGCTCTTTTATCAGCATTCTTTATAATTAATTTATTATTGAGCTTTTTAAATTGAATAGTTGTGATATTCACCCTGTTTTTGAAGTGCTCAAACCAGCCTCTGCTGGCTTTTAAAGTCTTCAAAGGGCACAGCAGCACCACTGTGTGATGGGACTTTGCGTTTCAGATTGTCATAGATCTGCTTAGCACATTTGCAGATAAATTGTCTAGGCACTGGGTTACCCATCATCTGCCTTTTTCCTTATCCTTATTAACAGAAGTCAATCCATTTCCCATGATAAAGTCTCAGCCTTATGCACTAATGTGGAATCATCACTAACTTTAGCACTCTTTAGAATTTCCTTTGACTTAACTGCTGTATTGTAGAAATGGTCAATTGAGGGGAAAGCATCATATTCATGCACTAATGCACTAATTTTTACTCCTTCATGCTTTTTTTTTTAATCATTTCCTTCTTCACTTTAATGGAAATTTTATTCTTAACTTCCACTGTAGGAACCATAATTGTTAATTTCATTTTATCTAATTAATAAATTCAAAAATAACCACAATTAAATTATAGTTCACAAAAATTCACTCTGTTTACACTGAACAACTGCATCAAACAGAAGATAAACAAAGAATAACAATGCCCTTTATGTATTTCAAAACAAGGTGGGAATGTTGTGCTGAACAGTAGTAAAGATGCTCTTTTTTTAGAACAACCATACAAGAATGTATGAGTGATATTCTGTGCTCTGATTGGCCAAGATTTCACATTCCCAGCTGTATTAGAAAGCCATCGGTTTCTGCAAATATCATTGGTCATTAAAATGAAGGCTCTTATGGGAGGTAAATCGATTCCTGAGAATATTGGATGACGATGTTAATGGAAGTCGAATCCCCACTGTAATACTACATAGCAATTTGTGCTTTAGTAATAAAAATAAATACCCCTTCAAGCAGTTGCTTGCCACAGAGGTTTGACAGGAGCCAGTCACTTTAATACGCCATAGTAGGTCTATGAGGAAGGAGAGTCCTTGGCAATAAGACAATACAAATATCCATGCCTTACCACCCAAATACTTTTGATTGGTAGCCAAGTGTACTAACCACTAAACCTCAGCTATCGGGATGGCTATGCTTTAGTACTTAAAATATTTTTTATTGCGATTTTATTTTTTGGAAAAATATTGAGCTTAATGTGCATTTTTGTTTCAATAAATTGAAATTTAAGATATATAAACAAAAAATGACTCTTTACCATAGGTGTATCATGATTAATAGATTTTTTCAGAAGTGTGTTATGGTAAGTAAACTATTTTCGGAAGTGTGTTGTCAAGAGGAAAAGGTTGATAAATACTGGTATATAGAGTAATCTTTATAATTAAATCATAAACACTGTTCTTTTAGCTTTAGTTATAAATAAAAATAAAGACTCCTTCAAGCAGCTGCATGCCACAGAGGTCTGACAGAAGCCTGTCAGTTTATATGCCGTAGTAGATCTGTGAGGTTGGCAGGATCTCAGCAGAAAAATGACACAAACATCCATGCCTTATCTGGAGCTCAAACCCAGGTCCCTTTGATCAGTAGCCAAGTGTGCCAACCACTTGGCCATGGGACAGACTACCTTTGATTAGAAAACTTAAATTTTATAAATAATGAAATTTCACAATAACAATGATATAAGTAAAAATTGGATCTAACTTGATGCCAACAAATGCGAAATAATATGTACAAAGTCCAATAAAGGACTGAAGAAAAGTTCCATTTTTTATCTCGTTTTCAAAGAAAACAAGGTAATAGTTTCGCTCTGTCATCTGTCGACATTGAACTTTTTTTATTTACAGAGATAAATTAAAAATTCTTTTTGTGTTGGATACACGAAAAAATTGTGAAATATTATGATTGCACTTTGAAAATTTATGATAATTATTGATGAAATATTATGATATGCATTTTCTGAATCTTTTAAAAGCTATAATTACGCTCTCTAGTGGTGGAAAAAGTTGAAAATTCCAAACTTTCAAACGAGTGTTGCAAACGATGTATTTATGCTAGAAATTTGAAATTTTGGTGGTGGAATGTTAAGGCAATGAAGTTTCCATTCCCAATAATGAGTTGACCCTTACACCCAGAGGGGGTGGGAAAACACACCTTTTTAGTTTTAGCAGCTAATTGTTTGTTTTTAGATATAAATGAAAAATTATTTTCTGGATCACATAATTAAAAGATGAAAACTTTTATGTTGTATAATTTACTAATGAAATACTATTTGCATTTTTTCTATCATCTGTTAGCTCAAATTAAACTTTTAAGGAATGAAACAGTACGTAAAGGAAAAACTTCATTCTCTTTGGAAACAAGATTCTCATACACGCCAGAAGCGATATACATTCTTCTAGTTAATTGATATCATGATAGTAGGGGCAAACTTAGCATAGTTTGTCACTACTATCATGATTAGTTTTTAATTGATGGAGAATAGAAAGTATTATGTTTAATAATAATGTAAAACTTAACACAAATTTATGTGTGGAAGCCTCAGGAAATGTACATTGATTATAGCATACAATACACTTTAATGATGTATTCTGTTTTGACTTAAGGACATTTTCATATAAACTTCTAACAACTTTTGTGCTAATATCAGTGAAAAATTGTATATGTGTATTAGGTTTTGGTTATTATCTCTTAACAATTTAAGCAGAAAATCTCCAGGTGATGCCTGCCTGTTAAAACTGTTTTGTCTTTGTCTTCGATTACATTTTCTTTTGTCTGCAGATTAAAAATACCATACCATCTTTAGAAAATTAACTTTGGTGAACCAAGTTATATTGCTTAAGATTTGCAGCAATATGTAATAATGCCAATTTGTTGATCTTGATTAGAAATATGCAATTTTTAAATGAAATCTGAATAAAGACTAACAGCTTTCATTTCGATATATATTGTCTGAACTTGTAAGCTAATATGAAATAAGGACTGATTATGTTAGGTAAGTTTTTTGCTATTAAATTTCATGCCATTAATTAAAAATGTCAGTCAGCCTATCTGTTGCATGCACTATAATTTAATAACATTTTCATTTTATTAATAGTAGTAGTTGAAATCACATTGCTGCTCTTTGAAAAATTGCTTTTTGTTATATATATTTATATACAATATGTATTTATATACAAATTTATTAAATATCTGTTTTTGACACATGGGAAAACTTAAACAGGTTATATTTAAACTGCAGAGGTGACAGGGTAGATTGGTCAACTCATGTTTTTTGACCTGAATACTCAAGGTTGGAGACAAGTACCTTTAGGGACTTTACTATTTCCTTCGAGGCAAAATTTTTATCATGAATTAAAATTTTATCTTTCTTCCCTTAAACTATTCTGTAATCAGAATTGCATTCAAAATTATTCTAATAGGAATGATGCTTTAAAAATATGCTAGTGTTCAAAATTAAAGGATAATGGACAAAAGTGTACCTAATTCAAAAATTGTTTTCAGCAAATACAGTTAAATGTCATATGGTGAGGTATTGTAATGTGAACTAAGAGCAAGTGAGATAATGATGAAATAATATAATATACCTGAGTGCTCTGTACAGCAGCATAAGTTTCCATACATGAAGGTGCTGGAAATAAGGGGTGGGGATGGCTCAGTCATCAGCATGCCAGGCTCATAATCTTCAGTTCCAGGTTTAAGTCCCACCTGGGCCAACATTGATATTTATTTTTGCAAAATCCCACACCCTTCTTGCAGTCAGTAGGGGAGAGTGATGGGCTTGAAAAGGCCACTGTCTGTCAGATGGGATGTTAAGCTGTGGCTTTTTGTGCTGGAGAGCTATACCCTGTGTAAATTAAAGAACATGCTGGATTGCCTTGACAAGAAGATACCATCTGTCTCTTAATCGTTGTCCAGTGGATCCCATTCTGCCAATTTTCTCTGAGCCCTTGGGGACCTTTTGACCTGGCTATTTAGACCATTGTATTAAAAAAAAAAAGTGCTATTCAGAGGTAAAACAACCCAGTTATCTATATAATAAAAGATGTCTGTCTGTGTGTCTGTCTGTCTGTGGCAGCCATAACTCATCAGGAAATCAACGTACACCCTCCAAATTTTCAGAGAACGTTTCTGGTTGTGGTCCAGATTGCAGTGCCAAATTTCAAGTCGAAAGTTCAAGAGGGGACTTGCTGGAACCAAAAATATTTACCATGCTATTCCTACGGGAAACGAGAATCGCTATCAAATTTACTGTTGCCATTTTCTGCTCCCTAACTATGAAGTAAAGATTTAAAATAGCATTTGAATGTTCTGCAAATAGGATGCTGTTGCCAGATTCCCCACATTTCCGAAAGCATTATTTAGGGGTTCCATTGCAGCTAGGGACCTGATTTTCTAACCAAAAATGGGGTCGGGCATGGGTAACCTGCCTGCGAAATTTGGGACCTTTCGGTGATGTACATCGGAAATTACAGAATGCCAAAATCTGCCGAAATAAAAATATCTCGATTGTTTGCCACGGGCTCTGAGAGCGCGTGCCGAGTCAGCAATGACCTTTGCAA
The DNA here is from genome assembly GCA_038380435.1 of Ryuthela nishihirai. NCBI lineage: Eukaryota > Metazoa > Arthropoda > Arachnida > Araneae > Heptathelidae > Ryuthela > Ryuthela nishihirai. Next base: position 88,683,968 of record JAWZYU010000003.1, on the reverse strand, counting down.
CACCAGGAAATTCTTCGTGTTCAAACTGTGATAAAATGCTGGGGGGGGGCTAACTTTTAGTGCAGGAAACAACAGAAAATGCAGATTAAAAGTGAGATACGAGCTGTCACAATTTGTGTAGAAATGAAACCACGGACCAAGTAAGAATGTGATTTTTAAACCAATCATTGGGCAACACGGGGGATGCTGTGTGCAGGAAATTTGGACCGTGCGAACGAATATCACGGGAGCCATAGGGTAGCAAAATCTGTGGTAACGGAAATAAAATCTCTTTAGCTTACGCAGAAACTAAGCCATGGGCTATGAGGAGTGTTCGCTGATGTCAACAACAATCTGGGCAAAATTATTCCTGTTGAAAATCTGTGCTAAGGGGGGTCTTACAAAATTTACCTTTAATGCAGTGAAAATAAGAATATGCAGGTTGAAAGTGACACCCGGGCAACGCTGGGTAAGTTCAGCCAGTTTAATAATAAATAAATAGCCTGGAATAGGGATCAGGAGATGTTAATGTGTATGATCACCCCCTGGCTTCCATATGACTTGTACAATGTTTTCATGCTATGACATAATGTTTTGTAGTAATAAAGCCCACTCCTCCACAAGAGCAGATCTGAGCACAACATGGAGGGGGGGGGGGGTATTATTAGGGGAGCTTTGTATCCTTCAATTTTTCCCCAAGGTTGTCCCTTGCATGCTTAATTGGATTCTGGTCTGGTGAACTGGCTAGCCATTCCATTGTATTATTATCTTTGCTTTCAAAGAAATTGTTGACCATATGAGCCTGTTTTTGATCCATAAAGTTGAAATCTGGACTGAGAGCACTCATGAAAAGTTTCACAAAGGAATCAAGAATTAAATCTCTGTATCACTGAACAGTCAGAGTGCCTTCCTAAAAGATGTAGAGTTTCATGTGGCCAGCCCAGACTGTCACATTATTGTTATCAATTTCAGTGATTGCGACAATATAATAGATTGTGCTATGACAGAGTACTATGTATTAGATCCTAAGAAAGTTAAACCAAGAGGCTAGCCCCTCAGCTTAACAGCTTTGGTCACATAGTCTCTCTGTGATGTTTGTCCACTTCCATTGTTTGCCTGGTTGGGGAAGCCTCATCTTGACAAGATGTGTTCTTTATTTGGAGCAGAGCTGCCTATGTTTGATTTGGCTGATGAGCAATGATGTTCTGAGATTTTGGAAAATTAATGACAAACTTCCAAGTTAATTGAGATAATTAATTCCCTTTTGAATTCCCTGCTCTATGGCAAGATATCAGAAAATACAGTTAAATGTCATATGGGCTAGGTTTTGTGGTGTGTGACTGAATAAGAGCAAGTAAGATGATGAAATATGTAATATGCATGAGAGCTCTGTGCCCTTGTATGGGAACTTAGGCTCTAAGCCTAGATGGCAGCATGAATATACCTTACCTCAATAAATAGGAGAATTTCTAATAATGATTTGCACTTCTGCTTCAGCTGATAGATGGCTTCACATTGTAGGGAGAATTACTTAGACATAAGCTGGCACTGGAATGAACTTGTAGTATGGCAGCAGGCTTTGGCCACCCTTCTGTCACTAGTGGTGCACTACTTGTAGTGTAAACAAGGGGATTTGGAATTTTACTAGTATTCCACATGATCCCATTTTCAGGAAAGCTAGACCCTGTGCATATTAAAGAACATTTTGAATGTCCCTGATGGGAAATTTCTGTCTCCTGACAGTTGTTTAATGAAATCCTTCTTCCATCCTTCTCTGAGCCCTTTGGGATCCTGATTTTGCACATAATAGCCATTTAGACTGTTATGTGCAAAAAAAGTGCTGTTCAGAGGTAAAACAACCCAACTTGGCCATGGTTGGCCAAATATTGGTGAGCGATAAATCAATTTATATTTCCTTTTATTTTTGCTCTGATAACTATATCATGCAAAAGCTAAAAACTTTCTGATGAAAGTGGCAGAGATTTTCAATATTGGTGGACTGAAAAATATGGAATTGGCTCTGACGGATCCCTCTTTTTAGATCCTAGGAAAAGCCAAGAGGCTAACCCCTCAGCCTTAACAGCTCTAGTCACATTGGGAGGCTTTGGAGGAAAAAAGGAAAAGGCTTTGTGTATTATTTTCTCTGAAACATTGGTCTGTCAAACAATGCTGTGAAGCAAAACACAAGTGGCTGCAACAAAAATATAAAAAAAAGCAAAAAAAAAACACACACACACACACAAGTTAATACATCAAAATATAATACAATGTAGTTTTCTTAGAAAATTTGTGTTCAGTGTGTTGAATTCAGTTACTGCTGGTTTTGAAATTTTAAAGACCATTACTCAGGTAAGCCATTTAGTGAAAATGAATAGGTTAAGAAATCATGGCTACAATGTGCCCCATATCTTTTTCATAATTTTCAAATCAATAAAAAATTATTCAACTTATTGAAAAATTTATTTATTAGTAGAAACACGGTAAAAGTCAGAATTATTAAAATTAATGGTGATATCAAAGGTTATATAAAATATTTTTAAATTTATGCCACTTTTTCTCTTTGAACTATATTCAAAGGGGTCCTACCATTCTCACAGATCTACTATGGCATAATTGCCATAGTAGAACCTGCCACAGGCTCCTGTCAGACCTTTCTGGCAAGCAGCTGCGTGAGGAAGTATTTATTTTATATAACTTGTGACACCCCCTACATCAGTTAAACTGTTCTTTTTATCTCTTTCTCAAAACCGTCATATATATTAATGTGTTGTCCTAGATAGTTAAATGAAGATACCATCTTTAGTTCTTTTAGTTCTAATCAATTCTTTTTTGAAATTAAAAAATTATTAATAATTATTTTGTTCTCTATCAATTCCAAGGCCTGCCTTTTTAATGTTGAAAAGTCCTTATATAGCAGTGTGAAGTTACTTTAGCTATCTCTAAATTAACTAATTACATAAATCCCCAGGGGTAGATGAAATTAGTATTGAAATGCGTAAAGCTAGGAATGTTTCCGTTGTCATGTGGCTGATTGAAATTTTAAATATTTCTATGATAAAGACATTCTTATGGTTTTTACCAGAGCTATTATCCTTAGTCTTAAAGAAGTGATTGTAATTGTAGTGATAATTTTAGTGGAATCAATCTACCTTATTTTCTAGTTAAAGTTATTTGTATTATTGTGCTAAATGCAATTAAAGATTTGGTTGATGGACAATTGTGGGATGAACATTGTTAATTCAGAAGTGAGATTCTTATCACTTCAGAATTCACACATAAAAATCAAATATTTTCATATAGGCAGATTCTTGAGATATGTGTACTGGTCTCAATGAGGGAATTTTAGAAATTTGAAGGGGGCATTCTTGAATTTTTCAGTAGAAACAGATTAAATAAAATATTGTTTAGAGAGCACATAGTTACATTTGTTTCTTCGACAGAAAAACCTTAGAAATTCATTGATGCAGTATAAAAATACTTTTATGCACCTTAAATATTAGTATTAACTAGTTTTATCTGGGAAAAACGTATTTTGAATTCCTTGAAGGTGACATTAGAAAAAGTAAAGGGGTCATTAGAAAGGGTAAAGGAAGTGTTAGGCTCAAAAAGGTTGTGAACCACTGATTTAAAGTTTCAGAAACTTGTCTTTAGTAGTTTCATAGATTTCAAAAGAGCTTTTAACTCTATTGTCATAATTTGAGGTTGATAATAAGATTGACATTAGCATAAGGATGGCCCTCTATAATAACACTGAGTTAAGTGTAAACGTTGCTAAACTAATTGCTTACAAGCCTTACCATTGCTACTGGAGTTTGAAAAGGTGCATTTTGTCTCCTTTACACTTTGATTTTTTTTTATGTTAAGCAGAATTCACTGTAAGGGGAAGATTTTGGCCTTAAATGGTGTGGAGATTTGAAAATTTCTGATTTAGATTAGCATATTATGTAGAGAGAGACTACAGAGAGGCTATGTTTCGTATATGCATGACTGCAGATTAGCGAATAGAGTTCTGAATAGTGTGCCTAAAGGCCTCAGATAAAGGGGGAGATTGAAGGGACAGGACTTCGTTACAAAGCCCTACAGTGGCCAAATACAGAAGTGTACCTCAGGACAGACATATTTGGAAAATTTGGTTTGTACCTTCATAGCCCATAGCTGCTTCAGGATTATATGTATTTTTTTCTCCAAATATACTAATATGGTATTAATTTCTTAAATTTATTTTAATGTTTTTGCAGAAATATAAAGTAGATATGTAGTATTTATGTACTGTTTAAAAAAAGTATAGAATTGTGAAAGGAAACTCTAAAAAAACTATTAGAGAAAATGTTTAAAGAGCATTGGCTTTCAGCTGGAAAAGCTAACAGACAAAACACCTGCATTTGGTGTATTACCTGCTTCCAATGGGGATGGGGGTGGCTCAGTCGGTAGCGTGCCAGGCTCATAATCTGTAGTTCCCAGGTTAGAGTCCCAGCTGGGTCAGCATTGAGATTTATCTCCGCAAAATTCCCCGCCCTGCCCATGGTCAGTAGGGGACACCGATGGGCTTGGAAAGGCCACCGTCTGTCGGATGGGATGTTAAGCTGTGGCCCTGTGTGTGGGAGAGCCATACCCTGTGCGCGTTAAAGAACATGCTGGGTGGCCTTGACAGGAGGCTACCATCTGTCTCCCAACAGCTGTTCCAGTGGGTCCCCTCCCACAACCTTCTCCGAGTCTTCGGGGTCCATTTGATCTGGCCATTTAGCCCATGGTGTGCAAAAAAGTGCCGCTCAGAGGTAAAACAGCCCAACCCATTCTGCTTCCAACTGAGTGATGTTTTTTGAAACAAAATTAAGTTCAATTAATTAAAATCCTCATGCAGCCATGGGGCTCTGGAGGTATAACCTTTTTCATTTCATCTTTCAAACATGTCTGCCCTTAGCTACAGCTGCTGCATTTGTCCACTAGAGGCCAATTCTAGCAAGGTCCTGTTTGACATTGTTTGCCAACACATCCTAGGTCTTTCCCTTTTCCTGAGGCCTTTAGGCACACTGCTCATAACCTTATTTTCTAATCTGCAACTATGCATACCCACAACATGGCCAAACCTACATAGTATCTCTTTTCATAATATTCTGCTCATATGAGGTTTCCAATTCCTAACCTAATCATTACTTAAAAAGTCAAACGACCTAATCCTCAAGATACTGTATAAACATCTAGAATCAAAGGCATCAAGTTTGCTGTATTTTGCTTACAAAGGGTCCAAGTTTCACTACCATAATTTACCCTAGAAAGAACCAAACTGGTAATTCTGTTTATTAGTCTTTAGATGTATACGACTATTTTTCCATACTCTCCATAGTTTCTTAAGTCATAGCAGCAACCTTTATCTTCTGTTTATCTCATGTTGCACATCACCAATATCTGTTATATTGCTCCTGAGATAATTGAATTGAGACAGTTGCTCAAGAGTGCAGCCATTCAAAGCAACTGAAGTACCACCTGTTTGACCAATTTTCATGACTTTAGTTGTCTTTCTGTTTATCACTCTCATTAACAGCTCCAATGAAAGAGTTCATCTCATCTACAATCATTTGCCAGAAGTGCTAAATCATCAGCACAATCTAAACCAGGAATTTTAAAATCTCTAGATCATTTAAGGCCAAAATCTTTTCCTTTCAAAGTATTCTGCATGACATAATAAGTAACCAAACTAAATAGAAAAAGGTATAATATGCATCCTTGTTGAAACCAGTAGCAATGCTAAAACAATTGCTACAAGTCTTTAACGACTCTCACATGACTCAGTGTTATTATACAGAGCTTTGACTATGCTAATTCACTTATCAGGTATACCATATGATATCATGATAAACCAATTATGATCATCAACACAGTCAATACCATTTTTAAAATCTATAAAGCTCTTTCAAAGCAAATCCAAACTCCTTAATTTGAAAAAAAAGTTACCTTTCCCTATTTGTTCACTGATAATAGCATGATTTAAATACTAGAATAGGTAGCTTAAATACTTTAAAACTTCTAGGTTAGTGCAATCCATAAGTATTGGTTTTAGTTTATAGAGAACATGCAAGGGAACTTGACATTCTGCTGAATGAATCTCATGGTAACTGGAATAAGATCTAATCTAAAATTTTAGTATATGTAATCTTGTTATTAAATCTGAAAATATGAATTTTTTTACTTCAATTTTTATTTTGATTTTATTGTTGCTATTTGAGTTAACTTTTTTTTATGCTGTAAATGCAATAAATAATTTAGGGCATGCCTGGTTATTGTTGTTGTTTGAGTTAACTTTTATATGCTGTAAATGCAATAAATAATTTAGGACATGCCTGATGTAGTGGTTAACAGAACCTGACTACTAAACCAGTGGGCATGTCCCTGTATATGCATTTGTATGAGAAACCAGGACAAGGCCAATAGAGTTTCAAGGTTATCTCTGTCTGTCCTTTGGGCAGGGGAGTACCATCTTCCCTTTAAAAATATGTATAGCTAATGTTTTTTACAATAGATTGCAATATGGAAAGTAGTTTTGCTAAAGTTGTTTATTAATTATGAGTATTTATATTTAGCCTCTGACTGAAGATGCATCCTTGATATTGGAAACAACTTGGTCACCTTCAGATCGAGATGAAGTTCAAGCAGTTTTTACAAGTGGGAAAAAAAAGAAAGTTCAAGAAATCCAGGTGATTAAAAAAACAGATGCTTCTGCTAGTGCCTCAGATAAAGAAGACTCCTTTTCTTTTTCTGCAAGTAATAAAAGACGACGACGTTCATATACACTTGCTTTTAAATTAGAGGTAAGTGCAGGTCAGATTATTTTTAAAATATAAGCTAATGTAAGGTCTACTTTCAGTATATAGAATAGGTCATGTTTCTCAAACTTTTTTTTAGTTCTAGAACCCTTTAATCCATTAAATTTTAGTATCACGTATTTCCTAATCCAGTTCTTTTAAAAATTTTTTAGGATATGTACTTTCTCTTGTAATGATTCTACAGTACTATTTGCAAATGCAATTTTACTTATAATGTTTCTCAATCTGTGGTATTTATACCTTTGGGAGAAAAGTCTTGGGGGATACATGAACATGTCTGAATTTTTAAAAAAAAGTTTCATCATCATCATCCAGCCATGGGCTACAGAGGTCCAATCAGACTGTGCAATTTTGTTCTCCAAGCTTATCTGTCCTGAGCTACATCTGGCCACTGTACATCAATTCTAACAAGGTCCTGTTCGACATTGTCTGCCCACCACATCCTAGGTCTCCCACTCTTTCTGAGGTCTTTAGGCACACTGTTCATAACCCTATTTGCTAATCGATTATTATCCACATGGGCAACATGGCCAAACCAACGGAGTCTCTTTGCACTACGGAGTCTCTTACTACTTAAAGGAGGTTGCCAACTCCTTTGCCTAATCTCATCATTACTTACAAAATTGAACCACCTAATGCATAAGCATCTAGAATCAAAAGCATCAAGCTTCCTGTCATCCTGCTTACAAAGCATCCATGTTTCACTACCATAACTAATCCTAAGAACCAATTAATTTTAGTCTTTAGGTGTATATGCTTATTTCTCCACACTCCACATAGATTCTTAAAAGTCCTGGCAGCAATCCCTATTCGTCTGTTAATCTCATGCTGCACATCACCAGTATCTGTTACATAGCTCCCAAGGTAATTCAACTGTGACACCTGCTCAAGACTGTAACCATTCAAATTAACTCAACCACAGCCTGCCTGACCAATTTTTATCACTTTAGATTTTGCTCTGTTTATAACCAAACCTATTCTACTACCAGTCTCATCAACAGCTTGAATGAAAGAGGTTATCTCATCAACATCATTAGCCAATAGGGCCAAATCAAGCATAATGTAAATCATAGATTATCATATCTCTAGAGCATTTAAGGCCAAAATCTTCCCCTTGCAGTGAATTCTGCATAATATAAATTAATAACCAAAATACAAAAAGGGACAAAAATTCATCCTTGTGAAACAAGAGTAGAAATGCTAAACTAATTTCTACAAGCCTTACCAACTCTTACACATGACTCATTGTTATTATAGAGAGCTTTCGTTATGTTGACTAATTTGTCTGGCATGCCACATGATCTCACAATAAATCATATATTATGATGATCAACAGAGTCAAAGGCCTTTTTGAAATCAACAAAGCTATTAACTGAAAGTTTCTGAAGCTCTAAACATTTCTCAAGAATCTGCCTGAGTGAAAATATCTACACATCCCCTTACTGCTTCTGAATCCACATTGCTCATCATGCAATTGCCTGTCTACCAGATCTTAATTATATTAAGCATAATCATGCAAAGAGCCTTACCGGGAACAGAGAGTAGGTTGGTACCTTTATAGTTATCACAAGAATTGTGATCACCTTTTTTAAAAATAGGGATAATAATAGCTCTGGTAAAATCCTTAGGAACCATGCCTTTATCATAAAAGATATTCAAAATTTCAGTCATCCATGTGGTAACCGAAACATTCCCAGCTCTAAGCATTTCTGTAGTAATTTCTTCTACCCCTAGGGATTTATGTAGTTTAAGTTTAGAAATAGCCAAAATAACTTCAGACTGTGTTATAGAGCCAACATTGAAACCAGTAACGCCTCTATCATCATTACAAACAGTGGGAGTAGAATTAACCACATAGTTTAGAAAATCACTGAAATGCTCAGCCCACCTAGCCATTACATAATCTTCACTTTCTATAGCCTTACCTTGTTTATTCTTCAATCCCTGTATACCAGTCCGTTTTCTACCACACAAAACATTAATTATTTGGTACAGCTCTCTGCTGTTGTGCTGTCTAACTGCTTCCTTGACTTTGTCAGTCAAGCCATCAAGCCAAAGATTCTTATCAGCAGCAAACTGATCCTTGCACAATTATTACACGTTTATTAAGCTCTCTGTAATGTTTCTATTAGGACTAGTAGGGTATTGATTAAGTACATTTCTGCAGTTCTCTCTTTCAGAAATAAGCTCAAGTATCACTCAAATAATTTTGCCTCCTCTGCTCCTTTTTCACTAAAAAAGTACTGTTAGTTTCAAGAAAAGCCCGTTTAAAACGGTCCCATTCTTCCTCTACTTCAGTAGTAAGCAAGCCATGACTGTCATAATGACTTTAATGTTAAAATCATGGTAAATTTAGCTATAATTGGTCTTCCAATGCTTCAGAATTAAAGACAAATATTTCAATTTTAGCATAACACTTCTTAAGTTTAAGTTGCAAGACACTTTTAACAAGGTAATGGTCAGATCCAATTTCAGCTCTCCTATATGAGTTGATATTCCTAACAGAACTATCACGTTTTCTGTTTATTAATATATAATCAATCATATTCTTATGCAGTCCATCTGGTGAAACCCATGTGTACTTATGTATGTCACGGTGTTTGTAATAAGTGTTAGTTATTCTTAAATCATTAAGTTTACTACCTGTAGGAGACATTGCCCATTGCACCTTCCAATACCAAAGGGACAGTTACTCTTCTTCAAATGTCAATCAGTACCAACTTTAGCATTGAAGTCACTTAGAATAAGGGTAATATCTCCCTTCTTGACAGAATTCGAAATATCCTGAAGTTCTTAAAACCTATTTTTATCATCCTTATTGGCATCGGGGGACATCAGGTAACATTCAAGTCTTTAATGTTTGTCTGAAATTTTGCTGTAAGAAACCTTGCATCACTAGCATATCTGCTGAGAAACAAACCTACGTTTTGGAGATGCTTTTTATCTTCCATCCATAAAAAGAGAAATTTAAGATTATTTTTAAGAATCTGATCTTTATCTGTCGATCTGGTCTCTTGCAAGCCAAGAATATCTAAATTATAACAGAATTCTTGTGTGAGGACATCAAGAGTCTAAGCTCTGTGCAAAGTCCTCACATTCCAACTACCTATGGAGAGAAAATGGTTAGTGGGATGCTTAAAGAAACTATATTTATTGAGAGAAGGAATGCCGACAATATTAAACAGCCCCCTAATCGCATGCATGGGGCAAAGACCCGTTCCCCCACCACTAAAGACTGAAGTCATCTGCACTGGAAGACTTCCTCCAATGTAGAATTTGATGATGCCAGTAGAAGCAAAGAGTTCAGGTGCCTGCGATGACCTCTGCTCAGGATTATCCACCAGCTAATAAAACATATCCCGTGAATCTATTCACTTGGGTCTGTCAACCCATAAACAAACAGAAAACACAGTGGAAGGTTTTCTCTTCCACAGAAGCCCACCAGTGCAGCAAATTCAGGTTCCATAATCAAGCTCAGAGCCTTATTTCAGTCCAATAGGTTTCTATGGTCAGCACCAGGACCTTGTGTGGTTGACCACTCCTCAGCAGAGTAGAAGAAAAAAGAAATATAGCCATAGTTGTCCAGATCAGTAGGCCACACTAATCTGGCAGCCTTCCCTTTATGTTCACTAAGAAAGTTGCTCACGTTAAACATTTTTAATGAAATAATCAGTCAATAGTAAATACATGGAGTTATTTGTTGACATAGCAGTTAATAAATCAGTAAATGGTTTTGTGGAAAAATTTTTGCTGATGCATGGGACTCGAACCCATGTCTCTCCACCTTAATACTTTCGTGGTTTAACCACGAAAGTATTAAGTATTTTTATACGAAACTAGTATCCACAAATATGATTAATAAGTTACATTAGTGGATAAAAAAAAGTATTCACTATTGATTGATTATTTTGTTAATAATACTTAAGTGTGAGTAACTTTCTTATTTATGTCTTATTTTGAGCATTCTTTATCTATGGAAAAAAAAGTTTTCTTCCCCAATCATAGATGGTGTCATGGATGACAAGCCCAGGAAGATTTATAAGTCACATTAGTAGATAATGATGGAGCCAGTGCAGTGATTAGAACATTGTCATGAATCTGGGGAGACATGGGTTCAAGTCTTGCACATCGTAAAACTAGTTTTTTCTGCAAAATTATTTATCAATTTTATATATTTTTATTAAATAAAATATTTCACTTATTTTGTGGAAAAATGCAGCATCTACTATACCATGTTTTTCTCTCATACTGTGAAAGAGTTCAAATACTACTAAAGGCACCAGGTTGAGAAACATTTGAGTAAATAATTAGAGAGGAAGCACATACAATAATATTCAACATCAATGCTTAGCATTCATTCTTTAACCATTCCAGGGTTCCTATCAATTACACATGAATCCGAAATGAGAGGCCTAAGATGTCTATGGCTGTTTTTAGTATAACATATGAATCTTTGATTTTAAAAATTGTAAATTGCCATTTGGAAATTTCCTGTGTTATCTTATAAAAATGCATATTTAAGGCTTGAAAAATGTTTTTTTCCCATTTGATGCATATTTTATTAAGCTGTGATATAAATAATTTGTTAATGCCATCTGATTGCCATTTCTTAGACCCATTATACAGGATTGCCAATTTGTTAACATTACTCTGCACTGAAGCTAACCTCCTGATTTAAGCTAAGTCTGATTTGAACTATTATTAACACATTTTTCTTTAAAGTTTTGAAATTATCATGAAAATTATTAAACCTATTATGAATTGCTAAAAAAAATGAAAATAATTAAAAACCCTGCTGTTTTAAGACCATTCTGCCACAACCTTTAAAATGTGGTTCCCGAACTCTGCATATACAGCCATCAACAATAAATTCAATCGTTAATTAACATAATTTTTTTTAATTAAAAATTTTAAGTAACTTTTATTTATATATGTGTAAAGTAGACATTTCAGAGCTCCTAAATAATGGTAGTTTTTTCAATTTATTCCTTAACATGATGTATCAGAAAATAAAAAGCCCTTTTTCGTACTAAAACTGCCATTAGCACAGTGCAGAAGACTTTGCCTCTGGCTAAATTTACCCTCCTCCCTTTCCCCTTCTAGCTGACAGAAAGTTCCACTTAGTTAATTGAGTTGTTTACTAAAACTCAATCATCTCAATAAAATAAAGTCAGGTGCCAAGGGAACATTTTCTTGAAGGATTTCAGTGATTTGCCCGATAATTGAGCTGTATATGTTTTTGTTCACTTTAATATATTTTGCAATTAAAAACTAGTGTTTCCAAATTTTATTGATTATTGGATATCTTTTACAAAAGGAATATGAAGAGAAATTTGATAGTTCTCTGATCATGTGATTGGCAACATAATACGAGCATGATATTGATCAACAAACATCGGTGTCATTTTGAAATTTTTAGTGCGTATGTTAGGCTGTACATTTAGCTATTTATACTGCATTCAGAAAGTACCAAACTGTTTTTTGCATCTTGTTTTGTTTATTAAATACAGTTTTTGAAAGATAAATGAGTGTTTGCCAAATAGTCTATTGCATGGTATCAAGTTGAACTGAAAAATAGTGAGTTTTTCTCTAAAATATTTAATTGACTATGATAATGATTCAGATGAATTCTGACTTTTCTAACATTCAGAAGGCAGATATTGGTTTCACTACTTTTAGAATTATTCGTATTGTTTTTAAATATATACTGCAATTAGAAAGAATAATTATTTGAAACGACTGAATAATTAAACATAAGTGGCTTATGGTAGCTACTTTAAGAGACATCTGATTAGGAAATTATACCGAAAAATATAAACCTAAATGATAGTACACAATTAAAAGGACCTTCTTGCTCATAAATTAATTAAAAATAGCTTAAAATTCTCTGTCGTTGAGCAATAAAATTTTAAAGCTTATCCTTAAATCTATTTGCATGTTAAAAGTTAGGAGAAAACTCGAAAATTTTTCAGAGCAAGGACAGTGCTCCATCTTCAGTGAAGTGATCACATAAGTGTGTCCACATAGTAGTGATCACATAGTACTGTCATAGACCACATAGTGTCACTTCGCTGAAGACGGAGCACTGTTCTTGCTCCGAAAAGCTTTTGAGTTTTCTCCTAAAAGCTTTTAACATGCAAATAGTTTGAAGGATAAATTTTAAAATTTTATTGCTCAACGACAGAGAATTTTAAGCTGTTTTTAATAGGACAGTACTATTTTTGATTAAATCAAAGTAATTTAATAACCAGCATTTAGAATTTGTAATTTTTAATTCTAGTTTTTCTAGTTGTTATAAAGTTTACTTTCCATATCAGGCATTATCTAATGCAAATTGATCTGAAGGGGTTTTATCTCAATTTCAGTGGTTAAAATAAACTAAACTGAATGGACAAAATGTTATATACACCTACCTAATAACCTGTTGCTCCACCTTTAGCCCTAACAATAGCAGCCAGACGTCTTGGTAAGGACTCAATGAGGTATTGAAAACACGGAGATGGTATTGCCACCCATGAAGCGAGGGTTGCCTATCATAGAGCATCACTAGTTGCCGGTGGGGATTGGCAGGTTCAAACGTATCTTTTTCAATTCATCCCACAAATTCCCAATTGGTTGAGATCCAAAACAATCGAGGAGACCAGTCGAGTGTGGTAAACTCGCTTAAATGCTCCTAGAGCTAATTGGTTGCCACTCGGGAAGTATGTGGTGCAATGTTGTCCTGTTGAAAAATGGCATCATGGTACAGAAAGAGAATTGTTACGAATGGGTATAGATGATCAGCGAGGATGTTCACATATCTTGTGCCAGTGATGGAGGTCTCGACAGGTATGAGGGGGGGGGGGGGGCTCCCAAGGAAGCCTATGTAAACCCATCCCAAACTGTTACACCGCCTCCACCTGCCTGTATGATCTGAACTTGGCAAGCTGTGCCCATCCCTCTGTGTGGTTTACATCACATACGCACCCTCCCATCGGCGTGATAACAGTTGAAACCATGATTTGTCAGACCAGATGATGTATTTCCAGTCCCCCACACTCCAGTTGCGATGGGCAAAAAATATATTGCAATATATAAGTATGAAAAAATGTAAGCAAAAGCTCATTTGATGACAGAGTGAAAGCCATATTGATAAGAGATAGGAGGCTGCAATTTTGTATGCCCATAGGGTACAAAGTCCATGTATATGATGCAGTGTATGTAGGTAGGCTTTCAGTATATTGACATTGTGAAGATTCCTGCATCATCTCTTTTTTTCTCCGCCTTACCCACGGTCAGTAGGGGACACCGATGGACTTGAAAAGGCCGCCGTCCGTCGGATGGGACGTTAAGCCGTGGCCCCGTGTGCGGGAGAGCCATACCCTGTGCACGTTAAAGAACACGCTGGATGGCTTTGACGGGAGGCTACCATCTGTCTCCCAACAGCTGTTCCAGTGGGTCCCCTCCCCCAACCTTCTCGGAGCCTTCGGGGTCCATGTGACCTGAGCATTTAGCCCATGGTGTGCAAAAAAGTGCCGCTCAGAGGTAAAACAACCCAACAAGCAACGCATCATCTTTTTGGATAAAAACATCTAAATAGGGGATGGCATTGCTGTTTTCATCCTGTTTCATGAAATATATTGTAGGATAGATGCTGTTGACTCTATTAAGGAGGTAGTTTAATACTTCCAGTGTCCCAGCCTGAAAATTAGCCAAGCTATTTTCTCCCTAATCTCAACCAAAAAAATTTATATATTGAGCAGTTTTATATAACTTTAGAACTTTTTTGACAAATAATTAATGAAAGGAATTATGGCATGTTATATGCCAAATTAATCAACATTTAATTCTGGATTTCTTTAAAAATAAAATATTTTGCAAAAAAAGACAACTAGTTTTATTTTAATAGTACTTTTTTAGAGTTATGTAGTAAAAAATATATCTGGCAGTGCAAATAAAAGTTTATTTAAGAAAAGAAACTAATAGACAGGAATAATTATAATGCATATGAATAGAAAGGTTATTTCTGAATAACAAAAATATATTGCTTCAAACAAGTTACTCTTTTTTAAATTTTTTTTTTCTTAATACCATAGGTCTGTAAATGGAGCTAGGTAGTCACTGGAAGAAGAGCTATGCACCAATCCCCTGTGATGATGCATAGAACCGGCCAGGCCTAGCACCTAATGTCCGACCCCGCCTTCTCGTGGTGCGGACCGTTAGTAACTTTCAAAGAGAATACTCTCTTGTGGAAGTGAACGGAAGGGGAGGGCTGCCAGATTAGTGTGGCCTACTGATCTGGACAACTATGGCTACTTTTCTTTTTTTTCTATCCTGCTGAGGAGTGGTCAACCACACAGGGTCCTGGTGCTGACCATATAAACCTACTGGACTGGACAGATATATGGCTCTGAGCTTGATTATGGATCCTGATTTTGCTGCACTGGTGGGCTTCTGTGGAGAAAAAATCTTCCGCTGTGTTTTCTGTTTGTTTGTGGGTTGACAGCCCCAAGTGAATAGATTCACAGGATATGTTTATCAGCTGGTGGATAATCCTGAGCAGAAGTCATCGAAGGCACCTGAACTCTTTGCTTCTATTGGCATTGTCAAATTCTACATTGGAGGAAGTCTTCCAGTGTAGATGGCTTCAGCCTTTAGTAGTGGGGGAATGGGTCTTTGCCCCATGTCTGCGATTAGGGGGCTGTTTGATATTGTCGCCATTCCCTCTCTCAATAAACATAGTTTCTTTAAACATCCCACTAACCATTTTCTCTCCATAGGTAGTTGGAATGTGAGGACTCTGCACAGAGCTTTTTCTCTTGATGTCCTCACACAAGTATTCCACCGTTATAATTTAGATATTCTCGGCTTGCAAGAGACCAGATGGACAGATAAAGGTCAGATTCTTAAAAATAATCTTAAATTTCTCTTTTCAGGGAGGGACGACAATAAGCATCACCAAGGCGTGGGTCTTCTTCTCAGCAGACACGCTAGCGATGCTCTTCTAGGATATGAGTGCATTAATGAAAGGTTTCTTACAGCAAAATTTCAGACAAGCGTTAAAGACTTGAATGTTATCTGCTGTTATGCCCCCACTGAGGATGCCGATGAGGATGAGAAGGATAGGTTTTATGAACAACTTCAGGATATTTTGAATTCTGTCAAGAAAGGAGATATTACTCTTGTTCTTGGTGACTTCAATGCCAAAGTTGGTACTGACTCTGACCTTTGGGGAGGAGTAATAGGCCCTTTTGGTATTGGTAGCTGCAATGGCAATGGGCAACGTCTCCTACAGGTAAGTAAACTAAATGGATTCAGAATAACTAACACTTATTACAAACACCGCGACATACATAAGTACACATGGGTTTCACCTGATGGGCTGCATAAGAATATGATTGATTACATATTAATTAACAGCAAATGGGCTAGTTCTGTTAGGAATACCAGGGCATATAGGGGAGCTGAAATTGGATCTGACCATTACCTTGTTAAAAGTGTGTTGCAACTTACACTTAAAAAGTGTTGTGCTAGGGTTAAAAAATTTACTTTTAATACTGAAGCTCTGAAAGATCCAGTTATAGCCAAAGCTTACCATGATAGGTTACTTAGTCATTATGACAGTCATGGTTTGCTTACTACTGAAGTTGAGGAAGAATGGGATCATTTTAAACAGGCTTTTTTGGACACTAACAGTAGTCTTTTAGGAAAAAGGGAGCAGAAGAGGCAAAATTATCTGAGTGATAAGGCACTTGAGCTTATTTCGGAAAGAAGGAACTGCAGGAATGTCCTTAATCAGTACCCTACTAGTCCTAATAGAAAGGATTACAGAGAGCTTAATAAACTTGTAAAGGATCAGTTAGCTGCTGATAAGAATCTTTGGCTTGATGGTTTGGCTGACAAAGCCGAGGAAGCAGTTAGACAGCACAACAGCAGAGAGCTGTACCAGATAGTTAATGTTTTGTGTGGTAGAAAACGGACAGGCATACAAGGATTGAAGGATAAACAAGGTAAGGTTATAGAAGGGGAGGATTCTGTCATGGCTAGGTGGGCTGAGCATTTCAGTGATGTTGTAAACAATGTAGTTAGTTCTACTCCCATTGTTTGCAATGATGATAGATGCATTGGTGGCTTTAATGTTGGACCTATAACACAATCTGAAGTTATTTTGGCTGTTTCTAAACTTAAACTTCATAAATCCCCAGGGGTAGATGAAATTACTACGGAAATGCTTAGAGCTGGGAATGTTTCGGTTACCACTTGGATGACTGAAATTCTGAATATCTTTTATGATAAAGGCATGGTTCCTAAGGATTTTACCAGAGCTATTGTTATCCCTATTTTCAAAAAAGGTGATCGCTTGTTCTTGTGATAACTATAGGGGTATCAGCCTACTCTCTGTTCCAGGTAAAGTTCTTTCCATGATTGTGATTAATAGAATTAAGAATCTGGTTGACAGTCAATTGCGTGATGAGCAATGTGGATTCAGAAGTGGTAGAGGATGTGGGGATCAGATATTTTCACTTAGGCAGTTCTTGAGAAATGTTTAGAGTTTCAGAAACCTTTGGTTGCTAGCTTTGTTGATTTCAAAAAGGCTTTCGACTCTGTTGATCGTCATAATTTGTGGTTGATTGTGAGATCATATGGTATACCAGACAAGTTAGTTAACATTATGAAAGCTCTCTATAATAACACTGAGTCGTGTGTGAAAGTTGGTAAGGCTTGTAGCAATTGGTTTAGCATTACTTCTGGTGTTCGACAAGGGTGCATTTTGTCTCCTTTTCTCTTTAGCTTGGTTATTGATTATGTTATGCGAAATTCACTTCAAAGGAAAGATTTTGGCCTTAAATGGGCTGGAGATACGAAAATTTCTGATTTAGATTATGCTGATGATTTAGCCCTTTTGGCAAATGATGTTGATGAGATGAACTCTTTCATTCCAGCTGTTGCAGAGACTGGTAGTAGAGTAGGTTTGGTTATAAACAGAGAGAAAACTAAAGTGATGAAAATTGGTCAGGCAGGCTGTGATTCATTTAATCTGAATGGTTGCAGTCTTGCGCAGGTGTCACAGTTTAATTATCTTGGGAGCTATGTAACAGATAATGGTGATGTGCGGCATGAGATTAACAGACGAATAGGGATTGCTGCCGGGACTTTTAAGAACCTATGGAGAGTGTGGAGAAATAGGAGTATACACCTAAAGACTAAAATTAGGCTGTATAATAGTTTGTTCTTTCTAGGGTTAGGTATGGTAGTGAAACTTGGATGCTTTGTAAACAAGATAACAGGAAACTAGATGCCTTTGATTCCAGATGCTTACGCAGTATCTTGGGCATTAGGTGGTTCAACTTTGTAACTAATGATGAGATTAGGCAAAGGAGTTTGCAACCTCCTTTAAGCAGCATATTGTGCAGAGAGAGACTCCGTTGGTTTGGCCATGTTGCCCGTATGAATAATTGTAGATTGGCGAATAGGGTTATGAACAGTGTGCCTAAAGGCCTCAGAAAGAAGGGGAGACCTAGGATGCGGTGGGCAGACAATGTCAAACAAGACCTTGTTAGAATTGGTGTGCAGTGGCCAGATGCAGTAGATGTAGCTCAGGATAGACTTGCTTGGAGAACTAAATTGCACGGTCTGGTTGGACCTCCGTAGCCCATGGCTGCTTGAGGATGATGATGATGATAATACCATACTTTAAGAAAAGCCCAGGCTTTTCACCAATTGTGCTGAGTCAGTAAACAAGACAACTTTATAATTAAAAACAAATAACTAATCAACAAAAATAGGTCATGTCATATGCCAAACTAAACAGAATTTTGTTGAAAATTTTATGAAAATAAAAGAGTTGATGAATTTACAAGCATATTAATTTTAATTAGACGTTTACACAGTGATATAGTGAAAAAATAGATCAGAATATGCAATTAAGACAATGTTGGAAAACGTGATGAATGAAAACAGTTAAATTATATATTAATCAAAAGTAAATTTCTTCCCAAAAAATATATTTACCTGAAACGTGTTTTTTTTTTTTACTTTTAATGATTCATTTTATTGTGGTATATTTTAAAACACAGGCCAGCATAATGCTGTGCGACTTCAATTGTTTACATTAATGGGGTTTTCAGTCCTGTTTAGTGTGCTTGGCTACTGATTCTGATTTAAGGGACCTGGGTTCGAGCCCCAGGTAAGGCATGGATGTTTGTGTTGTTTTTCTGCTGAGGTCTTGCCATCCTCATAGACCCCTCTACTATGGCATATAAACTGACAGGCTGCTGCCAGACCTCTGTGGCAAGCAGCTGCTTGAGGGAGTATTTATTTTTTTTTATGAAATGGAGTAACACTTTCTTGGCTGCTTAATTTTTACTAAACATTATGAATTTTTTCTTTGGTCATTTAATTTTGGGGGTCTTGATAAAGTGCTGAAAAGTTAGTGCACTAATACAAAAAATGTCTGTATTTTCAGAATGGCACAGCCAAGATACTGTGGCAGGGACACAGTAGGTAGTATCATTTTAAACCCTTTCAATTTAAACTTAAGAGCTTATAATTTTTAAAGAAAATGAAATTTTGCCAAATGGCAAATTGGGGGATGGGGGAGGGGTTTAAACCCTTGCCAAAATTGCACTCCCACACATGAGGCACATGATTTCTGTGACACACATGATTTCTGTGCCATGATTCTCCCACACATGATTTCTGTGCCATGGAAGTCCTTTTTGCTTCCATATCCAAGATCTCATTCATTTCAGAAAATGATGCAAACTGAAATTTTTTACTGGGAAACGGAAGAAATAATAAAGGAAAAATTAGCATGTCACCTAATACGATGTTAAATAAAATATCCGCAACAACTTGAAAGTCAGTCATCTGTTATAGCATAACTCAGAAAGATCTACAATAATCTATTAGATCAGCCAATTGAAAGATCAATAATTTGCAGAAATAAAATAAATTTACAGAAATGAAAATGAAGGTTTAAATATATAAGTATTACTAATTGGATGCAGGTCCATAAATGGTAGCTAGGTAGTCACTGGAAGGAGAGCTATCCCCTGTGATAATGCATAGAACTGGCCAGGCCTAGCACCTAATGTTTGACCCTGCCTTCTCGTAGTACAGACCGTTAGTACCTCTCAGAAGAGATATTCTCTTGTGGAAGCGAATGGAAGCAGAGGGCTGCCAGATTAGTGTGGCCTACTGATCTGGACAACTATGACTACTTTTCTTTTTTTTCTACCCTGCTGAGAAGTGGTCAACCACACAGGGTCCTGGTGCTGATCATATAAACCCACTGGACTTGAAAGATATATGACTCTGAGCTTGATTATCGATTCTGATTTTGCTGCACTGGTGGGCTTCTGTGGAGGGAAAATCTTCCGCTATGTTCAACACAGCGGAAGATTTGGATCTTTGGGTTGACAGCCCCAAGTGAATAGATTCACAGGATATGTTTATCAGCTGGTGGATAATCCTGAGCAGAGGTCATCACAGGCACCTGAACTCTTTGCTTCTATTGGCATCGTCAAATTCTACGTTGGAGGAAGTCTTTCAGTGTAGATGGCTTCAGCCTTTAGTGGTGGGGGAACGGGTCTTTGTCCCATATCTGCGATTAGGGGGCTGTTTGATATTGTCGGCATTCCCTCTCTCAATAAACATAAATAAAAAAAAAAATACCCCCTCAAGCAGCTGCTTGCCACAGAGGTCTGACAGGAGCCTGTCAGTTTATATGCCACAGTAGGAGATCTGAGAGGATGGCAGGACCTCAGCAGAAAAACGACACACACATCCATGCCTAATCCGGGGCTCGAACCCAAGTCCCTTAGATCAGTAGCCAAGCGTGCTAACCACTCGGCCACGGGACGGCACCTCAATAAACATAGTTTCTTTAAACATCCCACTAACCATTTTCTCTCCATAGGTAGTTGGAATGTGAGGACTCTGCACAGAGCTTTTTCTCTTGATGTCCTTACACAAGAATTCCATTATAATTTAGATATTCTCAGCTTGCAAGAGACCAGATGGACAGATAAAGGTCAGATTCTTAAAAAAATAATCTTAAATTTCTCTTTTCAGGGAGGGACGACAATAAGCATCACCAAGGCGTGGGTTTGCTTCTCAGCAGACACACTAGTGATGCTCTACTTGGATATGAGCAGAGAGCTGTACCAGATAGTCAATGTTTTGTGTGGTAGAAAACGAACAGGTATACAGGGATTGAAGGATAAACAAGTTAAGGTTATAAAAGGTGAGGATTCTGTCATGGCTAGGTGGGCTGAGCATTTCAGTGATGTTCTAAACAATGTGGTTAGTTCTACTCCCATTGTTTGCAATGATGATAGATGTATTGGTGGCTTTAATGTTGGCCCTATAACACAATCTGAAGTTATTTTGGCTATTTCTGAACTTAAACTTCATAAATCCCCAGGGGTAGATGAAATTACTACCGAAATGCTTAGAGCTGGGAATGTTTTGGTTACCACTTGGATGACTGAAATTCTGGATATTTTTTATGATAAAGGCATGGTTCCTAAGGATTTTACCAGAGCTATTGTTATCCCTATTTTCAAAAAAGGTGATCGCAGTTCTTGTGATAACTATAGGGGTATCAGCCTACTCTCTGTTCCAGGTAAAGTTCTTTCCATGATTATGCTTAATAGAATTAAGAATCTGGTTGACAGTCAATTGCGTGATGAGCAATGTGGATTCAGAAGTGGTAGGGGATGTGTGGATCAGATATTTTCACTTAGGCAGATTCTTGAGAAATGTTTAGAGTTTCAGAAACCTTTGGTTGCTAGCTTTGTTGATTTCAAAAAGGCTTTCGACTCTGTTGATCGTCATAATTTGTGGTTGATTGTGAGATCATATGGTATACCAGACAAGTTAGTTAACATAATGAACGCTCTCTATAATAACACTGAGTCATGTGTGAGAGTTGGTAAGGCTTGTAGTAATTGGTTTAGCATTACTTCTGGTGTTTGACAAGGATACATTTTGTCTCCTTTTCTCTTTAGTTTGGTTATTGATTATATTATTCAAAATTCACTGCAAGGGAAAGATTTTGACCTTTAATGGGCTGGAGATACAAAAATTTCTGATTTAGATTATGCTGATGATTTAGCCCTTTTGGCAAATAATATTGATGAGATAAGCTCTTTCATTCGAGCTGTTGATGAGACTGGTAGTAGAGTAGGTTTGGTTATAAACAGAGAGAAAACTAAATTGATGAAAATTGGTCAGTCAGGCTGTGATTCAGTTAATCTGAATGGTTGCAGTCTTGAGCAGGTGTCACAGTTTAATTATCTTGCGAGCTATGTAACAGATAGTGGTGATGTGAAGCATGAGATTAACAGACGAATAGGGATTGCTGCTGGGACTTTTAAGAATCTATGGAGAGTGTGGGAGAAATAGGCATATACACCTAAAGATTAAAATTAGGCTGTATAATAGTTTTTGTTCTTTCTAGGGTTAGGTATGGTAGTGAAACTTGGATGCTTTGTAAACAAGATAACAGGAAACTAGATGCCTTTGATTCCAGATGCTTACGCAGTATCTTGGGCATTAGGTGGTTCAACTTTGTAACTAATGATGAGGTTAGACATAGTATCGGCAACCTCCTTTAAGCAGCACATTGTGCAGAGAGACTCCATTGGTTTGGCCATGTTGCCCGTATAAATAATTATAGATTGGCGAATAGGGTTATGAACAGTGTGCCTAAAGACCTCAGAAAGAGGGGGAGACCTAGGATGCGGTGGGCAGACAATGTCAAACAGGACCTTATTAGAATTGGTGTGCAGTGGCCAGATGCAGTAGATGTAGCTCAGGACAGACTTGCTTGGAGAACTAAATTTCTCGGTCTGGTTGGACCTCTGTAGCCCATGGCTGCTTGAGGATGATGATGAATTGGATGCATGGTGACAATGGCATGGTCCATTCTGTATCTGTGAATTGGGCATGGTCCAATCTGTATCTGTGATCCATTAATAAATTACCACTTTGATGTTGAATCAAATTTTTAGAGGAAAAATTGTCTTGAGCTGGGTGGGATTTGAATCCATGACCTCCTGATAATATGTCAGGTGCTGACAAGCACCTGACTTGACTCTGTACGTGTCTCAGCAATTAAGTAGGTCATGCATCTGCTCTGCCAAGACATAGTTTATTCTGCAGGCAGTCTTTACAATAAAGAGCTCTGGCTAAGAATACTTTTTACTCATAGTTCTGGTTTGAAGAGTTGGAAATACTTATAAAATGTTGGGATAAATGATATAAATGATAAAAATAATTCTAGGAATATTAAAATTGGTTTAAGGTAAAAAGAGTGTTAAATGAAAAAAAAAGAGACAAAACAACAATGGAGGCACATATTTGTAATTACTTCCAAAATCTGTTTTTAAAAACTGCAGTTTTTGTTAATTTTCAGGAGATTTTTGAAATTTTAAGGAAAAAATTTGTTGATAAAGTTCAAATCAAACTTTCGAGCTTAAATCGGGTTGTTTCAACAAAGAGTAAGGTTAAGAAAAAATCTACAATTCCATGTAGTGCTTCTAAGAAATATAATTATTATGGATGGCTTTAACAAATTATTTATATTGCAGTTTAATAAAATAGGCATCAAATGAAAAAAGAAAATATTATTATTCAAGCTTTAATTATGTATTTTTATAAGATATATAAGAAAATTTTCAGACAGTAATTTATATTTTTTAAAAATAATTTTTTTTTGTTGTGTTGACAATGAATACAAGATGCCCTTGGCCTCTCCTTTTGGATTCTGTCAATATATACTTACGACCTGGACATGGGAAGTATTAATTTTCCCTTGCTGCCATTCCAAATTAAAAATATATCATCAACATAGCAATACCAGAAGACACATCAACATAGCAATCATCAATAGACTATCATCAACATAGCAATACCAGAAAATTGCTGCTGAGTTGAATATATTTTGTTTTGTGAAGGACCATCTCTGATAGGATGCTGGAAAGGGGTGAGCCCATTAGGACCCCTGAGTCCTGCCTGTAGATTTTATTGCCAAACTGGAAATAATTATTTTCAGTGACTAGTTTTAGCACTTCATGAATGGCATTGATTTCAGGAAGATAAAGTTTTTGTGCTTCAATGATTTTTGTCTGAAATAATCTAAAACTTGTCATGAGTCTGGAACAATTGTGGACTCATGAACTCATGCACCCCATGGGCATACAAAATTGCAGTTTTCTGTTCTCTTCTCATCCATAGGCCTTCACTGTATCATCAAACGAGTTTTTGCTTAAAAAAGAATCAATGCCCTCCAATGTTTTCTTTGAAACATTGTGAACCAATCAGCTATTCTAGACTGACAATGTAGCATTTCAATTTGAAATGATTGAGAGTTGACAAAAATATTACTTTTGTAGGGTATCTGTTTTACATATTCCATGATGCCATATGGTATTTATATGCTGATTTTTCCAAACTGCTCATTAAATTACTTAGGGATATTAAAATATTTTAAATTTTATGCATTTTGGTAATCTGCATTCAACTTTTAGCAACCAATATGTACTAACTGTAACATGAATTCTGATATTTGCACAGATAACTGAGAGTACCTGGTAGTATTATATTACAGGGAATATAAGGCATTAAAAATTATTTTATTTAACTGTATTTGTTTGTAGACATTTTATTCTTACATTTTTTAGTGAAATAAATTTCTCACATAATATTTTTATATTTGTTGACAAAAGTGTAAGAATTATGTTAACTGGAATTTTGAAAACACATTTATTATCTGTTCCTTAAAGAAAGTTTATTTTGTTACAGGTTGTTAAATTTGCTCAGAGTCATACAAAACATGCAACATCAAGGAAATATGGAATTGCTCGTCGTGTTATAAGTCGGTGGATAGCTGATAAGGAGGTTTTACAAAATGACTTAATAAATGCAACTCAACAAGTATTAGATGGGTCAGCTATATCAGAAGATTTGGATAGTGAACTTTTACAGTGGTATAAAGATCTTAAGAGAAGGGGTAAGAGCATTTTTTTTAGGGTAATATCAGTTTTAAACCATGATATTTTACTGTTAGCTATAATTCTTCAACTTAAAATGATGCATCCAGGTTATTTAAGCTTTCAGTACTTACAATGAATTTAATGTCTGGAGACAGCAATATGGTTAACTGATTGTTAATTACCAATTATTAACTTTGTGCTAGGCTAGAGTTTTCAAGCTAAATCGAAATGAAGTAAAAAGTTTCCAGCTGAGATTGAAGTTGAACTCTTAGTTTCAAAATTTTGAAGTTTAAATAGTCCTTGAACTCATCCTGAAAGCTGAGCTTTAATTCTGAAGCTTTTTTTTTTCAATTATAGTCATAGTAATTTGTGATGTAGTTCAAAATCTATGGAAATTTTCACTGCTGTTATAAAGTAAAAGTAACATTCACTTAAAATCTTTTGGAAAAGAGAATATAAACATTGCTATTCTTAGGGCCAAATAAATTGCAGGAAAAATGTTGGATTTGCTCCACTTTTTAAGCATTTGACTTAATCTTAAAACCTGGACCTTTTGCATTCTAACCTATACTACAGGTACTAAAAATGCTAAAGGCCAATATATGATACAATTTTTTTTAATGTTTTTACAGAAGCCCTTACAGGGAAAACGGGATTACAGGGGTTTATCAATAATGGAAACACATACTGTTTGTGGAGAACATTTTATTAATAAGCTGTAGTCCTACCTACCATGGGCATTCAGAACAGATGCAATTCAACGTAGAATAGACATACAAGTCATGCACGTATGGTAATAGAATGTGGGACCATTCTTCCTTTAAATATGGACCAGCTGTGCCAGTGATGCTGGAGGTGGAAAGTGATCTGACCTTGTGCTCTAGATATTCCCCCAAATATTCAATAATATTGAGGTCTGGAGATTGAGGTGGCCAGGATAGCTACTGTACCTCATCCTCATGCTCTGCAAACCACAACTTGACATGTTTTGCACAATACACGGTTGCATTATCCACTTGAAACCAGGGATGGTCATTAGGGAACAATGCCTGCAACATTGGGTGCAGGTGGTCCCAAGAATGGATTCTTATGTTGCGGATGTGACACGACCCTACAGAATAACTAATGGCCCTGAGGAATTCCGTGATATGTCACCCCACAGCATTAGGGATCCACCTCAATGCTTCACAGTCGAAACCAAACAGTTGGGGTGGTACATTTCTGCAGGTTTTCGCCAGACATACACTCTATCAGTGGTGGGAAACAATGTGTAGCACAATTCATCAGACCAGATGACACATTGCCAGTCTTTAGCATCCTAGTTTTTATGTACTTTGCACCACTTAACATGTTTTGTTGCATTGATGTTGGTAATCAGAGGTTTGTGAATTGCAGCACAGCCATAAGTACCAGTGCAATGAAGTTTCCAACAAACTGTTGTGATGGAACTGGAATCATTCCGACTGGTGTTCAACTCTGCTGCTATTTGCTGTGCCATGGTCTTGTGCTTCCATTGTACAATCCATACAGCTATGGGAATGATGCCTAAGATGATTTTAATTGTAAGATAGATTGTATTTAGATATGTAAAAGGCAACAAACAATATTAAAATAAGTTTGAATTGTGACAACTGTACAGTTCTTATTCATATAAGTGTTCAAAGTGTTACCCAGTAATGTAATCATGACTTCATTAAACTTTAGTAAAAATTACAATAACATTTCAGAAAAAGATCACAGCATTGCCAATATTTGTGTGATCTCCCTTCCTTCTCCCCCAATCATTCACCAGTTACGTACATAGCAAATTGCCATTCATTCTATTTCAATAAATATTAACCCTCGTTTTTCATGTCCTCTAGGCATTCCAATTCTATATCACATTGTTTTGCTGGTAAAAATATTTCTGCTCATCTGTTGAATGAAATAATTTTTATTATTTCATCATGGTTGATGATTCTGAATGATAACAAAGTTGCTTACTAGTGGTTCAATAAAATATGATGCAGTTTTATTGGTATAAAAAATGTGAAATTTTACATGCTTTCTAAAAACTGATGTATGAAAGAGGTAATAAAATTAGTTGAAACATTCATTTTTAATTAATATTTCTTGTTTTGTTTTAGACATACTGTTAATATCCACAATTCCATCTATGTAAGTGGATCATGTAATTTGTGTACTGTTGTTACAACAAAAAATGATACCTTTTTATATGAGTGGTGTGTTATCATGATGCACTACCCAGTCCTGTGCGCGCCATTTTCCTGGATGTTTCAGCTTCGGACACCGAAGCTTAAGGATCTCGATGCATTAGTGCTGATTCACTGTCTGGCCTACAGGAAAACTCTTTGTGCATGATTACCTACACATTAAAGAAACAAATCAACATGCTCTTCGCCTGCCTCACTTTGTTTGCAGTGAAGGTGTGTCTTCCACTGGGATGATTGCTGCCTTGTTTCTGGGTCATATCCATAAACCAGCTTTCATCACCAATTATGACTTTAGAAAAGAAATTTTGATCCGCTTTTGCCTTGTTCCTGAATATCCCTGCACACAGTGAGCCGATATTGTTTTTGGTCCTGAGTCAGCAGTCAAGGCACAAATTTGGCACCAATCCACCTCATATTAAGTTCCTCTGTTAGTATCCATTGACATGATCTTTACATTAGTCCAATAATTCCACAGATGTTATTGTCTATTGAGAGTCCTTATGGATAGCCTGATACACTTTCTCCACATTCTCATCTGTTTGGCTTGTTTAGCTGACCAGAACACTTTTAATCTTTCACTGAGGTTTACCACATTTAAAATGTGATTGACTGTGTACTATTCTGTTACTTCCAACTGCATCATCTGTGTACTTTTCTGTTACAACTGTATCATCAACTATGCCTCAACTTGCACATACTGTTTCATGCCATTGAACAGTCACTATGTTGCCACAAATCATGTGTTAACTGTATAAAAAACTGCTAATTGTTGGCGATGGCAGTCCATGAATTAAATGATCTACCCTTGTAGTTTAAACAATTGGTATTGCTAAACAGTGTTAGTATGTTTATATTTACACTCATCCCTCTGTTTTTGAAATGATTTTTGCAATAATAAACGAACCAAATTTTACCTGGTATGGAAAGAGATTTTTGCAACAACAAAGATAATTTGTGTATAAGAGAAATACAAAAGGTTAACTCATTATTTTCAAGCAGTGCAATTTTTTTCTGCATGAGAAAATATTAATGTTTGTAATACAGTCAGTGTAAACTTCATGTAATGTTTCAAGAATTAAACTGTTTGACATATATGCATTCCACTGGTGTGTGCAAAATGAAACTAGAACCACTTGTACATTATTTGAAATGTCATGTGACCAGGATTTTTCAAATCAAACTGCTCTATGGAAATCTTTGTCAATTGTTAGTTAATGTGACAGGCTATGAGAGTTGACACTATATCTACTCTGTGGTCCAATAACTTGACCACCAATTCTCTTTCCATCTCAACATCCATACAGACAATATCAACTTCTTTGGTGAATGTTACAAGCTTGCTTTTTGTATTTTTCATTTCTTTAGACATCGGTATTTAATAAGTAGATGATGATCAGAAATCAAAATTAGGATCATTTCATTGTTTATTATTATTGCATTTTGAATTTTTTCATTTAAAAATGCAGCTGTAATTATGTAAAAAAAGGCACTGTTATTAGGTACATATAGGAAAGCTGTAACTATTATGACAACTAGCATAAACTACTTTAGTACTGATTATTGATTTTATTTCAACAGGTCTTTAATATTATGCATTTACACAGTTGGATCAGAATAATATGATTATTCTGATAAGATTGTGTATGGGGAATAAATTATCGTATTTCTGGAGGCCAAGAATATCATAATTTTTTTATTGAAAATAATGGGAAATAGTTATTTGATTTCGAATTTTTTTTTTATTACAGCTTTAGAAGAAAAATAATTTTTGTAAATCGAGGGATGGGTGTATTTAATATACTTAAATCTTTCATTGAAAAGTTTTTAAATTTTACAGGTGAATTGCAATTTGCATCCATTAAATATTTTTCAGCTAAAATTAAGTATGATAATATGATTCTACGTATCTGCCCTGTTTTGGGAAAAATGGTCAAGTAATATATTTGTTTTATTTCTTTTAGCAATGGGTAAGAAATATCTGAATTTTCACTCACTGTAGCATCTCATAAGACAAGTAGCTTGTAGTAGTCACTACTAGAACACTATAGCATGTATGCTGTGAACTGAAAAACTGCTACATTCAGCAGAATTTTAGATGTTTTACTCATTACTGGAGGTACTTACCCACAAATCCTATAGGAACATTATTTGCTTAAAAATGTTACTGGAGCCTTTTTTCACAGCAAGCATGTTGCTTTATGTCCCATGAATCATCATCATCATCCTCAAGCAGCCATGGGCTATGGAGGACCAACCAGACAGTACAATTTAGTTCTCGAAGCAAGTCTATCCTGAGCTACATCTACTGCATCTGGCCACTGCACACCAATTCTAATAAGGTTCTGCTTGATATTGTCTGCTCACTGCATCCTAGGTCTCCCCCTCTTTCTGAGGTCTTTAGGCACACTATTCATAACCCTATTCACCAATCTATAATTATCCATATGGGCAACATGGCCAAACCAATGGAGTCTCTCTGCACAATGTGCTGCTTAAAGGAGGTTGCTGACTCCTATGCCTAACCTCATCATTAGTTACAAAGTTGAACCACCTAATACCTAAGATACTGCGTAAGCATCTGGAACATCTGGAATCAAAAGCATCTAGTTTCCTGTTATCTTGTTTACAAAGCATCCAAGTTTCACTACCATAACTAACCCTAGAAAGAACAAAAACTATTATACAGCCTAATTTTAATCTTTAGGTGTATATGCTATTTCTCGCACACTCTCCATAGATTCTTAAAAGTCCCGGCAGCAATCCCTATTTGTCTGTTAATCTTATGCTGCACATCACCACTATCTGTTACATAGCTCCCAAGATAATTAAACTGTGACAGCTGCTCAAGACTGCAACCATTCAGGTTAACTGAATCACAGCCTGCCTGACCAATTTTCATCACTTTAGTTTTCTCTCTGTTTATAACCAAACCTATTCTACTACCAGTTTCATCAACAGCTTGAATGAAAGAGTTCATCTCACCAACATCATTTGCCAAAAGGGCTAAATCATCAGCATAATCAAAATCAGAAATTTTGTATCTGCAGACCATTTAAGGCCAAAATCTTTCTCTTGCAGTGAATTTTGCATAACATAATCAATAACCAAACTAAAGAGAAAAGGAAACAAAATGCATCCTTGTCAAACACCAGAAGTAATGCTAAACCAATTACTACAAACCTTACCAACTCTCACATATGACTCAATGTTATTATAGAGAGCTTTCATTATGTTAACTAACTTGTCTGGTATACCACATGATCTCACGATCAACCACAAATTATGACGATCAACAGAGTTGAAAGCCTTTTTGAAATCAACAAAGCTAGAAACCAAAGGTTTCTGAAACTCTAAACATTTCTCAAGAATCTGCCTAAGTGAAAATATCTGATCCACACATCCCCTACCACTTCTGAATCCACATTGCTCATCACGCAATTGACTGTCAACCAGATTCTTAATTCTACTAAGCACAATCATGCAAAGAACTTTCTCCGGAACAGAGAGTAGGCTGATACCCCTATAGTTATCACAAGAAATGCGATCACCTTTTTTGAAAATTGGTGATTAAAATATCTCTGGTAAAATCCTTAGGAACCATGCCTTTATCATAAAAGATATTCAAAATTTCAGTCATCCGAGTTGTAACACAATATTCCCAGCTCTAAGCATTTCTATGTAATTTCATCTACCCCTGGGAATTTATGTAGTCAAAAAAAAGGAAATAGCCAAAATAACTTCAGATTGTGTTATAGGCCCAACATTAAAGCCACAAATGCATATATTATCATTGCAAACAATGGGAGTAGAACTAACCACATTGTTTAGAACATCACTGAAATGCTCAGCCCACCTAGCGATGACAGAATCCTCACCTTTTATAACCTTACCTTGTTTATCCTTCAATCCTTGTATGCCTGTCCGTTTTATACCCACAAAACATTAACTGTCTGGTACAGCTCTCTGCTGTTGTGCTGTCTAACTGCTTCCTCGGCTTTGTCAGCCAAACCGTCAAGCCAAAGATTCTTATTAGCAGCTAACTGATCCTTTACACGTTTATTAAGCTGTCTGTAATGCTTTCTATTAGGACTAGTAGGGTATTGATTAAGAACATTCCTGCAATTCTTCCTTTCGGAAATAACTTAAAGTGCCTTATCACACAAATGATTCTGCCTCCTCTGCTCCTTTTTTCCTAATAGGGTACTGTTAGTTTCCAAAAAAAGCCTGTTTAAAATGGTCCCATTCTTCCTGAACTTCAGTAGTTAGCAAACCATGGCTGTCATAATGACTGAGTAACCTATCATGGTAAACTTTAGCTATAACAGGGTCATTCAGAGCTTCAGTATTATAGGTAAATTTTTTAAACCTAGCACAACACTTTTTAATTGTAAGTTGCAAGACACTTTAAACAAGGTAATGGTCAAATCCAATTTCAGCTCCCCTATATGACTTGGTATTCCTAACAGAACTAGCACATTTTTGAAAATTAATATATAATCAATCATATCCTTATGTAGCCTATCAGGTGAAACCCATGTGTACTTATGTATATTGCAGGGTTGGGTTGTTTTACCACTAAGTGGCACTTTTTTGCATACATTGGGCTAAATGGCCAGGTCACAAAGGACCCCGAAGGTTCAGAGAAGGTTGGGGGAGGGGACCCACTGGAACAGCTGTTGAGAGACAGATGGTAGCCTCCCATCAAGGCCATCCAGCGTGTTCTTTAACGTGCACAGGGTATGGCTCTCCCGCACACGGGGCCACGGCTTAACTCCCATCCGACGGACGGCGGCCTTTCCAAGCCCATCGGTATCCCTTACTGACCGTGGGCAGGGCGGGGAATTTTGCGGAGATAAATCTCAACGCTGTCCCAGCTGGGACTCGAACCTGGGAACTACAGATTACGAGCCTGGCACACTACCGACTGAGCCACTCCCACCCCTATGTCCCAGGTGTTTGTAATAAGTGTTAGTTATTCTGAATCCATTGAGTTTACTTACCTGTAGGAGATATTGCCCATTGCAGCTACCAATACCAAAAGGGCCTATCACCCCTCCCCAAAGGTCAGAGTCAGTACCAACTTTGGCATTTAAGTCACCTAGAACAACGGTAATATCTCCTTTCTTGACAGAATTCAAAATATCTTGAAATTGTCCGTAAAACCTATACTTCTCATCCTGATTGGCATCCTCAGTGGGGGCATAACAGCAGATAACATTCAAGTCTTTAACACTTGTCTGAAATTTTGCTGTAAGAAACCTTTCATTAATGCACTCATTTCCTAGAAGAGCATCACTAGCGTGTCTGCTGAGAAGTAGACCCACACCTTGGTGATGCTTATTGTCGTCCCTCCCTAAAAAAGAGAAATTTAAGATTATTTTTAAGAATCTGACCTTTATCTGTCCATCTGTTCTCTTGCAAGCCGAGAATATCTAAATTATAACGGTGGAATACTTGTGTGAGGACATCAAGAGAAAAAGCTCTGTGCAGAGTCCTCACATTCCAACTACCTATGGAGAGAAAATTGTTAGTGAGATGTTTAAAGAAACTATGTTTATTGAGAGAGGGAATGCCGACAATATCAAACAGCCCCCTAATCACAGACATGGTGCAAAGACCCGTTCCCCCACCATTAAAGGCTGAAGCCATCTATACTGGAAGACTTCCTCTAATGTAGAATTTGTCAATAGTGAATACAAATTATAACTAAGTATTTTTTTTAATCTTCAAAGTAACTTGGTGTGTTTGCTATTGCACATGTGGTCAGTTTTTTTTTTTTGCTTGTGGAATGTAATTTGATGATATTAGGCTTTAAAAGCTGCATTTTTTCCTGGAGTTATAGAGTGTGTGTCTTAGTTGAAGAGTAATAGAATGAAAATTGATCTGCTAAAATTCCAATGAATAGGGGTTGAAAAATTTGCTCATCTGCCTCCCTGGAATCAGTTGTAAATTAAGAGTGATAGTGAAAAAATTGAATGTTGCAGTCAGACTCTTAAAAATGTTCATGAATATTTGTATACAGTGTACTTTTATCTCCTGCAGTTGAAATAATGCATCTCTTTGTTTGCAGTTTTCTCCATTCAAAGTGTTGGCTTCAAGGTAGCCAAGGATCTTTGGGCATACAATGCAGCTTAACTAAGAAATGCAGTCTTCTTTCACCATGTATCTCCCATCCTCTGTTGCACATAAACCTATTAAATGGGCAATAAAAAAGACCAGGAAAGGAAATTTTAGCTGAAATTCAGACTTTAGAAAAGATGCAGGGACCAAACATTAGCACCTGCTGGGATATTCTGATATTGAGGAAGGGAAAAATTGGTTAACTCTGAACTGCTATTAATTACAGTGGACCCCCGATATAACGCGCATGTCGGGCGGGAAACAACACCTGCGTTATAAGGTGAACCGCGTTATACTGAGTGGCGCGGTGGCGACACAATAAATTTCACACTGTAAGCTTTTCTTTTTCTCATCATGCATACAATAATTAAACACTATTCAAAATACATGCAGGAACTCAATACATACACAATTACTCAATACGCAGTAACAATAAAATGCGATACTCACTAACGCCGCACGGACCTGTATAAACATGTTTGAACTTATCGCGAACATCGCCCGCGCTATAACCGAGTGCGCGGTATAGCGAGCAGCGCTATAACGAAGGTCCACTGTATTTATTTATTCTCAGTCGATGCAAAGTTTATGAGGGCTTTTTTTTTCTCAGTCCTTTGCCAACATGCAAAATAATCATGGGAATAATAGAAATTCAGAGCTCTAAGATACTTAGAGAAATAATCTTTAATTTCTTTTTTTGGGGTAATGAAGATAGCAAACACCTCAAGGTATAGCTGTACTTCTCAACAGAAATACCAGTGATGCTCTTTTAAAATAATAAATAAATATCCCTTCAAGCAGCTGCTATGAATGCCATTAAAGATGTATTACAGCTAAATTTAAAATAAGGCTTAATGACTGAATGTTATCTTTTGCTATGTCACCACTGAGAAATTGATGAGAAAGACAGATTTTATGGACAATTTCAATTTATTTTGAATTCTGTGAAGAAATAAGATGTTATTTTTGTTCTGGGTGAGGTTAATGCATAATTGATTTTCTGACCTTTGGGGAGGGGTGATAGGTCCTTTTGGTATTGTTAGTTGCAGAAGTATGAGTTACATCTCCTTCATTCAAGTAAACAGTGGTTTGAAAATTACAAACACCATAATATAGACAAATATATGTGGGTTTCACTTCATTGGTTGCATGGGAATATGACAGATTATATTTTAATTATACAGCAAATAGGCTAGTTTTGTTAGGAATACTAGTTATATAGGGGAGCCAAAATTGGGTATGACCATTACCTTGTGTATCTTAAGCTTCAGTGTCTTGCAACTGAAGCTTAAGAAATGTTGTATTAAGAGAATTACCTTTAACATTGAAAGGGCCAGATATACCCAATGCTTACAATGATAAGCTACTAGTTATGACAATTGTGGTATGCTTTGCTACTAAAATTGAAAAAGAATGGGATCAGCTTAAATAGGCCTTAATAAATAATGAAATAAATTCAACTATTCAATATCTACTTAATAAATCAGCACTTTGACATCGATTCAAATTTTAGAGGAAAAATTGTCCCAAGCCAGGTGGGACACGAACCCCCGATCTCCCGACACATGCCAGGTGCTCTGGACCACTGCTCAGTGATCCAGAGCACCTGGCATGTTATCAGGAGGTCGGGTTTGTGTCCCACCTGGCTTGGGACAATTTTTCCTCTAAAATTTGAATCGACATCAAAAGGCTGATTTATTTTAAACAGGCCTTGAAATTAACAGCAAAGTTTTTGGATAAAGAGGAGACAAAGTTATTTGAGCATTAAGTCACTAGACCTTATTTTTGAAAGAAGGAATTATAGAAATAATCTGAATCAACACTTTACTAGTTCTAACAGAAAGCATTCAAAAGAGCTTAATTAATGTGTAAAGGATCAGTTAACAGCTGATAAGAATCTTTGCTTGATAGCTTGGCTGACAAACTGAAGGAAGTAACTAGGCAGTGTAACAGGAGAGAGCTGTATTTTTGTGTGGGGAGAAACAAGCTGGCATACAGGGATTGAGGGACAAACATGGTAAGGTTATTGAAGATGAGGATTTTGTCATGGATAAATGGGCTTAGCATTTCAGTGATGATCTAAAGAGTATGCTTATTTCTACTCCCATGTTTGTAATGAGAATAGATGCATTACTGTCTTTAACATTGGCCCAATATCACATTCTGAAGTCATTTTGGCTATCTTTAGTTAAAACTGCATAAATCCCTAGGGGTGGATGAAATCACCACTGAAATGCTAAGAGCTGGAAACACTTGTGTTGTCAAATAACTGACTGAAATTTTGATTTTTTTTTATGATAGAGGTGTTATTCTTAAGGAATTTACTAGAACTAATATTATCCCTATTTTTAAAAAACGTAATCCTAGTTCTTATGATAATTACAGGAGAATTAGTTTACTTTCTGTTCCAGGTAAAGGTCTTTACTTGATTATATTTAATAGAATTAAGAAGTTGGTTGATGGACAACTGTGTGATGAGAGCAGTGTAGATTCAGAAGTGTTAAGGAATGTATAGAGCAAGTTTTTTCACTTGGATAGATTCTTGAGAAATGTTAGTTTCAAAAACCTGTGGTTACCAGCTTTGTAGATTTCAAAAAGGCTTTGTCTCTATTGATTATCATAATTTGTGATTAATTGTGAGATCGTATGATCCACCAGTAAAAAAAAAGCATGCCATGCAAGTTAGTTAGCATTATGATTTAGCATTAAGCTTTTCTATATTCTCTATAATAACATAGTTGTGTGTGTATGAGAGTTGGTAAGGCGTGTAGCAATTGGTTCAGCATTGCTAATAGAATTAGACAAAGGTGCATTTTGTCTCCTTTTTCTCTCTCTCTTTAGTTTGGCTATTGATTGTTATGCAGTATTATATATGTTTATAATAACCATTATAAACATACAATATGTTTATAATGGTTGTTGATTATGTTATGCTCTCTGCAATGAGATTTGGCTTATTCTGATTTGGCTTATGCCGATGATTTTGGCAGATGATGTTGATGAGATGAACTCTTTCATTAGAGCTGTTGACAAAACTGGTAATAGAGTAGGTTTGGTGATAAAAAGAGAGAAAAATAAAGTGATGAAAAATATTCAGGCAGGTTGTGCTTCAGTTGTTTTGAATGGTTGCACCTTGGACAAGTGTTTCAGTTTAGTTTCTTGGGGATTATGTAACAGAACTGGGGATATATGATTTCTTTGATTCTAGATTTTTATGCAATGTCTTGGGCTTTAGGCAGTTTGACTTTGTAAGTGATATGGGCAAAGCAGTTGGCAACTAACTGCCTTTGGTATGTATATTATACACAGAGAGACTTGGTTTGGCCATGTTACCCATATACATTACTATAGATTAGTGAATAGGTTTATGAACAGTGTGCCTAAAGACTTCAGAAAGAGGGGCAGACCTAGAATGCAGACAATATCAAATAGGATCTTATTAGAATTAGTCTGCAGTGGCCAAATTCAACAACTGTAGCTCAGTATAGACATGTTTGGACAACTAAATTACACAGTCTGGTTCAATCTCCACATCCCATACCTGCTTCAAGATTGTGTGTGTGTGTGTGTGATAATGGAAAATAATTCAATTACCTTTGTGCATTTGTAATTCTTCACCATATTGCTCTATAAATTGCATCTGTAGAGTTTCAAAATCAATCCATAACCTTTATACTACAATATCTGTTGTTTAGTTGTATTATCGACATGCTGCAAGTATTTGTTTTTCCATATTATGAATATGCCACTGGAATTTGCATTCATGTTGGATTTACTTATCACAGTCAATTTTATAAATGTGTGTATATTTTGCTTGAAATTCTTGTTACTATAACTACCAGAAGAACTGAGAAAGATGATCCCATTAACACTCTTTCATGTAAAAAGTACTTTCCCCTGTGTAAACAAATCCTAGTATAGTACTGTTGTGTCAAAGTGGCTGAACATTTTAGAGCTGTTCTGAACAATGTGATTAGTTTTATTCCCATCATTGCAATGAAGATGGATGACTGCTGGCTTTAGTATTAACTTTATTACAATTTGTAGTTATTTGGCTGCCTCAAAATTTAAACCACACCTCTTTAGGGAAGATGAAATTTCTCACAAAATACTGAGAGTTGGCACTTGTTACATGGCTGAATGAAGTGATGAATATTTTCTATGATAAGGTTGTTTTTCTTCAGAATTTTACAAATTATTACTATCCTATTTTTTAAAAGGAAAGTTAATTTTTGTGATAATCAAGTAGTTGGAGCTATATGGGCCAAATTTTTCAGTGTGTTAGATTCTTGAGAAATATAAAGATATTTATTTATAAATGACAATACATATATCATCATTAGTGATTTTTTTATTTCTAATTATTTTCTACCTCATATCTAATGTAAAGATTTCTTTTCAAAACCCTGTATTTTACTAGCTTTGTAGATTTCAAGAAAAAGTTTGAATTTTTTATAGACATAATTGTGTCAATCATAAGGTCATGGAATATAATGAAACCTCAATATATCGTTCCTAATTGACCATTTTCTTAGATGGTAGGGAGCTTAATTGGTAGCATGCCAGGCTTGTAATCTGATGTGTTCCCAGGTTTGAGCCCCCTGTTCTTGGTGAGAAAGGGGAAACCAATGGATTTGGAAAGGCCATCATTCTTTTTGTGAGATATATAAAGCTGTGAAGCCGTCCCATGGCTGAGTGGTTAGCGTGCTTGGCTACTGATCTAAGGGACCTGGGTTCGAGCCCCGGGTAAGGCATGGCTGTTTGTGTCATTTTTCTGCTGAGGGCCTGCCATCCTCTCAGAACTTCTACTATGGCATATAAACTGACAGACTCCTGTCAGACCTCTTTGGCAAGCAGCTGCTTGAGGGAGTATTTATTTTTTTTTTTATAAAGCTGTGGTCCTGTTGCAGAAGAGTCATAATCTGTTCATGTTAAAACACTGGATAGTCTTGACATGAGGCTTCCATCTGTCTTGTATCCAGTGGACTTCCCCTTCTCTGTGAGTCCTTTGGGTTCTTGTGACCTGTCCATTTAGTCCAGTGTATGCAAAAAGTGATGCTAAGAGGTAAAACAATCCAACCTGGACTCATGTTCACTTTGTAAAATCCTTAGTAAAGTTCCATAAAAGTGATGTTAAAAATTTCTACATCCACAGTTCTTCAAAGTATCGTGATATGAATTATAACTAGGGCAGAAAATATTTCCTGATGGGAAAAAGTGAAATTCGCAGAGCAACGGCTTGAATATGATTGAATGATGACATCCGACATTCCACTATACTGAACAGTACTACATCATATGGATAGCACCAAAAGCCACCTTTGTGTGCTGGTTGAGGCCTATCAGAACACTGACATTAAGGCTGTGAAGCAGCAGAGAGAGTGCCTGTTGTCTGCATTACTTATATATTATCGAAATCTTCCGTTCATTCATATCTCTGATTTTGGTACTTTCGAATTTTTAGCCTTGTGTGCTGGTTGATGCCTATCAGAATGCTGACATTAAGGCTGCAGAGCAGCTGTGGGAGTACCTAACATCTACATTAGTTTAATATTATGGAAATCAGTCAGTTCATTCATATCTCTAATTATGGAACTTTCGAATTTTGAACCATGCTGATGATTTATTGCCAATATGGTTAGGTAGCATTATGGTCCACTGAAAATGCCGAAATTCATGGGGATTTTGCAGGGTAAAATTGTGAAATTCACACATCATTTAGGCTCACAAATAATAAAAATTGTACATCAGTGGCACACACATAAACAAGATAATGATAGTTAGATACATACAATTGCTAAAAAATGAATATTTGACTTTGGTTCAACTCACATGTTGTATATCAAACAAGCATCAACAATGAATCTGATGCAGTATTATATGTAGATAAATTGCCCTCTTTCTGATTCCAGCAAGCATTGTGCATGCCTCTGAATTTAGAACCAGATCTTATTTAACACTGTTGAGATTGACAAATATCAGAGAGGCTGGGAAATCATTTTTGAAACAACTGGAAAAAAATTAAATTGTCAGTATGTTATTTAACTCTTTGAGCTTTTTCTCATCATGCTATATGGCTTTTAAGCTGTTGTCATCTCTGAGCATTGACATATTGTTCAAAATAATATTATCAACATCATTCACAGAAATATTTAGGCATTTTAGGTAATTGGGATCAAAAATTCGACATGCTTTAAAAGCTGCTCCAGACTGATGAAATCTGCAGTTTTTTGCATGACTGAAATATTGCCCAGTTTTTTCCTAACATGAACAGTGTTTTTACGAGTGTTAGTTTGGCAGAGTCTGTTAGATTACGCTTTCTGCAAATTATTCATTTAAATATTGACTTTATGTGCTGATATATGAGGACTTCAAAACATAAGTGACACAGATCATGCCACTTATATTCGGCATATATATTTTTGATTCAAATCACTTCTAAGAATCATTTACACATTTCAAAGATATTTATTGATATATTACTGGAGCTGTTTCCCATTTTCTGCTCAAAAACTTGCTATAATCTTCCATATTGCGGTGATTGAATACAGCTTGGAACAGCTGTTCCACCTTGTTTGAAAGGGAACTGGTTCTT
Source organism: Ryuthela nishihirai (assembly GCA_038380435.1). Lineage (NCBI taxonomy): Eukaryota > Metazoa > Arthropoda > Arachnida > Araneae > Heptathelidae > Ryuthela > Ryuthela nishihirai. The sequence continues at coordinate 88,644,259 of JAWZYU010000003.1, read as the reverse complement.
TGTTAGGTTTGTCTCTTTTTCTGTGAAGAAATGCCTTAAAACAAGACTTATTTGCAGTACAAGTGTTGAATCCATGTTTAACCACTGAAACCAAAGCATTAATAGTTTTGAATTCTTGTAATATCTCCCAATAAGATTTAGAAGATGAGCATTACATGTGATCTGAACTGCATTTAGAAAAACAACTTTAAGGCTTTTATTCCCATACTTTTGAACGTGTATGTAGCGTTGTTGGAAGCAGAAGCTGTGACAACAGAATGTGATAATTTTAATTTGTTTATACTTCAAATAATTGTTACAGTGAACAGCAGTACTTTGGATAAATGTGGAGGCCAAAAATGAATTCCACATTTCCCCAAATAAATCATCCCTTAATGAAAGTAAAGTTGTGTAGGGTAGAGGGTATTTGAAGGAGATTGTCTCACCCAGCCATGGAGTGAATATGGGGAGAAGTTTACAGTTTAGTCATGTAGAAATTAGTAACCGAGGAAAAGTAGTCATTAAAGCAAGTCATACCTACACATTAGTGTTTCAAAACATGTGTTTTCATGCATTTCAGGAAAAATAGCATAAGAAACATGTAAAAAGTCTGTAATTTATCCAAACTACTATTCCATTTTGTGACATCAGAATTTTAACAATTGGAAATTTAAAAATTCTGATGTCATGAAATTGTAGGAAAAAAATATCATCGAAATTTGTGGAATCTTGATAAAATATACAAATTTGCAAAACCCTTTGAAAATTCTAATTCGCAGAAATTCACGTCATGAAAAACTTACAACTCTAATTATGTAAAGTGTATGCAATAAAAATAAGCTTGTATAATTGTTTCGTTTGTGTTCTATCAAATATGACAAGTAATATGGGAACTGACTGGAACTGCTGTAGTTTGTGTCATCTAGCTGAGCTGCCTATTTACGAATCTTCATAGTTTTATAATGGATGTGCATCTCTACAAAGTCAGAGATATAATGTGTCTTCCATGAAAAAGATCTACTTTGGTTTTACCACATTTCATGATTGATGTCATGCTAGTACATGATATCAGCAGTATATGGACTGCTGGCATCATTTATGGACCCTTGTCATCTATACCTGACCATATGTGAGTTGCACCCCTTCCTCTTTTATTGGTTAAAGTATTATTTTCATCATTGCATCTGCATAATATCTCCTCTGCTGTTTTTCTACAAGATGATCATAAATTACATTTAAAAATGACATTCTTTAGTTAAATTAATCAACAGTTCAGAGCAGACCTAGAGAAAGGGGTGGAAAATATCCAAGGTCGCTCCTGGTGGCAAAATAGCTAGGGCCAACCTTGCTTTCCAATTACCATCTGCAAATATGGTATGTGCTGTAAAATAGTATAATCTTTCCGTGTCAGAGCAGTATTAACCAGTGTCATTTTTTGAATTCTAGTTACCCTTGAAGTACACTTGAGTGCCACAATATAGGATTGTAAAAATAAATTATGAATAGAAATCAGCAGTTTTTTTTTAACTGTGTCTAATCAAATATCGAAAATAACATTTAAATCAATGGTATTTATTTTTTGTCTGTTCATTTCGCTTGAAAAAAAAAATCATGAAAAAGTTTAAAAATCTATTTGAGTCTGCAGGTAAATGTTTGCTCATGTTCGGTCACCATAAATAGCATCAAGTAGTGGCAATTTAGTCTATACTTTCAATCTGCTGTCCCATACACAGATTATCGATTAGTTATGTTTCCGGTCTTCTGGTGTAGTTATTACTCTAGCAGAGTTATAATGCTTTCTAAACTTTTAACATAAAGATATTAATTTATTACTCTGCAAAATTGCGTCTTCTGGGAACTAAGCACATCTGCTTTCTGTCAATATTTTAATAAAGATTTTGTGTAAAAAAAAATTATTTTAGCATTCTATTTTAAAAACCTTTTTTTTAATCTAATGATCTTAAAATATTATTTTTCATTGCTTCTCAAATGTATAATGCAATTATAAATGATAATTAATTTGAAATGATTAAAAATGAAATTGCTAGTGGTCTCTAATAGTGAATATCGGTAGAACCATAGGATCAAACAATTAGCCTCAAAGTACGATTTTTAAAAGGTAGGACTTATTTTAGCAATACTTTTAATTACATTTCAACCAAATAAACCCATTAAGTTTAGGAAATTGTGATTTTTAACCAAAATTTCTGTTGTAATTTTAAAATGAAACTTTTCTGTAGCAGTTACGCAACTTCATACTGAAACATTTCTCAATTTCATTGCTTCAGCTGAACTTTAAATGCTTTGAAACATTTTTATTTAATTTTTTCATAGTTCTTTATCACCTTTCAGATATATTTTTTTAAAATTTTTATTTAAATTATTGTGTTTTAAAGCAAAATGATTTTTTACGACACTGCTTTTCTTAGGCTTAGTTTGCTGATCATCAAAAGTGTAAGCATATGCGTTATATGACTAAACATATAGATATAAAAATATTTACATCACTAAAAATATAGAAAAACTAAACAAATGAAAGATTTAAGCATTAATAGAAATATAAACTGGGTGCACAATTAAAAAAGTCCTTGCTCAGAAATTAATGAAAATATTTTCAAATTCTCTTATCATTGAGCAATCAAATTTTTAGGTAAAAAAATTATTGCTCAATAAAGTTATTTTAATATATATTAAAATAATAATGTATTAAATAATAAAATAATTTTGAAAAAAAATCAAAAAGCAATTTTTTTAAATTTTGCTAAAGTTACAAAAAATGCTTTGGGAAAAATATGCAGTAAAATTGAGAACCATTGATTGGGGCAGTTAAAGAGACAGGCTTAGTGATAAATGCAAAGTAAAGTAGTCAGATGCAGTCAGTTCTTTTGATTGTTTGTAACTCTTAAGGAAGTTTCTTAGTTTAATTATCAAGGGAGATATGTGATAGATACTGATAGTGTATGACATGAGCTAGACACGAGAATTGGGATTATTGCTGGAACTTTTAAGAGCTTATGGAGAGTGTTGAAAAAATAAGTGAAATACAGTTAAAGACTAAAAAAAAGCTGTCCTATAGTTTGGTCCTCTCTAAAGTTTGTTATATTGGTGAAACTTGGATATCATGGAAAAAAGATAACAGAAACACTTGAAATAATTAGTTGAAAAATATTTGTTTTCCTAAGTGAGATTCTGACCCATGTCTCCCAGAGCATGCCAGACATAAGTACTAGACCACCAGAAGCTAACCATTTCTACAACAACACATATAAGCATTCGTCAGTACGTCTGACATATAAGCATTCGCCAGTAAGCTGTGTGTCAGATGAAAGCTTCTGACTCTTGGTGTGTATAGGCTATTAAAAATTTACCCCCTGAAAATTGTGAAAGTCATTCTACTATAAATGATCTGAATGTTACAAGTTAGGCAAATTTTGCCTGCATCATTTTCTTGATTATATGGGGCAGATTTCCGTGGTGTTTGACCTCAATGAGTCGACCTCAAATTAAAGCTTGTGACATCTCCAATGTCATGGGCTACCTGAAACATGACTGCAAAAAGGAGGGAAAATGTGGTCGATTTTTATGAGTCATGTAACAAATGAAAATTTCTTAAGATAGGTGTTTTTAGTGACAAAAAAAAATCTATCTTCTTATATGCACTCTAAAAAGTAGGAAATAAATCTAAAGCATATCTATGGTGTAATCAGTCCACTGAATTCATATTCATTTTAAAGGAAGATAGAGCACCGATTTGCCTATTTACCTTCTCAACAAGATTGCCTGCACCCTATCATCCTTTGAAGTGAATACAAACTCAGTGACTGATTGCCCCATTGATATGCCTTAGTTTATTTTTTACTATTTAGGGTGCATATAAGAAGATTATTTTTTACTTTTTAATTTATATTTTTTGCTGTTAGTTTGTAGGGTACCCATTTGGAACAGATCTTTCAGAACTTTAAATGTTGAGGAATAATTGTTTCCACACTACCAATCGATAACTGACATCTAAACTTATTTCCTGAATGGTGATGTATGGGTTTCCTTAATGTGTTTATGAATAGCAGCGATGGTTCCCTTGTTCATGGCCTCCTTTAATCTTCCTGCATGAGGGAGGTCTTTGAAGCTCTGCTGTCCTTCCCTGAGTTTGTGAGTTTGTGCATCCATCCTGTAATAGTGCCATATGAACAGGTATGATCCAGATACTCGTGATAAATGGACATGAATTTTTTTTTGTGTCATCCCCAAGCTGCATTCTTGTGAAAATGTAAAATCCTTCTCCATCTTTAGTAGGATCCATAGTAACAACACACAGATTTCGTAGACAGAACTTTACGCGCTGCTAGCTAAACAGCCTTTGTTTTAACATGTAATATCAAGTTTAGACAAGATTTCAAAAAGTTGTAGCTCATGTGAGTACTTCAGTAACTTCAGAGGAATGGGTGCAAATCTACAGACACATGTCAAGAACTTTTTGAATGTCTCCTGTACTTTGTGTTCTTAATAAAATGAAGTCAGATGCCAAGGGACATTTTTTAAATTTAGGATTTCAGCGATTTGCACGAAAATATAGCTGTATTCCCTTTTTTTGTTTCATTTTAATATATTTTGAAATTAAAACCTATTTTAGTGTCTCTAAATTATTTTTATTTATTATCAGATACCTTTCATGAAAGGAATAAGAAGGGAAAAAAATCTATATTCCTTTGATCATGTGATCAGCAACATCATAGGAGCATGATCGATAGGCAAATATCTGGTTTCATTTAGTGCACACTAAAAACTGCTAAAAATCTTGAGAAGAATCGTAGCTGCATATCAACGAATCTGTGTTAGTCAAGGACGTACTGTAATTGGAAAACTATACTGCTCACAAAAATTAGGGGATATTTCAAAATGAATATGAAGCGATAATATATCCCCTAATTTTTGTGAGCAGTATATTTTCAGTTGGGATTATTACTGTTGAAATATAATTCACATTTTTCAAATACTTTGATAGTTTTAATTTATATCGTTAGAGATCACTAAATCCAGAAATGGCAAAACTTTTAGCGAATGTTGCAAGTGATCTGTTTATTGTGGAAATTTGAAATTTTGGTAGTGGAGTGTCGAGAGATATTGTTAGGTTATACAGATAGTTATTTACACTGCATTCAGAAAGTACTGAAGTATTTTTGCATTTTGTTTTGCTGATGAAATGCAGCTTTTGTAGGTGTGAATAAGTGATGGCCAAATACTTCCTCAAACAAGTTCTTTCCACAGAGTTAATATTTACAGTTCTTTTCATTGCTGTTAGAAATGAGACTAACAAGCATTTGCTTTTTTCATTGTAAAAAAAAATAGTGCAATGGACTTAAGTGGCCAGCTCACAAAGACCCTAAGGGTTCAGAGAATTTTGAGGAAGGGGCTCTATACGGCTGATATGATGAGACAGGTGGGGACCTCATGTCAAGGTTTTCAAGGTTTCCTGTAAGGTCATCCAGTATGTTCTTTAATGTTCATGGGCATAGCTTTCCTGCATGCCCTTGAACATGATGGGAGTTGAGGTTCTAATCCCATCGGTGTCACCTTTCTATCTCACCAAAGACAGGATGGGGATTTAGTGGAGATAAATTCAATGTCAGAACAGTTAGGATTCAGATTTGAGAAATGAAGATTACAAGTCTGGTGTGCTACTGGCCAAGTCAACCTCCACCCCATAAGAATTTGTGTGTTTTCCCCCCTTATGCACTCGACTCTCTACAAAGCTTGAGGCACCAAACTTTGCATCAACTTCTCTAGTGGAAAATTATAGGCTATGAGAGAACCCATTGGAATCAACCAGAAACAGTGAGAAGTGGATTGATTTCATTGACATTCACTAGACTTAACATTAACAATTAAAACCTGTAGTGTCTCATATATTTAACATTAGCAGTTGCTGAAATTAACTGTTGTCATGTATAAATTTATAAGAAGAAATTGTTCAATTTCTTTGTGCTTTCATATGATAAAGCCATTGTTTCAGAAATGAGGTAAATATATTGAGTGGGACATGAGCTTTATTGTGGAAACAAAGTCATTTGAAACAGCACAAGGGATACATGAGCTCTTGTGTGGAAACAGAGGCATTTGAAATCCTGTGTAATTCTGGGTAAAATTCTATCCAAAATATTATCTGGCACATGAAATTCTATGCACATTGTTTTAAAAAGGCACCTTTTTTACTGGGCAACACCAGGTATTTTAGCTAGTAAAGAATATTGACAGAAATTTGATGCAGTATGAAAAAAAGTTAAGTTGGGCATTTTTTTCTATTATGACGGTTCAATTGCAACTGTAAAATAATTATAATAGTAAATTTTAGTGGTCTAATACAGTGATTCTCAACTTTTTATGCTTCATGTACCCCCTGGAAATGTGTATGTAACTGGTGTACCCCTTGTATAGATAGATAAAACTATAGTTATAGTATAGCAATGGTCATTTTTACTTTGTTACTAGATCTAGTGACTTTTGAGCTCTCACGGTGTACCCCTAAAAATTTTACCACATACCCCACGTTGAGAACCCCTAGTCTAATATATATGAAATTGTAGTTGTAAAAAAATTACGCATAAGTCCTTTTACTTATTCTTTGACAAAAGATTGTCAATTCATTAGAAATATTAGAAATCAATAAAATTGTTATTAATTAAGTATCTATTAAGGTAATATCTTTAATATATTAGCAATATGGACACTTTTGCACTAAAAGAAGTAAAAACTATCTAATTTTTAATTTTTTGTCAATAAATCAAATGTTCAAATATTTTTGCTGTTGTTTTGAAGATAAAATTGAATATTCACTATGTTAATCCAGATGAGCTATCAATCTTGGGTTATAAATAGCATTTCATGTGCAAATATGTATATTTTTCATTCAATTGCAGAACTGTTTAAATATTTGTAAAGGTAGTGTGAGTCTTGGGTGATGCATGGATGTTTTTGTTCTCTTTCTGCTAAGGTCTCTCATTCCTCACAGATCTTCTTTAAGACATATTAACCTGTCAGACCTCTGTGGCAAGCAGCTGCTTGTTTGAGGAGTAATTTATTTTCATTATTTAAAATACACTCAGTAATAATGAAACACCCAGAAGGAATGATCAGAAGTGCATGCATATCAGCAGACAGATGAGTTGTGCCAAGATATGCAAATGATTAAAATATGGGACCAATCTGGCTGCAGCATTTGCCAATATCAGCGAGAATCCTTCTGCTATTACAACTAAATAAATTGAAGAAATTTCTTGACATCTTTGTTAATCTGTCAAGGAAAATATCACTCATGGGTAAATACTACCTGGCTCAAGACAATTTTTCCTTGACAGTTGAACAAAAATGTTGAGAAATTTCTTCAATTTCTCAATTGCATACTCAGAGCGTGCTTGCCAAAATCATGACATATTTGTCATTTGCTTCTTGGCTGTGAGCAGCTGGAACTATGCCTTCATTAGACGTAGAAAACCTTTGCAATTAGGGGAGATCTTGATCATGGTTGGTAGGTCAGAGCACCTGCCATGTCATTAGGAGGTTGTAGGTTTGTATCCCACCTGTTTAAGACAATTTTTCCTCTAAAATTGATATTGATGTTGAACTAAAAGTGATAACTTTCCTTGACTGTTACAACTAAGATTGGTTTCTTTGTGGAAAGAGTATTCCAGATTCAAGTTGTGAGTTTAGGAGGAAGTGAAGTTTGTGTGGAATGGTAAAGCAACAGCTTCACCGACCATATTGTCAGCCAAGCAAATTTGAGAGAGGACAGATTATTGGCCTCTGAGGGGCTGAATGGTCAACTCGCTGTATTGTGCAACATTTGGGGCGATGCCTCCACAACAGTGTATTAATTCTGGTGGTAGTTTTTGAGAGAAGGTATGACCTCTTGTCAGCCAGGATATTATGGAGCATGCAGGCCAACCACATTATGGGAGGGCCATTTGATCTGGTAACAAACAGGCTGCCCCTACAGATACTCTATATACCATCAGAGGAGTGGTAAATGTTGCTCTAAGCCATCCGATCACAAGACAAACCATATCTCAAAGACTAGCGGAGCAGACTTCATGCATGGCATCCATTGCATCACCTGCCCCTAACCATTGACCATCATCACTAGCATCTGGAGTGGTACCATGCTCAAGCAAACTGGAACACAGAATGGCATCGTGCTGTGTTCAGTAAGGAATCTCACTTTTATTTTGGGGTTCAATGATCGCCAGGTTTAAAATGGAGAAGATGCGGAGAACAAACCAATTGTCAACCAGCATACAGTGCAAACAGGTGTCATTGTCTACCAGCATACAGTGCAAACAAGTGTCATTGTCTGAAGAATAATCGGCTGTGACAGCCGAACACAGCAAGATAACATGGGACTGCATATCGCAAACATTGTCAGGGAATGTCGATGCACTGTCAACATCCTAGAGTGGTCAGCAACATCCCCAGACCTGTCCCCAATAGGACATGTATGTCCCGTACATGTTCTATCAGGATATCACATCTTTATCAGGAGAGATATGGATGCCATCTCAGCATTTGTCCACAATCAGCACAGACAACAGGTGCCCTACAAGACCAGGTGCAGAAAGCATGACAGGCAGATCCGATGTGGTGTTCAAAATCAGAGGGCTTGTGTTCAATCTAACACTAATTTATGTGTGTTAAAAATGTTAAGGTCTGTAAATGGTAGCTAGGTAGTCACTGGAAGGAGAGCTATGCACCAATACCCTGTGATGATGTATAGAACCGGCCAGGCCTAGCATCTAATGTCCAACCCCGCCTTCTCATGGTGCAGACCGTTAGTACCTTCCAAAAGAGACACTCTCTTGTGAAAGTGAACGGAAGGGGAGGGCTGCCAGATTAGTTTGGCCTACTGATCTGGACAACTCCGGCTACTTTTCTTTTTTTCTACCCTGCTGAGGAGTCGTCAACCACACAGGGTCCTGGTGCTGATCATATAAATCCACTGGACTTGAAAGATATGACTCAGAGCTTGATTATGGATCCTGATTTTGCTGTACTGGTGGGCTTCTGTGCAGGGAAAATCTTCCGCTGTGTTTTCTGTTAGTTTGTGGGTTGACAGCCCCAAGTGAATAGATTCACAGGATATGTTTATCAGCTGGTGGATAATCCTGAGCAGAGGTCATCGCAGGCACCTGAACTCTGCTTCTATTCGCATCGTCAAATTCTACATTGGAGGAAGTCTTTCAGTGTAGATGGCTTCAGCCTTTAGTGGTGGGGGAACGGGTCTTAGCCCCATGTCTGCTATTAGGGGGCTGTTTGATATTGTCGGCATTCCCTCTCTCAATGAACATAGTTTCTATAAACATCCCACTAACCATTTTCTCTCCATAGGTAGTTGGAATGTGAGGACTCTGCACAGAGCTTTTTCTCTTGATGTCCTCACACATGAATTCCACCATTATAATTTAGATATTCTTGGCTTGCAATAGACCAGATGGACAGATAAAGGTCAGATTCTTAAAAATAATCTTAAATTTCTCTTTTTTAGGGAGGGACGACAATAAGCATCACCAAGGTGTGTGTCTGCCTCTCAGCAGACACGCTAGTGATGCTCTTCTAGGATATGAGTGCATTAATGAAAGGTTTCTTACAGCAAAATTTCAGACAAGCGTTAAAGACTTCAATGTTATATGCTGTTATGCCCCCACTAAGGATGTCGATGAGGATGAGAAGGATAGGTTTTATGGACAACTTCAGGATATTTTGAATTCTGTCAAGAAAGGAGATATTACCGTTGTTCTAGGTGACTTCAGTGCCAAAGTTGGTGCTGACTGTGACCTTTGGGGAGGGGTGATAGGCCCTTTTGGTATTGGTAGCTGCAATAGCAATGGGCAACGTCTCCTACAGGTAAGTAAATTAATGGATTCAGAATAACTAACACTTATTACAAACACCGCGACATACATAAGTACACATGGGTTTCACCCGATGGGCTGCATAAGAATATCATTGATTATATATTAATTAACAGCAAATGGGCTAGTTCTGTTAGGAATACTAGGTCATATAGGGGAGCTGAAATAGGATCTGCCCATTACCTTGTTAAAAGTGTCTTGCAACTTAAACTTAAAAAGTGTTGTGCTAGGATTAAAAATATTTACCTTTATTACTGAAGCTCTGAAAGACCCAGTTATGCCAAAGTTTACCGTGATGGGTTACTTAGTTATTATGACAGTCGTGGTATGCTTACTACTGAAGTTGAGGAAGAATCGGATCATTTTAAACAGGCTTTTTTGGACACTAACAGTACTCTTTTAGGAGCTGAGCAGAAGAGGCAGAATTATCTGAGTGATAAGGCACTGGAGCTTATTTCGGAAAGAAAGAACTGCAGGAATGTCCTTAATCAATACCCTACTAGTCCCAATAGAAAGCATTACAGAGAACTTAATAAACATGTAAAGGATCAGTTAGCTGCTGATAAGAATCTTTGGCTTGATGGTTTGGCTGACAAAGCTGAGGAAGCAGTTAGACAGCACAACAGCAGAGAGCTGTACCAGATAGTTAATGTTTTGTGTGGTAGAAAACGAACAAGTATACAGGAATTGAAGGATGAACAAGGTAAGGTTCTTACAGCAAAATTTTAGACAAGCGTTAAAGACTTCTATATTATATGCTGTTATGCCCCACTAAGGATGTCGATGAGGATGAGAAGGATAGGTTTTATGGACAAGTTCAGGATATTTTTAATTCTGTCAAAAAAGGAGATATTACCGTTGTTCTAGGTGACTTCAGTGCCAAAGTTGGTGCTGACTGTGACCTTTGGGGAGGGGTGATAGGCCCTTTTGGTGTTGGTAGCTGCAATAGCAATGGGCAACGTCTCCTACAGGTAAATAAATTAATGGATTCAGAATAACTAACACTTATTACAAACACCGCGACATACATAAGTACACATGGGTTTCACCATTCTGTCATGGCTAGGTGGGCTGAGCATTTCGGTGATGTTCTAAACATTGTAGTTAGTTCCACACCCATTGTTTGCAATGATGATAGATGCATTGGTTGGTTTAATGTTGGCCCTATAACACAATCTGAAGTTATTTTGGCTATTTCTAAACTTAAACTTCATAAATCCCCAAGGGTAGATGAAATTAGTACGGAAATGCTTAGAGCTGTAAATGTTTTGGTTACCACTTGGATGACTGAAATTCTGAATATCTTTTATGATAAAGGCATGGTTCCTAAGGATTTTACCAGAGCTATTGTTATCCCTATTTTCAAAAAAGGTGATCGCAGTTCTTGTGATAACTCTAGGGGTATCAGCCTACTCTCTGTTCCAGGTAAAGTTCTTTCCATGATTGTGCTTAATAGAATTAAGAATCTGGTTGACAGTCAATTGTGTGATGAGCAATGTTGATTCAGAAGTGGTAGGGGATGTGTGGATCAGATATTTTCACTTAGGCAGATTCTTGAGAAATGTTTTTCAGAAACCTTTGGTTGCTAGCTTTGTTGATTTCAAAAAGGCTTTCAACTCTGTTGATCGTCATAATTTGTGGTTGATTGTGAGATCATGTGGTATACCAGACAAGTTAGTTAACATAATGAAAGCTCTCTATAATAACATTGAGTCATGTGTGAGAGTTGGTAAGGCTTGTAGTAATTGGTTTTTAGCATTACTTCTGGTGTTTGACAAGGATGCATTTTGTTTCCTTTTCTCTTTAGTTTGGTTATTGATTATGTTATGCAAAATTCACTTCAAGAGAAAGATTTTGACTTTAAATGTAATGGAGATACTAAAATTTCTGATTTAGATTATGCTGATGATTTAGCCTTTTGGCAAATGATGTTGATGAGATGAACTCTTTCATTCAAGCTGTTGATGAAACTGGTAGTAGAATAGGTTTGGTTATAAACAGAGAGAAAACTAAAGTGATGAAAATTGGTCAGGCAGGCTGTGATTCAGTTAACCTGAATGGTTGCAGTCTTGAGCAGGTGTCACAGTTTAATTATCTTCGGAGCTATGTAACAGATAATGGTGATGTGCGGCATGAGATTAACAGACGAATAGGAATTGCTGCTGGGACTTTTAAGAATCTGTGGAGAGTGTGGAGAAATAGGCGTATACACCTAAAGACTAAAATTAGACTTTATAATAGTTTGGTTCTTTCTAGGGTTAGTTATGGTAGTGAAACTTGGACACTTTGTAAACAAGATAACAGGAAACTAGATGCTTTTGATTCCAGATGCTTACGCAGTATCTTGGGCATTAGGTGGTTCAACTTTGTAACTAATGATGAGGTTAGGCAAAGGAGTTTGCAACCTCCTTTAAGCAGCATATTATGCAGAGAGAGACTCCGTTGGTTTGGCCATGTTGCCCATGTGAATAATTATAGATTGGCGAATAGGGTTATGAATAGTGTGCCTAAAGGCTTCAGAAAGAGGGGGAGACCTAGGATGCGGCAGGCAGACAATGTCAAGCAGGACCTTATTAGAATTGGTGTGCAGTGGCCAGATGCAGTAGATGTAGCTCAGGACAGACTTGCTTGGAGAACTAAATTGCATGGTCTGGTTGGACCTCTGTAGCCCATGGCTGCTTGAGGATGATGATGAAAAATGTTAAAATTCGTGTCTAGGGATAATTTACAATGTAGATCTTAGAAAAAGTGACAAAATGAAATTTTTATATTATTTCCAAGTCAACTAGAAGGCACATTCAAATTAATTATGAATCAAATGCACCAGGAATCTGAAGCTTGCTTACCAGGAGGTAATAAATATTGTTGATATGAGAAAGTGTTTAGAGTAGTAGTGGTTCTCAAGTGTGGCTACCAGAAAATTTTCAATAATTGAACTAAAAAAAGTGCTTAGTATAGCATCACAGCATTACCTGAAGATTTTTTAACATCTGGAAATCAATAAATGATTTGTGGAAAAAATTTCACTTGGATACAGGAGTTGAACCCAAGTCCCCCATTGAACTAATGCTGACTTTGTCTTTTTTCCACTACTTTAAACTCTTCCTGAGATTTTTCCGCCTACAATTATCCCATTTATGATCTCAGGTGGCAACTATTTCTTTTATATTGCACTGAGTAAGATGGAAATAAATAAGTTTCTTCATGCTATTTAGTGTCATTAATGATTTAGACATAAATGACCATCGCAGCATTACCTGTTGACTTTTTAATATCTTTTTATAGTCTGTGATGACTTTTTAATGTCAAAATGTCAACAGGTAATGCTGTGATGGCCATTTATGTCTAAATCATTAATAACACTAAATAGCATGAAGAGACTTTATTATATATATCTATCTTACTCAGCACAATATAAAAGAAATAGTTGCCACCCTAGATCATAGATGGCACCAACTGTAGGTGCTGAAATCTCAGGAAGAGTTTAAAGTCTTACATAGTGGAAAAAAGACAGAGCTGGCATTAGTTCAACAGTAGAATACTGGGGCATGTTTCTGGAGAGATGCAGGTTCAACTCCCATATGTCAGCGAAATTTTTTCCACAAAATATATACTAATGGTAGTTTTATTTTGCAGATTTTCAGCAAAAAAGAATATTTTCCAACAAGCACATCACTATACAATCAAATTTAAAGCATTTGTTAGTTTAAAACCTATTCTTGAACCAAAGCCATATGAAGTATGGTAGCTGTATAAAGTCTGTCCATATTCATTGGTCATTGATTATTTGTTTAAAATAAAAAATGAAACCTTTTTTTTTATTACAAAAATTTTTTTTCTTTTAAGTTTATATTACAACTTTGTACATATATTATACTTAACAGTTTATTTTATTAAATTTTTCTTAATGCAGTCAACAGAAACTCTTTATCACGACTGATCTAGAGCTTTGAGTCTGGTTAATTTCCAAAGGTCACATTGGCATATTATTCTGAAGAGTGATTTAGTGATCATTTGAAATATTTCTGATTTCATTAGTAACCCATACAGTAGTTCTAAAAATTTATTTGGAAAAGATTCATTCTTAGGGTATGTTTTTCTTCCAAGTTTCATCTTTTACTCAATAACTGAAGAGCAGATGTAATTGATGCTTGAGAAATCAAGAGGTGCTGTAGGCTATGATTGATTTCTTGTATATATACATTGAGTCTATGCAAAGTTCTGTTTGGTATGTAAAATAAAACTCAAATTTGTTAGGATAGTATTGATTTAATCAGTTATGTAGTCTCCCATTGTTTTCTATGACTTTTCACATCGTTCCATAAATTTGTAAATTCTACTACTGTAGAAGCATTTTGGCTGGGACTTATTTGTTCCATATCTACAATATTGTTCAAATTAGTTGGGACAATAGGAAAATGCAGTAACAAAGACACAACTAAAATATTTATTTGTTTAATAGTGTACATAGTTAATAATGAATGTGACCCCCCTTAGCTTTAATTACCCTCTCAACCATGATGCCATTAGCTTTCCACACATCTCCTTCACTTCAGGGTCGTGGTACCACACTTTCATGACACTTTCTATCATTTTGGTTTTCGTCATGCAATCTATCTTAGATATGCACACTTTAATAATGGCCCACAAATTTTCAATGGGGTTTAGATCGGGAAAATTTCCTGGCCACTCCAATACCTTCAAATGTTTCTGGGTAAAGAAGCTCTTAGCAAGCTTAGTATTGTGGCATGGAGCCAGATGCTGTTGAAATACCCCATCGCCGTTGGGAAACAGCTTCTGCAGTGTTGGGCCCATTTTCGCCTCCAGAACGCCTATGTACTTTTTGCTGTCCATCATTCCTTCAATGGGGTGAAGTGTCTGTGGCCCTGAAGCTGTGAAACATTCCCAAAACATGACCTTGGGTGGGTGTTTGGGGGATTGTTGGATGTGGCTGGATTGAAGAGGTTCTCCAGGTGAGCTGCAGACGAAATTTGACCTGTAGGCATGCACCTCAAACTGGGTTTCGTTAGAAAATATCACTTTTTCCCAATTCCTCCACAGTCCAGTCTCAATGTTTCTTTGCCCAAGATAGCCTTTTTTGCTTCATAGTAGGTGTCAAAAGCTGCTTTTTTGGAGGGGCATCGAGCCCGGCAGCCACACTCCAGATGGTGATGACGTACAGTGGAAGCATCTATATTAACCCCATGAGACGCAATCTCCCTTTTGATGTCTCCACTGGTCTTTTTCAGGTCTATGATACTAATTCTTCGAATTAGACTATCATCTCTAGGGGTGGTTTTTCTTTTTCTTCCACAATGTCCTTTACGGGATGTGTCCATGGACCCTGTCTCCTTATGCAGCTTCATGATCCGTGAAATGCTGGATTTCCTGACGCCAACTGCTTTTGCTATCTGCCTAGCAGTAAGTGAAGTGTTTTCGCCTAAAGCGATTATTTTAGCTCGTTTATGAGGCGTGATGTCCATGATGTATTTAATAAAAAAAAGTTTCCAATGAAAATTATGAACTATTTACATAATCACGTCCTCAGCCTATGAAATATCAATTCCGATTAAAGTGGAAGTGTAAATAATAGCAGAGTAACACAACCGACAATTCTAGACTTGCAGCAGAAGGTTACGAACAAGTTTAGACTTGCATCAGTTTAGACTGCAGCAGAAGGAACTTAGCATTCTTTCACTTGTCCCAACTAATTCGCACAGTACTGTAAAAATCCAATGGTGCAAAATCTGTGGAATAGGTTGGATAAGGAAACACTCCCAGTTTAATTCCTTCAACTCTTCCTGGTTCATCAATGCCATGTGTGATCTAGTGTTATCATACTGAGAGAGATTTTTTGTATTGGCTTGAGCTAGATTTTTTTTAAGATTGCTTGTTGCTTAATGTGTCAGTTTTGCCATTTGGGGCAGCTCATAAAAGATGATGCCATTTGCATATAGCATAATCTTCCTTTTTTTAGTATTGCCCTGGATTTAGAACTGGAACATAATTTTAGACTCTTTTACAGATTGTTTTTTGTGCTTCAAATTATCACAGAATATCTGATTTTCATTGTCAGTAACAAGTTGGGCTGAAAAGTTTTTGCAATCTCTTCCAGGTGTGAGGAGACATGCAAACTACTGATCTATCCAGTAAATCTTTTTGGGACAAGGTGACCAAATGTTCTTTGAGATTCAACTTCCTTAATGAATTTCAGTTCCTTAATGTGTCTAGATGTAGATGTCTGATGAAATCTCAGCTTTTTTTTTTGCAGTTTCTTATGTTTGGCATGGATTTTCTTCAATTGTGGCTACTAACTGATCCACATCAACTACTGAAGGCCATCTTAAATGCAGCTTGTTTTCCAAGTTGAAGTTATTGGAATAAAAATTTTAATATTGTATTTAAAAATGTATTGAATTTCACAAATTTATATTGAGTGTGCCTTTATTTATTGCATTAGTGCCAAAGTTTTTGCAAATGTTCCTAGCCATATGATCCACTTTCACCTTTTTGAAACTTTTAAAGTATCACATGCTTTATTCACTTTGCCATCCTCCATCTTGAACCTATTGAAATTCACTTTACAATTAAATTGAATTCTAGCATGTACTGTAACACACACTGATTGTTGTGTGTCACTTCTGTACATTTTCATAAAGCACATAAATGTGTCAGATGAAACCATCAGATAAAACTTTTGCATGAACACAATATAATAAAAATAATTTATAAAAATCTGAAATTATTTAACACTTACTCATTACATATGGTATGCTATGATGCATGGTGTCAAACACAGGCTGGAGTTATAGCTTTTGCCATAAAATCTCTTGTTTCCCTCCCTTTTTTTTTCTTCTCTTTGAGAGCTGCAAACAGCGCATAAACAAATGCAAATTTTCATCATCATTGCTGTCATTGTATTAATCTATAATTCCCGCCCCCCCCCCCCCCCCCCCAAAAAAAAGAAAAAAAATTAATGCAAATGAAAAGCTCATGCAAGTAATGTATTCTAAACATTACAATGATCTTCACTTTGTCAACTAGAAAACAAAAATGTAAAATACTCTCAGGGTTGGGATATATTTGAGCAGTATTTTGGTATAGTTCTACTGTTTATTTAGTAAAGAGCTTTTAAACCAAAAAAAAATATTTGGTCTTGCCAAATGTGCAAAGCCTTCATAATTATCTGAAACAGTCTCAGCATGATAACTTTAGAACAAAAATTCTGCTTGAATTCATTACATATTGCAAATTATATCTCTCTTTTTCAGAATTTTTTGCAGCAGTGTTTATACAAGTATTTATATTTTTCTAAAAGAATATTTTCAAATATGTTATCAATCATTTCATATGATTCTAATTTTTTCAGTGTTTAATAAATGCTTAACAGGCCCTACAGTGAAACCATTTCAGTGGCTGTTCTTACCACAGTGTACTTGTGTCTATGGGAGCCCCTTAGAGACAGCAAACAAGCATTCTGCTTAATATTACATATATACACTGATCAGCCAATGCATTATGCAAAGAAGTGTGCGTGCAGTCAATCAGTGTCACATGCCAAGGTCGCGAATGATATAATCCCCGGGTTGGAGCTCTTGCAGGCAGTATTTTGTTTCATCTCATCATGGGAAAAACAAAGGATTTGTCTGATTTTGACCAAGGCCAGATCATTATGATAAGATGCCTTGGTAAGAGCATCTCCGAAACAGTGACGCTGGTAGGCTGCTCATACTATGCAGTAGTTAGTACCTATCAAAGATGGTCTGAAACAGACCATCTATGATGAAAGAAAAATTGAAAGAGGAAAAAAACTACCTCTTCACTTTGAGCCATCGACAAGGCGTGGACAAGACCACGCCTCATTGATGCTAGAGGTCAGCGCAGGCTATCTCGTCTTGTCCACAGCAACAGGAGGGCTACTGTGGCTGACATTGCCCATAATTTCAATTGTGGTAAAGGGCACAATGTGTCCGAACACACAGTTCATTGTAAGCTCTTGAATATGGGTCTCCGCCACCCCATTCGTGTGCCTGTGGTCACAGCCTTTTTTAATGATAAAATCCTAAGATTGTCCAAAACTTAATTATAATTTTTTGGACAGTTGTTTGCAACAATATTTACATCACCTAATTTATGAGTTGTGTTTTTCTCATGTATGTTAGCTGTTTTATGATCTACAATGGGTGTGCCAGATTTTTATTTTTCTACTGTAAATTGATTTTCTGATGGATTTTTATCAGGGAATATTTTTTTAGTAGAATTATCTATGGATGTTACAGTAGTAGTCTTTATATGGTAAATTTAGTATAATTCAAGAAATAATTTGGCTGAAAACTGAGTTTCACCATGAGTGGGATGTGAACCCACTGTCTACGGCAAAGCTAATTTTTTTCAGCCAAATTTTTTCTTAAGTTCTATGTTTGCAGGTGAGCTATGTATTTATTGTTTGTTTAAATTTTGTGTATGCTGGTTGAATTTTTTTAGGTGCTTTGAAGACAAATGCTTGAATAGATAGTGGATTTTTTTGTATCTTGATACAAAAAAGTTTGTGCTCAATTGTTTTCAGAATATTGCTTTGGTGTTCTTTCAAGCATTGTTCTAGAGATCTTCCTATTCTTATGAAGTTTTTTTAATGAGAAGAACACGAAGATTCTCTTGAGATTTCAATTATCACACTTATATTTAATATTTTTATATCCTTTATTTCAAGAATTCCACTTTTGAATCATATTCTTTAAAACAAAGCATGCAGTCACAAGATTGCAACAGCAAATAAATTATTGTAGCCTATGAATGTCATAGAGTAGTGGATTATCCATTGGCATAGAATAACATGATGTTCCTGCCCTTCAGAATCACAGCATTTGCACATATTAGCATAATGTTCATGTCTTGGCCTCCACTGGTATACATCATATATATACATTAGGACTCTGGATGGTTTCGGACTGGACTGGGTTCTGGACTGGGATGTTTTCGGTCATAGTCTGTACCAGGGGTCTAGAACCTTTTTTTGGATCAAGATCCAAAACAGCAAAAAAATGTAAACCAAAAAAATTATGAGCCACAAATTATGATCTTTGTTGTGTCAAGAGTCATAACAGGAAAAAAGAAGCCATAAATTATTTTATTAACAAAACTAAAACTGTAACATATAATTTTAAAGTAGGTTTCTTAAAGTGTGTACAAAAGAATTATTAAAAAATATGCCATTCATCTATGTGATTTTTGAGTTTGAGTCTTCTCAACCAATTTAATAAAATTTTGAGTGTATTTAGAGCATTTGAATTGCATTAGTGCTTTCAAACTGTCATCTGCCAACCTATTCTGGTCTTATTTCTAATGAAAATTAAAAAAAAAAAATCATAGTTGAATGTTGAACCAAAAAGTGTTGTCACTTTTTTTCAAGTGCTCAGAACTGTTGGTTCCCAACCCCTGGTTTAGACCAATATGTCCCAACTTGGGCCTGGAACAATTTTCAAGCTGAACGTGAAGGCCAATTTAATCTCCAAACTAGAGCTAGTGCTATGCTTAACATTTTCCCTTAAGAAAAATATATCTTGGGACACTATTTTCAAAATTTAGTGACCAATTTTTATATTTTCCCTATAGTTATAGTTGTGTTAACTAGTGAGTGGTTAGGGAGCTAACTGCTGTTTTATCAGTCAAACTTGATGTCTTAGTTCTGAGGTAATGGTCGGCAAGTACTGATTTTTGTCCCAGTGAGGCATCTTGTAAGAGAAAGCCTGTATAAGCTAGGAGTAGCTTTTAAGAACCTTCATTGTTCTGTATGTAGCAGTCAATATAGAAAAAAAAATTCAAATAACACAGTTTTAATTCTGTTTTTAAAAATGAGATAGGAATCATCTTAGTCATTATTGTGGAGAAAATATACTTTAGATCCACAGTTTTTATATATGTGAAGGAATGTACTAAAACATTAAATATAATGGAAAACAGGAAAATAGATTTTGGTGTTGTAGATTTTAGGAATTAAACTGTCTTATAATCCCACTACATTGGTATATTGTTCTTAGTATTTTATTAGAGCCCAAATTGGGCAATTAGTAATTTATATAATATTCAACCCATTTTGTGGATTAGTATCAAGCCAAGACTATATAATTTGAGGTGATATATTGATTTTATTAAATAGTTTACAATTTATCAGTTTAATGTAGTTGTAACAAGTATCGATTCCACATCAGAGCAATTTGAGGCAAGTTGAACACCACAGAAACAAATAAGAAATGTCACAGCTAATTAGGAAATTGTGTGTGACAGCTAATTCGAAAAATTATCAAATTGCTCATAATCATCTATATGAGAGCATCTTCCAGGTGAATGCAGTTGGTAAGGAAAATGTTAAAGGCTAATGCCTAGTAACCCACACAGTTTGAACATCAAGTAAATTAACCTACTGTTTTGTTAATGAGAAGAGGTAGGATATAGGGTGTATAAAAGTTTATTTGACAAGAATTTGGTTGTTGGTATTGAAAGGGGAATCTATTGATTGGACTTCTGTGGTCTCCTCTTATTATTTCACCGTGCTGAGGAGTGGTCATCTTCGTATGATCTGGTCTTGACCATTTAAATCACCTAGATTATTTATTTGACTTCAAAAGATTCTGGATTATGGAATGTTGCATGTCATCTGTTGAGGAAGAATTTATCCTTTTCCCATTTAGCTTTTTGGATTGCCTTCGCTAAGTAGATAGACAAACAGGATACTTTATACTTGAAAAGTGGAGATGCTAAATCAAGGTTACTCATTTAAATGTTAATACACATGTATTCCAGATGTCTATACTGGATATCATGATTTGCAAGAGTCCAGATAGACAGGTAAAGATAATATATGGAGAAAGATAATAACATATTTTTCAGTTTTAATTAATAACCAGCATATCCAGGGGAAAGACAGTAGGAATGTTAGCAATTGGCTTTTAGGATATCTTGCATTAATGAAAGGGTTCATCAGCTAAATTTAAGATTAAATATCTGAATATAATATCTGACTTTGAACAGAGTGAAAAATCTGGTAAATAACAAGACAGGTTTTATAGCAGTTTCATGATAATTTGAATAATCTTGGGGAAAGCATATGTATTGGCAGCTTCAGTGCCTGGGAATTGACTGTAATAACATATTTTTTTCAGCATTAGAAATTTCTTTGATAATTGTCTGCTGCAAATAGTCATAATATTCTGAAAACAATAAAGACTTATTTTAAACTTAAGGATATTTAGCATTACATTAACCCTTCCAGTGTCCAGTCTGAAAAACTGGTTTACATCCAGAGGCTAAATTTAACTTTAGAACTTTTTCGCCAAATAACTAATGAAAGGAATTATGGCATGTTATATGCCAAATTAATCAGCATTTAATTCTGGATTTTCTGAAAATAAAATATTTTAACGAAAAAGAGAACAAGTTTTATTTTAATAGGACTTTTTTAGAGTCATATAGTAAAAAAAAAATGCATCAGGCAACACAAATAATTTATTTAAAAAATGCTAATAGACAGAAATGATTATAATGCACATGAATAGAAAGGCTATTAATTTCTGAATAATAAAAAAGAAATTGTTTAAAGTAAATGTTTCTTCCGTTTCGTAATTTTTTTTCTTCTGTATCGTACTTTGTGAAAAGTCCAGGCTTGTTGCATAGTCCAATAAACAAGTCAACTTTAGAATATTTTAATAAATAACTAATCAGCAGATATAAGTCATGTTTTACCAAATTAAAGAGAATTTAATGCTGAATTTTATTGAAGTACAAAATTTGCACATTGTAGTAACATATTAATTTTAATAACACTTTTTACAGTGGTACACTGAAAAAATAGGTACATATTTCATAATTCCAAAATATTCTATTTTTAAAAATAGCAATGTTTTTTGTTAATTATCAGGAGATTTTTAGAAACTTTAAGGAGAAAATTTCTTGATAATAGTTCAAATCAAACTTCTGAGCTTAAATTAAAGGATTGCTTCAGCAGAGAGTAATGTTAACAAACAAATTGCCATTTCTTAGAAACGATATAAGGTATTGCCAATCAGATGGCTTTAATAAAATATTTATGTCATAGTTTAGTAAAAAAATGCATCAAATGAAAAAAGAAAATATTATTTATCAAGCCTAAATTATATATTTTTATAAGATATCTATTAAAAAAATTTTAAAATGGCAATTTTTGTTTGATTGCCACCTGGACTTTTAAGAATCTATGGAGAGTATGGTAAAATAGGTAGGTGTATACCTAAAGACTAAAATTAGGCTGTATAATACTTTGGTTCTTTCTAAGATTAGTTATGGTAGCGAAACATGGACCCTTTCTAAGCAGAATAAAAAAAAACTTGATGCTTCTGATTCTAGATGCTTATGCAGTATCTTGGGCATTAATTTGGACAGTAAGCAATGATTCAGTAAGCAATGATGAGGTTAGAAGAAGGAGTCATCAATCTCCTTTGAGCAGCATATTGTGCAGAGAGAGACTGCATTGGTTTGGCCATGTTGCCCATATGCATAGCTGTAGATTGGCAAAGAGGATTATGAACAGTGTACCTAAGGGTATCAGAAAAAGGGGGGAGATCTATGATGCAATGGGCAGACAATTTCAAACAGGACCTTGCTAGAATTGCCCTAGATTGGCCAAATGCAGCAGCTGTAACTCAAAAGAGACACTTCTAGAGAGGAATATTACAGTCTGGTTGGACCTCTGTAGCCCATGGCTACATGAGATTTTGTTGTTTTTGGTTGTTGTTGTACTAAAAGCGGATATATATATATATACGTCTTGGCCACTAGAAGGGTTAATTGCACTTTTTGTGACATATTTTGTCATAGAGGGCATTATTTTTTTTATTCTAGTTTTTGCCATATGCATCATTTATAAAAGTGATATCAATTTTTTTGTTGTGCAATCATGAGTGATATTTTTAGTAGCATCACATGTTTTGGGGCCTTGCATTAAATTTTTGACATTTCACCTTTTGATGCAATAAAAATTTGCTGAAAGAAAATACAATTGCAGTAGACTCCCTCTTATCTGGCCCTCATGGGACTGGACCCCTGGCTAGATGAACGAAAGGCTGGTTAATCTGAAAATTGTGTCAGAAAATAAATAAAAATGGCAAATGACAAAAACACTAACTGTACTATATTTTAATTAATAATTTGTTGTGCAATATTAACAATTTACTCACACTCGCCTGAAAAAGTCCATGATTTTCTTTTGTTTCTTTGAACTTAACACTTTTTTTACCTGCAAAGTATTGCCATTTTTTAATAAACATCACATCAGTCGCAGATGAGGCCTATTTGTTGTTCAATATATCTTACTGCAACATCAAAAGTGGGGCTGGGGTGGCTCAGTCGGTAGCACGCAAAGCTCGTAATCTGCAGTTCCCAGGTTCGAGTCCCAGCTGGGTCAGCATTGACATTTATCTCCGCAAAATTCCTTGCCCTCCCCACAGTCAGTAGGGGACACCGATGGGCTGGGAAAGGCCGCCTTCCATCGGATGGGATGTTAAGCTGTGGCCCCGTGTGCTGGAGAGCCATACCTTGTACACATTAAAGAACATGCTGGATGGCCTTGACGGGAGGTACCATCTGTCTCCCAACAGCTGTTCCAGTGGGTCCTCTCCCCCAACTTTCTCTGAGCCTTCAGGGTCCTTGTGACCTGGCCATTTAGCTCATTGTGCGCAAAAAAGTGCTGCTCAGAGGTCTTCTCTGTTCCCTACTTGGCAGACTGCATTAATAATTTCGTCATCATTCAGTGTTTCATTTTCCATCTGTTCATCACCTTTTAATCCTTTTTCAACGTCATCTTCAAGTGTGTTACATCTATTTAGCAGTTTAAAGTCATTAAGCAGCGAAATATTGTAATTATCCGTCATATCTTCGGCAGGTGCAGACTCATTCGATGCTTTCGTGTTGTCGTCTTTTGTACTTTCTACACAGTTTTCAACTTTAGGCCAAAGTTTTCTCCATGACTTCACAAATGTTGTACGAAGCATTTCTTCAAAATCTCTTGCCAACATGTAGATCAGATGCTTGATATTTATTGTTTTCAAAGCATTTAAAACTCCTATTCTGTAATTTTCAGTTCGCTGTAGAATTTCTGAAAGAAGCTTTCTCCTGTGTTGCCTTTTTAAACTTACAAGCGCTCCTTGATCTATTGGTTGTACTAAAGATGTTACATTAGGTGGCAAAAACATGGCTTTTATGTTGTCAGAAATGAGTTTGCTTGGTTGTGTTGGGGCATTGTCAAGAATGAGAGTTAAAATGCCTTTATAGGCATTTTAAGACTTGTCAAGTGGTTTCTTACTTTTGGAACAAATTCTGCAAAGAACCACTCTTTAAACAAATACAAGTCTATCCAAGAAGACTTTTGAGCTTTTTAGTAAACTGGCAGAGCAGCTAAATTTAAATGCTTGAATGCTTGGGGTTTTGCTGATTTCCATATTGCAAAAAGAGGAAGTTTGTGCGTACCTGCAGCATTTGTACACATAGCCACAATTATACTTTCTTTGTTTTAAATCCTGATGCTGAGGTTTCTTGTGCTGTCACAAATGTTTTCATTTAACTGTCTCATCTGCACTGTAGATTTATTCTGTGCATAGGCCTTCTTCAATAAGCACTAAAAGTTTTTCTGAAAATTCCTTTGCTGCTAAAGGATCAGCTGACAATTTCTCACCACAAACACCAAGGTAATGAACACCATGCTGTTTTTTCCAGCAAGAAAGCCATCCCTTGCTTGCTGAAAAATCTCCCCCATTATCGATTTTGGAATGAAAGATTAATGCTTTTTCTTTCAAGATTGGCCCACTGATTGGCATTCCCTTTCGACACTCTTGCATGAACCATAACCAAAGTGCACCATCGACAGTTTCATTTTTCGGCTTTTTAAAAGTGCACCGAGAAGAAAGCTTTTTTTCAGACTTGAGTGCAAAAATCTTGCAAAGATTTTCTATTCCTTCTCCAGTCATTTACCGTGCTTTTACCAACACCTAGTTCATCACAAATATGCTTTACTGGATCACCTTTGTCAATATGTCCTAACGTTTTAAATTTCATCTCCATCATAACGATATTACGCTTATGGTTGCACCCACTCATTTTGTACCACACAATAATTAATAGATCACAACACACACTCCTGTATACTCACAGTATACTGTACACTAATATTCACAAAGAGGAACTGAAGCAAATATGTACTGTAGTATAAACAAAACACGCGGTGACTTGCTTCCGCTTCTTGGAACGACCAGTTAAAGCAGAGGCTAGTTGAGCTGAGATCAGATAAGAGAGAGAGTACTGTACTTATATTTTTGTGCCTATATCATGAAAGGACACAGCTAGGCTTGTCATGATTTGGTCTTTCACCTTGATTGACACACAGTGTCAGTGGGAAGTGAAGGACTTTAGAGCTACTTAGTCCTTGTAAATGCGAAATCATGAAATAGCCCTGGTGTGCCATTGGCTAGTTGCTCACTGATATGGAAAGATTCCAGGTGAACAGCAATTGATAAGAAAACTGTTAGAAGCTAATCTCTGGTAACCCACTTAGTCACTATTGCCATCAAGTAAATATAGCTTACTGTTGCTAATTATACAATTTCCATTTCTGTGTTGTGGTAGAGCATATATTCATAAATAAGTTCATAATATAGTCTCATTTCACTAATGACAATGAATGTTCTTCGGTTCTTCCTGTGATGTAGTTCAAAGTTTTCTTGAAAATCAGACCCTTTAGAAAGCTGAATTCTTTGTAGCAAAGCATCTTTATGTAGAAATTCAGTATTCTAGACTTTATTGAGAAACAGTTTAAACATGGTGTAAGTGAAAGAACCGTTGCCAATTTATGCAATGATGTTTACAAAATATCATCCAAGACTTCAATCCAGCCCAGCCCGTGAATATTTTTTTCCTTGTTAGAATTTTGTTTTAAACACGTGTCAAAACAAAAAATGCAATTTTATTTTTAGAGCATTGAAAGGGAATATATTATAGGTAATAGAACTGGATTTAAATGAAAAATGTTTTCATATTGATGAAAACAAAATTTTGTTTGAAACATTACTAAGCACTGATTTATAAAGGTCTGAAATTAGTTTATTCGCACCTGTTCAGAACTGACTTCGTGCGATACATGGCATTGCTTTTGTGTTTGCACAGGGAATCAGTGTCTTGCCACACTTGTGTGGTGATAAGTAAGATTTCAAAGGCATGTTCATCTGTCAGAATATCTCGAGTTTGCATTCACATTTTTCATCTTATAAAAAGTTGTGTGCAGTAGTACATTATGCCAAATGGGACAAAAAAGAAATCAAAGGGCATGTTTGTTTAGATTATGATAAGTCTCCAAGGAAAATAACTGACTGTAAAATGACAGGTCCTATTCTTTATAGCTCAGTTCATGATCTCAAATTCTTCTGGTTGGAACACTTCAGGAGCATCAGTGGCTTCAATTCCAAATGAATCCTCAAATCTTTCTAGAAAGTTTTTGGTTGCTGATCTGAATCTTGATCAACTGTCTCCACACATCTTGTTGATAGATAGTAAAACGTAGTTTTTTAATTCTGTTTCTGAATAAATGAATGTACATACATATTATTTACAAACTGATTCTTTCCTTGTAATTTCAAATTTAAAAAATAAGTCATGTCATAACATGAAATTTAGTCATGCCGAATAGGTGACACAAATCTATGTTACGTATGCTACTTATAAGATTTGTTTACCATCAATCTCCCTACTGTGACAACAAAACTCCTAGCCATTAACTGTCAAGAAATGCCCCTTTCAGAATGTCCCCATCCTACTTCATCAACCAGATCACCAGTTCTCTTGTTATGGCAACAGGTGGAACTCTTACTCAAGTCACATTATTCTACCAGCAGGTTTTTTTCTGTGAGGACCATACAAAATTTGCCGGAAATAGTTCAATCTGCCATATCCTAGGCTCATACTGATGAACAAAGAGCTAAAAGATATGTAAGTATGGACATGAAGAATCTACACAGAACAAATACAAGGTCATCTTCTCTTCAGCAGTAATCTGATGTGAAAGGCTCATTTTTTTCTACTATTGCTTTTCTGTCAGGATGTGTCACAGATGTAAATAAGTCCAGGCAGTCTTTCATAAGCTCCCCATCAGACAATGGTTTCCTTCTCTTTACTATAGCTCGGGTAATCAATAAAGTTATTTTTGTTTTAGCTTCAGAATGTTGGCTTACAATTTTGAAGCAAAACTGCACCAAATCACATTTTGTTTCATTTAGTTCACTTTATCATTTCTCAGCTGACCAACAATGCTGCCAAATTTGTTAGCTTGTTTTGTAATGTCTCTTGATGTATTTCTTAACCCTTAGAGTCCACGTCAATGATACACATTGATAGAATCCAAAATGAGAAGCCAAAAATAGTTATATCTATTTAAATACAACCAATTTTTTGAAAATATAAATTGCAGTTGAAAAATTTTCACATATATTTTGATAAAAATGCGTAATTCAAACTTGAAAACTACTTTTTTTTCCATTTGCTGAACATTTTATTAAGTGAAAAAATATAGTAAAAAAATAGCTTGGCCATTATTCCCTGTTAAGATAAACATTAAACATTAATTAATAGATTCTGAAAAAAATTCATCGCAACCACATCGGACAACGAACTCTTTCGACTTGTGGTGCAATGGTAGCATGCTCTGGCATGAATCTGGAGAGATGCAGGTTCGATTCCCACTGTGGTGGCGATGAATTTTTTTTTTCAGAATCAATTAATGTTTGATGTCTATCTTAACAGGGAATACTGTTCATTCACTTTGGATTGATTTTTAATTATATATTAACGTCTTAGCATTAGCGACCTTCTCATTACCATCTGATAATCAAATGCACGACTGAAAAAGTTGCATCTCCTTGAGTATAGATGGTGCTGTCTCAGTCACATCTCAGGAAGAAGATTTATAAGGTTGTATTCTGAAAGAGTTCGTTGTCTGATGCGTGGTGCAATGGTAGCGCACTCTGGCATGAATCTGGAGAGATGCGGGTTCGATTCCCGCTGTGGCGGCGATGAATTTTTTTCAGAATCTATTAATTAATAGCTTGGCCTCTGGATGTAAACCAGTTTTTTCCAATTGGACCTTGGAATGGTTAAAAACTGCAATCTTCTCTTGATATTGAGATATCTTATTGCTTCTTTGTGTTTGGTAACAAAAAAATCTAGGAATCTTTGAACATTTAGTATTCATTATCTACTTTCCTCCTCTTTCCTGTATTTATGGGTGTCGCCATTTTGTTTTATTGTTATAACTTTCACAACGAAAACCACTGATCCACTTCCTGGACTCGAACTTGGGATATCTTGGTCGCTCACTAGTTGCTCTGCCATTTGAGCTAAGGCAGCTGCAATTTGTAGTTGCTTAAAGAAGGGTATTGATGAATGTATTATGATTAAAGAAAGGTATGATAGAAGGCTGAAAGAAGGGTATATTTACCATGTAATTCTAAGTGTCAGTACTCATGGCACAGGGGCGGGGGTGGCTCAGTCGGTAGCGCGCCAGGCTCGTAATCTGTAGTTCCCAGGTTCGAGTCCCAGCTCGGTCAGTGTTGAGATTTATCTCCGCAAAAATTCCCCGCCCTGCCCACGATCAGTAGGGGCACTGATGGGCTTGGAAAGGCCGCCGTCCGTCGGATGGGACGTTAAGCCGTGGCCCCCGTGTGCGGAAGAGCCATACCCTGTGCACGTTAAAGAACACGCTGGATGGCCTTGACGGGAGGCTACCATCTGTCTCCCAACAGCTGTTCCAGTGGGTCCCCTCCCCCAACCTTCTCTGAGCCTTCGGGGTCCATGTGATCTGGCCATTTAGCCCATGGTGTGCAAAAAAAGTGCTGCTCAGAGGTAAAACAACCCAACCCAACTCATGGCAAATAGTGCCAGGTCTGGATTGTATGGTGGTTGGTGAACAGTTGCTTATTGCAAGATGCAGAAAAGATCCATCATCATCTATCTACTTGAACTGCTGCACTGATTTGATCAATAATGTCAGATGATGTCAATGGGCATCAATTTCTGTTCCTATGCATTATAGTCACATGATCATTTTTGAATTCGCAGCAGCATTACTTCACATGTTGCAGTTCCAGAATACTGTTCCAGTTGGGTTTTGCACACAATGCTAAATTAAACCCCACAAGCTAACTATTTATTTTACTTGCTTGAAGACTTCGAATAACAAATAAAATATTCTAGCTATTTGGGTGTGGGTGGCTCAATCGGTAGCATGCCAGACTCATAATCTGTAGTTCCCAGGTTCGAGTCTCAGCTGGGCTAGTGTTGAGATTTATTTTTGCAAAACTCCCCACCCTGCCCTCAGTCAGTAGGGGACACTGATGGCTTGGAAAGGCCACCGTCCATCAAATGAGATGTTAAGCCATGGTACAGAATGTACTCCCTATGTACAGGAGTATCCTGTGCACATTAAAGAGCACCTGGATGCATTGATGGGAGACTACCATCTGTCTCCCAACAGCTGTCCATTGGGTCCCCCTATGGTGTGCAAAAAAGTGCCGCTCAGAGGTAAAACAACCCAACCCATTGGATCCCCTCCCCCAGCCTCTTCTCTGAGCCCTTGGGGGCCTTGATACCTGGCCATTTAGCCCATTGTGTGCAAAAAAATGCACTCGGCAGAAAAACAACTCTTGCTGTTGAGAAATTTTTCATCACCAGTTACCACTGATATTATTTCAACACAATTACAATATTGTTTTTCATTGTTAACAGGTTTATTTCGAACCCTAATTTTAAGCAATGTGCTCTAATACCATAACCAATCTCTTGCTTTTGAACTCATTGTCATAATTCAAGTCTTGAACTTTGTCAGTTCCTGTCTCTTCCCTTTCTGGCCTTCTTTCTTCATCAAAACTTTTGTCAAGGAACTCTAATGTTTTCTTACCATCTTTTTCCATATCATGAAAATTTTTCGTTACTAATTAGTTATAAAACAAGAAAAAAATAAAAGCTGTAATGTGGTTAATTTCATTGAATCAAATTTATCCCAAGTGCTTTTGATGTACCTGTCTAGCAATTGAAGTAAGACTACTAAGAATAGCTATAAAATATTCTTGAAAGTTATTTGTAAAAAAAAAACTCACATTATAGTTTTTACTGTTGTTAGTGCCTCCAAAAAATTGCAGTGGTAGTGCAGTTGTTAAGAACAGTCTCCCCTAGTGATATTTGAACTGACCAGGAATTGAGTAATAACCAAGGTTATTTTTAACATTATTGGCATCACTTATTCAATGTTAATTATAACCTTTTGCTTCCAGCATCCATAATGAACTGCCACTATTTTAGTTCAACTGGTAGAACAGCTGTCTTGTAACTAAGATTCTGTATTTAAATCCAGGAGGTGAAAGTCCCAAGATAATATGCTCTCTGTTTATTTTTTTTCACTATAGAAATTTTTCTAAAATTTGATAATACAAACCTGATGGTTTTAATACCCAGTAAATTTCCAATAAATGTGAAGAAAGCAGGGATAGACTTGGCTTTTATGTATTTTCACAATTGCCTATTTTATAAATGGAGTTCATTTCATTACTTGCCTAAGTTCCTGTATTATTATAAAGGGCTCCTTTTTCTTGGACATCTTATTAACCCTTAAAGTGCCAGAAGTAGCCCATAGCCAATGCAGTGTCATATCAGTTGGGCAGCAGTTCCCAAGATAATATGCTCTCTGTTTATTTTTTTTCACTATAGAAATTTTTCTAAAATTTGATAATACAAACCTGATGGTTTTAATACCCAGTAAATTTCCAATAAATGTGAAGAAAGTAGGGACAGACTTGGCTTTTATGTTTTTCAGAATGCAACTTTAAATAGGGAGGCCTGGGCTGCAATAAAAAAAAATTGATTTAATATTTTTGCAAGATTTCAATACTTATTCTATTGACAGTTCACACTTACTACTGAAAATTGTTTTTCCTCCAATTCTGCAACACTTATATAAAATAAAAATGATTATTTAAAAAAAAATCTTGCTTCTATGAGAACATGGGACTTGAGACACCAAGAGTCCAGGATGCTGTAGTGCCCCTTGCCAGACTGCACCTGAAAGAAAGTATTACACTGCTGTGGCAGCCACTGCTATGACTTTTTTTGCACCTGAGTGTATAAGTTGATTTCTTCCTTTTAAATTTCCAAAACTAAAGTTTAATAGAGAGTGTTTGAACTGTTTCTGTTCATATTTTTCTTGGATCTTTTTCAATTCCCTCAAAAACAAACAACTGTACAGTGGGTTAGTAAATGTTAATATCACAAGTGAAATTGAACAGATAGTAACTCTGATAAAGCTTTCAGCAGTACTGTCAAGAAAAAAAAAATGAAATTATATAATTATCCTGTTTCAGGTAAAGCTCTATAATATTATTATGTAGAATTAAATGCTCTTTTAAGATATAACGTGCCATATTCTGCTTATTAGTTATTATAGAATGAGGTTCAAATCCAGTTAAGCTCTTTTTACTATATTGTTTTAAGTAAGCACTATTAAAATTAATATGCTTACTGATTTTATCAATTTTTCCCCCTAAAATTCCTCAATTAAATTCTCTTTATGTTGGTATACGACATGACTATTTCTGTCTTATTAGTTATTTCAGGATAAAGTTCTAAGTAATTTTATTTTTCCTGCTGGAAGCACTTCAAAATTAACCAGGCACCCAGAATGAATTCTGCTCTATAAATCTGGCATATTAAGGGTTAAACTGAGAAGAATAATGTAGATGCCACAGTAACATGTTGAGAAGGTAAGCCAAGAAAGAGGTAGTCTTGATGCTTGATTGTAGTAATACAAAAGTGCTTCATCCTTGCTTTATCAAACTTTTCTTCATTTAAACTGTCTTATAAAACTTTCCAGACATGGACTGTATCAGATAGCAAATATTAACCTCCCATGGCCGAGTGGTTAGCGGCTTGGCTATTGATCTAAGGGACCTGGGTTTGAGCCCTGGGTAAGGCATGGATGTATGTGTCGTTTTTCTGCTGAGGTCCTGCCATCCTCTCAGATCTTCTACTTTGGCATATAAACTGACAGACTCCTGTCAGACTTCTGTGGCAAGCAGCTGCTTGAGGGGGTATTTATTTATTTATTTTTTATTTTATATAAAACTTAAAGCATCACTTGTGAGCTGTCAGGTAAAAACAGGTCTAATTAAAAATTTATGGTATGGTTAAAAAAGCAAATCAAGGTTAATATAGACAGCTACTATTATAGAAATATCAATAAACAGTATAGGAATTTAATGGTGATAGATACATATGCAGATATGCCTCGCACTTCCAGCCTGTAACAAGCCATCCTCATGGCAGAAAGTAATTACATAGAAAATTAAATTCAAAACAAATTATAAGAGTAGGAGAATTCTCCTACTCTTATATTTTTCTACTTTTAGATGAAAGATAATAGCTGCCATTAGAAATCATTTTGTTCAAAAACTTTTAATTTTAAATAATTTTTGCAAATGTTTCAGCTCAAATTATTATTGTCTGCATAAATTGAGTTTAGCACATTAAAAACTCTCAAAGTTGTAAAATGCCAAATATGTTTAATGTTTTACTACTTTGTTGTCTGCATTATGTTTGACTAAATGCCCAACAATTTGGACTAATTGTTATTTGAAAAAATTATTCTTAGGATTCCCATGAAATTTGTCATTTTAAAAAAAAAAGTTTTCAAATTATGATTTAAATCTAAAGCCCTGTTGCATTAATTTTGAAATGTTTTCAACTTGAAAATTAAAAACTACAAAATTATATCCTGAAGTAATTAACTAACTAGGTAAAAAATTGGATTTGTTAATTTTCAAGTGTTTTCTTTTGGGGGGGGAGGGGAGGGGGCAGCAGCAAAGTTTTTTAGGAACTGTAGTATTTTCTGGCACTATAAGGGTTAGATTATTTGCTAAAACAAAGATTATTTGAGAGGGATGGGAAGTTGACAAAACAGTCCATAGTTGGTTTAGGTCTGAGAAAGACACATAATATTCCAAATACCGTATATTTCCGCAGATAAGACGAGGTATAAATTTTTGTCAAAGTTTTATAGTTTTAGCATATATCTGTCCTATAAGACGACCCCAAACTATCAACGGCCTATGAATTTAGTTTAGATCGGCGACCATCATCTGGATAATACTGTATAGCGTATACGGAATTATGTCCTATTCGCAAACATTTGCACTAATTCGGGCATTCGGGTAATGACCTTGACTATTCACAAAAGCGTCGTATGGGCTATTTTGTGGACATACCCTATTCTGTACTAGTAAATAATTACGGTTTGTACGTTTTTTCCTCAGTAGCTCAATAAACATAACTTTTAATATTTATTTTGTTTTAGTATTGTTTTACTATTACAATGTAATGTATTATTTACTATTACAATGTAATGTATTATCACATAGCGTATTTAAATAATATGATAGATTTTTCGATAAGTTGTAGTAATTTTCAAGATCAGTCGCAGTCGGTGATGAGTGATTTGTTTTATTTTATAATGATTTCAATTTATATAAATTTCAATCTAATTTTTTTTTATATCTGTCCTATAAGACGACCCGAATTTTGGGGGCCTTTTTTTATGATTCAACTATCATCTTATCTGCGGAAATATACGGTAACTATGATACATTTAGTGGATAGAGGGGATCACTGTTTCGAGGTCTGGGGAACATATTTCAAAAATTTAAAATCTTATTTCATATGGCAGGCACAATTTCATTATATTTTGAAAAGCCTTTTGGAAGCCAAAAGTCTTTCCAAAATATAATACTTGTATAGATGAGGCAAAAAAGTCTCACAGTTTGCTTTTTTATATATGTTAGAAGTATCTTTTTTTGCAGTAGTGTGAAATTATGTGTTCATTGACCAGAGATATAGATCCCCCCCCCCCCCTTGTTTTCACTTGTCATTGTAACAAGGATTAACATTGCAGTTTAATAATGTAAGTTTCTATGCAGTATAAGACACATGAGGTGTGATATAAGTATAAATGCAATAATTTGTAATAAAACTATGACACTGAATTGAATTGTTCAGTGTATCATTTGTATTGCCATTCAGCAAAAAACTGAGATTTACAATTACCACATTTTATTGGGCTATTATTACAATAACAAAACAGTTGTAAAATTTATCATGGAACAGATTTATGTACTTCATTCTGTATATAAAAAAAAAATTCACAATGTGTTGTTCAGAACACTATAGTTGTCTGCATGTTAGCTTTGTTGTAGAGTCCAGTTGAGAATTGTACACATATAGACTTTACTCTTCAGTTAATGATACTCATATTAAAGCCCATTCAAGGATTCACATTCTTTAAAAATAAAAGTTAAAATCCAACTAAAGTTTCAATGGATTATCCATTCCAGTCTCTTCTAGGAAATTGATGCATTATTCTGTGTATATAAGACTCTTCAGAACAAGCATGTTGTGAACTGAGAGCAGAAAAAAATTCTGTTACATGATAATAAGTTGCAGAGCTGATTTTTGTTGCAATAATAGAGCAATAAAATATGGTAAATGTATGGAATTCTGTGCTCAACAGTGATATAATGTAATATACTGAACAGTAACTTCTTCAATACCTATTGTGACTAGAAGGATTATTTAGCTGTGGGAAATAATATTCAAATAGAAAATATTGTATCATCATTGTTCTTGCATGAGAAAAATATTAAATTTGGATTTATAACTGTATACCTGAATGATTATGGCCATGTGATATGAAAATGTTACTTTTCCCATTACAGAAAAATTAAGTTTCATAGGGATGTACAAAAACAACTGTGAATTGTTTTTGCGGCATTTCCCCTATAGTTATTCAGTCAGTTATTATCCCTTTTAGGTTGTTTTAACATGGTATTAGCTGACAGTACTGAAAATATCTTTCCACTTCATAGGTAATACAGTATCCAAGGATATGATATGTGCCAGGGCTCGTAATCTCTTCATATCCATTGGTCAAATCAACTTTTGTGCCAGTAATGGTTGGTACAGGCGGTGGTTGCATAAGTGGAAAGAGAGGGGTGAACAGTTGGATATCATAGAAGAGGAAGATGATAATGATGGTTGTTTGCCAGTGACCTTTCCCAGTACTATGGTAATTGTGGAAAAAACTTTTTCTGAAGTTAATTTTTTTATCATTATTAATGTATTGTCATTTATGTATTATCCACTCATTTACACTTGGACAATGAAAGCAAAGGGATTAAGTTACCATCTGCAGTATGTTTGCATTAAAACATGTTGCACATGCCTAAAAGTTTTGAAATGAGATACTTCCAATACAAAAAAAAAAATCCACACATTTTTATTATTATTCAGATTTATATCAGAAAAGTGAACTTAATGTGCCACGAAGTTGGAAATACTTAATTGGATAATGCTTCCATAGAAATACTAGTATGGGTTAACTTGCTCATTACATTATGTAATGGCTAACACTTTTGATATGCTTTATAAGCTAAAAGCATAATGCTTTTTAAGTGGCTATATTGTAGTCTTACTATTTATATGTTGCTTATTTAAGTGGCTATACTACAGTATAATGCTAATAGCTGATTTCATTTTCCTTCTGCAATGATCAAAGTGAAATACCACTATTTGCTCATGAATGCTGGATTAAGTTCCAACCAGAACACTGAGGTGTGTGTCATACAGTGCTAAGAGGATGGAGATTTACTGTCATTGTTTTTTATGGAACTCAAAAAGTAGTTGATTATGCATAGGCTTTCATGTTTGATGTAGAGAGCTTAAAAGAAGTCCATAAGTAGGGAAAATTATTATTGGATAGGCATTTAAAAGTTTTGTTGCTTCTTGTGATAATAGATTAAATTCCACTGGATAATTTTAGTTAAATGAATTAGCAGGTTGAAGTTTTGTTAGAAGTTTGGAAAAGAAATTTTGCTTTTTGTTGTTTTCATTTCAATTAAGTGTTTTGCTTTATATGATTCTTTATTTTTATTAAATGGATTCTTTGGCAGGCTTCCTGTTCATTCAGGTAG
Organism: Ryuthela nishihirai; assembly: GCA_038380435.1. Lineage (NCBI taxonomy): Eukaryota > Metazoa > Arthropoda > Arachnida > Araneae > Heptathelidae > Ryuthela > Ryuthela nishihirai. Next base: position 88,608,303 of record JAWZYU010000003.1, on the reverse strand, counting down.
CAATGATAAGTATTGCTTTGTTGACTGAATGGCATATTCATTCTCCTATCAGACCTAGAATGTAAAAGAGTAGCTATAAGGAGGGAAGAGAGAGTAAAAGGAATTTTTTATGCAATGCCAAACTTAAATTGCTCTGAAATAAGTAATTAATTGAAGGAGGGGGGAGATTATTGTTAAAGTGGAAAGATTTCCATTAAAGTGATAATTATGGTGGTTTATTAGACACAATAGAATCAATATTTTATTAGAATCAATAGTATTTTCTAAGCAAAACAAATCTATACATACCGAAGATATGTGCAGAAATATTTGTAAAAGCAGAATTGACATGTCATCTGCTTTGATCTTAGACTTGAAATAGTGTAGAAGACTAGCATGATATGAAAGATACTGCTGCACATTATCATGTAGGATACTCCAGGCATAATTTTATTGAGGTTGCATCTGTGGTTTTGGTTTTATTGTGATGTCTTCTGAGGTTCAATACATGATTGTGGCTTTGATACTATTTAACACAATTTTCAGGTGAAAATAGAGTTGTTTGGGACACAAATTGTAACATGCTGTAAGGGCCTACCAGGTAGCAGAGGGCTGGGCAATGTGACTATTACAGCAAATGTAACAATTAAATTTTGGTTGTTTGAAAGTTGGTCTATGTATTACCTGAATCTATGATAAGTGCTTTATTGGAATGTGGGATGGCATTTGAATTCAATATTTATCTTAAAGCTGTACTAGATCTTATATGGTATGTTTGCTACTCCGCAGTAAATTATTCTGTGATTATGGTTGTTTCGGTATATAATGTTAAGGGTTGCAGTTCCAGAAGTGAAGAGTTGTGCAATAACATTGCTTTGAAGAATTTTTTCATCTTACTTCGTTTTGATGATTTTTATGATTGTATAATAATGTGGTTATGTGTAATGGGATGTGGTTGATATTTGATACATATTGTTTTGTATTGAAGAGTGTTAATTACAATTGGATGAATATAGAGGAGCTGAAATAAGGTTTTTCTAGCACTTCTCCATAGAATTTTTTTTTATTGTTATTGAAAAACTGTTCCAGATGTTAATAAGATATATATGGTTAGCTTGCATAAATTTGGAATCCCTATTGTAGAATAGCAACACAAATCTGTTGTAAACATCTGAAACAAAGATAGATTTAGAACAGTTTGCAAAAAAGTACAAAAACATACTCTTAAAAAAAGGTAAAACGAAAAGGTTTGACTGATAAGTATTAGTCACAACAGCAACATGAAGTAAGTCAACACAATCATGAAAGCTGAAAGTGATGCAGCCAGTTTTCGAGTAGGGATTATATGCCATGCTTTGGGTCAGAATCTTGTGACCTTTAATACACAAATCCTTTGACCTGCTGTGGCAAAATAACCAGAACCCTAGACATGCAGCTCTACAGTAGATTCGCTACAGCTTTGGTCAAATGTATTAATCATCATGCATTTCAGTCAAAATATCTTAATGTCACCTAATATCACTCTATGATATATTTTACTTAATCTTCATGACACTATATGTGAATAAGCGTAGTTGATATAATAGTGATCATCCAGTTTTGTGTGCATGGTGTGTACTTATTAAATAACATTTTCAGGGTAATATAGTGTGTCTTAAACTTCTGCTGTCCATTGAACTTCGCACAGTACAGCCAAGTATGATTAACTTGCTCCCTCTGTACATAAAACTTTTCCCAAGATTCAAAATTGTTCACACTTGAAAGCTTTTACAGTATCATCAAAACTTTAATAATTTAATGAATTAAAACCTCAGAAGATGTTATATAAAAAAAGTACAAATCTGAGTGACTTGCACCACAAATGCAAACTGATTAAAGTTAAGGTTATTAGAGAATCGGTTGTGCCTACACAGTAATCCATTTTTTCCATTATCTTGTACCACTGTATTTTTACACCATCACAAATTTAAAATCTAAATACCACATATGACTAAATTTGTTCTGTTAACACTGTGCCTAGTGAACTATGCAACATTAGCTTTTGTGGGAGTGTTTTTGTTACATTACATTGTCTTAAAAAATGTGCATTTATTGAAGTAATATGCTTAGAGCTTGCTTATATTTGAAATGCTGTAATTAATATTGAAAAAGGTGTTTTCAAATATGGATTAGCCAGAATATGTATGGAAGAAAACTGAAAGATCAGCTTTTCATGGACTCTAAAAAAACCCCTACCTTGTTAATTTGCATTAATATATCAGAAAATGTATTTGTTTTTTCAGTTCTGAAAATTGATTTGTAACAAAATAATATGTGACACTAATTTTAAATTGTTTGCAGTTCATATCTCTAACTCGTGATAATTGATTGTCTCCCCATGTATTTTAATTACCGTGGCCAGATCTGAATTCCAAACTAATTTAGAAACTGGAAAAGTTAAAGTTTTGAAGCAAATGCAAGATTTATTCTTTTTTAAGCTATTATAAAAGTTCAACAGTATTATTAGGGGCAGTCATAGGTCTTTTGAAAATATTTCCAGGGGCACTTCATCAATAAGTTTTCATCAAGTTGAGCATCCTCCTTGGTAAATTGCTGTCATTGAAAGTAGTAGTGATCATTTATTAAACAGATGAAAGATTAAAATTAAAACTTAATAATAGCTGGCAGATAGAATGCAAGAAATAAAAGTTAAAACAGCTGTAAGAAGTGAGACTGGCAACATCTGCTACATCAAGACTGCCAACAGAACACAGTAAAGGCAGGATCATGGAGGGGGGGGGAGCAAGGGTCCATGCTCCCCCCTCCTTAAGAATGCTAGTAATCTGAATGGAGGAGAAAAAAATAGCATACATATTTTTCAATACCACTTAAAAAAAAACCACTGAAAAAAAAAAATTATACCAGGTATTCCAACTCAGACCTATTCCGCTTCACTGGAATCACTTTCCCTCATCTTATCACTTTTTTTTTTATTTTTTTCTAAATACTTGTATTGATGGAAATCCTAGTATTGATGTTGGAAATGGTTATATGCATAAAGGGTGACATCCTTGAAGTATACTATTGACTTCTGCAGTCGCACCTTAGGTGATCTTTCATTTCAAGCATCGATAAATTTATGTACTGTTGTTTCCCATGTTAGCTGAGTATCATTTTGAATTAAGCTTACCATAGCAACAGTTGACAGCCTCTCCTGAAAGTTATCCTAATAGAAATAGAACGCTAAGTTTTTCTATTCTTTATACATTTTGTTTTATGTGACAGCTTTTTATTGTAGTTTCTTCAGGTTTTAAATTTTAATTTTTTATCTTTTTTTATTAAACATAAATTTTTTAATGACAAAACTCTAAGAAATAGGTAGTGTTCAACTTGAAGAAACTATGATACTGAAAAAGAAATATAGACCAATTATTCTGTGTTGTGAATTAGGGTTAAATTTGCCAGACTAAGCAAGCAACTGGGGAAATAATCATCAAGTGTTCATTGGAATCAAATCATGTTATTATGATTTTTTTTTTAAGTTTAAAATAGTTTCTATTCTTGTAACCAATATATCAGTCTGAAAATTAACAGCTTCTAGAGTAAGTATCAATATATTAATACATCTGTGCAAGTGGAATAGGATTATTTGTGTAGATCACTGAAAGAATGATTGGAGAAAATGGGACAACCTGAAATCTGATTATCTCTCATATATGCTATATTACTGAATGTATTCAATATAATGAGCCGAAATTAGGATTTAGAGCAGGCCCTGGTTCGATGTACTGTCCAATCCATGGCTCGTAAAAGAATTCAGTAAATCTAGCTAATTTTTTCCAAGATTTTTGGCCAAACATGTTTAGGTGCATAACCAAATTATTTTACAAATTCATGATACATTATTTTTTTAATCAAGATATTTTCTTGATTCCTTAAAAATTGTTTTTTTTTTTTAAGTTCATTTTTCATTAGAAACGTGTTTTTGTTTTTAAATAGAGAATTTTTTCTGTCACTCTTTAAGAATATAGTTTTTATCATTATTGACTTTAGGGGTTGGCTCAGTTGGTAGTGCTCCAGGCTCATAATCTGAGGTTCCCAGGTTTGAGTTCCACCTGAATCAGCGTTGAGAATTATTTCTGTTGAATCATTACCCTGCCCTCGGTCACAAAGGAGACACTGATGGTCTTGGAAAGGCACCATCTGTCAAATAGGACATTAAGCTGTGGCTCTGTATGCAGTAGATGCATAGAACCCTGTGCATGTTAAAAAACACACTGGATGATCTTGACAGGAAGCTACTGTCTCCTAACAGCTGTCCAGTGGGTCCTTTTTCCCAAAACCACTAAATCATCAATGGCTAACATTGTTTTCTTCAGCTAATGTGACATAAACTTTTCTGCATTTTTTTTTGTTTGATTTGCTCACAATGTTGTAGATGGATATACATAGATATAGATAGTCATGGTGATACAGAAGGACATACATAGATATAGATGGACATGGCGATATAGAAGGACATACATAGATATAGATGGACATACACAGACTGCACCACAAGCAAATCAAATAAAAAATGTGGGAAAGTTTATGTCACATTAGCTGAAGAAAAAAATTCTAGCCATTTAGGTGTTTATGTATAAACTTATATAAACTAAGATATTTATATATAAACTGTTAATTTTCAGACTCATATAATGGTTAGCATACTTGACATGTTGCTTGAATCCCACTCACTGCAAAACTAATTTTCTTTCAGCTTACTATTTTATGTGTCCCATGTCTACAGGACATCTCCTGTGATAACTTTACTACTAAATTTAATATTGATTTTAAGAGTGACTTTTTGGACTTTTCAAATGAAGAAACAATGAGAAATTTATTTAGTAACAACTTTTGAGTATTTGGATATAAATAAATGTCTTTTTAATTTGAAATAAGGTTCTGAAACCTTTGTACAAACATTGAAAAGCAATCTCCATTAATTGTATTGGGTTGTGTTACCTCTGAGTGGCACTTTTTCTTGCATACAGTGGGCTAAATGGCCAGGCTTATGTCCATCCGACAGATGGCGGATGATCTCTGACCCTTAGGGCTCAGAGAAGATGGGTGGAAGGGGACCAACTGGAAGCTGTTGGGAGACAGATTATAGCCTCACGTCAAAGCCATCCAGCATGTTCTTTAACATTACACAAGTATAGCTCTCCTGCACGAGGCCAAGGCTTATGTCCCATCCGACAGATGGCAGTCGTTCCAAGCCCATCAGTGTTCCCTACTGACAGAGGACAGAGTGGCAGTTTTTGTAGAAATAAATCTCAATACTGCCCAGATGGGATCCATAGAAATAGTGGATTTACTATTCTTGACTTGCTCTTACAACATTTAATAGCAAATTTTTAAACCCCCACTTTTTAATTCTTAACTTTGTGAATATTTTTCATGTGTTGATGTAACATAATACATTCTAACAGAAAAAACATTTGAAAATCTTGTATATTTGAAATTGAAATGCTCACTTTTTTTTCTCTGATTTCATTCATTAGATGACTATAAAAGATCAGATACAAACCATTCATCATAAGAATGACAAAAGAATTTTTTTTCTAAGTTACATATGAATATATTACATTTTGAATATTGAAAACGTATGAAAAACCTATATCTATTGGATGTAGTTTATTTCCACCTTCTAATACAACATTCAGTGTAAAAGGTGTAGTTATTGTTACAACACATCTCAATTGCAATTTATCATACAGCTGTTATAATAATTAAAGATCAAGATTAGAAGCCAGATTTTAAAATAACCTCACTATGGAATTCGTCTATTTAATAACTTTGCTTACAAAACATAAAAGTAGTTTGGCATAGCTCTTTGCAATATTAATTATATGTAACATTTTCCAAAAGGGCACAAAATTACAGAAGTGTGATCTTATTTTGAGACAACAATGTAAAGTAAGTGATTGCACTGCTTAAATTATGCATTAAAGATAGCAATTGAGTGGTTTTGAAGTATTGAGCTTGCTACATTTCTGTAATTTTAATGTATTATTACTGAATATGGAGATTTGAAAATTGATGAAAACTTGTTCTTTCATACATTTAATATTTATAAAACTCCAGCTATCAGTATTATAAGCATGTTTACCAAAATTCTGCAAGTTATGATTCATTTTTGCCACAAAGCTGAATATTTTTAAAGGCATTTGCAGTTCAGCACTCAAAGTACAGTTGTAGGAAAGCATTTAATTTGCTGTATAATTTGCTTTTTAAAAATATTCAGTACTAATAGATGGAAGTAATAATTTAATAATATTCTCATAAAACTCTCAAGATGTTTTCTATCATTGAAACTGATGAACTATCATGTTAGTCATAGAGTGTTTCTTTTAACCCTTTTATTATCATATTGGCCCAAAATGGCTGCAATTTTAAATGAACTTGCTTAATCAATGCTATTCCTTCTTCCTCTTTGCTACCACCTACCTGCAGTTTGGGCTATTCTTGGTCTACATGGTAGTGAAAGGGTATATATATACCTTATGAAATAAAAAAAAATGCTAATTGCAGTTTTATCAGACTATATCTTATAGCTGAAAAGAAGTTTGAATATGTTGTAGTCATTAGTGAGTGCAGGATAAAAGCATCAGTGAAGATTTACAAGTTATATACAGCCATTTGTTAGAATTTGAACATTTTCAAAAGTAAACATTCTACCGAATATATAGTAAATTTATCCTGACAGTTTGAACTTTGGATATTGACATGAAAAAAGAAATGTGCAGTGAAAATGCTGGTGCCCCTTGAAAAATATTCAACTTCATGCAGAGCTGCAAATTACTCTGTTTTTTTCAGATGCTATCGAATTTTAGTTTAAAATCCCGAAAAAACCATATTAATTTTTAGAAATTCAAATATTTTTTCAGTTTTGCCCTTTTAAAAGAAAATTTTTTCTCAAATTTTACAATATTTTCTCTTATTTCCAAAAGGTTAATGGTAATAAAAGGGAAGAATTTCCATTTTAGCTCTTATTTTTGAACAGTTTATTGAACCGATTATTAGATTAGGAAATGGGAGCTCTGCTCTCACTTAATCTGTACTTAGCTGTGGGCTTACTTAATATTACTAATGCCCTGAAAGTCAGGGGATGTATGTAGAACTTTTGCTGAACATTTCCAGATAATACACTGGTCAAAGGTTGCACTTGAATTCTTTTGCAGAACTGAAGGCCATAGATTGTATCTAAATGGGTGTATACAACTTGAACCCTATTCCCCATGCTTACTGCTCTGGAAAACTAATCATAATTTAGAATAAATAATAATGCTTTTTATGCCATTTACATTTATTAATACATATATATAACTGGCACTAATGTTCTATTTACATGACTTAAGAAACCGAGCACTTTCGACTACTCAGCAGTCATCCTCAGGGCAGTGCAAAGTTCCAAGTTCAATGGAAGTGTTGTCAGGAGTACAGCTTCACAGCCTTTCTGAACCCTTATATCAAAATATTGTGCACCTACATTTAAGCTTGAAAAAGAGTTGTTAAAATTATTTCAAGCATTTTTCCATCCTGAGCGCAGAACCACCTTCAACTGCGGATTTTCTATCAAAGATCCAAATTCTGAAAGACCTCCCCAATCACGCAAAAGTACTTTCCTTTGATGTGTCTCTGTACCCTAACACTCCCATCGATGAAACCAAAACAATTTTGATCCAAGCACTGATAAACTCTGGAAAGCTCAGTCAAATCCAAATCAGTGAAATCTCAAAATTGCTCAACCTTGTCATAGACAATAAATATTTTAAACATAATTCTACCCTGTATAAACAGCTCAGCGGATGTTCTATCGGATCCCCTCTTTCAAGCCTGCTTGCCGACATTGTCCTTTTAACCTTGAAAAGCACATGATCAAGCATCGTGCACTCAAGCCCCTATTTTGAGCCAGATTTTCCAATAATGTTTTCCTCATTTGGGAACATTTGGAGCAGAAGCTTGCCAAATTCTTTGATGAGCTCAATTCATTTTGTCCAACCATTTCATTCACACAGGAGAATGAGGTAGATTGAACCCTCTCATTCCTGGACCTTAGTATTCAGTGAACCGACCAGGGCACACTCACCACCAAAGTTTTCTGAAAACCTGGTTCTTCTCCCACTCTTATTCTTTTTGATGCTTTTCCCCCCACACAATTTAAAAGTACCTTTTTCTATTCAGCATTTTAACGCGCTTTGCACATCTGCGATTCTAGTTACCCTCCAAAATGAAATCAACTTTATCTTTGCCTCCGAATGCAATGCTGGATATAGTGCTGCAGAATTCTTCACTAAGCTAAACTTAAATTTCACAATCATCCACCTCCAATCCCAACATAACTAAGCCCCCTCCATTTATCTTCTCCAATATTGCAAACCTTGTTAGCAACCTGCTAAAACCCTTTAACCTAAAAGTTCCTATTAAAACATCACCCAATCTATTAAAAATTCTTAAGCATGACAAAGATTCCATTTGCCAAGCTGACAAAGGCAGAATCACTGCTTCATTCCCCTAACCCCCACTTCCCCCTCAGACACCCCCTCTCTTTATATTGGCTACACTACATGCACCCTAAAGAAAAGAATTGCAGAGCATAAATAGGATATTAGAAACAAAACCCCATGTATTGCCCATATTTGCTAAAATTGTCCTTGAAGGCCAGGTAGTTCATCAGTTCAACTCAGCATTCAATGTCTCCTCTCCCCGCTTGAAAACTAGTTGCTTTCCAAGAAACCCTTGAAATCTTTGTCTTCAGAGGCAGATGTTGAACTTTAACACCCTCCTTTCTCCTGCTGCCTGGCGCATTCTGCTACGTGACTTCCCACCCCCACCACCTTTGGCCAATTAGCTGCCACACCCCTCCTCCCCACTGCACAAGCCTAATCTCAACACCCCAACTGACCAGTTATTGCTCCTTTCAATGCAGAAATCGGACTGGAATATGGCTCTCTCTCCTTTGGCTCTCTTTGCTGGCATAAAAACATATTTAAGTGCTCCTGACAATGCTCAGAGTGATCTCAGAGTGACTTTTAAGTGCAAGAGTCATGAAAGCTACCTCCCCTCCAGGAGCTTTTTCATTAGAATATATTTTCAAGGAAAAGGTAATACTTTCACCTTCCTAACATTTCACCACTGAACTTGGAACTTTGTTCTACCCTGAGAATGACTGTTGACAGTTGAAAGCGCTCTGCTTTGTAAATCATGTAAATAAAATATTAGTGCCAGTTATATACATGTATTAATAAATGCAAACGGCATAAAAAGCATTATTATTCTAAGTTAATAATGATGATGCCATGAAATAATTTCTCAACTTTTATTTTCTCTAACTGATCGTGAATTGAATTACGAAGAACCCACTTTGACACTCAGAGCAATAATCAACACTCGCAGATTGACATTACAATGCTAATGATCTTACATGTATCTATCATTATCTGAATTGCCTTATCTGCAGTTAGAAATATGTTTGGAAAAAAGCTACACTTCAGCTCATTTTCAAGCTAATAATATTCCTGGTTGCAACTAAAATTGCCATTTTCTTTTTTGCAAAGAAATTAATTTTTTTTTCTAAATCAAGTGCTTTTACTGCAAACAGATTTAATCAACATTATATAAGTATTTGATGTCCATGTAATCTGCAATTCTCAGGTTTGAGTCCCTCCTGTGCTACTATTGAAATTTATTTATATTGAAAATTATTTTCATGGCAAGTCACTGTGGACTTGCCATGTCCACAGTGAGAAAGTGGAAATTGATGGGCTTAGAAACCATCTGTCTCCTAACAGCTGTTAAATGGGTCCCCTTCCTCAAACTTTCTCTCAGAATTCTTCAGAGTAAACAGCTTCAGAGGTAAAATAAATTTTGATGTTTTGGCAGCACAAAGTTTCAATGCTTAACCCTTTGCATTACATTAACATCTCTCAGACATTAGAGTAGCTCTGCTCATCTCTACAAACATCCTTCTCTCTCTGTCAATAGAAGGTGTGAAGTGTCAAGACCATTCCACAGATAATAGATAAACCATTGCAGAGTGCTTGCAGGATTGTTTTTTATGAATGAGTCGCAGTTATCAGATAGAATTTGTTATAAAAATCGATAAAATTGTAATATGACAAGCAAGACTACAGTGCCATTTTACAAGTTCCCCCCCCTCCAAAAAAATACTTTGTGCCAAGCAAGGAAAAAAAAATGAGAGGTAGACGAATATACTCTGTTTCCACTATTCTGAGTATTGCACCCTGAAAAACTTTTAAAAAAGCCACAAGACATAAGAAATCTGTCATCATTTCAACATATTGCAAAAAAAGGAATTCAACAGTTTTGCTCTGCTTGAATAAAATTAGAAAATTAGATACATTAAAAATTAGGTGAAATTGCAATATTATAAAAACTTGGTGGGACTGGATATTATAAACTTTATAATTGTAATTCTGGACTTGCATAGTCTAAAGATCCTATACCAGTGGGTCAGTAGCTACCCAGTAGTCTTAATTTACCATAAAGTGGTGTATATATATTGTTCATGCAGCATTAATTAATGCTTTGCACTCTGTTGCAGATGTGTGGAGTTCATACTAAAATTAGAACATGCTCCACAGCAATAGCATGATGTGGACTAGGTTTATTACTTTATCACACATCAAGTAGAGGAATAAATTGAAAAAATTAGCATTATTTAGGAGCTCTAAAATGTCTATTTTTTATATATATTAAATTATAAAATGTAGCTCAAAATTTAGTATTTAAAAAAATGTAAATTTTTTTGGCATATTGTCCCATTTTAGTGTTTTGGCCAATCTTTTGAATGCCATTTTGAACCACATTTTCTGGGTTTTGGAAGTGTTTTAATGCTTAATAGCCACCCAATAGTTTTAATTCACCATAAAGTGGTGTATGTATTGCTCACACAGCATCAGTTTCCTTGAAGGATAAAGAAATAAGTACTCGATTACTTTTGTTGAAAATAAACTAGATTCATTTCAAAACAAAAACTTACTGATAGAACAAGATCCAAGTGTGTAAAGTGCAATTTATCCATGTGCATTATGAATTTTGTTGCAATATTACAACAAAGGTTTTTTACAAGGTGTCTTTAAACAAATGAGCAATATGTAGGATATTTTTGATAAATTCAATACATGTTACTAATAACTATCATGCTTAAAAAACACAAGCAAAAATGTATCCAGCTGTTTTGATATGATATTTGATCACCACTGAAACTAAAAGGAAAGGGAAAGCAATTTGCTAAAATTTTGGATCCTTGTCAACTGTATAATACAAATCATTAATATGTTTTCTTTATTTTAATACATTTTGAAGTTATGAAGGATATATTTTATTATCTTTTTCAAATTTCTCTTGAAATTTTTCTGTTTACTCTTCCTAGTTAAACTGCTTCACCTCTTCATAGTCATGCTTGACTTGAGTCATGAAGTCTGTGTTTTACTGTGCAGTCACACCTGACTATAGCCCTGTTGTATCTATCTGCATCATTTAAAGTGGCCAAACTTATAGTAATAAACCTGATTGTGAACTGATTAATTAAGGTTTTATAATCTACATATTATAGGTTGGGATACTCCTATTTGGATCATTAAATTGTGGAACAGATTTATAACTAAATGGATAATAAAGGATATCATTTGGAAAATGTCTAGTATAACTAGTCGAAAGTGATCCTGCTATTTTATAATTCATACCTGCTGAGGGGATGCTAAAGTTATATTCCCCATTAAAGTATAGATGTTTATACATAAATATAGAGCAAGTATATCAGAGATGGGCAACCTTTTTTCATCGGCAGGCTGCATGAGGATTTTTCAGTGTGCCATCTAACTTGACCCTCCCCTGTCCAGTGCTCTGAGTAGACTATGTACTTTTACAATCAAAGTAATTATATTGATTATAAATATAAAATATGAACAATTAAATTTTCACATATAGATATATATTATGTAAAAAGGAAATAGGAACAATAGTATAATTAAGATAAAAATGAAATGCATTTTGACCAAAATTTCTAATTGAGCACTGCCAGAAATTTTGATACAAGCTCTGTAGAAGCATTTTATATATCGGTAGAAAGTACATCAATCTGCCTGGATATGTTTCTGTGGAATAAACTCATGCTATCAACATAATTTTTTTCTCTCTGACACAATATATTAAACAACTGTTTGCAGGTGGCACTCCTTTACAAATTTGCCATCAGAATAGTTTTTGGTATTCTCATTAGTAACAAAACTTGCATGCAAAATGTATTGGATTCTTGAGATCTTTAGATAAATATTTTTTTTGCAGGCTTAATTCAGCAGTTCTGCTGTCCTGCTATGTGATCCCTCCCCTTTCTCTTGGGGACAGTTCATTCCTGGAAATAAGGTTCAGGAAAAGAGATTTTGTCAGAATGCATTGAGTGGAAAAGCCATACAACAGCAGCAACATGCCTATCTCTCTTTAAAAAGGGACTCCATTTGAGTGAGAGTCGAGGTCGGGGCTCATAAATTGGGTGCCGAATGTTCAAAAAACCCGATAGACCACTCTGCATAAAGTGATGTTAAGTTGGTCGATGTCATCATAAAAATCAGTTTAAACTATTAAAGAACACCATTTTGAAAGTAATATAAAGGTAAATTGGGAAAGAAGCAAAATTAATATTTTTCACAAAGTACTTCAAGAATAAGGTAAAGATTTAATAATTTGAGCAACAATATTCGTGGGCTAGATGCAGGCCACAGGTGGAGAGCCATGATAGCTCTCTATATAAGTGAAAGTATGATAATTGCTTATGTTTTATTTGAAAACTATCTTTCAGTCAGTTTCACTTTCTATTTTAGCGGTATAAATGTATTTTATTGATTAGACTTATTCCCAGGTTATTAACACTTAAAGTGCTGGTTTAATTTTGAAGCATTTTTAGATGAAACCTAAAAGAACTGTAAAACTTTATCTTGAAGTAACTATTAACAAAAATAGGTCATGCTGCTAAATAAATGTAATTTGTTAATTTAAAAAACTTGAAATGGTTGATTTCTGTTGAGAAAATTTTAGAAACTTAGAACGAAGTGCTTTGGTAGCTGTGGCATCTGCCAGCAATTTAAGAGTTTAATAATGATTCACAGTAAAACAGGAAACTTAGATTTGGCTTTTTAGTTTCCAGAGATCCATGATTTGTATTTGAATGTGTGAGTTAAAATCAACTATATAGCATTGGTTTCAGTATGAGAAATATTCACTAAATCAAGCAATTCCATTTTATGTTTTAAATGTTTATCATAAGTGCCAAAGTCTTGTGATTTTCACCCTTCCATGATTTATTGATTAACATAATAAATTCCTCACATATATTGTGGCCCAGAATAAAGTATCCAAAATGAGAAGGAAAAAAGTTTGAAGATTTTACTTTAATGCATCCTAGGTTAAACAGGACATAAAAATGCACTACAGCAGTGGAAATTAAATGAAACAGATGATGTTACACAAACACATGCTCCAAATATGAACCAAGATGTTCCAAACAGGTTTCATCTGTGAGACTGAGACTGTCAAACATTTCTTGAATGCAGGAAAGTGGTATAGAGTGCAGTATACGTCAGATATTAGTCTTCAGTTGATCAATTTCAAAAGGCACTGAATCATGATACACCTTCCAGCATTTTCCCCCAGATAAGTGTTGGGCAGGGTAAAGTCTAGTGAATTCGAAAGAAATAGATAATCTGTCATCTTTGAGATGAGACAATTCAGAAAGTGCTGTTGGAGGATCTGTAACTTTTCCATAGTCGTGTACTGTTGCTCTGCCCTGTTAGAGCCACTGGGCACCCAAAGGCAGATTCTTTGCAGAAACATTTCAGATCTTTCAGAAAGGACTTTATAATCTGCTGTGGGTAACATGTCTGATTCACTGCAACACATTTACCCTGATTATCTTCAATGAAATGAATTTCCTGGCACGGTCCAGTAAGACCATGCCCAGAAACAGTACATCAGATGATGACTCTCTTGTTATGATGAGTATGTTCCATGACCTCATCTGCTTGCTGATATATCCCTGCAGCAACTTATGGCATTCATCAGAATACCAGACATTGCAGAGGAAACTGTTATCTTCATAAACACTAATGAGAGTGCGAGCACAAAAACATCTTCATAACATATCCAGTTCTTATAGTTTCTGCTTAACTAGCAAACAGTATGAAAAAGCCCCCAGCTCATGAACCTTTCTTTGCACAGATGTTCTCTCATATAGCCAATTCTTTTGCTATTTGCCATTGACTTTTCGTTGCTGATCTGATAATTTTGTGAAGCACCTTCCCCATTTCCTTTTCTGAATACTGCTTCTGTTAAGTACCCCTATTTCAGACACTTGTAATGTCTTTACCAGCAACAGCACCATTTGCTTAGTTGGGGTAGTTTATTAAATGCTTCCTCAAAATGCTTATGTGCAATTTTCACATTAATCCCCCTCCCTCTGCAACATATGCCTGTATGTATGAAAATATTGCTCCACAACAAAGGCTTTTTCTTGAATATTGAGTTCTTTATGATGCAGCTGCTTACACAACCTTTCTGTTTGTAGTCCAGTGCCACACTACATCAATTGAATGTCTCCTCGACCCCTCCACGTGTGGCACACACAGTGTGCCAAACTTTGGTATACTTTATTCTGGGCCATAATATATATAGTATGATGGCTAATGTGATGAGCTCCAAATTTTTGCCCATTCTTCAGAAAAAAAGGATTCAGAGATGACAAAATTGAGTATCTAACACACATTTCTAAAACAATTCTGATTTTTTTTTATTTTGTAAATTTTGTCATTCTTCAGTTATTTTTCTTGAATTTCTTATTTCCAGTTTAGGATGGCAAAAATTTGACTAGGAAAATTTCTCCATTAACTGATTTATACTGTTTTTCCCCAACATACTTCAATAACTGTATTTTTTGCAAACTTGAATGATGTTTTCTTTTCCGTGGAATTATAGGAACTGAATGATTTCTAAAACCATACATAGGAATTACTGATCCCCAAACTGTACATCTTTGGTATTTGCTTGACACACTAAGATGCACTAATCTAGTCTGTTATTAGTGCATCATCATTAAATCTCAAATAGCCAATCAACTTTAGCCTTGGTCATTCATGCTCAATGGTACTGCTGAATTGTAAAAGATATGAAGGAATACTGATGACCAAACATTTTTAGTGACATCCAATATCAATTCAGTTATTAAAAGAGAAACAGCTTTAGATACTTGAAGGATTATCAGTCACAAAACTACCACCCCTTCTTTTAAAAGCAGCTTTTTTTCCTTGTACAATACATTATTAAACAGATTTAATTTTTATTTTCCTTCAGCAAATTTAACTTGTTGCTTGATTGTTGCCCCCCCCCTCTTAAGTCATTAAAATGCCAGCACTGAACACCACAATAAATGCATTGTTTTGTTAATGTGGTCAAGATATATGGAGTTTAAAAATAGTATTTTTAACCCCCCCACCCATAAAAAATCTGTTAAAATGGGTTTTTATTTTCATAATACAGGTTCTGTTTTAATAAGGTTTGACTGTAAATTGTATTTCTATTTGAATGTAAATATTATATTTAGATGTTTAATAGAAAAAAATATATGGTTAAGCTTAAAATCTGTGTTAGATATCTAATTCTTTCAAAATATAGTAAGAATATTTTACCATTTTAAAGGTTTTAGTTCATAGATACCAAATTTGAAATGTAAAGAATTTATAAACAAATAATGCATATATTTTACATTTTGTCACATTTGCAACGAATTGAAGTTCTCCAAACAGAAATATGTTTACTTATATTATGATTGACCAGTTTCCAAATGTAATAAATTTAACTTTTATTTTTAGGTCCCAACCAACCATCAGGAGTCAGAGAAAATACAAAAGTGTAAAACAGAACCAGAGGTGGAGCCAATAAATATTGCTAGTGAAACAGACATTGTAAATGCAAAACACAACTCTGGAATTACTGCTAGTGAACATCAGCCTGAAAGTGCTGACTTAAAAGTCCCTAGTACACTTCCAGAAAATATGAATGCAATTCAACATAGTCCATCCAGTACTTCCAGTGATCACAATGTGGTCACAACCTCTGATCACCAGTCAGGTGATTGCAAAACAGAGAATATATTTAAAGCATGCAGCTCCTCTTTACAAGCTGCAGTTAACTATTGCAAGGAGATTGATAAGAGTACTATAAGGCCTTCTGATTCAAGCATTATGCATAGTAATCAGCCTAGAAATGTTTATAATGTAAAAAAGAATACCCCACACGCAAGAAAGAGAAGAGAACGTTACTTACCAGAATTTAAACTAACTGTTATTGGTTATGCCTCTAACCATTCATATCAAGAAACATCAAGGAAATTTGGCGTTCATCACATAACTGTTTCTGAATGGTGTAAAGATAAAGAAAAAATAAAAAAATTAGTATATGCAGACAACTTACAGTCAAAAATTCTTAAATCTGAAACAGCAGAACAAAAATTTTTGACATGGATTCAGGATTGTAATAAGCAGAAACTGGTAATTAAACCATCTGATGTGCAAAAAAAAGCCAATGAAATATTAAATATAATTGGAGAAGCAGAAGTGAAAAAAAATTGCTGGTGGTTTTACCTCTGGAATAAGAGAGGCATGGAATCTGAAAAATTGTTAGATGATGAGACAGATATAGAATTATTAGAGAAAGATAGCCGTGTGAATTATCCACCTGCTGTTAAAATAGAAATAGCCAAAGTTGCTGAAAGACAGAGTGTAAATTCTGCTGCCCGATGTTTTCGAGTTGCACGTAAACGAATAAGGGAATGGGTTAAAACTAAAGGTAAATTAAAATGGTTGGCAGAAACTGGTCAAGTAAGAGAAAGATCTCTGGGTAAAAAGGTTAATTGTCTAGATGCTGATAAAGAATTATATAAATGGTTTAAAACTTCCAAAGCTGTGGATATTAAACCAAAGTTTTCAGAAATTAGGTCTAAAGCATTGGAAATTTTTCAGAAGCATGGATTTAATAATATGAAATGTAGCTCAGGTTGGTACAAAAGTTGGTGTAATAGGTATGGCATAAGTACAAGTTCAGAAAATGATGATAAACTTATCAAGTGGGTTCTGACAAGATATGATGAAAACCTCCCAGTAACTTATCAGCAGCTTTTAGATTTTGTATCATCTGAAATTAACCAAGATGAATGTAGTAATGCAACAATGAAAGATTGGGGTATAAATTTTTGCAAGCGTTTCCCAAAATTACTTCAGACTCTTCCCACTGTTGATGAAGTGTTTCCAGAACAGATGGAAATTGATATAAAAAAATTTCGACAAGAGATTCGAGAAGTACAAGAAAAAAATGGGTTCTCCTTAGCGTCAATTGGTTGCATGGATGAAATTCCTATATCTTTTACTCAGTGCTCTGATGAGAAAAAAGTTATTGTGAACTGTGGTCTTGATTCTTGTGATGCTGTTGTTATTTTATCTTGTCTAGCCGATGGTGGAATTCTTCCACCTTTAATTATTTTGAAAGAACAATCACAGGCAATGTCAGAAATTAGAGATTCTTCCTATGTTATGTATGCTGAACGAACATTTGTTGATGAAAGCACTGTTAAACAGTGGCTAGAGAAAATATGGTTGCATTATGTTCCTTCCCCAAGCCTTTTAGTTTTGGATTGCTTCAAGTCCCACATAGCTTCTTTGCTACAAGAAAATATGTCAGAATCAGGTGTCACACCTGTCATAATACCCGAAGGCTGTTCACCCAAACTTCAACCCTTAACACCATACATAGTTAAAACTTTTCAGTCTTTGATTCAGGAAATATGGAATCACCATAGTATTGAGATTGAGTATACTCCATCAAATGACAGCAAGTTAAAAGCAGTGGATACTTACTTACCTTCTCCTGAAGAAATTATTCAGTGGATATTAAATGCACATAATAAACTACAGTCTCAACAAGACCTGATTCGACGTAGCTTTATTGTGACAGGCATCTCTGTAGCTTCAGATCACAGTGAAGATGGCTTAATTGAAAATACTGAGTGGTTTGGACAGCCTTCTAGTGAGCGCATTTTGTCTCCTGTCAATAATGAGGAAGATTCTGAATCTGACATTTAAAATATTTTATCCAGATATGTACTTTTATTTTGTAATCATGCAAAACTGCTATGTATAGTTTAACATATAAAGAATGGTAGTTAATGGGTTGCCTAGTTAAACTAGAGAATCATCTATTTAGTCAGGATATATCTTAACAGTTACATATTTAAAACCATGAATGGAAATAAGTTTCGGTATGATGAACCATACAATTTTTATAAGTTATCATAGAAAATATATATTGCTTAATATCTTCATTATAATTTTTTTCAGTGTGCAAATGAAACATTTTAGTTGGGGGTTTGTACGGGTATTATTTAAACAGCTTTATTGATAGTTTTGTGAAACAGTCTGGGACCATTATATTTTTTATTGACAGTTTTTTTTTAAGACTGTTCCATATATTGAAATGTTGCTGAATTACAGACATTATTGCTTTTGATTTTATCATGGTCATTTTAAAGTTATCATGAGAACTATTACACATTAGATTTTGGTTACTTACTCGTATTTGTCAGTTTATGTATAAATATGTTTTTATTTTTTACGAAAGAACATTCAATATATTCATGCATTAACACCTTAAATTGTCATTTTTATTGTCTTTTAATGTATGGATTTTATCCTAATGTGTACACATATTTTTGTTTAAAAATGCTTTGTCATTTAAAAGTTGAATCTTGTCCTGTGGTGGTATTGTCACATCAAGAAAACTAGGGACAATAATTAAGATTGAACTGTCCACTATTATGCACATTTTTCTAAAAACATATTTTAGTATGTGCATTTTGAAAGGCAAATACAGCATTGGAAAAATTAGCTGAAATTGCTTACTCATCACTTCTGATGAGGCGAAGACATGGTGATAAAAACTAAAAGTAGGAAATATTTTTAGCTTAGCATTAGTTAAAATATTTGAAATTATTATTGTGATTAATATATACTGTATTGTTCTGAATATAAGACAACTCTAAAGATCCCATTGTTTTTACTGTGCCGTTTTAGAAAGAGATATATGTTCTGAATGTAGGATGAAATTTGAATGAACATTTTTAATTATAAATTTGTATTTATTACCTTGTCTTATATTTAAAATAATATGGAACTGAATTGATTAAAGTGTATTTTATTTAAAATTCAGTGCCAACAGTTTCACTGTTTAAAACACACTAAAGATTTTAGAAACATTGATTTTTTTCAAAATAAATAAGTCTTATTATATAGCTAAATGGGAACCATTAAATTGTTTTTGCTCAAGTCGATGGAGTTATTATATTACCCATCTGTTCATGCTGGCATCAGCTTCCGTGTTAAAACTTGTGCCTCCTAAGGGTCAACAGTATATAAACCACAGCTTAACTATTAGATTAGTCACCCGATGATGCTGAGGTTTTTAGTGAAATGCATTGGGGTTTTTTAATTATATGATTTTAAATTGCTTTTAACCTTAAAGTAATATTGTTGACTGCAAGGTACTGCATCTTTCAATTATTAACTGTATATGCTTTATACAATGGAACCAGAGCAGAAGTAACATCAGGTTGCATAAAGTATTCTTATATGGACTTGCATCTTATATCTGTCAAAACATTAGCAAAAGTCATCATCCTATAGTTATCAGTATTTACCACTGCCTTCAGCAGTGGTAATATGCAATGGGTGTGCCAGTAACTACTATTTTTGCAACAAAAACTGCATGCAGTTTGCAATAATGCTTCAGTTGTATTTTCTACTGGTATAGACTGAATTCTGCTCCATGGACAACATGGTAATATGATATATGCAAAAGCAAATATTTAATAGTTGCCATTTAGCTATATGATAGACTAATTTGCTCTGAATGCCATTGTTTTTTAAAATCATTAGTTATATTTTAAACAGTGAAATTGTTGGCATTGAATTTTAAATATTAACTTAACTCTATTAATTATTATATTTTATTTATCACAGTTAAGGAGCTTTTTATTAAAATTGTAATTGTGATTTAATATGCTAACTGGAAAGTATTTGCTCAGATATTTCCTGATGTATTTTACACTATGCCAACTAATATATGTAATACACCAGCAGGAGCAATTTTAGTTTCAGTGTGGCTCCTGTTAGTATGACCAATGTAGAATATTTCAGTTGACATCCCACCCACCTCACCAAAAAATACCTTCAAGAAAAAACATCTCCACAGGGCCCATTAATTTATTTTATTATGCTTTTGTCTGATATAGTAAAAATTTTATTAAGTACACCATTTGTGCACTTTTTAAACTGGCTCTGTGCACCATTTAGTAATCCAGTTGCTTATATATTATAATGTTTAAAATATTTGAAAATATATATATATGAATATTAAGCAGAACAGCCAATGTTGTTAAGGTTAAAATTATGAAAAATTACTATTTCACATTCCAAATAGGTGAGTTTTCACATATTTGATGTAACATAATCAATACTTTTTGTTTTTGGGGAAAAAACAGTAATAATTATTTTTACCAAGATGTTTTGATAGCCAGAGTAAGTGTCATCATCACTTATAGCTATGCTGAAGGAAGCTTGTCCATTATTCTAGCAGGTGTTAATAGGTGTTGCCAGAAATCTTTCGTGTTGGATCTCTGGTTGAAGCATGAGTTTTAATATCTCTCTGTGAATCAAACATCCAAAACACAAATTGCTGTATACCTCATTTGTAAATTATTTAACTTTCTAGTGCTACTCCAGTGTTTAAACTCCTATTTCACCTAAATAGATGGTGCTCAATATCAAAATATCATAACCATAGACACCCACTATGAATAATCATTACAATAAATAATAGGCATAGCTGAATAAATGGGGGTTCTCATGGACACTGATGAAGGAAATGTATGGGTTTCTTTGCTGTTCTGAGGTCAGTAGGTGCTTAAATGTACCATGCAAACTAATGAGAAACTTTTATTTACAGATTTTGGCACCCTTTAATTCCCCAGATAGCAGACCAATTGGTTGCAAATTTCATATGCAAGTACACCATGTGATGGGTAAAAACGATTAGGTTCCTACCTATCATGGGACAAGATTAATTCCTTCAGGAATATCAGGGATTTGGCAAATGGTGGCGGCACTGTTATTGCTTCAGCTACTTGTGAAAATTATGAATCGAGGTATGCTCACTGTGAGTGTTCCTAAATTTTAGCAAAAAATGGGAGAGTTTTGAATAGAGGAATATATGTTTCCTGCCAAACTTTTGGAGCGGCTGTAGTTAGTTTCCAGTTGTTGAGGCTGATTTACTACCTGCTGTAATAATGGATGCTGCTACCAATGGATAACTGACAATGATATTTTGAAAGTGCTATTAAACTGCATGTAGTCATCATAATTCTTTTTATGCTGTTTCTTTAAAAGCACATTACACCTTATGTACACATGTACTCTTTCATATTATTTCCAAAAACTTTTACATTTATTCAATACTTTTTTGTTATTTAGAAAGTTTGCCATAAAATGATAACTGTTATAGTTCTAAAGGCTTTTTTTTTTTTACCTTTTACTGTTATATTTTAGCATAACTTTTTGTCTGAAATTTTACAAGAAAAGGTTTAAAATGCTTTACAAACATTTCTATATTTTAATCATAAAAGTTTTTAACTTTTATTAGGTGTTTTTTTTTTGGTGTGTGTGTGTGTGGGGGGGGGGGTGCAGGGAGTGAAATTTGTACCTCCCTGAAAAAATTAATACCTTCGTCAAAAGTTTTGCCTTTATTGTGAACATTTCACCTAGAAATACTGTCATAAATCTTGGCATCAGTATTTAAATAATTGGCATAAATATAAGTTACCTAATGGAAATTCATCTCTATCATAGCTTAAAAATTAAATAATTTTCTGCTATATCAAGTTTTATGCCTTATGTTTTAGCTGAATTTATGTTCTTTGAAACAAAATGGTGTAGACTAAACTGCATATCCATTCTTTCTACTTCATTTCTTGGCATTTGAATTTTGACCTTTAAAGTAATATTATTTCTCACTTTCTAATTTGAAATCAGATAGTAACTATATGAACTGTTTTATGCTAAAGTACTACTTAACTAAATACTTTGGGGTTACTAATTTAAGGCCTTACAAATATTGAAGAAACAAATAGTCTTCTAGTGCAGGGGTCACAGAGGGGAAGAACAGTTGTTATTCCTTAGAAACTTTCACATTCTCACAAATTTTGACTAGTCTGAATTTCTTTCTTGCAATTTCTTTTTAGATATATGCTGCCTAAGAATGTTATATTTTTCTTTTGGTGTAATTAACGTGATCTTCATGCATATATATCAAACTAATCTAATAATTTGGAGTAAAAGAAAATAATTTTTAGTGTATGTTTAAAAGCATTAATTTTAAATATGTTTGATTGTAATGAAAATAAGAGTGTATAGTCAGTAAATATGCATTAAAGTACATATTCTCCAGTCTGCAAAATATCTTTCTGGATATAGATCTTTGGAAGTGTGATATACAAAACGAAGCTTACTAGCCAAATTTAACTTTAAAAGCAAATAAGTATGTAAGGAAGATTGCATTGTTATTCTAGCAAGCAATACAATTTTCACTCCAAAGCCATGTAACACATTTTGTTAGTTTATCCTACTTTTAGGTTTTATTTATAGTTTGTACAGTACTGCTCAGTCTTTATAAGGTGACTGTGCTAGGCCAATATGTATATAATAGATGCATATACAGTGCTGTAGCCAAGCTCCAAAATTTAGAGAGGTCAAAAACTGATATACTGTATTGGTTAGGCTCCCACTACCTGTAGAAAAAAACAGATCCAAACCTCTCTGCCTCATTGCTGGCTATGGTCCTGCATATAAATGAATTAAGCCATGCTGTTCTCTCTGTGAAATGTTCATAGCTTTCAATTTAATGCAACATTTTTTTTGTCTTATGTTGTGATTTATTATCTTGTACATGCATGAAAGAAACCAGAGGTAATATACTCTTGAATGAAACATTGCAACTGTATTCTTATGTTCAGAATGAGATAGTTGCCAAAGTGTACCAATGGAATTAAAATCAGATTAGCAACAAAATAATGTATAGTAGTGAATGGAATTGTTTTTCATTTTTAGCTCTGAACTAATGTTTTTATTTTGTTTGTCCATCTGTTGACATTCAACTTTTTTGTTTTAAGAGATAAATTAAAAATTCTTTTTAGATTGGATAGGTATTGGTGAAATATTAGGATTCACATTTTCTGACTCTCCCAAAAGTTATAGTTGCACCCTCCAACAGTGGAAAAAGTTGAAAATGGCAAAATTTTAAGTAATTATTGTAAATAATGTATTTATACTAGAATTTTGAAATTTTGGTGGTGTAAGGTGAAGGTCATGAAGTACTGATGATAATGGTTATCCCCCTTACCCCTTGAGAGGTGGGAAAATGCAACTTTTCTTTTGTTTTAAGAAGATAATTGCTTGTTTTTAAAGATAGAAATTCTTTTTCAGTTGTATAAGGTATTGATGAAATATTACAATCCAAACTTTCTGAATCTCAAAATTTTAATTGCATTCTCCTCTAATGTTGGGAAAATTTGAAAATTGAAAAACTTTAAATGAATATTGCAAACAATCTATTTGGGCTAAAAATTTTATATTTTCTTGGTGGAGTGTAATATTAAGTGGTTTTGCGCTGTCAGCAATGATTTTTCCCTTTTCTCTCCCCCCTCCCAAAGGGAAAATGCAACGTTTTGTTTTAAGAGATAAGTAAAATTAATGAAATATGATTCACATATTTCAAATCCCCCAGTAGGCTTTATTTTGCATCATTAGAGGGTGCTAACTGTAGAAAATGTAAACCTGCTAATATTGCAAACAATGTTTATGCTAGAAATATGGAATCCTGGTGGTAGAATGGTGATGGTCAAGACAAAGATACCCAGATACTTATTAAGAGAACTGAAATTTACATTTGTATGTGTATAAATTAAGCTTCTGTTGGTTAAAATATAAACTGTTGCTCTTTATTTTTAAAAAGTAATTTTAAAATATGAAATATTTTAATATATTAGTAATAAATCATTTTATATCATTTTAAACTAAATAGCTTGTAGTTAATTTAAAAATAAAATCCCTCAAATTATATTTTCCTCCTTTTTTTTTCTTTTTGTTTTGCCACCTAAATAAGACCAGAGCAATCTAATGTAGGTGACTCTGATCAAGGAAGAACTGATTAATTTGCCCCTTAACCCTAGGGGGTCAGAAATTGAAACTTTTTCATTTAAATGAGAAATTCTTTTTGTGTTTTATAGAACTATCCCCCCCCCCCCAATCTATTATTTTTTTTACCCAAACAACTAATTATTTATTAAATACTTTTGCAGTAACAATATGGACCTTCACTCGTAGTGGGGGGGGTGTGGAAAACTACGCTTTTTTTGGTTTAAGAGATTAATGAAAATTCATTTTTAGGTGAATAGGTAGTAACAAAATATGATTCAAAGTTCTCAAATCCCCATAAAATGCTTTAATTGACATAAAGGGTGCAAAATGTAGAAGATGCAAAACTTGAAGTTGCAACAATATATTCATGCTAGCATACACCCAGATAACTTACTAACAGAAGTTTAATTTATATTCTTACATTGCAATTAAATTACCGTTGGTTAAAATTCGACTGGTTGCTCTTTATTTTTTAAAAAGATAGAATTTTGAAATTTTCTATAATATTTTAATATAGTAATACATTATTTTTTTAATATACAGATTGATTTGCCCTTTAACCCTAAGCAATTAGAAAATACAACTTTTTCATTTTTAAGGAATAAATGAGAAATTATTTTTGCATTATATAGGGCTAATATATTGCTATTTACATTTTTATAATCATTTATACATTTTTTTTCACTTAATAAGGAATCTTTGTTTTTTGAGAAAACAACACTAAAGCTTAAATATGAGAAACTGTTGTTAACTACTTAAAACTAAGCTTTAGGTGGAAAGTGCATTGTTAGGCCAAAACTTTAATAGTGTAATCATTGTAAAATCTTGAGCTCTATAATTGCTGCTTTGTCTAATTTTACCAGATTTATGCGAGTTTACTACATGTTTCTGAAAATTGAAGTGATCTGGAATAAAAGAATCATATTTCATATATTTTTTCATCAAAATGTGTTATTTTATGAAGTGTTCTCCAGATAATGTGTATTTTATATAAGATACATTGATACTTGGATTCTACGATCACTTTACTGAAGAGGCAGTAAATTTTATTATCTTACCATTGAGTTATACGTTTTTTTTATCATTATCTTTATTGAAAGGAAAACATGTTATTCTAGCAATATGCTAATGGTCTTTTGAACAAGTTCAATTAATGTTTTACTCAAGTTGTAACTGTGTGAACATTTAAAAGGTATTCTTTGTATATTTTACACAATGCAATATTTGAAATTTATTATAGCAGTTTATAAAATTTTAATGAATTGCGAGTTGTTTTAGTGATCAATTTATACATTTTTTGAGATAACAAATATCCTTTGTCTGCACAACAAAACAGTTATCAATTTTAGTGAGCAGTCATTGGTAGTTTCTTGAGACTTAAAAATAATTACTTGATAATCACACCATACATTATATATAATGCACAACATGATGCAAGCTATTTTAAAGAAAAAAAAAAACTCCAGTGACATATTTAACAAAGGTCCTTGGCTTAGGCACCAAACTGAAGTTTTCCAGCATAAAATCTGTACATTATAGCAAAGGAGTAAGTGCAATTTAAAAAATAGTTTGCTATCTGTTGAAATAAAATTGACCATTTGCCATAGGTGACAGTATTTTTATAGGATTATCAAAAGTTAAGTGTATGAAAAAGGTTTACCCTTTTAAATAGGATTGGCAGCTATCTTCCATGTGAAAGTGCAGATTTCTTCAACATGTTGATATGAACACCCCAGATATTCCTTTCTGGTTCTGGGCATTCACCAGTATTCTTATAGTGTGCAGGAGAGTCATATTTTGTGCACATTAAAGAACATGCTGGATGAGCATGACAGGAAGTTACCATCTGTCCAGTGAGTTCCCTTCCCCCTAATCTTCTCAAGAGCACTTGGACCTGGCCATTATTCTCTCTGAGCCATGCCCGGCATGAGCCATTATTTCTCTGAGGTTCTGATGCATCTCGGAACCTGGCCCATTATTATTTCTCTGAGCACTTGTGACCTCTCCATGTAGCCCATGTGAAAAAAAAGTGCCACTCAGAGGTAAAACAACCCAACCCTCTATTCTTATATGATTTGTCAACAGAAGAAATCCATACGAAATATTGTATATACTAATCGAATTAGTTAAAATGTCTTAACTCAAAATATTCCTAATTGTGAAAGAGAACAATAGTGAAGTCTGAAAAAACACTAACTGTAGTAAAGTTAACTGTCAATATTTTAAATTCCCAACTCCACATTAAAAAAATGCAATTTAATAATTTATAAGGTAAATTTGTTAAGACATTATTTTCCCCAAGAAGAGTTGCTATTAGATTCTCTCTCCATTACTGTAGTTTGGTATTCATGTCTTGACCAGGGGTGCCACACTATCACTTATTAATGAAAATGGCCATTCCAAAACAATATGCAATAGGGACACAAGTATACTGGTTTTCAAAATATAACAGCTTGCAAAATAGGAATAAATATAAGAATGTGGCAAAAATTTACTTATTACCATAATAGTCATGATATTCAACCTAAATGAAAATGCATTCTCCTTTCTGGTATAGTTGCTGCCCTGAAGATTTTTAGTAGATATTCATGTAACAGTTTTTCACTTTATGGTTGCTTAAAAATTTCTGTTTTTGTGCATCACCTGCAATTTATATATTTCTAAATATATCAAGTTCTGCAAACTCTTCGAAACACTGACAAGTGCACTTTTAACGTTGTGTAATAACCAATTTATTTTGTAACTGTTTGGATTTGTTTAGAAGTGTGGATCCAACTATGAAGGACACCATACAGTGAAATACTAGTTCATTTGGTTTCAGCCTCTCAGTTTTTCATTAACATACTATTAGCAATTTAAGTTGTTTTAATCAATCATTATAACACTTTGATATTAAAACTTGTAGAAATAACCGACATTGATTATTAATTCAGAATGGCTAATTATAGTAGATGACACTTTCCTTGTTGGAAGCTTTTATTTGATATACAACTCGTTATGATTGATCCCTTTTGAAATTTCACACTCATCCTCTTTATGGGGTGAAGGGGCATAATGACATAATTTGAGGTAGCCCATTATAACTCCACATCAGGAGTTTGCATTTGAGATATAGCTTATGCTCTGCAATAATTTATGTATCCCCCCCCCCCTTTTTTTTTTGGCGGTTTCGGGGAGAAACCCTTATGTTGCTGTACTGAGGAAGCTATATACCTAATTGTTGATTCTAGGTTGTACCGTTCAGGAAAAGGTTTGGCGGGGGGAGGGAACCTTTGCATTTCCATAAGTTAAAAGAGGAAGCCCTTATACCATATTTCGTGATTCTGCCGTTAATAACTTCCAACGTTTATTTTTTATGGTGATGAGGTCCTGCCATCCTCTCAGACCTTCTACTTTGGCATATAAACTGACAGGCTCCTGTCAGACCTCTGTGGCAAGCAGCTGCTTGAGGGGGTATTTATTATTTTTTATTAATGAAATAAGTTTATGGGAGACAAACCGTTCCTTTAAGTTTTGAGGAGGCCATATACCGAATTTTGGGGTCTAGCTCACCATTCAGTTCTTGATCTGACACACACTTTAAAATATAGTCAAATAGCCATAGTAATAGATAACTACATTAAGAGTATTCGTGATTTTTAATAAGATATAATTCTTTTGCATTTACATATACAGAGTTGATCAGAGTAAGCTCTGAGAGCTTGACGGTAAGACTCCTTACAAATAGCACATACAGTGATAGAGACAACATTTCAAATAATGTTAATAAAATCCCTGCAAAGCTTGTTATGTCTAATACTGTAACTTTTTTTAAATCAGTTGTGACTATTACAAGAAAATGTTTTAACATGTAAAAAAGTAAAAGTTCGACATTGTTCTTATTTTATAGTGTTATAACAATAATTATATATCTTTTTGGAATGTTTTATGCTTGTAGCATCGAAACTTAGTTAATAGTTTGTTAAAACAGTCTCTTTCATTATACAGGGCCTGACAGTACAGTAACAGAAAAATTAATTTATATCGTTTTATTTCTTAAAATTCAACTGATAGCTATTTTAAAAAATCGGGCAATTTGAAACTCGAGACTGTCCAGGTATCGGGTTCACAGGCTATGCCCCTCATAAGTGTTTGAAATTAAATAGAATATATTCTGCAATAAATGTTCTTTCTGAATTGCCGTTCGAAAATTTTTTTTTTTCAAAAACTATGAATCACGTATCTCCCTCCTACTTTTATACTCCCCTGAAGTTTTTGTAACATAACTATTTAGCCTATTGTATAGCAAAAATGCCCCCTACAGGGGTGAAAAACGCAGAATAAATGCAGGACAACTCAAAGGTTTTGATGCCCTAGAATAGCATTGACTGAAGCCTTCGGCAACAGGTCAAATCTTAATTTCAAATAATTATTTTAATGAACCCCTAGCATGTAAAGGAAACTGCCTTGCATTTAGTGAATTACTTATGTTGTAACTATTAACAAAATTTGATGATGTTTATATAATTTAGCACAAGTCAATGAACCAAATTATCAATTGAAACAGTAAATTTTTCTACTTAATTTTTAATGTATATACTATTAAAATTAATTGAATCGACGTTTGAAAATATAAGACGTGATATATTTAACACTTGCAATTTACGGTATATATTTACATGTACATTTTTAAGAATTTTAATCTGTCAACAAAGCGGGGTTGGCTCAGTCAGTAGTGCACCAGGCTTGTATTCTGCAGTTTTCAAATTCGAGCTCCACATGGGCCAACATTGAGATTTATCTCCCTAAAACGCCCCACCATGCCCTTGGTCAGTAGGGGACACTGGTGGGTTGGAAAGGCCACTGTCAGTTGGATAGGACGTTAAACCATGACCTGTATGCAGGAGAGCCATACCCTGTACGTGTTAACACGCTGGATGCCCTTGACTGGAAGCTACCATCTACTAAAAGTTGTCCAGTGGGTATCCTCCCCAACCTTCTCTGCTATCTTGGGGTCCTTGTGCTTGGCCATTTAGGCCACTGTGTGCAAAAAAGTGGCGCTCAGAAGTAAAACAATCTAATTCTATCAGCAAGTGAATTTTATTGCCAGTATGACTTGCTCTAGGTACAGAGTTCTAACTTAGAGAAAGAAGTCTGGCTGCTGTTTTGACTTCAGTTTTCTTGTGATCAATTAGATGCCATTGTGCTTTACATGTTTGTCATATGTTTTTTTTTATAAATTTTCACCAAAATCATTACTTCCCCCCTCCCCTTTAAAATCGTAGCAAAGCCAAAGTTTAGTATTCAGATTTGTCCACTTTCCTGAGTGTTAGAGAATAATAAATAGCCTTTGAATTATTTTGAAAAATGCCCAAATTTTTAGCTAAAACACAAAGTAATCTATTAGTGTGGCTATGGAAATTCAGAAATAAATAGGTTTGCATGTCCTGAAATTTCGCAATAGTCTGTACAATTTACATTCTTTTAAGCCTAAAATATCATTCGTACATTTTTTTAGGAAACAAAAATGCACCCTACATTAAAAATGGCTACAACGCCCTTCTATCATTGCGACAAACATGACATTCTGAGTAAGATGAATATGTGTTGAATATATACGCACAGTGCCCCATTAATGGATAATCTCCCCGTAGATCGATCCAACGTTGAAAACTACGTAGAAAATGTTTTTTTGATCCTTTTGTGTCTGATGTTCTAGCGAGAAAGAAGTGGGCCGAAGGCTGTGAGTATCCATTACCATGTACCCATACTGTGAAAGAAATGATTCTGAGACATTCGATAATCTGCATTTATTGTCAAGTTAATTTTAGATCACGGCGAAATCAGCTTCCAATATGGGGCTCTTTACACCAAATTTATTGTTCAGAGAGGTACAAAAGCAGAACCAAGAAGTACAGTGACATTGTACAGTTGCGATTCATGTAGCGTTCTCAAAACGGAGCACGAGAATTTCCCTGGGGGGGGGGGGGTCTTCGGGAGTCCCCACCACACACCAGAAGGCTTGTACAGTTGCGATGCTACCAATGTGTTGTGGCATTGCAGAAAATAAGTTTTCAAGTGCTTTGACATTGTGGATAGAACTACTATGCGTGCATGGCGGAATTATAATGGTGCAGAAGTTGCACCCGGGTCCATACACGGCCTACCCTTTCATCTCCACGCCATTTCTGGAGAGTATGCTTTAAGAAGTTTTCCGCATAACTACTAATTCTGTATCAGAAAAATTCCCTGTTAATATTGTAGTATAATTATTACTAATAAGACTCCTGAATTCAATATCTTTATTTCAAATAGTGTATCGCTAAATTTATTTCAATCTATAGCCCCATAAGAATATTATCAACCAGGAACATACCTATTAGAGAGCAAACGGGCCTCACAGACCCAGTTGTCGAGAGACCCTTTTTCAAATAAGAGTTGATGAATATTTTTGAGTATATATTGCTTGAAGTGATAAGGGGAACTAAATTGTCAGAGAAAACCTTACAGACCCGTATACGTCACTGCATGCGTGAAACCTGTGGCACCCTACACCTTTCCAGCCCTTTTGCTAACAGCCTCAAAACATGTTCTTAGCAGTTTTCGACTACAAATCGAACTACTGGGAGATTATCCACCGTTAATGGGGACACATTGTGTATTGTAAATTTCAAGACATAGTTTCAGTATGAATAGTGAATTTTTTTTTATTTACAACACGTAGGGCGAGAAGGGTTCTAGAAGCTAGTGTTAGAAGTTGCTAGTTGTTCTAGAAGCTAGACTTCATACAAGGACATAACCCACTATGACCGAAATCAGATTTGCTGACGCCTCAAAACTAATACAAATTATGCCTGCTGGAATAGTAGATAGCATTAACCACTCGGCCAGTTTCGGATGGCTTTACAGTTCTGATAGTGAATATACTCGTATAAATACTACCTACTTAGCTGAATGTATTGTAGCGCCTAAAAACTGGTGAATTTGTAAAAAATAAAAAAATCAGAATATTGTGAATAACCGTAGCAAACTACAGTAAGAGGAAATAATTGTCAGAAGCCAAGACCACCCACGGGTTGTTTTCCCCTCCATATGATTTACACGATAATACGTGCATTAAAATGTATTATGTATTTTTCGGAGAAATCTTTTATTATCCTAGCATCTTGTATACTATTTAAAATACTTTATCCAGATGTAAAAGCTATAAAAAAGCTTAAAAATAATAGTGACCTCGTAATTGCTAATTTATGTTATTTGTATTGCGAAATTCGTTTGAAATGCAACATGAAATAGTTTTTAAACAAAAAGCAGGTAACGAAGTTAGAATGGGAGTCCCGAAAATAGAAATCGAATTAGCTCCGTTCGCAGATGTAATTGTCAAACAGTTCGAGTACCTAGATCGTTAATTGGTATGCATAGGTTTGGCATATGTGTGATGTTACAAGAAATCAATGCGTTGGGATGGAATTGAATGGCAGGCTAATTTGGCACTCGTGTTTTTAACGATTGTTCATCTGCGCTTCCAGGTGGCATCCTTAGCATCTTCATCTATCCCATTCTGCAGCCCAAGCTCTTTCAACTGCAGACCATTTGGGAACCTATATAGTCATCGGTTATGTGTAATACCCCTCAAAATACAACAAATATGGTCATATTTAGTAGAACACTTAAAACGGGTGTATGCCGATTTTACTGATGCACACAATAAGTGTTATAATTAGATATAAGATTATTTTTTTACCTCACTGTGTGCTTTTAGTGTCACATCAGTGAGGCTCAAATCATTGACAAAACTTGAATATTAGCATTTTATTTAGGTATGAAAATGTATCTTATGGTACATAGTCTATTTGTAGTAAAGTGGAGGAATAATCGCAACAGCTTTGACATTATATCGGAATAAAAATCGAGCCACTTTTATCATTTATTGTTCTTAAGAACTGTTTATTAATAATTGGTATTACCTAAAACTTTTGTCGTACTACTGTGAAAGTTCACAAGCGGGAATAATAACGTAATGACTGGTATCGATGTACAATGAGTACATAAACCAATTAAATGAATGGGCTAAAGAGGGTATTATTAATCATTGGCAATAAAATGACTATTTTTTTTAAAATTTAGAGTGCATCTTAGACAACTAACGCATAAGGCAGGGAAAATCCAGTATTGCCATATTAGTTTTAACGGAATTCACTCAAGAGTTTTTTTTGGGGGGAGGGGGGGAAGTTTCATTTACTTGTAGATATCAGTTGATTCCATTTGCTTTGCACAATT
Source organism: Ryuthela nishihirai (assembly GCA_038380435.1). Classification (NCBI taxonomy): domain Eukaryota; kingdom Metazoa; phylum Arthropoda; class Arachnida; order Araneae; family Heptathelidae; genus Ryuthela; species Ryuthela nishihirai. The sequence continues at coordinate 88,575,736 of JAWZYU010000003.1, read as the reverse complement.
ATGAAAAATAAATATTTCACGCATTTTTCAAGAAATTTCTACAAAAATAGAGGGAAGCATTTTACTCTGGAACGATGATCCAGTTATTTAGCCCTTCACTTTATTTTTTTTATATAGGGGCTACTGGTACTTAGTTCGGATTCCCTGTTTTTAACTCTGACTTCTGTGTTTTCGCTGTTTAGGATTTAAGGATTTTGTTTTTTGTCGGCTGTCAACTTAAAATCTTTAATTTTGTTATAATTTCTCCTTTAATATGTTGCGCAAGTTAATCATTTAGTAATGTTTTTGTTGTGTTGTAGATATAATTTTGTAAAAGGCTTATAGTGCATGTCTTTTGCCTTGCACTTTTTAAACTAAAATATGTATATAACCGAAATCCTATTTTAGCTGAGAAAGTTTCCCATATGCTGAAAGTGTGCGAAGTGAATTATTAGCTGCAATATAGTATAAAGCGAAAAAGTTCTTTTTTTTTAAGGTTTGCTTGAAGTATTCCAAATATCTTTGCTTTATAGCGCAAATATTATTTTCTAGCTATTTTTTCTTACCCTATAATTTTAAAACAAATTTTTCATTGAAAAAAAGTCACGTAAGATGGAAAAACGTTATTTTGTGTCGATGTAGTATTTTAATGCTACAGAAAGCAAGGAAATTTAATAAAATTATTTTAGATAAGTTCATTGAAGTGCATCTAGCATGTTTATAAATTATTCAGAGTTAATGTAAATCTGCTCATTCAAAAAAAGTGTAGAGTGTAAGCAAAAGCTATTATGCTCGTAAAAGGTGTTTATTGGTCCCCACTAATAAAGGGGCCCCAGAGGTAGTTTTGCACCTGAAATTCGAAAAGTCCCAAGCTGACCCTGACTAATAATCACAAGGGTGATGGTTGCTTGTATCAAGTGTTGTCATGCATCACGAGTGATATACTCAGAATAGTCAGCAAATATTTATTTTCTTGACACTGCTGTTTTTAAAAGCTGTGTAGTGCTTTTTATCAGACTGTGCAGAAAGTACAAATGTATTATTGCCGTGGAAATTTTAATTATACTGTTATAAATACGCGTAAAATAATTAAAGCCTGATCTGATAATCGGTATTGATTTCAGTAGTTGCAATGTTTCTTCTGGAGTGATGTGAAAATTGCCTTTTTATAATAATGTAATCATTTTATATTGTTTGATTTTGTAGCGTATATTTTATTCATGTGTGTCGCGGAAAAGTATTTGTAATATAAATTGTAACTTATTTTTGTATTGAAGTTAATCGTTCAAAAAAATGAGCAGACTGCCAAATCTGCGAGGCAACTCTTATTCTATAGATCTTTTGAAAAGATATTGTTCTGCATAGTGCTTGGATGTACTGCTTTCCTACAATGAATGTGTAAGTATGAATATCCAAAGATAACTAGGGGTCTTTGTTTGCAGTGTTAGTTGTTGCACGTTGTAATGATTTTGATATTGTGGATTTTTTCCTGGTGGGTCACACTGCAAGCCACCATGGTAAGGCCACTGTAAATGCAAAGAAACATTTGTTGCCAGAACATTTGTATAAACATATAACTTTTCTTAATAGTGGAGTTGAAATTGCAGAAATAAATTATACTTTTTCATGGTTATGTGTCGAACATATCTTTATCATGGTTGTCATTACTGCCAAATCAAAAAAGACGTCTCAAGGGATATGCCCCTCCAAAAAAAGTCATATAAAAATGAAATTTTTAATTATTTCTAGTAACAACATCTCCAATTTTTATGCCCCTCCAAAATATTAATTTTTATGCCCCTCCAAAAAAAGTCTTAGTTAAAAATTTCATTTTTATATTTCTAGTAACAACATCTCCAATTAACTCTTCTAGAGATATTGTAAAATGGGGCGGGGTGCTCATTCGGTGGCTCACCAGGTTTTGTAATCTGCAGTTCCCAGGTTCAAGTCCTGCCTGGATTAGCATTGAGATTTATTTCCACAAAACTCCTCGCCCTGCCATAGTCAGAAGGGACACCGATGGGCTAGGAAAGGCTATCGTCCATCGGATGAACCATACCTGTGCCCATTAAAGAACACACTGGATGGCCTTGATGGGAGGCTAAAAGCTGTCCATTGAGTCCCCCCCCCCCTAAGCTTCTCGGGATCCTTGTGCCTGACCATTTTAATCCATTGTGTGCAAAAGGTTGCCAGTCAGAGGTAAAACAAGCCAAGATATGGTAAAATTAACATTTTGCCTTCCTTGAAAAACGCCCTATTCCCTTGAACACACAGCAAGGGCAGAGTGGTGGTAATAGTCTCTCCCTATATTTTACAAAAAATTTCATTCCAAAGTTAATATTCCACGTAAATATATAAAGAGAGGATGAGAAGGATAGGTTTTACGGATACTTCATTTCCTGTCACTCTACACGTGAATATTATTTTAGTAATACCAAGATAAAGCTGGTCCCCCATTGCATATACACTTTTTGCGAGTGGACGTCAGGAATTATTCTTGGTGAAGGCAGATTTTATTTCGGTTTTAAAAGCTTGGAATTGAAATAACTAAACTTGTATAGATTTTTGTTTGAAATTTTAAAGAATTTGTTAGGCACTTAGTTTTCAAACCTTTAATTTCGGCTTTAGTGGCTAAATATAATAAGATGGGCTAGCCAATCTGAATAAATCCATATGGGCTAGCCCATCTTATTATATTTAGATGATCTTAAAAACATTTCTGTGGTTATCCATACCTATACTACCTATTATAAAACTTAAAATCATTTTAATGGACTATATTTGCATAATATTCGCCATGCTATTATTCTGTGCAAGTTAGTTCGCTTTCCATTTTATTCTGGTCACCATATATTATGAAACGAACCCTGTCCCGAATTGTTTACGCTGAGATTTTTTTAACAATGTATCGGACCAAGAGTGTCGTATGGCCAGCGAGAGTTTTGTCTAACCCGCAAGAATTTTTACAATATGGATCTTGAAATATGCAGAGTTAAGATTTCTAAATAAAAGAGTTGAAAACTTATTTTTAGAAAGTATTAATAACATAATTTCAAAGCTGTATACGATAATAATAATACATACAATAGTGGTAGTTACCGTCCGAGCGTGACCCAATGGTTTCAGTAGTTGCGTTTATTAGTACACTGCGCGTAAAATTTTTAACACAAGGTGAATCAAGACGACAGGAAAAAGATTCGTATTTAGTTTTCTGAATTCGCTACATGATTTCTTAAACACTTAATCATCCGCTTAACATATGCATTATGTATAAAGAGATCCACTCTTGCTGATTCTCATGTTCCTGCTAAACTCGAATACTCATTTGTGTTTTCGCCTTAGCTATTTAAGGTAATATAAATAGTATGCAAAATAAAATTACATTCCTATAAGAGAAACTTTTTCATCAGAAACAATATTTAAATTAGTATTTTGTTATGGGCTCTTACAGATTTGAGTTGTAAACAAAATACAGTATATATACTATATAACCAAAATAAAAAGAGATGTGCCAATTAATCAGAAAGCGTAGTTCAGAATTTATAAGGGAACACCTACTGTAGAAGGAGTGCTTTAATAGGTGATGATTTGAAATCATTCTGGAATAGTTGATTGCTGCCTTGTTCCCGTAAGAGTCTGTATCAGGGGTTTCAAATGCGAGCTGCATGCGGTGCTTGAAGTCATGCTTCCTAATTTGAAATTTTTATAATTTTGTGCATGTATTGAACTTTGTCATACTACCTTGGTTCCACTGAGATGATCTCACATGAGTATTAGGGTATGGCCTTGTGTTCATGGTATTGCAAATTAAATTCAGGTTTATTTCTGGTATTAAATTCATGTAACACTATAGATATTTTAAAATAGAATAATAAATATCCCCTCAAGTAGCTGCTTGCCAGAGATGTCGGACAGGAGCCTATCAGTTTATACGCCATAGAGAAAGTCTGTGAGAATGGTGGGACCTCAGCAGAAAAACAAATATCCATGCCTTACCTGGGGCTTGAACCCAGGTCCCTTTGGTCAATAGCCAAGCACGCTAACCACTTCACCACGGTATGATTTGAATGGCTGCACTCGAGCAAGAATCTCGGTTTAACTATCTTGGGAGCTATGTAACAGATACTGGTGATGTGCGGTATGAGTTAAATAGAAGAATAGAGATTGCCGCTGGGACTTTTAAGAATCTATGGAGAGAGTGGAAAAATAGGCGTATACACCTAAAGACTAAAATTAGGCTCTATAATAGTTTGGTTCTTTCTAAGGTTAGTTATGGTAGTGAAACATGGACCCTTTGTAAGCAGAATAACAAGAAACTTGATGCCTTTTATTCTAGATGCTTACGCAGTATCTTGGGCATTAGGAGGTTTGACTTTATAAGTAATGACGAGGTTAGAAGGAGTCATCAACTTCTTTTGAGCAGCATATTGTGCAGAAAGAGATACTGTGTTGGGTTGCCAGTATGCATAGCTGGAGATTGGCAAACAGGATTATGAACAGTGCCTAAGGGTTACAGAAAAAGGGGGAGACCTAGGATGCGATGGGCAGACAATTTTAAACAGGACTTTGCTAGAATTGGCCTGGATTGGCCAAATGCAGCTCAGACGTCTGGAGAGGAAAATTACATAGTCTGGTTGGACCTCCATGGCTGCACGAGGAATTTGTATGTAAACTAAAGTGTTTTCCGCCATATATTGAGAAGTGACTAGTTTGGCCCCTATGTGATTTGAGACATCTGGTGTAAGTTTGTATAATCGGAGAGCAGACGTATAGTGATCTAGAGAGAAATGGGAACTTGCAATCAGCCTCGTAACATCGCTGAAAAAGATTCATCTTGTGGAGTTTTGATTGTGGCTATACAGACCATGTGTTTGATAGGGATTCTTAAAATGATTTGAGATGTAGGAATGGAGATCCTTGAATACTGTCAAAGCTACCTTGGATAGCCTACCCGGATTAACCTCCTTTGCTACCCCAAGCCCCCCCCCCCGCTCACGAACTTTTAAATTTAAGTGTTTACGGACAAATCGACACTATTTTGCTTTGGCGGCGATTGAGGAGCCAATAAAATTATTAGAGTTATGAATTACAGTATGTTTAAGGTATTATCATTATTATCTTTTCCCCATGAAAAAGATTCAATAGCGTCAGTGAAGTCCATTGATTTTGCGACTTCTGCTTCAATGCGGATCAAGTCAAGAGAGTTTATTTGGTCCAGGTTTATAGTTAACCTGAAATGTTTTTTTTATTTTGAGACGATAGGTCTTTCTGCCGATGCGTTTGCCAGGGGCCCCTGCAATGGCTCTGTTCTGCAGCTCAAAAAGTGCCGCGCTTTTATAATGAGTCTAGAAAAAAATTTTATGAACAAAAGAATATTTTTGAAGCTAAACAATATTACATTTTAAATTTCTTTTTATGTGACAAAGAATTATGCTAAAAAATGTAACATTACCTCTTATTGTTATCGCGTTAATAAGCATTTTTAAATTAGCATTAGGTATACCTATACCTAATTTGTTTTAGTTTAGAATAGATTGACGGTGACAAGTCCTTGCAAGTTGGTAGGCAAACACGCGGTTCATGCAATTTAACATGTTTCGACAAGAATATGGGAGCTTGAAATGACTTGTTTACGGAGCAAGTGCGCCGGCATCGCAAACATACAAGTTAATGCGTGCACAAAATCAAATCTATAAAAGCGATAGCTCTAGGAATGTTTTATTATTTTTATGTGCTTCGCCGTGATAAATAGTCGTGAGGGATAAGTTGTAGAAGTCATTATAAACGTTATTTTTATAACTATCTATAAATCTGTTGAGAAGTTAATTTGTATTTGAAAATGTCTGAATCTACATCTAAAAAGAAATGCCGGCAGTACAGTATTGAGTATTTGAAATATGGATTTACGTACTCTCCTAGAAACCAATCATTACCTATGTGTTTAATTTGCCGAAAAGTTTTTTCAAATGAAGCTATGAAACCTAGGCTACAAGAGCATTTAAATAAAATGCATGCTGATAAGAAGAACAAAGATTTATCCTATTTTCAAGAACTGGAAAAGCAATATTTAAAACAGCCAACTATGTCAAATCTTTTTGCGTCGTCTTCTAAACAAGATGATGATGGACTACGAGCCTCATATAACGTTTCATTATTAATCGCAAAAGCAGGAAAACCACACACAATTGGCGAGGAATTAATTTTGCCGGCAGTCAAAGAGATATTAAAAACTGTTCTTCATCATAAGACACCGTCAGATATCATCCAAAAAATTTCTCAGTAATAATTCAGTGCAAAAAAGAATAGATGAAATGGCAAAAGACGTTAAAATATCATTATGTGATTACTTAAAGACTTGCAAATTTTCCATTCAACTCGATGAATCAACTCTACCAAATAACGAAGCTCTACTCATTATACGTACGATTTATAAAAGAAGAAAAAATTCATGAAGAGTTATTATTTGCTAAAAATTTGGAATCTGATACAAAGGGAGAATCTATATTTAATCCCATGCAAAAGTTTTTTCAAGAGAAAGAAATTCCTATTTGCAATATTTTGTCTGCTGCTACTGATGGTGCTCCAACAATGACAGGGCGTCATAAGGGTTTCATAGCGCATTTGAAACAAGCAGTACCAAATGTACTCGCTGTACATTGTATTATTATTCATCGTCAGCATTTGGTTGCAAAAAATTTGAATGAACGTCTGCATACGTCGCTCCATTACGTTATTAAAGCAATCAATAAGATTAGAAGCAATTCATTGAATGACCGATTATTTGGTAAGCTTTGTAATGAAAATGATGAAGATTACAATCGCTTGCTGCTGCACACAGAAGTACATTGGCTCTCTAAAAGTGTTTGTCTGAATCGTTTTTTCAATCTATTTGACTCAGTACTGGACTTTCTTGAAGACAGAGACGAAAAATTGCGCGAAAACCTGATTACGTCAAAAAATGACATCGCTTATTTGACAGACCTGTTTAAAATATTTAATCAGGTTAATTTACAATTGCAAGGTGACGAGTTGAATTTAATTAAAACACAAAACGTCATAGCTGCTTTTGCGGGAAAACTTCTATTCAAACGAAATCTAGGTAGAGGTGAATACAACCACTTTCCCACATTATCAACAGTCTCTGCAAAACCGGAAGATTTACTTACTGCCAACACTTGGAAGTTCTTCATGTTGATTTTACGGAGCGTTTCCAAGATATTTTAAACATGAATATACCGAGTTGGGTTTTAGATCCTTTCGCAAACACAGAAACTGAAGAATCATCAAATTTGGAAGAGGAACTCTTAGAACTCACGACTAACGAAGCACTCAAAGTAAAATTCAAACATGGATACCAAGAGTTCTGGCTTCAAAAATCAATACCAGTTCTCTACCCTGGATTGTGGGCAATAGTACAGAAGTTTTTAATCGCATTTTCTTCGTCCTATATGGCTGAGCGTGGATTCAGTGCAGTAGCTAATTTACTGTCAAAGAAGAGGAACAGACTACACATCACTGAACGTGGCGATCTGCGATTGATGTTAACGAAATTGGAACCCGACATTAATAAATTGTTAACACTCCACCAGCCTCAATCATCTCATTAATTTTTTTATTTATTATTAATTTTGTGTTTATCTCATTATTTTTTATTTCTTATTGATTCTGTGTTTATTTTTAAAATTTTAATAAACAATTTTATTGTACATTTGGTTGTCGTTTTATTAATTTCTGCTTTATGATTTTTAATAGATAAATAAACAGATAAATTAGGTACAGATAATATGCAACAATATTTTAATATTTCATATAAAATTAACTATTATGGACTAGGGGGGGGGGGCGTTGAAATTTTTGTTCTCTTCTAAAGGGGGCGATGGTCCTGAAAAGGTTGGGAATCACTGGTTTAATTCATAACAATTGGTGTCAGGAGCGAGATTATTTATTGAATGCCTTTCACTAGAAATATGGATGAGTTAGTAAAACTGATAACTGATATGAGAGCTGAAATAGCCTCTCAAAATAACTTGAGGGGTAAAATAGCCAGTCTAAATAAAGACATGAACAGTAAAATTGGTGACATGAGAGCTGAAATAGCTTCTCAAAACGATCACTTGAAAGCTGAAATGGCAGCTCAAAGACGTGAAACTACCAGTATAAAGACGTAAAGACCGAACTCAACAGATAATATGATAGTTTAAAGGTAGAAATTGATAGTGTAAAAAATGATATTGATGGAGTAAAGTGTAATGTAAATGAAATCATTTGTGATTTTACCACAAAACTTGATAGTGTTAAGATAGATTATAAACATCAAATTCATAGTGTAAAAGCTGATTGTGAACTCCAGTTTCAAAGAAATGAAATGTTACCTTCCTTGTGATAATGGTAATTTTAATGACAATAATGTTTTTACACATATCGCTAGAAAAGAAGCTGCAAAGATACTGGCCTTCTGAAATTCATTCCACTCATTAGCTTTAGCGATGACTTCAGATTGTGTTTTAAATAATGTCCAAGATGATTGACCATCATATGAGGAAGGTTTAGTTGTGAGTGGAATGAATTTCAGAAGGACAGTTTCTTTGCAGCTTCCTTAAGAAATTCTTTCTTCTAGAAGAGAAACGACTTGATTATCAAAGTTTAGTATTCTGCATTAGAACTCAGGTTTGGTGATAGTTATCTAAAACAATATTATGTGACTCAATTTAAACATCACATGAGAAGAGTGGTGAAACTTTGCATGAATTTTCCAGTGATTTTGAACGTCGCTAGATTGGCTTCTGTCGACCAGATATTCAAGATAACTTAGTTCAATTATAACGTATTGATGCTATTGCCGACCCTGAGACTCAACAATCCCTGAGGGCAAACATTGGAAGGGCAAACATTAAAGTCAGCTGTGGTACATGCTATGAAGTACAAGTGTTCCAGGCCTTTCTTCCCGAGCAAAGAAACGGACAGTGAGATTTGTGAATGAAGAAACTGTAAAAAAGAATAGTGAAATGCAAGAACTAACCAAAGCCATACTGTCCGTTTTGAAAGAGATAAAATGTTCCTCAAAGATTTACACAGACCTTCAGTGTTGGAATTGTGGCAAGACTGGACACATTTGTGCCAACTGTAATAAGAAACGAATGAGGGTGTCCAAGTCCATCCACTAGACAACAGGATCAGGGAAACAGAATTTAGTCAGTCTTGTGGGGCAAAGGCTGGCTATTGATTGGTTAGCCCCAGGGGAAGTCGCCTACGTTTCAGCACTGAATGGTGGAGACAACGGTTGATAGCTGATGGAACCATATGATAGTAGACACTGGTGCAAATGTAACTTTATTCAGAACAGACATAATTAAGATGATGATACCTCACCGAAACTGGAATGCTGGACTGTCTAGTATAACCCTACAAAAGTCACTGGAGATCGTGCTAAAGTCCATAGAAAGATGGAACTCAGTATCAGAGTTGGTAGCTGTCTGGTACGCCATCCCGTTTGCATCAGTAACATCTGCGATGAATGCATATTAGGCCTTGATTTCCTAAAGGATCGGATTCAGTATTAGATTCAGCATTAGACCTGTTTTTAATGGCTTTATAGATATCAAAAAGACTTTTTGATTCTGCTAATCTTTAGATGATATGGAATACCTGACAAGTTAGTTAGCGTAATGAAAGCTCTCTATAATAACACTGAGTCGTACACGAGAATTGGCGAAGCATGCAGCTATTGGTTAGTGGAGTTAGACCAGGGTGAATCTTGTCTCCTTTTCTCTTCAGTTTGATTATTGATTATGTTATGCGAAATTTTTTGCAAAGGGAAAATTATGGACTTAATGATCTAGAGATACGCAAATTTTTGATTTAGATTATGTATATGATTTGGCCTTGTTGGCTAATGTTGATGAGATGAAGTCTTTCATTAAGGCTGCTGAAGAGATTGGTAATAGAGTAGGTTTGGTGATAAACAGAGAAAACTAAAGCGATTAGAATTGGTCTGGCAGATACTGCTTTGAATGGTTGCACTCTTGAGCAAATGTCTCGGTTTGATTATCATTGGAGCTGTTTAACAGATACTAGTAATATGGGTATGATATAAATAGAAGAACAGGAATTGCTGCTGGGAATTTAAGAACCTATGGAGAATGTGCAAAAAGTAGGCATATACTACCTTAACACTAAAACTTAGATTCCTTCTAGGGTTAGTTATGGTAGTGAAACTTTGACCCTTTGCAAGCTAGATAACAGGAATCTTGATGTCTTTGATTCCAGATGTTTCTGAGTATCTTGGGGATTAGGTAGTTGGACTTTGTAAGTAATGATGAGGTTAGAGAAAGGAGTCAGCAATTGTAAAAAGAGAGACTGGTTTGGCCATGTTGCCAGTTTGCATTACTATAGAGTGGCGAATAGGGTTATGAAAAGCGTGCCTGAAAGCATCAGGAAAAGGGGGAGACCTAGGATGCGATGGGCAGAAGATGACAAACAGGATCTTCTTAGAATTGGCCTACAATGTCCAAATGCAGCAGCTATAGCTCTGGACAGTTGTGTTTGGAGAACAAAATTGCACAGTCTGGTTTGGCCTCCATTGCCCATGGCTGCATGCAAATTTTGAATGTATATAATATATGCTCAAATTACGGCAAGGAGAAAATTTTGGCCTTAACTAGTCTAGATCCCATAATCCACAACTGGTCTTAACTAGTCTTTGGCCTTAACTGGTCTAGTTTTGAAAATTTCTGATTTTAGATTATGCTTATGTTTTGGACCTTTTGGCAACTAATGTTGATGGGATGACCTCTTTCAGTAGGACTGTTGATAAGTCTGAAAATGGAATTCGTTCTGTGAAGAATAGAAAGAAAATTATAGTAAAAAACATACAAAAGAAATATAAATATAATAAATTTAAGAATTAAAACTTATAATGCATATTCCTAATGCCTCTGCTAAATACCCACAAACTTAAAGTAACATTTATCATCCGCTTAAAATATTGCAAGTATTTTCGAAGTGGAATGCACAAATACATTGTAAAGAAAACAAACGAAACAGTACCATGTCAAATCTCAAACAGACGTAATTAAAGGTCTAATTTGCGGTTTGGTTAGATCGTAGCCCATGACTGCATGAAGATTATGTATGCATGTGTGTGTGTCTCTCTCCTGAATGGATTGGGAGGGTGCTGGGAAATCAATTTTGGGAAGGCTGCAAAATCACTTCAGTTAATTTGGACTTCTGTGGGCAGTTTTGCTTCTTTTTTTTTACCTCTGCTGAAGAGAGATCAATTGCAAGGGAGCTTGATGCTGACCCTCTAAACAAACCTAACTGTCTACTGGCTATGATTTTTATTGTGGATTATGGGATTTATGCACCAGTAGGTTTCTGATGAAATAGAATCTACCTTTGTGTTCTCTGCTTGTTTGTGGAATGCCAACTCCAATTGAAGAGATGCAGAGGATGCTTCATATCAGTTGACTGACGATCCTGATCGGAAGTCATTGCAGGGATATGAAACCTCGAAACTATTTCTTGCATCGCCAAACCTAAACTGGAATTATGTATTCTCAGATGCCGGTTTTCTCGCACTCAGAAGAATGGAATGTGTTCTGATGTTAAAGAACTCTATTACTTGTAAACAGGTCTTTGCCTCATGCCAGCAATTAGGAGGCTGTCTGGTATTGGTCATACCTTTTTGAATAAAAGTAGATTCTATCCAAAAAAAAAAGTTAATAAATAAAATAAATAAGAAAAAACTATCAAATATTTTACTTTTTGCAACAACTTGGAATATGAGCAGGCAGGATTTACACCTCACGCGCCCGTAAGGAAAACGAAGCTTTGATTGTTATTCCTTTATTATACAACCAAGTATAAAAGAAAAAAAATGAGGTCGAAACGGATATTGAATTTTAATCATAAGTAATGTGTTTTTGTTATCAAATGCTGTAAATATTAATGCAATAAAGTAATATTATACCACCATTAGCCATATAAACGGATCGTTACAACACGTAATACGTCATGTGATCGAGGTGTGCTGTATAAATCAGGCAGACCAGCTTTTCGACTCATCATTTACAGTTGGGTTGAGAGTCAGAATGGCCAAAACGAGCGACCCGAGCGATTTTGAACGTGGCATGATAGTTAGTGGTAGGCTTTTCGGTTCTAACATCTCCCACCGGCCATCCACCTCGATTTCTCACGCACAACCGCAATTTCAGCAGCAAAATGTTTCGAACCGGTGGAAGGACTCATAATTCTCTAATTTCTGCAACTGTCAGGTGTGATCACACCTGCTATCAAAATTTTAGAAGACCCCAAATCTATTTCGATGTAAGCTTCCATTTGATTCTCATTTGGATTTTATTTCTTTTAGCCTTCGGGTTCTGAAATTTCTCGGTTTCTTTTGTCTTTGTTTATAGTCTTCTTACAAGTTCATGACATTGGCGCTATTCAAGATAAAAGAGATTATAGACTAATCGTAGTCCGGTGTTCTGTAGCGTTGTAACTATAATTTGTCCACTATAATCTATGAAGAATAGCTTATTTAAACTGATCCCATTCTTCCTCATCTTTATTAGTAAATAAACCACGCAGTCATAATGACTGAGTGGACTATTATGGTATGCTTTGGCAATATCCGGTTCTTTATAAGAGCTTCACTGTTAAAGGTAGCACATTTATTTAACTTCAGTTGCAAGACACTTTTAACAAGGTAATGGTCAGATCCAATATCAGCTCCCCTATACGACCTGGTATTCCTAACAGACCTAGCCCATTTGCTTTTAACTAATTTATAATCAATCATATTCTTATGCAGCCCATAGGGTGAAACCCATGTGTACTTATGTATGTCGCGGTGTTTGTAATAAGTGTTAGTTATTCTGAATCCATTGAGTTTACTTACCTGTAGGAGACGTTGCCCATTGCCATTGCAGCTACCAATACCATCCCCTAAAATTACTCCTCTCCAAAGGTCAGGGTCAGTACCAACTTTGGCACTGAAGTCACCAAGAACAAGGGTAATATCTCCTTTCTTGACAGAATTCAAAATATCCTGAAGTTATCCGTAAAACCTATCCTTGTCATCCTCATCGGCATCCTCAGTGGGGGCATAACAGCAGATAACATTCAAGTCTTTAACGCTTGTCTGAAATTTTGCTGTAAGAAACCTTTCATTAATGCACTCATATCCCAGAAGAGAATCACTAGCGTGTCTGCTGTGAACCAAACCTCTGCTTTGGATATGCTTTCAATCTTCTCTCCCTGAAAAAGAAAAATTTAAGGTTATTTTTGGGTATCTGACGTTTATTTGTCCATCTGGTCTCTTACAAGCCTAAAATATTTAAGTTATAACGTTGGAAATTACTGCTTGGGGACATCAAGAGAATAATCCCTGTGTAACGTCTTTACGTTCCAGGTAACTGCAGAGAGAAAATCATTATAGGATTTTTTAAGAAACTAAGTTTATTGAGAGAGAAAATGCCGATAATATCAAACAGCGCCCTAATTGCACGCATGGGACAAAGATCTGTTCACCCCACAACTAAAGGCTGAAACCATCTTCACTGGTGACTGTGTAGCCATGTAGAGCAATTTGTTGATTTCGTTGTGTCAGGTGTTCTTTAAAATAAATTGTTTAATTCTCAAACTTCTTTTTTGCCTTAATCTGTTTCTCCTTTGCCTCTCTGGACTTGGGTGGCTCAATCGGTAGCGAGTCAGGCTCTTAATCTGCAGTTATAAGGTCGAGTCCCACCTAGGCCATTTATCCTCGAAAAACTCTGTCCTGTCCTCGGTCAGTAGGGGACACCGATGGGCTTGCAAAGGCCCGTCCATCGGATGGGACGTTGAGCCGTGGTTCCGTGTGCGGGAGAGCCATACCATGTGTACGTTAAAGAATACACTTGGTGGCCTTGACTGGATCTACCAGCGGTCTCTCAACAGCTGTCCAGGGTTCTCCTTCCCCCTACATTATCCGAGCCTCCGGGTTGGTTGGTTGGTTGTTTTACCTCTGAGTGGCACTTTTTTGCACACCATGAGCTAAATGGCCAGGTAACAAGAACCCCGAAAGCTCAGAGAAGGTTGTGGGAGGGGACCCACTGGAACAGCTGTTGGGAGACAGATGGTAGCCTCCTGTCAAGACCATCCAGCGTGTTCTTTAACGTGCACAGGGTATGGCTCTCCCGCACATAGACCATGGCTTGAAGTCCCATCGGACGGACGGCGGTCTTTCCAAGCCCATCGGTGTCCCCTACTGACCGTGGGCAAGGCGGGGAGTTTTGAGGAGATAAATTTCAACGCTGACCCAACTGGGACTCGAATCTGGGAACTGCAAATTGCGAGTCTGGCCCACTACCGACTGAGTCATCCCCCGCCCCCTGAGTCCCCGGGTCCTTGTGACCTGGCCATTTAACTCATTTGTGCTCAAAAAGTGCCGCTCAAAGGTAAAACAACTCAAAAACCTTTGCATCTGCAATTCATTGACTCTTAGGGACCTGTTATTCAATTGCAATACGATAGGTTTTAAGTTTTTCTTTCACTGTAGCAACTCTATGTGCGATAGATATCCACCTTAACCTACATTACCCATACTATATTCATTATTAAGAATTGATGTTTTCATCTGAAGTTTAATATACCTTGGAATATTGTGTCCGTTGTGATTTTCCGCTTCGATCGTTGTCATTCTCCATACACTTGGAATTTTGTGCTCCTTGATTTTCCGCTGAGTTGCATCAGATGCTCCTGCTATCTCGCTCTGATGATGAGACTCCTTTCGAAGTCGGTCAGATTAGCCTTCTGACTCACGTTAAACTTGACATCGCTTTCCACGTCTTTAGCTTTACATCTTTTATAACATTTTTTACTTCGTAATGGACATTAACGCCAGTAAGAAAATCTACACCTACTGGCATGTTTCATGGTACAGTCGCTCGAAAAAGTATCCGAACACCATGGTTGATTACAGAATTCAGAAAAAATATCTGGCGACGATTTTCTTAGAAATTAGTGATCTGGCAACCTTGGTGTCACGTGACACGAAGGTTGCCAGATCACTAATTTCTAAAAAAAAAATCGTTGCCAGATATTTTTTCTGAATTCTGCAATCAACCGTAGTGTTCGGATACTTTTTTGAGCGACTGTGCTTAATGCACGATGCAGATAATTTGCCTCGGTTGAGTATGGTTTTTTATGGTCCTCGGTATGATCAATAATTAACAGATTAAAAAAAAAATACACGAGATGACCTGTAAGTGTTTGGCTTGTGTTGGTTTCTCGTACAACATACATACACTTACACAAGGACATGAATGCCCTCTGGTCTAGAATTAAGTTCCTTAACCATTGTACCAGTTAGGGCTAGATGTGATCAGTTATGAAAGAAAGGTTGAACAACCTTGATTTTGAGATGTAAAAATATCTCATTTAGATTATGCTGATGATTTGACCCTTTTGGCAAATGTTGATGAGATAAACTCTTTCATTGAAACATTTGATGAGACTGATAATAAAATTGGTTTAGTGATAATTAGACAGAAAACTAAAGTGATGTTAATTGGTCTGGTGGATAGTGCGTCGTTTCCAATTTGCTATGTTCTTGAACAAATTTCTCAGCTTAATTATCTCGGCAGTTGAGTACAGTCGTTCAATAAAGTATCCGAACGCTATGGTTGATTGCAGAATTCAGAAAAAATATCTGGCAACGATTTTTTTTAGAAATTAATGATCTGGCAACCTTCGTGTCACGAAGGTTGCCAGATCACTAATTTCTAAATATTTCTTAAAAAAATTCTTAAAAAATCGTTGCCAAATATTTTTTCTGAATTCTGTAATCAACCATAGTGTTCGGATACTTTTTTGAGCGACTGTATTAGATCCTGGTGATGTGCGACATGAGATAAACAAGAGAATAGGCATTGTGGTGGAACCTTTAAGAATTTATGGAGATGCGAAAAAAAGGCACATAAGCTGAAGACTAAAATTAGGCTGTATAATAGTTTAGTGCTTTCTAAAGTTGGCTATGGCAGAGACATTTTGGTCCTTTTTAAGCAAGATAACAGGGCACTTTGATGCCTTTGATTAGAGGAGGGCGTTTTATAAATTCATTCCTATTGAGAAGTCAAAACCAGAAGCTCTAACATTTGGATTGGAGAATGTGTCGGAATTTAATCATCTTTTTCAATCATTAATGCTTAAAAAATCAAATAAATAGTTTATTCAGTCTCGTGCATTTACTATCTTTTCCAATGAATTTTTTAGTTATTTTTTCTGATTCGGATAGAGGGTCAGAATGAGTCGAGCCTCCATTAGAACAGTTTTAGGCTAGATTCTGGAACCAAATAGAGTTCTCCCTTTTTTGCGCAGTTTTTGCTCTAATGGAAATGCAGCCTCATATATAGCTAGTAGGTTCTTGTCAGCCTCCTCTCTGACAGCCCGCCAGAATTTAAGTGTTTGATATCCCCTATTATAATATAAATAAATAAATACCCCCTCAAGCAGCTGCTTGCCACAGAGGTCTGACAGGAGCCTGTCAGTTTATATGCCACAGTAGAAGGTCTGAGAGGATGGCAGGACCTCAGCAGAAAAACGACACATACATCCATGCCTTACCCGGGGCTCGAACCCAGGTCCCTTAGATTGGCAGCCAAGCGCGCTAACCACTCGGCCACGGGACGGCGATTATCCCCTATTAGGCTCAGCAATATAAAACCGTACCGATCCACAATCATCAGACCAACGCCAAATCAACCAGTAGGCCACACCTGACACTGATTACCTCAATTCGGACTTTCCAGACGTCTACACCCGCAAAAAGCAGCGGAAATTCGCGGCGTAGTAGCGAGACTCTCTCTCTCTTTGCCTCCACTGATGCAGTATCGATCGCAGAAGCGTCGATACTGCATCATTGGATGGAAAACCGGTGACGCTTCCGCTGACGTCACTTCTCACATAAAAGGAGTCGACTTGCGAGGCTGTACAGAAATGACGGTGCGAGTCGCGAGGATTCCGTTGGGCACAGGCACAAGTTGTCTCCGTGCGCATCCTACACCACCTGTCTGAAGATGAACGGGATGGTGGATGCTGGCTCCAAGGATAGAAATATTGGGGCGGGGGTGGACGACACTCCCCCGCCCCATGTACTACCACTACCTGCGAATGGAGCTGCTAAGATTGTCGAGGACCACGGTGCTCTGCCTATGCCGGTCGTAGTCCATGTGAACGGCGTCAAGTTAGCCTCAGCTCCAGCAGAGGATGAAGACCCTTGGGCTCTTCCCGAGCTTAAGGAGCAAGGAACCAAATGGTCAGGTAAGTCCTGGAAAGCGGCTTCACTTTTCTTTTGTAAGTACTCCTTCAATTCACATACATCTGATGTAAATGTAAAAAATATGTGCAAGCCAAGCTCGGAGTTGTCAAGACCAGAATTAAAACATATGCAAGGCAATCTGCTGAAATATAAACATATGGTTGAAAACTTCGCAATTGGAGTTCATATATGTATTTATTTGAAAGGGCAGAGTTTTAGTGTAAATTCTGTCTGTAGATAACCTTTAGATACTTAGCCTAAAAAGCAAAACATAAGAATCTACCAGATGCAATTGGTGATCGTGTTACGTTGACTGGGTTTTGTTCCGGTTTACTAGATACATGATAGAGAAGGATTCTAAAAATTACTCCTAACTTGTACAGCAGTACTTCTTTGTCATGTCTCCACGTACATGACGGAGAAGGATTCTAGAAACTACACTTAGCTTGTACTGGCTTTTTCATGGGAGAAAATAACCCACTAAGATTGAAGTTAGTTTTCCTGGTCATTGCGTCAGTTAGTTTTTAGTCTTTTGTTTTTAGTTACCTTTTGTAATAGCAATTAGGGTGCTTTTATTATGGAAGTTAAAGCGGAAACTCGAAGAGGCACTCAATAGTAAACAGACTGAATTCTGTATCTACAGATTACCTGTAGATATAGAAGTCAGTAAATTCTTACGCGGAAAAAAATTATTGCGGTAGGTGAGGGATTCTAACCCACAACTCTCTAGATACAGGCCAGAGTGCTTTAACCATTAAATTAAGAATTTATTGGAAAAGGCATTTTTTCTTTTACTTCTGAGAATCTTTTTGCTTTTCAGACAATGAACCGCTAAGAGCTGAGAAGTGGGTAGGGAAAGGTGATCTATTAGAGAGATCTCTCTTAACAGCTATCCATTGGAGAGCTGTCTCTTAACAGCTATCCATTGGAGAGCTGTCTCTTAACAGCTATCCATTGGAGAGCTGTCTCTTAACAGCTATCCATTGGAGAGCTGTCTCTTAACAGCTATCCATTGGAGAGCTGTCTCTTAACAGCTATCCATTGGAGAGCTCTCTCTTAACAGCTATCCATTGGAGAGCTCTCTCTTAACAGCTATCCATTGGAGAGCTCTCTCTTAACAGCTATCCATTGGAGAGCTGTCTCTTAACAGCTATCCATTGGAGAGCTCTCTCTTAACAGCTATCCATTGGAGAGCTGTCTCTTAACAGCTATCCATTGGAGAGCTCTCTCTTAACAGCTATCCATTGGAGAGCTCTCTCTTAACAGCTATCCATTGGAGAGCTCTCTCTTAACAGCTATCCATTGGAGAGCTGTCTCTTAACAGCTATCCATTGGAGAGCTCTCTCTTAACAGCTATCCATTGGAGAGCTCTCTCTTAACAGCTATCCATTGGAGAGCTCTCTCTTAACAGCTATCCATTGGAGAGCTCTCTCTTAACAGCTATCCATTGGAGAGCTCTCTCTTAACAGCTATCCATTGGAGAGCTCTCTTAACAGCTATCCATTGGAGAGCTCTCTCTTAACAGCTATCCATTGGAGAGCTCTCTTAACAGCTATCCATTGGAGAGCTCTCTCTTAACAGCTATCCATTGGAGAGCTCTCTCTTAACAGCTATCCATTGGAGAGCTCTCTCTTAACAGCTATCCATTGGAGAGCTCTCTCTTAACAGCTATCCATTGGAGAGCTCTCTCTTAATAGCTATCCTTGGATCTTCCTTAGTAGGAAATTCTTGTGTTGGGAGACTCTTGCAAAAGCAATCTAGCGTGTTCTTTAAAGTGCACAATATATGGCTGTCCTGCACACGAAGCCACGATCTAATTTCCTATTGGTTATAAGGCGATCTTTATAATCTGTCAGTGACCCCTTTGTCACACTGGTAATCGTACTGAAAAGTAAATATTTCTCGAAGCAATTCTTATTAATGTTAAATGTCATTTGCTAAATGCTAAGAGTCTTAACTAAACGAAGACATGCATTTTAAGATGCTTCCAACACTTTAAGAATTAAATTACTATCGAAATCGGGCATATATTCTTTTTTAAATTCTGTTATTTTATTTTTCAGAATTAAGTGTTTTTTCGTTTGGTATGGAACATGACCTATGTGTATGAGTTAAGTACTTTGGAATAAAGTTTAAGTTCAGTTATTTTTATGTTCAAAAATATTCAAAAGTTTTCTCTGTCAAAAATGCATTAATTATTTCAACCATGATATTGTTATGAATTAAACGGATGGAAATTGAGTGTGAGTTCAAAAATAGTATTTGACAATTATAATTCGAAAATAATGTAATTTATTACAAAAGTATGAAAACATTTACATAAAATAAAGTCAATCAGCACAAATCTTCATCAGCATAAAAAATAAACCTTCAGAAGAACAAAGCACCTTTTTACCATTCTTACAAAGAGAAAATAAGGCTTTTACAACAGTCGATAAGTGGCATAATCATATCTGCAATTTATAAAGAAACATTTTACCAATTCCTAATCAAACTAAATATAGCTATGCATCAATTGATAAACTCTTCCTACAGAAAAGTGAGATCTGTTTTATATCGATCAATTTAGTCGAACAAGTAGTTGTTCGACTAACATATAAAACTGATCAAAAGTCGAACAAGTAGTTGTTCGATTAACATATAACCTCCTCAGCCACATCTTTAAGTGTCCCTAAACATACTTCTTTTTCTTACCAGTCCACTTACAGAATCAACATAAATAAACTTATTGAACCTCCCGCGAACAAACCAAATAAAATCATTTCTTTTTTTTTTATAGTGTAGTCCACTTACGAAGACTTGGGTTGGGTTGTTTTACCTCTGAGCGGCACTTTTTTGCACACCATGGGCTAAATTGGCCAGGTCACATGGACCCCGAAGGCTCAGAGAAGGTTTGGGGAGGGGACCCACTGGAACAGCTGTTGGGAGACAGATGGTAGCCTCCCGTCAAGGCCATCCAGCGTGTTCTTTAACGTGCACAGGGTATGGCTCTCCCACACACGGACCACGGCTTAACGTCCCATCCGACGGACGGCGGCCTTTCCAAGCCCATCGGTGTCTCCTACTGACCGTGGGCAGGGCGGGAAATTTTGCGGAGATAAATCTCAACGCTGACCCAGCTGGGACTCGAATCAGCAGTACAGATTACGAGCCTGGCGCGCTACCGACTGAGCCACCCCCGCCCCCCACTTACAAAGACAAACTACATTTTCCTTCACACTCTAATTTCTCTTAATACAACTCTCTTATTCTTTGTTTTTCAGTTAAATTAGTTCGAAGTAGTTAGTGACGTAATTCCCACGCTGAAGCACATGCGAGCATCAAAATGATACATCAAATCAGTTCATTGTAGCAAGTTCATCTGTCCTAACAATACTGTTAGAACTTCACACTTAATGCATTGAATATTTTAATTATACAACACGTTGGGAATAATTGCATAAATGACTTTCATAACAAATCCGAATTGATGAACAAAAGAATAATTTTGAAGCTAAACAATATTACTTTTTAAATTTCTTTTTATGTGACAAAGAATTATGCTAAAAAATGTAACATTACCTCTGATATCACTGTCAGAAGCATATTTACCAATGGTGCAATATCTTGGCCAAATCAAGTCCCACCCAGGGCCATGGCCGTTTCAGAAGGCTATAAAGGGCAATAGAAGCAAAGAATTATTAAACTTACGTAAATTTAATGCATTTCCAAGAAATTCTTAAAAGGCCTGTAAACGGGGTTTGGGGGGTATTCGTAGAATTTATTTTATGTGGGGGGGGGGGTCTGAGAATGAGACTTCAGTAGGGTCTCCCAGTTACTAAAATATTCCACCGGACAGGATAACTTAAAATGATATTCCATATGGATTAAATTTAAATAAATGTATTATTAGTTTCCGACGTATACTATGGGGCTAAAACTGTTTTGATTTAAAGTAGGCACACAAGTTTGAGATTTCTCCTAAGACAACCGGATTTTCAGGGGGGTCGGAACTCCTGGTCCCCCTGGGTACATTCCCACCTTACATTTTTTCGGCTCGATTGTGTTTGCTGACTCCCTAGATTATTTTCTAGATCCAGTAAATGCGTGGCTCCACCCACTTATAATTTAACAGTTCAAATTTTCTTTGAAATTTGTTTAATGTAATTATAATATGACTTTTTCATATTACTACCATTTAACGCCACCATCACATCCCAATATCCATCTGAAACATTTCTTATTTAGTTCTATTCTGATAGGAATGGTTGGGTTGGGTTGTTTTACCTCTGAGCGCACCATGCACTTAGCCCATGGTGTGCACCTCATGCACACCATGGGCTAAATGGCCAGGTCACATGGACCCCGAAGGCTCAGAGAAGGTTGGGGGAGGGGACCCACTGGAACAGCTGTTGGGAGACAGATGGTAGCCTCCCGTCAAGGCCATCCAGCGTGTTCTTTAACGTGCACAGGGTATGGCTCTTCAGCACACGAGCCACGGCTTAACGTCCCATCCGACGGACGGCGGCTTTTCCAAGCCCATCGGTGTCCCCTACTGACCGTGGGCAGGGCGGGGAATTTTGAGGAGATAAATCTCAACGCTGACCCAGCTGGGACTCGAACCTGGGAACTACAGATTACGAGCCTGGCGCAACTGGAACTACAGATTACGAGCCTTTCAACAACAAATGAAATTATTTTACATTTTATAGGTGATAAAAAAAATTAATAGTTTTTGCTTCCTTTTGGAATTTCGACTTCCAATTTGGCACTACAATTCGAACCACAACCAGAAATATTCCCTGAAAATTTGAAGCGTGTACCATTATTTCCCGATGAGTTACGGCTGCGCCAGACATACATATACACACATTTTTTATTATTTTATCTAATGCCACCGGATGCGAAAAATTATGTCATGTTGCAGGAGAATGGGTCGTGGAAAAATTGCCACGAAATTGCTGTAGTTGCAGAAAACTTTCTGCAGGCACAAAGAACCTGCAAAGTTTATTCTCGTGGAAAATTTAAATCAGAAAACTTGAGAAAACAGATTTGGCCAGTCAGCTACGAAATTAAATTTTATTCAAAGGAATTTAGGGTTGGGTTGTTTTACCTCTGAGCGGCACTTTTTTGCACACCATGGGCTAAATGGCCAGGTCACAAGGACCCCGAAGGCTCAGAGAAGGTTGGGGGTGGAGACCCACTGGAACAGCTGTTGGGAGACAGATGGTAGCCTCCCGTCAAGGCCATCCAGCATGTTCTTTAACGTGCAGGGGCTCTCCCGCACACTGGGGCTTAACGTCCCATCCGACGGATGGCGGCCTTTCCAAGCCCATCGGTGTCCCCTACTGACCGTGGGCAGGGCGGGGAATTTTGCGGAGATAAATCTCAACGCTGACCCAGCTGGGACTCGAACCTGGGAACTACAGATTACGAGCCTGGCGCGCTACCGACTGAGCCACCCCCGCCCCAGGAATTTAGGACAAAATTCGAACCCGCAAAACAAATTGGCAGAAAACAAGAGCAGTGATTATAAAGGAAAACAGAATGAGAGCTTTTCTTCCAGATAATGCTTCATCTGTAACCAGAAGGGTCATTTGACTAAGGAGTGTAAAAAAGAATACGAAAGTGGCCAGAGCGTTTAATGTAAACACTCAAGAGTCGGGGCCGGAGGAGGAGGAGAGCGGAATCATTAATTGCAAAAGTTGGTTACCAGTTTATGACCACATTAGAATCAGAAGCAAGATTGGCAGGCTGCGACGCAGAAAATAGGAAATGCAGAGTCCTTTAAAGACGTCGCATTCGTTCGCATTCAGTGTGAGAGTAAAATGTTTAATGCTATTGTGAACTCGGGAGCTCAGATTTCGATCGTAAAAGGTTCTTTAGTCCCAGAGAAATATAAGGAGTCAGAGGCCAAGATTGTACTAGTTAATGCTTTCGGAGGCCGATTGGAGGCTCCGTTATTCAATGTCCCTCTTAAACGGGCTGCCGATGGAAGTGAGGCAGGAGAATATGCGGAAAAATGCGAGGTTTTGTGTGCGATGGTGGAGGAATTGAGTGATGACATGTTAATCACTCCGAATTCTTTAGCCGCCCTAGAGAGGTTGGCTGAAAATGCCGAGGAGAAGACTGAGTTTGAAGTACATAATGAGAAAAGGTATATCAGTGATGCACGTAGTGCAATTAAATTTAAGATGGAGAAGAACGTACCTAAGTTGAGTAAAGAAAATATTTCTATAGATGATAAGGGTGAAATATTGTATTATCTACCTGATAAGGAGAAAGATGATAGTAAGAGTACTAGTATCAGAGAAAGAGGTTTAGAGCCTAGTGATTTCATTGAAAGCGAAATAAATAATAATGTAGAAAGTGATAAAATTAAATGTGAAGAGGTTGAGGATAAGATAGATTTAAATAAGGATTTATATAGTAGAGATGTGGCTAAATTTAGTGAAGAAAATATTTATCTAGATGATAAGTGTAAAATATTACGTAAGGTATCTGATAAGGAGAAAGATGATAATAAAAGTATTAATATCAGAGAAAGAGGTTTAGAACCTAGTGATTTAATTGAGAGCAAAGTAGATAATAATGTAGATAGTGACAAAATTAAATGCGAGAAGGATGAGGATAAGATATTGTTACGACAGATGAACGAGCAACAGTGACTTCATGACTTCACGTGACTAGAACCTTCGTCTGTGCTTCTACATGAGATTAAATTTAACCAACGAATTGGAACTTAGAACAGTTCAGAAGAATAAAAATAGAGAAATGTATGAAGTAGTGGTAGTATTGTGAAAGATGAAGAAGTTCATCTGAGTATTTACGCGTTAAGTGTGTTAAAGTTGTGAGATCTGAAAAGGACATCCAGATAGTTTGAGTCAGTGCGCGTGAAGTGAAAACAAGAAGAAGTATTTTTATTATGGTGTGTGCGCGGTTGATTATTTTGTGTTGTTAGTAAGATAAACTTAGTGATCTATAACAAGATAAAGGATTATTTACGCCGGAAGTGGAGGAATTCAAGGGATACGACAGACAGTGAAGTTGGGTCGGGTTGGGTTGTTTTACCTCTGAGCGGCACTTTTTTGCACACCATGGGCTAAATGGCCAGGTCACATGGACCCCGAAGGCTCAGAGAAGGTTGGGGGAGGGGACCCACTGGAACAGCTGTTGGGAGACAGATGGTAGCCTCCCGTCAAGGCCATCCAGCGTGTTCTTTAACGTGCACAGGGTATGGCTCTCCCACACACGGGGCCACGGCTTAACGTCCCATCCGACGGACGGCGGCCTTTCCATGCCCATCGGTGTCCTCTACTGACCGTGGGCAGGGCGGGGAATTTTGCGGAGATAAATCTCAACGCTGACCCAGCTGGGACTCGAACCTGGGAACTACAGATTACGAGCCTGGCGCCCTACCGACTGAGCCACCTCCGCCCACCACAATTGATGTAATAGCAGGCAGAGTCATAGGTAATAAAGTTGATATCTGTGGAGAAAGGAGTCGTCATGATGAAGCCGAAAGGACAGCTGACAATCAGGATATGAGGGTCGTAGAGAATAAGGATAGTTTTGCAACTGGGGTTGACTATCGAATGGTAGGAAATTTGATTAAGTCAAAATGTCGCAATGATTTGAAGATAAATGCATTTTATCGATCTGAGGTGAAGGATAGAATGCAGTTTAATAAGGTGATCAATTCTGTGGTGAATAAGCACGGTCAAATAATTAAAATGAATAATCCTGAGGTGAAATGTGATCTTCCGATAGAAGAAAATGTAATTTGGAAAGTAGGAGTGAATTTCCGATGCATAAAGTGTCTGAATTGGATGTTAAAAATAATTATCACTCAGACGAGGACCCTAATTCTAAAATAAAGATTGATGTCTGTGCTGAAAAGGCGGAAGAAATTAACAACGTAACGCCAGATAAGAACCAAATAGGTGATATATATATATTTCTGAGGTAACAGATAGTATAGAAATATTAGATAAGAATAAATCAGAGGAAGTTAGATAATTAATTAAAAGTGAGAATCTAACTGAGAAATTATGCAAGATCAGAAATGTAAATATCCAGGAATTCGGTTTTAAATATAAGGACGACAGTAATATTGAGAATTATGTAAATAATACTGATAAGGAGAAAATGTTAAAGGAGATAGGTGAGAGATTTCTAGACAGAAATGATCTTAAGGAAGTAGATTCTGTAATTAATGAGAAAGAAGAAGTGTTAAAAGGTCAGTTAATTGCGGCCGAAGATATGAAAAGAAAATAGAGACAGTTTTGCCTAAATGACCGAAGTAGTGACGCTAAAGTTAGAAGAAGATTTAGGCGAAGGGCAGATCTAAGAGAAAAAAGGTTCTGATATTCATACAGTCATAACACAGAAGAAAATATATTCTTTTTTCACCCAGAATTTTCTTCATTCTTCGAAACTTTCCCATCGCTTCAAATATGCGTGACCTAATTGAAGAGCAAGATCTGCTTCCTCTGTGTATCCTATTTAGTTTGTGGCTCCGCAGTCTGCTGTTAGAATTCTACATATTCATTATTGACCTCGATTTCCCCAAGAGAGAATCCTTCATTTTGCAATCCCTCTTGCAACTCTGCATAAAGACAAGCTTCCAGAATTCATTTCCTAGTCTCAACAAAATCTCTACTACTAATAGGTCATCACGCATCCTGCATTAAATAAGGAACAAAATGCGACCTTAGCTCTCGGTTATTTTCCAACTAAGAGCTTCAAAGAAATCCTAGTTTTTGCTGACAACCTGAACAGACTGTTGTGCTCCTGAGACTCCGCTGATAGTTGTGAGCAAGAAAGCCTTTTTTTGCTAATTTTTTTCTTTTGGTCAAAGAACGGAGTAGTTGCTACATGTGAATGTCCTTGTATCTGAATTGACTGGAAAGAAACGCATGAGGCAACTTTTTCCTTCTTCTGAATAAACAAGATTTTCAGTCACTTTTATCACACACAAAATGCCAAAAAATGCCGACAGGGCAGTTTTTTGGAGCGATTACAGCGAGTGACCAAAAACAGTTAGAAAACCAGAATGAGTTAGTTCTTTTTTTTACCTATCTTCCTATTGCTTTTGGCTTTGACATTTGTCGGTTTGTGGATTTGACAAAACGTTGTTCCGCCATATCTTTCGAACGCGATGGAGACACTTAATGATTCGTGTGCCAAATGAAAGCTTGTGACGCGGGGAATGTCACAGCCTGTCATAAAATGACCCCCCAAGCTTTCTTTCCCCCTAAAAGAGGGGAAATATGAAAAATATTGTTCCGCTATATCTCCAGAACGCGAAGGCAATAAGTAACAAGCTATACGTCGAACGAAAGCTTCTGACGCGAAAAATGTAGTAGGAAATGTAAAAGTGACCCTCCGTGCCTTTTTCCCCCCTAAAAAGGGGGAAAAATGTGAAAATGATTCTTCCTCTATATCTCCTGAACGCGAGTGTGAAAAGTAACGAGGTATGTGTCGAATGAAAGCTTGTGACGCGGGGAGTGCCGTAGGCTATAAAAATTTGAGCCCCATGTTTTCTTCCTCCCCAAAAAAATGGCAAATATGAGTCTTCCGAACGAGAGGACCTACAGTTATGAGTTAGGTGTCAAATGAAAGCTGGGGCGGGGGTGGCTCAGTCGGTAGCGCGCCAGGCTCGTAATCTGTAGCTCCCAGGTTCGAGTCCCAGCTGGGTCAGCGTTGAGATTTATCTCCGCAAAATTCCCCGCCCTGCCCACGATCAGTAGGGGACACCGATGGGCTTGGAAAGTCCGCCGTCCGTCGGATGGGACGTTAAGCCGTGGCCCAGTGTGCGAGAGAGCCATACCCTGTGCATGTTAAAGAACACACTAGATGGCCTTGACGGGAGGCTACCATCTGTCTCCCAACAGCTGTTCCAGTGGGTCCCCTCCCCCAACCTTCTCTGAGCCTTCGGGGTCCATGTGACCTGGCCATTTAGCCCATGGTGTGCAAAAAAGTGCCGCTCAGAGGAAAAACAACCCAACCCAATCCAAATGAAAGCTCTATAATGACGGTCGTAAACTATTTCGAATTTTGTCCCTACTATTCCCTCCTGATAAAATGGGGGGACGGCGTTTTTTGCAGGATTAAACTTTAACGTGTCATATCTAAAATTGAAGCTTGTGACGTCTCCAATGTCATTGGCTAGCTGAAACATCCCTATCTTCCTTCGAAGCGAATACGAAATCAATTACTAATTGCACTATCGATATGCTTTAGGTTTATTTTCCAAAAGGGAGGAAAAATGTGGTCGGTGTTTATGAGACACACATCAAATATATATCAAACATATATCAAATGAAAGTTTTTGAAGAGGTGTTTTTAGTGATAAAGAAAATATATATAAATAAAAAAAAATTAAATAACCTATATGTACCCTAAAAAGTAGAAAATGCACCATTGATATGCTTTAGGTTTAATCAGTAATTGAGTTCGTATTCGCTTCGGTAGTATCTAGAATGAAAAGAATCAAGTTTCCTGTTCTGTTGTTTAGAAAGTGTCCAGGTTTCACTACCATAACTAACCCTAGAAAGAACCAAACTATTATACAGTCTAATTTTAGTGTTTTGGTGTAACGCCTATTTCTCCACAATCTCCATAGATTCTTAAAAGTCCTGGCAGCAATCCCTATTCGTCTGTTAATCTCATGCCGCACATCACCATTATCTGTTACATAGCTCCCAAGATAATTAAACTGTGACACCTGCTCAAGATTGCAACCATTCAGATTAACTGAATCATAACCTGCCTGTCCAATTTTCATCACTTTAGTTTTCTCTCTGTTTATAACCAAACCCTGTAATACCAGTCTCATCAACAACTCCAATGAAAGAGTTCATCTCATCAACATCATTTGCCAAAATGACTAAATCATCAGCATATTCTAAATCATAAATTTTCCTATCTCCAGTCCATTTAAGACCAAAATCTTTTCCTTGCAGTGAATTTCGCATAATGTAATCAATAACCAAACTAAAGAGAAAAGGAGACAAAATGCACCCTTGTCGAACCCCAAAAGTAATGCTAAACCAATTGCTACAAGACTTACCAAATCTTACACACGACTCAGTGTTATTTTAGAGAGCTTTCATTATGCTAACTAACTTGTCTGGTATACCATATGATCTCACAATCAACCACAAAATATAACGATCAAGAGAGTCGAAAGCCTTTCTGAAATCAACAAAGCTAGCAACCAAAGATTTCTGAAACCCTAAACATTTCTCAAGAATCTTCCTAGGTGAAAATATCTGATATACACATTCACTAACACTTCTGAATCCACATTGCTCATCACGCAATTGTCTGTCAACCAGATTCTTAATTCTATTAAGCACAATTATGGAAAGAACTTTCCCTGGAACAGAGAGCAGATTGATACCCCTATAGTTATAAAAGAACAGCGATCACCGTTTTTGAAAATAGGGATAATAATAGCTCTGGTGAAATCCTTAGAAATCATCACCATCGTCGTCATCGTCGTCGTCGTCGTCGTCATCATCATCATCATCATCGTCGTCGTCGTCATCATCATCATCATCATCATCATCATCATCATCATCATCATCATCATCATCATCATCATCATCATCATCATCATCATCATCATCATCAAGCAGCCATGGGCTACGGAGGTCCAACCAGACCGTGCAATTTAGTTCTCCAAGCAAGTCTGTCCTGAGCTACATCTACTGCATCTGGCCACTGCACACCAATTCTAACAAGGCCCTATTTGACATTGTTTGCCCACCGCATCCTAGGTCTCCCCCTCTTTCTGAGGCCTTTAGGCACACTGTTCATAACCCTATTAGCCAATCTATAATTATTCATACGGGCAACATGGCCAAACCAACGGAGTCTCTCTCTGCACAATATGCTGCTTAAAGGAGGTTGCAAACTCCTTTGCCTAACCTCATCATTAGTTACAAAGTTGAACCACCTAATGCCCAAGATACTGCGTAAGCATCTAGTTTCCTGTTATCTTGTTTACACAGAGTCCAAGTTTCACTACCATAACTAACCCTAGAAAGAACCAAACTATTATACAGTCTAATTTTAGTCTTTAGGTGTATACGCCTATTTCTCCACAATCTCCATAGATTCTTAAAAGTCCCAGCAGCAATACCTATTCGTCTGTTAATCTCATGCCGCACATCACCATTATCTGTTACATAGCTCCCAAGATAATTAAACTGTGACACCTGCTCAAGACTACAACCATTCAGATTAACTGAATCACAGCCTGCCTGACCAATTTTCATCACTTTAGTTTCTAACTGTTTATAACCAAACCTACTCTACTACCAGTCTCATCAACAGCTTGAATGAAAGAGTTCATCTCATCAACATCATTTGCCAAAAGGGCTAAATCATCAGCATAATCTAAATCATACATTTTCGTATCTCTAGCCCATTTAAGGCCAAAATCTTTCCCTCGAAGTGAATTTCGCATAACATAATCAACAACCAAACTAAAGAGAAAAGGAGACAAAATGCACCCTTGTCGAACACCAGACGTAATGCTAAACCAATTGCTACAACACTTACCAACTCTCACACATGACTCAGTGTTATTATAGAGAGCTTTTATTATGTTAACTAACTTGTCTGGTATACCATATGATCTCACAATCAACCACAAATTATGACGATCAACAGAGTCGAAAGCCTTTTTGAAATCAACAAAGCTAGCAACCAAAGGTTTCTGAAACTCTAAACATTTCTCAAGAATCTGCCTAAGTGAAAATATCTGATCAACACATCCCCTACCACTTCTGAATCCACATTGCTCATCACGCAATTGCCTGTCAAGCAGATTCTTAATTCTATTAAGCACAATCATGGAAAGAACTTTACCTGGAACAGAGAGTAGGCTGATACCCCTATAGTTATCACAAGAACTGCGATCACCTTTTTTGAAAATAGGGATAATAATAGCTCTGGTAAAATCTTTAGGAACCATGCCTTTATCATAAAAGTTATTCAAAATTTCAGTCATCCAAGTGGTAACAGGCATACAGGGATTGAAGGATAAACAAGGTAAGGTTATAGAAGGTGAGGATTCTCTCATGGCTAGGTGGGCTGAGCATTTCAGTAATGTTCTAAACAATGTGGTTAGTTCTACTCCCATTGTTTGTAATGATGATAGATGCATTGGCAGCTTTAATGTTGGCCCTATAACACAATCTGAAGTTAGTTTGGCTAAAACATTCCCAGCTCTGAGCATTTCTGTAGTAATTTCATCTACCCCTGGGGATTTATGAAGTTTCAGTTTAGAGATAGTCAAACTAACTTCAGATTGTGTTATAGGGCCAACATTAAAGCTGCCAATGCATCTATCATCATTACAAACAATGGGAGTAGAACTAACCACATTGTTTAGAACATTACTGAAATGCTCAGCCCACCTAGCCATTAGAGAATCCTCACCTTCTATAACCTTACCTTGTTTATCCTTCAATCCCTGTATGCCTGTCCGTTTTCTACCACATAAAACATTAACTATCTGGTACAGCTCTCTGCTGTTGTGCTGCCTAACTGCTTCCTCAGCTTTGTCAGCCAAGCTATCAAGCCAAAGGTTTTTATTAGTAGCTAACTGATCCTTTACACGTTTATTAAGCTCTCTGTAATCTTTTCTATTAGGACTAGTAGGGTACTGATTAAGGACATTCCTGCTGTTCCTTCTTTCTGAAATGAGCTCAATTGCCTTATCACTTAGATAATTCTGCCTCCTCTGCTCCTTTTTTCCTAAAAGAGTACTGTTAGTTTCCAAAAAAGCCTGTTTAAAATGGCCCCATTCTTCCTCAACTTCAGTATTAAGCAAACCATGACCGTCATAATGACTAAGTAACCTATCATGGTAAGCTTTAGCTATAACTGGGTCATTCAGAGCTTCAGTATTAAAGGTAAAATTTTTAACTCTAGCACAACACTTTTTAAGTTTAAGTTGCAAGACACTTTTAACAAGGTAATGGTCAGATCCAATTTCAGCTCCCCTATATGCCCTGGTATTTCTAACAGAACTAGCCCATTTGCTGTTAATTAATATATAATCAATCATATTCCTATGCAGCCCATCAGGTGAAACCCATGTGTATTTATGTATGTCGCGGTGTTTGTAATAAGTGTTAGTTATTCTGAAACCATTGAGTTTACTTACCTGTAGGAAACGTTGCCCATTGCCATTGCAGCTACCAATACCAAAAGGTCTTATCACCCCTCCCCAAAGATCAGAGTCAGTACCAACTTTGGCATTGAAGTCACCAAGAACAAGGGTAATATCTCCTTTCTTGACAGAATTCAAAATATCCTGAAGTTGTTCATAAAACCTATCCTTCTCATCCTCATCGGCATCCTCAGTGGGGGCATAACAGCAGATAACATTCAGGTCTTGAACGCTTGTCTGAAATTTTGCTGTAAGAAACCTTTCATTAATGCACTCATATCCTTGAAGAGCATCACTAGCGTGTCTGCTGAGAAGCAGACCCACGCCTTGGTGATGCTTATTGTCGTCCCTTCCTGAAAAGAGAAATTTAAGATTATTTTTAAGAATCTGACCTTTATCTGTCCATCTGGTCTCTTGCAAGCCGAGAATATCTAAATTATAATGGTGGAATTCTTGTGTGAGGACATCAAGAGAAAAAGCTCTGTGCAGAGTCCTCACATTCCAACTACCTATGGAGAGAAAATGGTTAGTGGGATGTTTAAAGAAACTATGTTTATTGAGAGAGGGAATGCCGACAATATCAAACAGCCCCCTAATCGCAGACATGGGGCAAAGACCCGTTCCCCCACTACTAAAGGCTGAAGCCATCTACACTGGAAGACTTCCTCCAATGTAGAATTTGACGATGCCAATAGAAGCAAAGAGTTCAGGTGCCTGCGATGACCTCTGCTCAGGATTATCCACCAGCTGATAAACATATCCTGTGAATCTATTCACTTGGGGCTGTCAACCCACAAACAAACAGAAAACACAGCGGAAGATTTTCCCTCCACAGAAGCCCACCAGTGCAGCAAAATCAGGGGGCGGGGGTGGCTCAGTCGGTAGCGCGCCAGGCTCGTAATCTGTAGTTCCCAGGTTCGAGTCCCAGCTGGGTCAGCGTTGAGATTTATCTCCGCAAAATTCCCGCCCTGCCCACGGTCAGTAGGGGACACCGATGGGCTTGGAAAGGCCGCCGTCCGTCGGATGGGACGTTAAACCGTGGCCCCGTGTGCGGGAGAGCCATACCCTGTGCACGTTAAAGAACACGCTGGATGGCCTTGACGGGAGGCTACCATCTGTCTCCCAACAGCTGTTCCAGTGGGTCCCCTCCCCCAACCTTCTCTGAGCCTTCGGGGTCCATGTGACCTGGCCATTTAGCCCATGGTGTGCAAAAAAGTGCCGCTCAGAGGTAAAACAACCCAACGCAGCAAAATCAGGATTCATAATCAGGCTCAGAGCCATATATCTTTCCAGTCCAGTGGGTTTATATGGTCAGCACCAGGACCCTGTGTGGTTGACCACTCCTCAGCAGGGTAGAAAAAAAAAAGAAAAGTAGCCATAGTCGTCCAGATCAGTAGGCCACACTAATCTGGCAGTCCTCCCCTTCCGTTCACTTCCACAAGAGAGTATCTCTTTTGAAAGTTACTAACGGTCCGCACCACGAGAAGGCGGGGTCGGACATTAGGTGCTAGGCCTGGCCGGTTCTATGCATCATCACAGGGGATTGGTGCATAGCTCTCCTTCCAGTGACTACCTAGCTACCATTTACAGACCAACGATAGCCCCATCGATTCCAATGAGGACTTTGTTGCCAGGATTTCTGTTGCCGCTGCCGCTGTACGAGAAATGCCTGGTGTTTCCGCCCATGTACGCCGATCACTACGCCGAAGGTGTGAAGCCTGCATTAATGTTGGCGGTCGCTCTTTCGAGCAGTTTCTGTAATTTGTTCAATAAAATTCTGTACTTTCTGTTCTGTAATTTCTGCAATTGTTTCAAACCTCTTCCTGTCATTCTTGTGTTTCCTCATTTCCTGACACAGTAACTGCTAACCCCTAGCGCTTCACCGCCTGAGTTCCGACCATGCATTGTATGACGAAAAGTGCTTGATTAGGTGTGTTCTTTCACCCCTTAAAGTTTGGCCCAAGAGTTTTGAATCGCCCTGTATATTTAAGATAGGTAAGATTTAACTTCAATTTTTGTCGAACAAAAATGAGACTATCAGCATCCACTCTTTAAAACATTAGCTCATTCTGCCACTCGATGCGATTCTACTAAATCCCGGTATGATTCGGTATGAACTTCTCCACATTTAAAGAATTTCTCGGTGCGACCATCTATAAGAAAATATTTGCTCTTGGAAAAGGCAGACCCAGAACTAGAAAAATGTAATTAAGAAGAGTAACTGCAGTGTAACATTTCCTTTTCGTTTTGCTAATGAACTATAAACGTAAATGCAAACATCTTCTCAAGCAGCTGCTTGCCACAGAGGTCTGACAGGAGCCTGCCAGTTTAATTCGCTATAGTAGAAGGTCCACGAGGAACATGAGACCTCAGCAGAAAAACAACGCTAACACTTACCCGTATAATAGAAGGTCCACGAGGAACATGAACCCTCAGCAGAAAAACAACGCTCACACTTACCCGTATAATAGAAGGTCCACGAGGAACATGAGACCTCAGCAGAAAAGCAACGCTCACACTTACCCGTATAATAGAAGGTCCACGAGGAACATGAGACCTCAGCAGAAAAACAACACTAACACTTACCCCAATAATAGAAGGTCCAGGAGGAACATGAGACCACAGCAGAAAAACAACTCTAACACTTACCCGTATAATAAATAGAAGGTCCACGAGGAACATGAGACTCAGCAGAAAAACAACGCTTACACTTTCCCGTATAATAGAAAGTCCACGAGGAACATGAGACCTCAGCAGAAAAGCAACGCTCACACTTACTCGTATAATAGAAGGTCCACGAGGAACATGAGACCTCAGCAGAAAAACAACACTAACACTTACCCCAATAATAGAAGGTCCAGGAGGAACATGAGACCACAGCAGAAAAACAACTCTAACACTTACCCGTATAATAAATAGAAGGTCCACGAGGAACATGAGACTCAGCAGAAAAACAACGCTTACACTTACCCATATAATAGAAGGTCCACGAGGAACATGAGACCTCAGCAGAAAAGCAACGCTCACACTTACCCGTATAATAGAAGGTCCACGAGGAACATGAGACCTCAGCAGAAAAACAACACTAACACTTACCCCAATAATAGAAGGTCCAGGAGGAACATGAGACCACAGCAGAAAAACAACTCTAACACTTACCCGTATAATAAATAGAAGGTCCACGAGGAACATGAGACTCAGCAGAAAAACAACGCTTACACTTACCCGTATAATAGAAGGTCCACGAGGACATGTACCTCAGCAGAAAAGCAACGCTAACACTTACGCGGAGCTCGAACCTAGGTCCCTTTGATCAGTAGCCAAAGCACGCTACCACAGTTTTCAAAATGTTTTTGTAAAATGCGTGAATTATAGACAAGTTTAATAATTTTTGGCCTCCTTATTTGCATTCTCAAGGTGGAAAAAAGGGGGCATCTCTTCCTCCCTCCCCAAACTTAAGAGATGTGATGATTTATTACAACTACCTTTTAGATAACAGCACAAATAAAAAAAAAAGATGAAAGAATTTACTGAAAGAAATTAACTTCCTCTGTGTTCTGGAGTTTGAATTTATGTAACAACGCAGACAGTGATTAAATTCTTCAATATGAAAAGATTGGAATTTTCTACATCTCGAAGTGTTAAATCGAAACAACGTCTGTCACAAATGTTAGAATCTCTCAAAAATATCTGAATCATCCAAAAAAAATACATTTGAAAGTTAACGAGAAAAACTTGAGTATATATGTACACAACACAAAAAAGCATTCCCACCAATTTCATTGACGTCACTGTTCTGATCACCGTTGGTATCAAGAGACGATGTTTGGTTTCCATGCCCATAACTATGATCGTTACATTTCCGAGTCGAATAACGAATGAGGTTTTGTTTATCCAGGCTGATGGACGCCTCGCTGTCGGCTCCTTATTGGCTCGCTTCCCAGCAGAGCAGTTGTCGATCCTCTACAGACACGCACCTCGCCGCTGCGCAGCTGGGATGGCCCTAATAGCCAACCAAGGGGCAGGTGGATGGCGGTGCGGGCTTTTAATAAGGCGGCCTAGAAAACTTGACTTACTTACTATTTAGGGCAAATGCCCTTTTTATTTCAAAACGGTGAAGGTCGGTCTCTTAGTACCGGTAAAAACGGATGTTGAGAGAATTAAATTTTCATCTTTGCTGCGGCCCAAAACGTTGTTTATCGAACATTTTGATGCCCAAGGCACTGATGAAAATAATTAAAACATATGCTATAATACAGTGTTTTGATTAGGATTTTTAATCGTTGAAGGGGCCATGGTTTAAGGGATAATTTTAGATATTTAGTTTTTTTCAAAAAAAAAAAACAACAACAAAAAACCCAGCTACAATTCGTTTCATTTACACGATGTTGAAGAGTGCTTCGTAGAATGGTGTAAGATCAGGCGTGTCCAACCTTTTGACTTCCCTGGACCACATTGAGTGAAGATTTGACTTCCCTGGGCCACTTTGAGTGAAGATCTGACTTCCCTGGGCCACTTTGAGTGAAGAAGAATTATGTTTTTTGGGCCGCACATAAAATATATAATATAGTTGATGTATATGAATAATAAAACTTCGTTTATTTTCTTATGATTTTTATTATAAAATTAAAAAGAGGGCGACATTAAACTACTGGGATATCAAAAACTCGCAAAAAATCACATAATCAAGTTGAAAGCTTATGTCGTAAACACGTAAACTTTACGATTTTGTGGGCCGCGGGTTCGACACGCCTGGTGTAGAGGGTAAAACAAGTAGGCAAAATAACGTTCAGATATTTATTCTTACTAAATTACGCACACTAATCATGTGAATTTGATGGATAAAATGAACAATGAAATGATTATTAAGCAGTGTAACAGAGAATATAAGAGATGTTATCGATTTCGTGCAAACTATTGGGACATCTTAACCCTTTCACGACTAAGGGAAACATTTTTCCCATTTTAAAATTGGTGATTGTCGTATTTAATTATAACCTTATCTGCATTTTTTATACAGAATGTCAAAATAGAACGTATGCCGAACGCAATTACGTAAACGGGAACGTTTAGAAAACAAAAACAGAACTGTCAGGACGCATAATACATATACTATATGCAATGTCCATCTTTGCCTCACTACCAAAAGAAATTGCTTCGCGGAATATCATAATTAGCACATCATTTTGTATAGTAATTTTATTTCATAATTTTGTATTATTTTAGTTAACATTTTGTTATAATAAACCAATAAATAAAAGACATTGCATAATAAGCCTAACTATAATTTGTGTTACCTTTATAGTCCATGGGGAAAAGTATTTCCCATAAAATTCCAAAAAAACTACACATTGTTATGTATTTTTCTTATGATTTTTATTTATTTTACGTCTAAACAAACTAAAATAAACAGTTACATATAATATTTACTCTTAGAAACCTTATGGTCCTGAAAGGGTTAAGACATATCATAATTGGAGGATTAACTTATAAAATAGGTAAATTTTAAAGTTCTGTGTCATAATTCGAAGTTTAATTGTGAAGAGATGCGATGCACGAGTCCTGAAGTCTGATGGGCAAGGTCTCGAGAAGTGCTGCTGATTATTGGTAGATTAAAGTTGGATGAGGAATTTTTGCTTAATAAGTGTGGGAAAGACATATTACTTTGTAAAAAGTTTTTTAATAAAATTTTCCATGATGGATTTAGTTAAGCTTGGTCGGTATTACATCAATATTTTTCTTGACGAAAATTAGTAGATTTTCCCGTTAAAAGTAACTTGAAGTGGGATGATGTAGTAGTGCTGGTGATGAAGGTTGCAGTTTGCTTTAATTTGATATTTCTTTGGTGTTGCTTGATGGGGCGGTGGTGGCTCAGTCGGTAGCGCGCCAGGCTCATAATCGAAGACTTATCTCCGCAAAATTCCCCTCTCTGCCCACGGTCAGTAGGGGACACCGCTTGGAAAGGCCACCGTCCGTCGGATGGGACGTTAAGCCGTGGGCCCGTGTGCGGGAGAGAGCCATACCCTGTGCACGTTAAAGAACACGCTGGATGGCCTTGACGGGAGGCTACCATCTGTCTCCCAACAGCTGTTCCAGTGGGTCCCCTCCCCCAACCTTCTCTGAGCCTTCGGGGTCCATGTGACCTGGCCATTTAGCCCATGGTGTGCAAAAAAGTGCCGCTCAGAGGTAAAACAACACAACCCAACGTGTTGCTTGATTCTTTCTTGAAGAGTTATTTTGGTTTGTAGTTGAGAGGTTTGGGTGAGTTACAGGAGCCTGTTTCAGGGTAGGTGATGAGTACTAAATATACACCACCTGTAAGTAAAGATATGTATTTGTCTTGCTTTTGTGAAAGATAAAATAGTGATCACAGATTTGGTAGGTATTTTTTAATTATGATCTTTCATAATATTGTTGATGGTATAGTTCAGTGTCTCGCAAACTTTTTTACTCTGCGGCACACTGAATCTAATTTTTTTTCCACGGCACACTGAATCTAATTTTTTCCCACGGCACACCTAAAAAAGAATTTTTGATGGTTACGTAAAAAGAGGAAAATTGAAGTTTCGTTAAATGCATTTTATTTAAAATAAATATAATAATAAATATAATTAATCATAACTCGGTGTTTGTTTTAAATATTTGCCCATTCTATGGCTTGAAATAATCAAAAATTAATACCAAAATTTGGAAAAAGCTTGATAAATACTTACAAGATCCCAGTTGATAAAATCTGCAAGATTTTTATTAAAGCACGTCGATAACACAAGTCAAGTCAAAATGAAATCTTTGGAATATCTAGTGTCAATTTGAAAATCTCTCGCGGCACACAGTTTGCGAGACACTGGTATAGTTGATAGCTGGAAAATGGAAAAGGGATGAGGTATATTTTACATCTTGAGAAGTGTTGTCTTGAAGATGGAAGTTGTTTCATTTTATTTCTGGCGGAGAGGTGAATTATCTTTATGAACTGCTGAGGATATTCTCCGTCTTGACGTAAAGAATTTATGTATGAGTGATAGTTCTTTATTCAAGAAAATATTTGTTGCTGCAGACTTTGTAGGCTCTGTAAAATAAGGACAAATGGTAGAGCTAAGTGAAAATCTGATGTGAGCTGAGTTCAAGGTTGTTGACAAATGATCGTTTTCTATGAAATCTTGTATCTTGTAGTTGCAAAACTGGAGTTATTGTGATATATTAATATATCCGGAAATGATATCATTTTGATGTTTATGTAAGTAACAGTAAAATTTATAGAGTTGCAGTCCGATTTAATTCTTTGAGTAATTCATTTAGTGCAGCTGTAGAAGGTTGTTGTTTTACCTCTGAGCGGCACTTTTTTGCACACCATGGGCTGAATGGCCAGGTCACATGGACCCCGAAGGCTCAGAGAAGGTTGGGGAGAGGACCCACTGGAACAGCTGTTGGGAGACAGATGGTAGCCTCCCGTCAAGGCCATCCAGCGTGTTCTTTAACGTGCACAGGGTATGGCTCTCCCGCACACGGGAGCCAAGGCTTAACGTCCCATCCGACGGACGGCGGCCTTTCCAAACCCATCGGTGTCCCCTACTGACCGTGGGCAGGGCGGGGAATTTTGCGGAGATAAATCTCAACGCTGACCCAGCTGGGACTCGAACCTGGGAACTACAGATTACGAGCCTGGCGCGCTACCGACTGAGCCAACCCCGCCCCACCACTGTAGAAATTTGTCAAACGATAAATATATCATCAATATGACGTTTCCATAGCAACGGTTTCAAATTTCTTTTAGCTGTTACCTGATATTCAATGTCTCACATAATTAGATAAAAGTCTTAATAAAGAGGAACTCATTGGGGTGCTTTTAGTTGTTTGCATAACCTTTTATTTGATATATAAATAGTTATTCTTTGTTATTATGTATAAACAGGGCCGGATTTATGTATAAGCTAACTAAGCTACAGCTTAGGGCCTCACGAAATGAGGAGCCTAAAAAATTTAAAGTTTGAAGTTTACTGTGTCGCAAAATGTTTTTTTAAAGTCAAACTAATCTGTGAATCAAACTGTTGATCTGAGCTTTACAAAGATGATTTATTTTATACCAATGCTACTATAATGTTTTCACCACATCAATTTCGTATTTATTTTTTAATATCCCTTAAGTCAGAATAATAAACGTAAAACTTAGTTCGATTTTCGAAATTTTGGACCTCCTTAAACCTCTTAAACTTGTCATAGACAGCTTAGGGCTGTAGCAGATCAAAGTTTGGGGCGGGGGTGGCTCAGTCGGTAGCGCGCCAGGCTCGTAATCTGTAGTTCCCCGGTTCGAGTCCCAGCTGGGTCAGCGTTGAGATTTATCTCCGCAAAAATTCCCCGCCCTGCCCACGGTCAGTAGGGGACACCGATGGGCTTGGAAAGGCCGCCGTCCGTCGGATGGGGACGTTAAGCCGTGGCCCCGTGTGCGGGAGAGCCATATCCTGTGCACTTAAAGAACACGCTGGATGGCCTTGACGGAAGGCTACCATCTGTCTCCCAACAGCTGTTCCAGTGGGTCCCCTCCACCAACCTTCTCTGAGCCTTCGGGGTCCATGTGACCTGGCCATTTAGCCCATGGTGTGCAAAAAAGGGCCGCTCAGAGGTAAAACAACCCAACCCAGATCAAAGTCCGGTCCTGCGTATAAGGCATCAATTATGGCATTAGGATGAGTAGGTTGATATTTCTTTGCCTATTCAGATTATTTAAATTGAAGAGATATTTTTCAACGAATTTAATAAATATTAAGCAATTAACACTCTGAAGTTAACATCGATCAACTTTACAGGAAAATTTCTCTTAGGTTTTGAGCCGGGTGGGTTCGTATCCCACCCTGCTCAAGACATAAAAGAAATTTTCCTGTAAAATTGATCGATGTTAACTTCAGAGTGTCAATCCCTTATATTCGTTAAATACGTCGAAAAATATCTCTTCAATTTAAACAATTCTACACTCAGAATGTACTTACCATCTTTATGACATATTTGTCGTTGTTTCTTGAGACTGAGAGCACCTGGGACAAATATCTTCACGAGACACGGAGAACTGTGTACTGTTGGTAAAAAGTTCACCATTCATTGGTCCAGAGCACCTGGCGTGTTATCAGCAGGTCGTCAAGACAATTTTTCCTCTAAAATTGATCGACATCAACTTCAGAGTGATATCTTCCTTAATATTCACATTAATTATTCCTTAATATTCAGATAAAGCTTTTGAACTTATTTAGAAGTTCAATAGCTTTATTTATAGGAGTATATTTGCTTACTTACCATTCTACAAAGCACTGTTCAACATCGTTTAAATGAAACGAATTTTAGTGAAATAAACGGAGACTTCCATCTGTCTCCTTAGAGCTGTCTGGTAAATTCCCTTTCTGCCAGCTCTCGTCCTGTCCCTCAGCCGATTAGGCTTGGAAAGGCCATTGTCCGTCGGATGGGACGTTAAGCCATGGGTCCGTGTGCTGAAGAGTCGTACGTTGTGTGCTTTAAAGAACATGCTCCGATGGCTTTGATGGGAGGCTAACATCTGTCTCCCAACAGCTAGCAGTGGGTCTCCTCCCCCAACCTTCTCTGAGTCTTCGGGGCCCTTGTGACCTAGCCATTTAGTTAAATTGTGTGCAAAAAAAAAGTGTGGCTGAGAGGAATAACAACCCAGAAGTTTGTAAACATTACGTTTTTTTGCTTTAACACATAAATGAAAAATTTTCTGTTGGACGATATTAGGATTCGCCTTTTCGAAAATTTTAAGTTTTCACCATTAGAGGGATCTAAGTTAGAAAATGTCAAAACCTAAAACGATTATTTTAAAAGACCTATGCATGCTAGAAATTTAAAAATTTGGGCACATAAGTGTTGGTAATTTTTTTACATTGAAGTCAGCGATTTTCACCCTTGTTTGTAAGTTGGGTTGTTTTAACTCTGAGCGGCACTTTTTTGCACACCATGGGCTAAATGGCCAGGTCACAAGGACCCCGAAGGCTCAGAGAAGGTTGGGGGAGGGGACCCACTGGAACAGCTGTTGGGAGACAGATGGTAGCCTCCCGTCAAGGACATCCAGCGTGTTCTTTAACGTGCACAGGGTATGGCTCTCCCGCACACGGGGCCACGGCTTAACGTCCCCATCCGACGGACGGCGGCCTTTCCAAGCCCATCGGTGTCCCCTACTGACCGTGGGCAGGGCGGGGAATTTTGCGGAGATAAATCTCAACGCTGACCCAGCTGGGACTCGAAACGGGGAACTACAGATTACGAGCCTGGCGCGCTACCGACTGAGCCATCCCGCCCCTTGTTTGTAAGTAAAACCTAGTTAATTCAAAACTCTTTAATTCCAAAATTTACATATAATTCGTTTTTTTTTTTTCGTTTTTAAAACCCAATAAGTAAATTTCATACAAAAGTACCTCGATAATTCAAACCCCTGATAATTCCTAATTCGGGGAAAAAAAGGCCCTGTAA
Source organism: Ryuthela nishihirai (assembly GCA_038380435.1). NCBI lineage: Eukaryota > Metazoa > Arthropoda > Arachnida > Araneae > Heptathelidae > Ryuthela > Ryuthela nishihirai. The sequence goes on along the minus strand of JAWZYU010000003.1, from coordinate 88,533,824 downwards.
TAATAATATCGATATATTTGTGCCTCAAAAATTAAAAAAATAAATAAAATAATTTTATAAAAATTATATGATTGCGAACACAATCACTACTTTTCCTTTAACCTTCTTTCTGATTTCAGCGATAATATAAGATCTCTGTTTTCGAGGACCGACTTAGAAAATATATGACCTTAAAGTCCTGAGGGTTCGGTTGTTTTACCTCTGAGCGGCACTTTTTTTGCACACAATGGGCTAAATGGCCAGGTCACATGGACCCCGATGGCTCAGAGAAGGTTGGGGGAGGGGACCCACTGGAACAGCTGTTGGGAGACAGATGGTAGCCTCCCGTCAAGGCCATCCAGCGTGTTCTTTAACGTTGGGTTGTTTTACCTCTGAGCGGCGCTTTTTTGCACACCATGGGCTAAATGGACAGGTCACATGGACCCCGAAGGCTCAGAGAAGGTTGAGGTTGGGGGAGGGGACCCACTGGAACAGCTATTGTGAGACAGATGGTAGCCTCCCGTCAAGGCCATCCAGCGTGTTCTTTAACGTTGGGTTGTTTTACCTCTGAACGGCACTTTTTTGCACACCATGGGCTAAATGGCCAGGTCACATGGACTCCGAAGGCTCAGAGAAGGTTGGGGGAGGGGACCCACTGGAACAGCTGTTGGGAGACAGATGGTAGCCTCCCGTCAAGGCCATCCAGCGTGTTCTTTAACGTTGGGTTGTTTTACCTCTGAGCGGCGCTTTTTTGCACACCATGGGCTAAATGGCCAGGTCACATGGACCCCGAAGGCTCAGAGAAGGTTGTGGGAGGGGACCCACTGGAACAGCTGTTGGGAGACAGATGGTAGCCTGTCGTCAAGGCCATCCAGCGTGTTCTTTAACGTTAGGTTGTTTTACCTCTGAGCGCACTTTTTTGCACACCATGTGCTAAATGGCCAGGTGACATGGATCCCGAAGGCTCAGAGAAGGTTGGGGGAGGGGACCCCCTGGAACAGCTGTTGAGAGACAGATGGTAGCCTCCCGTGAAGGCCATCCAGTTTGTTCTTTAAAGTGCACATGGTATGGCTCTCCCGCACACGCGGCCACGGCTTAACGTCCCATCCGACGGACGGCGGCCTTTCCAAGCCCATCGGTGTCCCCTACTGACCGTGGGCAGGGCGGGGAATTTTTGCGGAGATAAATCTCAACGCTGACCCAGCTGGGACTCGAACCTGCGAACTACAGATTACGAGCCTGGCGCGCTACCGACTGAGCCACCCCCGCCCCCAAGTCCTGAGGAGGTAGGGTTATAACTCTCCCTCCTTAGGTATGCCACTAAATCAGCCATCTTGTCAGGGGCACAAAATATGCTAGTGACAGTTTGGGAACAAATTGATGATGACATGTAAACAAATCGCGCTAGGGAATTCCCACAAAATGAGAGAACAAAATTAGCGACTATTTCAAATAAGTTTTTTTACTTATAGTGTTTGGTGACTTTTGTGACTGTTTTACACTACGTAACTATGTACTATGTGTTAAGAACATAGCTGGTAACAATAATATCATTCATATTTCTTTTATTTATCAGAAAAATAAAATTTTGTTTACAATTTTGAAAATAAATCTTTCGCAGCTGGATTTAATATTACATTGCACATCTATTTTTGGGGTTTTATTTAATAAATAGTTCTTTCATTTTCGTAAATCTCCGGCTAACCAGGTTTTCCGTAATTTGAAACAAACATTTTTTTGTCGACCCCTTGAATTTCAAATTAACCAGGTTTTGCTGTAAACAAATAAATGAACTGCCCCCTCAAGCAGCTGCTTGCTACAGAGGTCTAACACCAGCCTGTCAGTTTAATATGCCAAAGAGAAGAACTTGTGAGGAAGGCGTATATTATACTCAGCAGAAAAACAAAACACCCTTGCCGTTTCCCTGGGCTCCAGAACCAGGTCCTTTTGATCAGTAGTGAAGTGCGCTAACCACTCGGTCACTGGATGGATTGAAGCAATTTTTTTTACTGTAGGTGGGGAATTCTAATGACATATTTGTGTTTACAACATCTTTCAGAGTCTCATGTCATTGTGAATAATTTCTGTAAAAATGAAATATCATTTTCCGAATACTCATAGTTCTAACTATTTACTAGTTTAACGTTTCTGAAATTTTTAAATAAAAAATAAATAATACCCCCTCAAGCAGCTGCTTGCCACAGAGGTCTGACAGGAGCCTGCCAGTTTATATACCATAGTAGAAGGTCTGTGAGGATGGCAGGACCTCAGCAGAAAAACAACACACACATCCATACCTTACCCGGGGCTCGAACCCAGGTCCCTTAGATCAGTAGCCAAGCGTGCTAACCACTCGGCCATGGGACGACAAAAAAATAAATTCCCCCTCAAGCAGCTGCTTGCCACAGAGGTCTGACAGAAGCCTGTCAGTTTATATGCCATAGTAGAAGATCTGTGAGGATGGCAGGACCTCAGCAGAAAAACGACACACACATCCATGTCTTAACCCGGGGCTCGAACCCTGTCCCTTAGGGCAATTAAATCTCACCATAATTTCTTTTTTAAGCTACATAGCATAAACCATTATTTTACATAAGCAAGCTTAAATTCTGTAAAAATTAATTAGAAATCATTATATCGTGAAAATATTTAACCACGACTACTGCAAAGAATTCTTCTGCAGAATTACACAAAGTCAGTCACTAAGCGTCCATGGAAACAACCCTTCCCTAAAAACTTCTTGTAAAAGGAAAAAAAGATAAATTAAAATATACAAAAATTTTGGCATTTGGAATACCGTGGCCGAGTGGTTAGTACGCTTGGCTACTGATCGAAGGGTTGGGTTGGGTTGTTTTACCTCTGAGCGGCACTTTTTTGCACACCATGGACTAAATGGCCAGTTCACATGGACCCCGAAGGCTCAGAGAAGGTTGGGGGAGGGGACCAACTGGAACAGCTGTTGAGAGACAGATGGTAGCCTCCCGTCAAGGCCATCCAGCGTGTTCTTTAAAGTGCACAGGGTATGGCTCTCCCGCACACGGGGCCACGGCTTAACGTCCCATCCGACGGACGGCGTCCTTTCCAAGCCCATCGGTGTCCCCTACTGACCGTGGGCAGGGCGGGGAATTTTTGCGGAGATAAATCTCAACGCTGACCCAGCTGGGACTCGAACCTGCGAACTACAGATTACGAGCCTGGCGCGCTACCGACTGGGCCAGCACCGCCCCACTGATCTAAGGGACCTGAGTTCAAGCCCCGGGTAAGGTGTGTTGTTTTTCTGCTGAGGTCCCGCCATCCTCACAGACCTACGTAGCGTATTAAACTGAGAGGCTCCTGTCAGACCTACATTTTATTCATATCAGGATTGTATCTTTTGAAAAGTTAAATGTCGTTTCGCTTAACTTCGTGTTTTAAAGAACGAATTAACGACTTTAAGCGAGTACCCAATATATATATAGTGAACTACTTTCAACTACATGCAATCAAATATTTTGAAAATGCAAGAGAAGTGTATGAAAATTCAGGAAGTTTAAATTTAGAACATTATGTATTTAAATACGTGTTTTTTTAAAAAATATTTTATATATTTACATTAAAAACATTATAAGTAAAAATATGAAATTAAATACATATTTTTTAAAATAATTCGATGCTTTTAAAAACGCATTGAAATATTTTAAAACGAAATGTAGGCGGTGGACTGATTCAAATCCATCAACCCTCCAAACCTTTTTCCTTTACTGTTATGTCTATCGTACACAGATACGAAACGCATTCTAGTGATATCCCTTTTGGTACCTATCTCTTCGTTTATATTAATCATCCTTCAACTGAGTTGACATAATTCTTGGAAATGAACTATGTCTCGTGATAGCTTTTAGGAATGCTGATCACCGGAAATGATTGCCAGACATTAAGTTTATGTAGAAACTTTTGCTCTTAATGTAACAAATTTAAAACGCAGAATTGCGGAACTGTGCATCGTTTCGCTTTCTGCAGTATTCACGAATTTGCTGTTGAGTGAACATTTTTCTCGTCGCAAGAGTGATTTAATTAGGAAGTTTTTAAACATAAAGATATATTGGAGAGACTAAACTCTCTAACTATTCCTATTCAAACAAGGTTTGCTTATACCGATGTTTTCCAGAAACGCATCGCTAAGCATCAGTCATATCGTATTGTCTTCAAAATTTAACTCAGAACACAAGTTCGGACTTGAAATTGGTTCAAGCTATGATGCAAATTGTAAATGCAAGTTGAAGAATAAAGGTCCGAAATATTGAAATCTAGCCGTCCCATGGCCGAGTGGTTAGCGCGCTTGGCTACTGATCTAAGGGACTGGGTTCGAGCCCCGGGTAAAGCATGGCTGTTTGTTTCGTTTTTCTGCTGAGGGACTGCCATCCTCACAGACCTTCTACTGTGGTATATAAACTGACAGGCTCCTGTCAGACCTCTGTGGCAAGCAGCTGCTTGAGGGAGGTATTTATTTATTTATAATATCGAAATGGAGGAAAGTTTAGAATAGTTCATACGAAAAATCCTGCAACGTTTCAGAAATGATTGTTAAGAGTGTATTATACAGTTTTATTAATGTTTGTCACAGAATTTTCAATAGGCATTCAACTAATGGGATTCAAATTAAAACATATATGAATGAAGGATAAAGCTTGGGGATGGGATCCTTCATTGACCATTCCAATGATCAATGAAGGATAAAGTTTGGGGATGGGATCCTTCATTGACCATTGCAATGGTCAATGAAGGATAAAGCTTGGGGATAGGATCCCTCATTGACCATTGCAATGATCAATGAAGGATAAAGCATGGGGATAGGATCCTTCATTGACCATTGCAATGGTAAATACACGGTTTTTCTCTCTCATCTCTCGAACATAAGAAACTAGAATGCATCGTATATTAATATCGAAACGTTAGTTTTTGTCAAGGCTACGAAAGTAGCTGTCTGCAGCGTCAAAAATATTTAATAAGTGAAATATGAAATCAAATACATATTTTTTAAACAATACGTTTAATAAATAAAATATGATATTTAATACATATTTTTTAAATATGAAATTTTATACATATTTTTACACTGCAGACATAATATCCCCCTTAAAATATTCTGAAATATACAAAACAGATTAATTTTCGAAAATGAACTATGAAAAGCAAATGGGTGAAAACTACAAAACATTAAATACGTACTGTATAAATTTATGATTAATTCTGGTTTTTACATTCAAGACAAAATTCTTTTGGCTTTTTTACTGCTTATTGATAATACAAGTTTATTCAACATTAACGACATAATGGTGCTTTTACCCAATACTTCAATGCATTAAATTTACGAGATTAAATTTAGCCTAATTTAAATGAAAATCAAATTAGATCTCTGTCAATTTTACTTAATTTTGATACGATAAACATTCAAAACTATACAATACACACAATTCTAAGTTTCTCACTAGATTGTCGCTTCTGATGACTCTTTTTGTGACTTGCCAATCAGAAATGATCAGAACAGCTTTCACGTTTCAGCATTTGATGGTGGAGGGGGGGGGAGTTAGTTTGTAGCGCGCCGAACTAGAATTCTGATGCTCCCAAGGCTAGAGCTCCCAACTTGTGCCAGCGTTGAAATCTATTCCCGTAAACCCACCCACTGATTTCCATTAGATGTGCCGCCGTCCGCTGGAGAAGACGTTAAGCCGTGGCCCCGTGCTGAGGAGAATCCTACCCTGTGTACAGTCGCTCAAAAAAGTATCCGAACACTATGGTTGATTTCAGAATTAAAAAAAATATCTGGCAACGATTTTGTTTTAGAAATTAGTGATCTGGCAACCTTCGTGTCACGTAATTATAGAATTCAGGAAAAATATCTGGAGCGTGTACAGCAACTGTACACGCTCCAGTTACCGTTCACAGCAAACTGGAGCGTGTGCAGTTGCACACGCTCCAGTTTGCTGTGAACGGTAACTGCACACGCTCAATATTTCCGTGAGTGAGCCCATACGATCTAGTATTAAAATAATATGACCACCTACAGTCGCTCAAAAAAGTATCCGAACACTATGGTTGATTACAGAATTCAGAAAAAATATCTGGCAACGATTTTTTTAGAAATTAGTGATCTGGCAACCTTCGTGTCACGTGACACGAAGTTGCCAGATCACAAATTTCTAAAAAAATCGTTGCCAGATTTTTTTTCCTGAATTCTGTGATCAACCATAGCGTTCGGATACTTTTTTAAGCGACTGCACAAGCTTAATAATTTTTGTCTTTCATTTCCCTTGCTATCATTCCCAAAGAGGGAGGGGGGTAGGGGCACGGGCTCCCTCTAGATCGGGTTCTGTATGGTTCTAATGTTTGATTTGAAAAGCGTAGAATTACTTTCAGTGAACGGTTCGGAAAGAACAGGTCCCGTAAAGGCTTTCTGATTTAGTTGCGACAATGCTTTCGATAATTGCTTCTCTTACTCTTGAAGGGGGAGTCCTGACCCCCCCCCCCCCCCTCCTTAGATACTGCCTTGCAATGTAATCATGGAACTGAAGTGAAGTAAAAGAATAACCGGTAGCTATATCGATTCTTTCTTCTCTTCTCATTACTCATCTCTTCTCTCTCTTCGCCGCTCAATTTCCCGAAAACATTCGCTCACTACGCTTTTAATAAGGAATGCTGGCTGATTTCCCCCCACCAATGAAGCCCACCCTATTTCCCAATTTATTTATTTCCACTCTTTAAGTGTTTAAACCAGTAAATCCAGTTACCTGTAGGTCAGGATTTCCCAATCGCCGAGAGGGGCGGGGGGTGGCTCAGTCGGTAGCGCGCCAGGCTCGTAATCTGTAGTTCCCAGGTTCGAATCCCAGCTGGGTCAGCGTTGAAATTTATCTCCGCAAAATTCTCCGCCCTGCCCACGGTCAGTAGGGGACACCGATGGGCTTGAAAACGCTGCCGTCCGTCGGATGGGACGTTTAGCCGTGGCGCCGTGTGCGAGAGAGCCATACCCTGTGCACGTTAAAGAACACGCTGGATGGCCTTGACGGGAGGCTACCATCTGTCTCCCAACAGCTGTTCCAGTGGGTCCCCTCCCCCAACCTTCTCTGAGCCTTCGGGGTCCATGTGACCTGGCCATTTAGCCCATGGTGTGCAAAAAAGTGCCGCTCAGAGGTGAAACAACCCAACCCAACCCAATCGCCGAGACGCGTCACGGCACTGATCGGACCACGAACAATTGACAGTAAAGCTAAAAGAATAATGCAATGCAGGACATTGAAATTGCCCCATCCAGAAGGAGTGAGGGGATAGGGGTGAAATGTAGCACACACATAGAAATACATATTAACATACCATGATTTAATATGCAGCCACTTATCACATTCAGTTAGAGTGTGATACTAACTGAATGTGATAGCTACTGTATGCAGCACAATGTGACTGCCTCAATAGGTGGTTGCACCGCCGTGAACGGCAATACAGGCAGCAATACGTGCATGCATTCTGGTTCTTGGCGTGGCATGGCATTCTGGTGCATGACTTCTGGTTCTTGGCGTGGCATGGCATTCTGGTGCATGGCTTCTGGTTCTTGGCGTGGCATTCTGGTGCATGGCTTCTGGTTCTTGGCGTGGCATGGCATTCTGGTGCATGGCTTCTGGTTCTTGGCGTGGCATGGCATTCTGGTACATGGCTTCTGGTTCTTGGCGTGGCATGGCATTCTGGTGCATGACTTCTGGTTCTTTTGCTTGGCATTCTGGTGCATGGCTTCTGGTTCTTGGCGTGGCATGGCATTCTGGTGCATGGCTTCTGGTTCTTGGCGTGGCATGGCATTCTGGTGCATGCATTCTGGTTCTTGGCGTCGCATGGCATTCTCGTACATGGCTTCTGGTTCTTGGCGTGACATGGCATTCTGGTGCATGCATTCTGGTTCTTGGCGTGGCATGGCATTCTGGTGCATGGCTTCTGGTTCTTGGCGTGGCATGGCATTCTGGTGCATGGCTTCTGGTTCTTGGCGTGGCATGGAGTCATACAGTCGACGGATATGGTCCCGAGGAATTGCACACCAAGCAGCGTTGACTTGCATTTGTGATGTAACAAATGCAAATCTCACCAAAATTAAAGAATTCTGCCACAATCGAGGTTCTGCGCCGGTCCGTGAGAGGAATGCACACATCGTCCAATGTGGTCCCACAGATTTCCTACTGGGAATAAATCTGGTGATCGTGTTGGTCATGGCAATACTTGAACATGCTGCAAACATTGTCTGGAGACCCTAGCAGTGTGTATACAGGTTGTCATGCTGGAAAAGGGGCTGCTGCATGCCTCCCAGGAACGGTAACAAAACGGGCTGCAGAACCGCGCTAACATATCGTGCAGCAGTCAGCGTTCCCGTGATGTGGACAAGGGGTGACCTGCAGTCACATCCAATATCACCCCATACCACTATGCCTGGCTGACAGATGGTGTGCCGGTCGTGAACGGGACGGGGGTGGCTCAGTCGGTAGCGCGCCAGGCTCGTAATCTGTAGTTCCCAGGTTCGAGCCCCAGCTGGGTCAGCATTGAGATTTATCTCCACAAAATTCCCCGTCCCGCCCACGGTCAGTAGGGGACACCGATGGGCTCGGAAAGGCCGCCGTCTGTCGGATGGGACGTTAAGCCGTGGCCCGTGTGCAAGAGAGCCATACCCTGTGCACGTTAAAGAACACGCTGGATGGCCTTGACGGGAGGCTACCATCTGTCTCCCAACAGCTGTTCCAGTGGGTCCCCTCCCCCAACCTTCTCTGAGCCTTCGAGGTCCATGTGGTGACCTGGCCATTTAGTCCATGGTGTGCAAAAAAGTGGCGCTCAGAGGTAAAACAACCCAACCCGGCCGTGAACAAAGCCTGGATCCGTCCACTCGCCAGTTGTCACCATACATGGACACGTCAATCGTCAGCATCCAGACAGAAACGGGATTCATCACTAAATACAACTGTGTTCCATTCGTGACCCCATTCGCACGACTTTGGCACAAATCTAGACGAGTGCTGTGATTGTTTGCAGTCAATGGCAGTCGACATAACGGTTGCCTAGAGTGCAAGTGTGCCTCATGCAATCTTTGGTTTACCGTTCAGGTCGTTATGGGGACGTTCATGGCTGCTGACAGAGCCCGTCAAATATTGCCTGTAGTGCTCTGTGGTGACGAACGAGTATGTCGAACAATGTGACTATCAAGTAGTGCTGACGTCTGTTTGGACGGCACCACTCCCGCTGCAACGCATGCTAAAACCTTGATTTCACCACTGTTGTCAACAGCATACAACAGTTCGTGCATCCTGATGAACAAGGGCATCAACACGATGTGTAGTCTATCCAGCTTCACATAGCCTATAATTCCTCCTCTTTCAAAAGCATCCAAATGACGATAAACCTGCCTGTGGCGTGTACAGTCGCTCAAAAAAGTATCCGAACACTATGGTTGACTACAGAATTCAGAAAAAATATGTGGCAAAGATTTTTTTTAGAAAATAGTGATCTGACAACCTTCGTGTCACGTGATTACAGAAATCAGGAAAAATATCAGGAGCGTGTACAGTTGCTGTACACGCTCCAGTTACCGTTCACAGCAAACTGGAGCGTGTGCAGTTACCGCACACGCTCCAGTTTGCTGTGAACGGTAACTGCACACGCTCAATATTTCCGTGAGTGAGCCCACATGATCTAGTATCAAAATAATATGACCACCTACAGTCGCTCAAAAAAGTATCCGAACGCTATGGTTCATTACAGAATTCAGAAAAAATATCTGGCAACGATTTTTTTAGAAAATAGTGATCTGGCAACCTTCGTGTCACGTGACACGAAGGTTACCACATCACTAATTTCTAAAAAAATCGTTGCCCGATATTTTTTCTTAATTCTGTAATCAACCATAGCGTTCGGATACTTTTTTGAGAGACTGTACCAGGCATTTTTGGCCTTCTCTGAACAATTTCCAAGCAGAAACACCTAATCTCAGCGGTTCACACGACTTCCACCTGCATAAACACAATACCATCCCTGTTCCTTCTTGCACCTTTTATCTCTTAGGCCACACACGTCATTGGCTCTGTATTATCATCATTTAAATATCTCAAATGAGCACACCCACCCTTCTATTTGCATGTCTGTACATGTCCTTCTGGGTGGGACACTTTCAATGTCGAGCAGTGTATATCGCCTATGGCAAATATGGGTTGCTCGTTTTCAAGGTTAAGTTTATTTTCCGCCTTTAGCACCTCCTAACAGTGGAAATTCGAACTAATGGATGTGAGTGGGAAATGCAATTCTCACCAAAATTAAAGAATTCTGTCACGAGATGATCGTTTCTAATATTCGTTTAACGTTTTGGCAATTTTAAAATTATTTCATCGTTAGAGAGCGTTTTGGGAGGATTTCATTTTTCCCTTTTAGGATTCTTTAACAGTGGAAATTCGAAACATACCTCTCATTTAAAAAAAAGTTTCTGCACCTAGAAAGAGTAGAGGCATGTTTATGCAAAATAGTGTGGAAGTGCGGGACAATGAATTGAATTGCCGCTTGAATGTCGTAGACGAATGTTTACTCAACTGAGGACTATGTGAAGCAGGAAGATTCTACAGAGCGAATTGTGGAGCATTTGGGATGTAACAGCGATGCACATGGGAAGGGTTGGGTTGTTTCACCTCTGAGCGGTACTTTTTTGCACACCATGGGCTAAATGGCAGGCCACAAGGACCCCGAAGGCTCAGAAAAGGTTGGGGGAGGGGACCCACTGGAACAGCTGTTGGGAGACAGATGGTAGTCTCCCGTCAAGGCCACCCAGCGTGTTCTTTAACGTGCACAGGGTATGGCTCTCCCGCACACGGGGCCACGGTTTAACGTCCAATCCGACGGACGGCGGCCTTTTCAAGCCCATCGGTGTCTCCTACTGACCGTGAGCAGGGCGGGGAAATTTTTGCGGAGATAAATCTCAACGCTGACCCAGCTGGGACTCGAACCTGGGAACTACAGATTACGAGCCTAGCGCGCTACCGACTGAGCTACCCCCGCCCCCTCACTCATTGTAAAACGTTTCTAACGACGGAAACCAAGACTTTGTAATAGTTATGCACTGACTGAGTAGACTCTGTGCTTCCTCCTAGTACTATGTTCAGAGGTATGCAAATGCAACACCGGTGATGTCTCTTACACGTTTTGCATGCCGAAAAATCGACTTATGAACTATCCTAATGCTATAGGTAATAATAATGAATTTTTTTCAAATAGTCACTAATTTTGTCCTCTTTCATTTTGTGAGAAATTCCCTAGTACGATGTGTTTGCACGATGTCACCGATTCATTCCCAAATTGTCACTGTCATATTTTGTGTCCCTGACAAGATGGGTGATTTAGTGCCTTACCGAGGAGAGAAGAACTAAATCTAGATTCAGCTGCAGAAAAGAGCAGTGGGTTGGGTTGTTTTACCTCTGAGCGGCACTTTTTTGCACACCATGGGCTAAATGGCCAGGTCATATGGACCCCGAAGGCTCAGAGAAGGTTGGGGGAGGGGACCCACTGGAACAGCTGTTGGGAGACAGATGGTAGCCTCCCGTCAAGGCCATCCAGCGTGTTCTTTAACGTGCACAGGTATGGCTCTCCCGCACACGGGGCCACGGCTTAACGTCCCATCCGACGGACGGCGGCCTTTCCAAGCCCATCGGTGTCCCCTACTGACCACGGGCAGGACGGGGAATCTCAACGCTGATTCAGCTGGGACTCGAACCTGGGAACTGCAGATTACGAGGCTGGCGAAAAGAGCAGTGAAATGGTTTATAAATTTCCTTTTATCTACAATGTCATCAGGGATTTCGGGGCACACCCCCTTCGAGAACCATTCGCATAAACAGTATTAAGCATCCTTGGTTGATGAACAATGCTAGCGATTAATACGGGCACTGGATATACATACATACCTTTCAATTGGATATTTACTTTTCAATAGGAACGAAGGTCCATCGAAAGATGGTGATTGGCCTTAGTCACAGTCTCTCGTTGGTTGAGTTGTTTTACCTCTGAGCGGCACTTTTTTTGCACACAATGGGCTGAATGGCCAGGTCACATGGACCCCGAAGGCTCAGAGAAGGTTGGGGGAGGGAACCCACTAGAACAGCTGTTGGGAGACAATGGTAGCCCCCCGTCAAGGCCATCCAGTGTGTTCTTTATCGTGCACAAGGTATGGTTCTCCCATACATGGGGCCACGGCTTAACGTCCCATCCGATGGACGACAGCCATTACAAGCCCATCGGTGTCCCCTACTGACCGTGGGCAGGGCGGAGAATCTTGAGGAGATAAACCTCAACGCTGATTCAGCTGGGACTCGAACCTGGGAACTGCAGATTACGAGACTGGCGCGCTACCGACTGAATCACATCCTCCCCCCACACACAATCTCTCGATTGAATGAATCACTTATCGGCTTTATAACGTATTTCGATGAAACCGTCTTTTGAGAGCAGATGACACAAAAAAATCCTGATATTTTTTTGTCGGCCAATTCATTTTGCTTGATTTTTTCCTTTCCTCTAAGAGCAGCTTAAAAATCCTAATTGACCCAAGACTTCAGAATCTTTATCTCCTAGATTCATTTTTTGATAGACAATGAATTAAACCAAAGATGTCAAACTCCTAGAATTGTGCGGTCAGATTCATCGAGACCATAAGGCCTGCTGAACCATAAAGCCAATATGGGGAGATGATAAGACCTGGGGAATTGTTCCTTACATTAAAGAAATACTCTAATTTTTTGCTGATTTTATAAAATCAAAAATATAAATGCAAACAAAAAGTTCATTCAGTACAAATGTGGAAATGGTGTTGTTTTCACACCATTTTCATATATTCTTGATAGAGAGCAGTTACAGTTTTTAAGGGAATTAATATTCTAAAAAGAAAACTACAAAGGGAACTTTTGTTGAAACTTGTACATTGTTAAGCAAAGTCGTGCATTAGATTCAACAAAACCATCTGGAAGCAAATATTTTTATATCTTAATAAAGCACATACTTTTACTTCGTGTTTGAATTCTGCTTTATGAAATGAAAAAAATCGAACTGGTTCTTAGAAGATTTAGAATTTTAGCTAACAATATCATACTTTATTTCAAATGACATGAAATGATATATTTTTAAAGAAGACTCCTTTCTTCTTCTTCTAATTAGAAGGAATTGGTAAAGTTTGGGACTTGCACATTTATTCCCTGCTTTACGATTTCAAGTGTGGCTTCAGACCTTAAATAGTTCACAGACAATAAAAATTAAGGATGTATAGTCAGTTTTTTTGAAGAGGATGCTTTATTTTTTTAATAATTTTTGAAGAGGATGTTTTTAGCTTGTAGAAATTTCCTTCGGTGCATCACAAAATGCTTCACATCTTCTCTTCTACCGCTCCGTTGCCATAGAGGAGGACAGGATTTTTTTTAAAGAGATACAAGGTGCTCCGAGTGGACAGACACCTGATCTAAGTCTCTGGATAGAGACTTGATCCCTTCTGTTTACGTTTTGAAGAGGATGAAATGTTGTGGAAGAGTCCAATTGACATAGAGAAAGGCCGTATTCCTCGGGTGTTGTCTGCCAAATTAAATTCCAGTCAGTCTTTTCTTGGTTCTTTAGCGTCCTGTGGTGGAGCTCAACGGGATTGTAGCAGATTTGGCTAGTTGATCTGCTTTTCCATCCCCGAATATCCAGGAGAGAGCGATACTTTTTCCTCTTTAATGAGTTCATTAATCTGAGTGAGTATGCTTCTGTTAAGGTTATAATGCTTCCATTTATTGTCACTTTATTGAAGGTTAAGAATGGAACTGAGCAAGCCAGTAAAAAATTATGAAACTTTTGGGAACTTGATTTTCTGTCCAATCATGGGTTGTTTCACCCCTGAGCGGCACTTTTTTGCACACCATGGACTAAATGGCCAGGTCACATGGACCCCGAAGGCTTAGAGAAGGTTGGGGGAGGGACCCACTGGGACAGCTGTTGGGAGACAGATGGTAGCCTCCCGTCAAGGCCATCCAGCGTGTTCTTTAACGTGCACAGCGTATGGCTCTCCCGCACACGGGGCCACGGCTTAACGTCCTATCCGATGGACGGCAGCCTTTCCAAGCCCATCGGTGTCCCCTACTGACCGTGGGCAAGGCTGGGAATTTTTGCGGAGATAAATCTCAACCCTGACCCAGCTGGGACTCGAACCTGGGAACTACAGATTACGAGCCTGGCGCGCTACCGACTGAGCCACCCCCGCCCCTCATTAATCTGAGTGAGTATGCTTCTGTTAAGGTTATAATGCTTCCATTTATTGTCACTTTATTGAAGGTTAAGAATGGAACTGAGCGAACCAGTAAAAAAGATGAAACTTTTGGGAACTTGATTTTCTGTCCAATCAAGTGCTAATTTAATTGCTATTAATTCACAGTACATGCTTGAAGAGGCACGTTCTAGTGTAAAGCTAATTTCAACCCCTTGATTGCGCACAAAGAATGCTAAAGCTGCAAAGTTTTCTTCAGGCGCTAAAGAGCCATCGATTAAGTTCGGGGTGGCAGTTTTTGTCAGATCGAGGATGGAGAGTTCAATAATTTGCTTTATATGATCTGGGTCAGAGTTCTGCTGTTTACTTTTAAATATTCTAGATCGAAAGAAGGGCAATCAATCGCCATGGCTTTTTTCTTGGGTGGTATACTGCTTTTAGTACTCCAAAATGGCTTCTTTTGTTGCTAGTTTCTATGTTTCCAAGTTTCTTGTTGCCAGTTTCCATTTCTTAATACATTAAGTTATTTTTATGAACACAAACGTCTCTTACTGATAGGGAGTTGAATTTTGAACCCAATACGTGGTGATTTGAAGGATACTCGTTTGGAATATGAATTTCCACAATAAATTGCATAAAAAGTCAGGAGGAATGAAAAAATTGTGAAATGTAAAACTAATTTTCTTTCTTAACAAACTCGATTCACATTCCGTGATAAATTTAGACGCAGTCTAGTTATTAATAAGTACGTAACCGTCTGTTCATATTTAGACGGTGGCTGTACTACTTATAGAGTGACTAGCCCCAAGGAATTGAACGGTAAGAACAAAACTAGATATATTTAGATTAAATTACATCAGTCTCATTTTTCATGTGACAAAAGTCACATTTTGCAAACCTAATCATGATTCATTTCCCAATAAGGGGGGGGGGGGTAACTAAGAAGCAAAAAATATATAAGTTGTTTCAAGCTCTCCCTGCCAATTTCAGCTACAAATTTGGCGTGCTACCAAGTGGGCCACCAACTTTATATTTTACGGGGAGAACTGGGATTGTTGGAGGTTATTAAGATAAACAATCGTGATTGAAAGAAATCATTAGGAAGCTAGAAGAAAACAGGTGAGATCACTTAGAAATTGGGCCAAGGAATTTTCTATTAAATAATTCATCTACTATCCACTATAACTACACTGCTCACAAAAATTAGGGGATATTTTATCGCTTCATATTCATTTTGAAATATCCCCTAATTTTTGTGAGCAGTATAGTTGTTTTAATGCTAGCCAATTCAATGAAATGGTAAACGTGAGATCTTTACTTGTTATAGCATTTAA
Organism: Ryuthela nishihirai; assembly: GCA_038380435.1. Classification (NCBI taxonomy): domain Eukaryota; kingdom Metazoa; phylum Arthropoda; class Arachnida; order Araneae; family Heptathelidae; genus Ryuthela; species Ryuthela nishihirai. The sequence continues at coordinate 88,518,242 of JAWZYU010000003.1, read as the reverse complement.
ATTACATTGTTTCCTTTTTTTTTATTTTGGGTGCAGTTTTTCTACAGGAATCTAAGTTAGGGGGAGGAAAATCTAATTTTTAAGCAGGTAAAAATTAAGGGGTGAAAGAAACTTGATTGACAGCATTAAACATAGCTAGTTGTTCTCTACTGTTAATAGAACGCATAGGAGTGTAAAAATCAATTAAGTTGCTTGTCACACAGGTCTGACAAGAGCCTGTCAATATGATACGCCATAGAAAATATCTGGGTTGGATTGCTTTACCTCTGAGCGGTACTTTTTGTACACAATGGACTAAATGGCCAGGTCACAAGAACCCCAAGGACTCAGAGAAGGTTGGAGGAAGGAAACTAACTGGACAGCTGTTACGAGACAGATGAAAGCTTCCCATTAAGTCCATCCAGCGTGTTCTTTATTGTGAGCAAGGAAAGGCTTTCCCGCATAGGGGACCATGTCTTATTGTGCTATCCGACGGACAGTGCTTTCAGAGTGTCTTGGTCATCCTTTAATCTTTTTACGGCATGGTTGCGTCGCTTGACCCTTTATTTATTTCCTAGATCCTGGCCTGGTTATCGTCAATGTTATTTTACACAGTTTCTATTATATCCATAGATTCACCATATTCTAATCAGGGCAGAATCTAAGGGGTTGGGGCAAGGGGCCATACCCCCCCCCCCCTCCCCTTTCAGACTGCTACGTAGGGTAACAGAGGCAAATAATTATGAAATTTATTCATATTTCCTGCATTTTTCAAGACTATTTTTAAAGGCGCTTAAAACGAAGAGGGAAATGTTATACTGCATTGGAAATCCAGTCTCTTACCCTCTACCCTCCCCCCCCCCCTACATTATTTTCTAGATCCGGACGTGAATCCACCTCTGCGTACTAAAGATTAGTCTCACTTTGAAAATATTACAAGAACATAAGCACATCTTTCTGCATTTAAAAATACTCATAAAAATAATGTATATTGTAATATAAAATTTATAATTTCTCCCACCTGATATATATATATATAATGTACATAGAATTTAAAGGGGCTAATTAACATATTGGCAGAATATGCAGCAAAAATTTGTTTCAATTAATATCCGGTGAAGAGGAAGCTTATGAATCCGTGAAAATCCTCCCCCAATTGGGTTCGGTTGGGTTGTTTTACCTCTGAACGGCATTTTTTTGCCCACAATGAGCTAAATGGCCAGGTCACATGGACCCCGAAGGCTCAGAGAAGGTTTGGGAAGGGGACCCACTGGAACAGCTGTTGGGAGACAGATGGTAGCCTCCGTCAAGGCCATCCAGCGTGTTCTTCAACGTGCACCAGGGTATGGCTCTCACGCACACGGGGCCACGGCTTAATGTCCCATCCGACGGACGGCGGCCTTTCCAAGCCCATCGGTGTCCCCTACTGACCGTGGGCAGGGCGGGGAGTTTTGCGGAGATAAATCGCAACGCTGACACAGCAAGTGCACAGGGCCAAACGGCTCTGTGCACTTTAAAGCCAAACTCTCCCACACAGGGGTCAAACGGCTTACGTCCACTGCTTAGCGTCTCATTCGACGGCAGCGGCCTTTCCAAGCCCATCGGTGTCCCCTCAATGTCTGACTGCCGTACATATAATAGATAGACAGGTAATCATATAGACATATAATAGATAGACAGGTAATCACATAGACATATAATAGATAGACAGGTAATCACATAGACATATAATAGATAGACAGGTAAAGCTTTCATCTGTCTCGTATCTATTATATGTACGGCAGTCAGGAATGTCTGAATGCCGTACATATAATAGATAGACATATAATAGATAGATTGAAAGATATCACGTACAAGAAATGATAAATTTTACATAAAAGAAATTATTCGAGAGAAACAAGGAAGAAAGATTTTTTTTTCTGTACCAGAAAGTACATTACACTGAAAAAAATAAAGCGAATGGAGCGATAAAGGAATTTTGCAGATGATCACAGAAAGTGAATACATTTCGCTTACTTCATCGGGAAGGTGACCTTGGAGCCTCAACGCGCACAGTTCCAGGTTGCCATAGAGTGTGCTGGTCAATAGAGATAGAGCCTTTACTTTTGGGGTGGAGTCTCTATCACGAAAATGTACAAGCTACGAAAATAAAAAACTTATTGCAGACAAAAAATATCCTCTTTCATCAGAAATTCAGAGACTAATGAGATTTCGTTTTTCGATTTTTAGCTTTCATTGCGACTTGATAGCAATTATTCTTTTGATGGGTTTCAACTTATAGACACTTGAAGTTAGAAGTGAATCCATTTTCGATCATTCTTTCAGGGCAGTCGTTAGGTTGCGTTGTTTTACTTTTGAGCGCACTTTTTTGCATACAAAGACCAGTTCACAAGGTCACTCAGAGAAGGTTGGAGGGAGGGGACTCAGTGGAACATCTGTTGAGAGATAGATGGTAGCCTCCCGTCGAGGCTATCCAGCGTGTTCTTTAGCGTGCACAGGGTATGGCTCTCTCTCCCGCACACGGGACCACAGCTTAACATCCCATCCGTCAGACGGCGCCTTTCCATGCCCATCGGTCCATCGGTGTCCCCTACTGACCGTGGGCAGAGCGGAGAACTTTGAGCAGATAAATCTCAACTCTCATTCAGCTGGGACTCGAACCTGGGAACTGCAGATTACGAGACTGGCGCGCTACCGACTAAGCCACCCCGCCCCGCCCCGCAGTCGTTAGGATAAAGAGCACCTTGTCGACTTCGTTCAAAGTGATCTTCGATCTTTGTAGAGTGTTGGCTTTCCTACTCAAAACCTCGGCTCAACGTCAACATCTAATGGACGTTTGTCTTTTTATCTTTCATCTAATGGACGTTCATCCATTTTAATTATCCTTTCTAAAGCGTGATGTGAGAGCGAGCCAAATTGTCGACTCTGGCGAGATCAGGGATGGGAGAAGTTAGCACTGAGATGCGAACGGCCGTACCACACACACACTGAATCTGAAAAGGAAATGAGACAAAAATTTTATATTCAAATGTTCAGAAAAAATACTTTCAATGAAAATCGTTTAAAATCGGATTCTATGCACTTGTTACTTCTCTCTTTTAATCTTTGAAAGCATAGCTGGAATTAATCCAAAGTTATCTCCTTGAGGTAGTCGATCACATTCTCTTGGAGTTAATTGCTCGAAGATTTCTTTCGTAAAAGGGGGTTATTGAGATAAAAAAATCCTCCCCTATTGGCAAGATTTGGCTCCGTTTGATTTCTTTCTATTTTTGAAGTTCAAAACGAAGAGGAAAAGGAAACGTTTTCTTTTCCATCCAAATAAATGGAACCAACCATCTTAAGGATCTCAACTTTGGAGGTATTTCAAGTATGACTTCGGCGATCAAAAGAGAGGCATAACAAGTGTATAGAATAACAGGATGACCATTTTGAATGATTTTCATAATAAATTGTTTTTATGAACATTTGTTTAAGAACTGTTATCTAATTACTTTTCAGAAGCACCGTATACGTAACGGGTTCTCAAGGGACCTGAACCCCAACACTAGAGGCATTTTCTTTTATAAAGGCTTCTTAACTGCAATTCCACAACTTAGTTATTTTGCATTCACTCTTTATCTCAGAGTTTCTAAACTTTAATATATTTATTAAGTAGCAGGCTAGGATCTGGGGAGGTTGGGGGGGGGGAGAAACTGGAATTCTGCTCTGCAGTATAATACACTACAGGAAAAAAAAATTGCAACACCTGGAAGGATTAATGCCTTTTTATCGAAATGCAGGAAACTTAGCATACACTGAGATGTGCGATTGATTGCATTATCCAAAAAAAAAAATGGAAAAATTACCACTTTACCGGGTAGTATATATTTCCACTTTGTGTAAAGTGGTATATATTCCACAGGATGAATACTGCGGGGAAGGCTATCGTACAGCTCTATAATGTCCTCCTGAGGGATAGAACCCCAAATGGAGCGAAGTCGCTGTTCCATTTCAGCGGCAGTGGTTGGCGGACCTCTCGGGTATTGTTGGAACTGTCGGCCCATCATGTCCCAGACGTGTTCAATTGGTGAAAGGTCCGGCGAGCGTGCTGGCCACGGTAGAACCTGAACGTTATGCTCGTGGAGAAACTGCAGACTAATGCAGGCGAGTTGTGAAAATTGGGATTGGTTTTATGAAATTAAGAAGAGTTGGCAAAATTTTGATGTTTCATTAACTAAAAAATGTGCAATAATATAAAAACGTCACAAGCAGTGTAGCATTATAATATGTTCTTAACGATAATTTATTCTTTTATCAATGTTAAATGTTTTGAAAAAAATTAAAACACCCGAAAAAATTGAACTTAGACGAAGATCCTTTCCTATCTTAATATGATAGGTATTAGGTGTAGAGATGAGAGCGTCGATCCTTAATAATTTCGTATTCAACTAAGCTCTAGACAATTAGGAGCGGGAGGGAGGGAAGGAGAAGGAAGGGGAGAAGAAGGAAGGGGAGGAAGACGAGGAAGGGGAGGAAGACGAGGAAGAGGAGGAGAAGGAAGGAGAGGAAGAAGTGGAGAAGGAAGGGGAGGAAGAGGAGGAGAAGGAAGGGGAGGAAGGGGAGGAGAAGGAAGGGGAGGAAGAGGAGGAGAAGGAAGGGGAGGAAGGGGAGGAGAAGGAAGGGGAGGAAGAGGAGTTGATCAGCCGATAGCGCCCCAGGCTTTGAAAGATGATGTTCTCAACTCTTCAAGCATTGAGATTTCTTTCCTTTATCCTTCACGAAGGCTTCGGTGAGAAAGCGATACTGATGGCCTTGGAAAGGACATTGTCCGTCAGGTGAGACGTTAAGTGCAAGGAAGAGCACTACACTGGATATTTTAAGGAACATGTGGGATGATGGCTTTGGACAGGAAGCTTCCATCTGTTTCTACCTCTGTTCAATTCTGAATCCTTGGGGTCGTTGCGATCTGGCCAATGTGTATGCAAAAGTGACGCTCAGAGGTAAAACAAACCAACAAAACCCAGAAACAGATGTAACTTTGCAGTCGGATGAAAGTTTTCACTTTGTAAACAAAACTTGGTGATAAAACTTGAAAAACGAAAAAAAGGTGTAAAATCAATAACTTTCCAAAATTTGACATAAGTGATAAACTTCAAAACATTTTTGCTAAAAATTATGCAAGTAGATGCAAATTGTCATGAAATAAATTAAAAAACTAAAAATAAAATAATTTAATGCAGATTTAAGAAAATCGAAAAGAAACCGATCATTCTTACAATTTATTTTAGAAAATTATTTCATAGACAAAATTCTACTCTGGAAAAAATTCCAGATTAAAAATTTTCTTCAAGTTGGAACAGGTTTAAAAAGTGTTGAAATGATTTCTTTAGCTGAAATGTAGCAATTAAAAAGCATAATTTAAAATATTATAGAAATACTAATCCTATCCAACTTGCCTAAATATGGGAATATGAGAACTCTTAACTACCACTTGCAATTTACATTATTTCGCCCTTTTCAACGCCAACAAGAACACAGCGAGTTGCTTTATCAATATCGCTCAGGTTCAATCCACAAAAGAAGCCTTTATCATAAATTGTTGGGGCGGAGGTGGCTCAGTCGGTAGCGCGCCAAGGCTCGTAATCTGTAGTTCCCAGGTTCGAGTCCCACCTGGGTCAGCGTTGAGATTTATCTCCGCAAGATTCCCTGCCCTGCCCACGGTCAGTAGGGGACACCGATGGGTTTGGAAAGGCTGCCGTCCGTCGGATGGGACGTTAAGCTGTGGCCCCGTGTGTGGGAGATCCATAATCTGTGCACGTTAAAGAACACACTGGATATCCTTGACGGGCGGCTACCATCTGTCTCCCAACAGCTGTTCCAGTGGGTCCCCTCCGCCAACCTTCTCTGAGCCTTCGGGATCCTTGTGACCTGGCCATTTAGCCCATGGTGTGCAAAAAAGTGCGCTCAGAGGTAAAACAACCCAACATAAATTGTTTTAATCCTATGCTCCTTTCTTTTGTAGGTAGAAGTACTTCTGACGAAAAGTGCTATTGCCAGTATAGTTAGCGGTATTTAGAATCCCCACTATACTGTATTAGCATCAGTATTAGAACACTTTCATGCTCTGTGAAAAATCGGCAAAACGTTTTCTCTGTCACATTAATTAAAAAAAAATAATAAATTCATTAAACGAAACATAAAATTTTTCTGATGTAACAGTTTATTGTTTTTAATTTCATATACTTATAATGTATAAACTAATTGCTTATTTCGGTTGATTTTAATCAGTGTCATATGGATTATAATCATCATCATTATTATTATTATTATGGGACCTCAAAAATTTAAAATCTCAACCTCAGAATAACGCTAAGAGCTTTGTTTTTTTTAGCTCGTTTTCAAAGAATAAACAAACACGGGCTATTGATATTACTTTATCATCTGTCTGCATTCAGCTTTTTGATTTTTTTTTCAGATAAAAAAATTCTCTTTGGGTTGGATAGGTTTCGATGAAATATGACGATTCACACTTTTCGAATCTGCCAATAACTTTAATAGCGCCCCCTAACGGTGGAAAATTTTTGTAAAAGCCAAAATTTTAAACGAATACTACAAACGATCTCTTTATGGAAGAAATATGAAATTTTGGTGACTGATCGGAACTTCTGAGATCTCGAAGTTTCAATTTGGGAACAATGATTTTCCTCCTTGCTCCCATAGGTGTGGGAAAAGGCAATTTGTTTTTGTTTTAAAAGATTAATGAAAAATTCTTTTCTTTCTGCTTTATAGAGAGTAACAAAATATCCATATTCGCACATTCCCAATGAACTATTTAACATTCGCACATCCCCAATAAACCATTAGTTCCGATTTCCACCGTTAAAAGGTGCTGAAAAGGAGAATAATAAAAATTTCATTCTCTTTGAAAGCGAGCATTCTGCATTCGCCAGAAGCGATTTCCTGTTATTCTTCTAGTTCTTTACCATAGCGCTGCTTATAAAAGCGATTTTTTCCCCGAAACGTAACTCTCGGAGATTAAATTCCTGAAATATGCAGAAGACACGCCAATGACCGGCTGTTCCCTCTTTTATTGAGAGAGAGAATTGCTGAGACAGAGTCTTACTCAGTCATTGGCCACTCGGACGGAAAGGTTTCTGCGAATACTTCCACTGCATCCTCTGCTCATAACTGCTGGGCAGATGAAACGACCAAATGAAATAAGCCTTTGGTATTCCTGGATAACTTTTAGAGAACGGTAAAACCAAAATTTAGCGAGCTAAACGACTCGTACGTGAACCGTTACTACAAAGACAGAAGCTGGGGCCACCCACTTGGCTTCTCTTGCTAAACTAGCGGACAGTCTGGCAGCACCAGTCTCCGTCGCAGACGACGGAGCGCTATCGATCGGCTGTCTGCTGTGGGTGACGTAGCAAGACCTTTGGGAATGCCTTCAGGCAGCTTCTGGACGGAGGGTGACGTCACAGGACAGGCGAGATAAATATCTCCGTTTCCATGCTTGTTGTCGCCGATAGCCTCGGAACAATAGTCGCTTGAAAAGAAGCTTTCGTCACAGCCACACAGGAAGCACTTTCAACGATTTAAGAATTGTGTGACGTATTAAAATGAAACCATTACTAGCAAGAGGGGTCTGTAGTAACGCTCCAGTATATGCTGTGAGGACATCTCCTTCGTTGATAATGGTTTTGTTTTAAGAAGGCAGAATGTTTGGAAACGTTTTTAACGTTAACTCTCTGATATTGCTGTCTGTGTGTTCGTACACTTTTAATTGGAGTGACTGTGGTGATGCATGATTTTGAGAAGAGATTGAAAAAAGGGTAATAAATTCAGTAGACGTGTCTCGGAATGTCTGTTTCCCTCTCATTTCGATATATCTGCTCTCTGTTGATTAGGGAAACACCGCGTACGAGCAAATTCCAACGTTTTGAATGCCAAGTGAAAAAAGGATATTTGTTTCCGCTTATGATTTAAAAAAGTTCAGGAAAAAACTGCTGCTGATACATGTATTAACTTTGAAAACAAAATCGGCGAATTTTACCTCCAATATTTGTTAAAACACGAGTTGGACTTCAGTTGGAAATAAAGTGTACACTCGTATTGTTTTTTCATTGATGTTGTTTTGGGGGGAAGAGTGGCAGTTCTCCCCCCCTGTAAACATTGACCGAAAAACTTTATGTTTAAATCAGGTGTACCATAAATTAATGGCATTTCTTCATTAATGAAATTAACCACGATTATTTTTTATGTTTTCGCAAGAATATCATTTGTTTTTATTTATTAATAAGAGAAAACATTTTTTGCCTTTATTTTTAACAATAACTTTTCATTCTTTCTATTATTTACGTTGCGCAAAAAGGTTAATTGTGTTCCAAAGGGGACATATCACATATTACACGCTTTATTAGTTTCATAAGAGCAGCAGAGGCAAAGGAAATTACCTCTCTTTAATACGGGGTGGGGAAAGCACGTGCTCCGTCTCACGACACTACACATAAAGGAAACTACCATATACATTTAGAGGGTTTTTATGGAGACCTAATAATTCTATTCAGCATTGGAAACTTTAGCTTCCCCTCCCTGAAAAAATTTCTGCTGACGCCCATGCTGCAAAAAATTCATCCCCTTCCAGTTTATTTTGGTGTTTTCAAAAATATCGAATGGAACTAAATGAAAAAAACAACAACTCAATAATCCCATTGTAAAACGAAAAAGATATAAAAAAACTAAGTGAAGACTTTAAACCACATAACCAGATATACATGAGAACAGCATAACTGTACGGAACAATAAAACTATATAAAGAGAAAAAAAAAAACAGTGAGACCCATAGTAGACACCAAAAATACATCTTTGGTGAATATTGAAAAATTCATCCTAAAAAAACTACAACAGTGGATAGAACAACTTCTCACTCTCCTAAAAAACTGAATAGAACTGGTTGAAAAACCTAAAAACAGTAGAAAGAATTGATAACTCCATAATTGCAAGTTATGATGTGGAATCCATGTATACCAATATTAATACAGATATTCTAAAAAAGGTCCTCAAAGAAAAATTAGAAGAAAAAATAAATGATGGAAAAATATTTATTTTAGAAATAGAGGCAATTTTGGACTAATTAAAATTTACATTATAAACAGTTTCTTCCAATTTCAAGATAAATTCTACAAACAAATTCACGGACTAGCTATGGGCTCACCGTGAGCTCCATATCTCTCGAATATTGTCAATCATTATCTCTATCATTGGGAAAAAAATTTCGTTTCTCGGCCAGAAATAAAATTCCACAAATGATACCTGGATGACATTCTCTGCATGTTCAGCACAACCGACAGAAATCTCCCAGAAGGTCTTCTAAACAAAATTAACTCATTGGAAAAAAAGACTTAAAATTTACAATAGAAATAGGAAAAGAAAAATATCATCAACTTCTTGGATATCACACTAAAAATGACAGATGAAAAAATCTCAATTACTAATTGTAAAAAACTAACCAGTACAGAAAAATATTAGACTATCATTCTAACCATTCAACATATATAAAGGCAGACCTAAATCGACCAAGCAATAAAGAAAATTCAATTACAAATATAGAGGAAGAACAAATTACAACGCATATTAAAAAGTGGAAAAAAACCTTGCTGAAAACCATTATACAGTTAATTTCATCTGAAAGATAAAAAACGAAAAAGTAGATAATTAAATAAAGCAAAAAAAAAACCGTACCTCACTAAAAGCTACCTTACCATAAAGGTCTTTAAAAAAAAGTAGTGAACAATAAATTCAATATAAGAATAGCACCAGACCTTGGACAAGAAAATGAAAAAAATGTTGACATCCGTATCGAAATTTGTCAAATTCATAACTTGAGATGGTTTCAGATTTGAAATTCGCACCATTATAAGTAAATAAAAAAAAAAACATACCCCCTCAAGCAGCTGCTTGCCACAGAGGTCTGACAGGAGTCTGTCAGTTTATATGACATAGTAGAAGGTCTGTGAGGATGGCAGGACCTCTGCAGACAAACAATACACACAACCATGCACAGGGTCCAATTTTTAAAGCAATACTTGTGTTTGTAAATAAGAAACTCTAAGTAAAGTTTTCAACAGTGCTGTCAATCATTACAGAAGCTACCTGCTGAAAATAAAATTGTTAAATATCGAAAGTTAAAAGTTGCAAAGGAAATGCGGACATTTTGTTTCAAGCAAATGTATTCCGGCAACAACATTTCTGCACAATGCATCCAGCATCTTAAAACGGCCTGACAAATTTGGGCTGTTCTGCTGGCCAAAGGAGGCGCAACACTCTCTTAGGCAAGTGTCCCTAATAATTTGTGTCAGAATGGATCGAATCAATAATTTCCTTTTGTGTCAGAATGGATCGAATCAATAATTTCCTTTTGTGTCAGAATGGATCGAATCAATAATTTCCTTTTGTGTCAGAATGGATCGAATCAATAATTTCCTTTTGTGTCAGAATGGATCGAATCAATAATTTCCTTTTGTGTCAGAATGGATCGAATCAATAATTTCTTTTTGTGTCAGAATGGATCGAATCAATAATTTCCTTTTGTGTCAGAATGGATCGAATCAATAATTTCCTTTTGTGTCAGAATGGATCGAATCAATAATTTCCTTTTGTGTCAGAATGGATCGAATCAATAATTTCCTTTTGTGTCAGAATGGATCGAATCAATAATTTCCTTTTGTGTCAGAATGGATCGAATCAATAATTTCCTTTTGTGTCAGAATGGATCGAATCAATAATTTCTTTTTGTGTCAGAATGGATCGAATCAATAATTTCCTTTTGTGTCAGAATGGATCGAATCAATAATTTCCTTTTGTGTCAGAATGGATCGAATCAATAATTTCCTTTTGTGTCAGAATGGATCGAATCAATAATTTCCTTTTGTGTCAGAATGGATCGAATCAATAATTTCCTTTTGTGTCAGAATGGATCGAATCAATAATTTCCTTTTGTGTCAGAATGGATCGAATCAATAATTTCCTTTTGTGTCAGAATGGATCGAATCAATAATTTCCTTTTGTGTCAGAATGGATCGAATCAATAATTTCCTTTTGTGTCAGAATGGATCGAATCAATAATTTCTTTTTGTGTCAGAATGGATCGAATCAATAATTTCCTTTTGTGTCAGAATGGATCGAATCAATAATTTCCTTTTGTGTCAGAATGGATCGAATCAATAATTTCCTTTTGTGTCAGAATGGATCGAATCAATAATTTCCTTTTGTGTCAGAATGGATCGAATCAATAATTTCCTTTTGTGTCAGAATGGATCGAATCAATAATTTCCTTTTGTGTCAGAATGGATCGAATCAATAATTTCCTTTTGTGTCAGAATGGATCGAATCAATAATTTCCTTTTGTGTCAGAATGGATCGAATCAATAATTTCCTTTTGTGTCAGAATGGATCGAATCAATAATTTCCTTTTGTGTCAGAATGGATCGAATCAATAATTTCCTTTTGTGTCAGAATGGATCGAATCAATAATTTCCTTTTGTGTCAGAATGGATCGAATCAATAATTTCCTTTTGTGTCAGAATGGATCGAATCAATAATTTCCTTTTGTGTCAGAATGGATCGAATCAATAATTTCCTTTTGTGTCAGAATGGATCGAATCAATAATTTCCTTTTGTGTCAGAATGGATCGAATCAATAATTTCCTTTTGTGTCAGAATGGATCGAATCAATAATTTCCTTTTGTGTCAGAATGGATCGAATCAATAATTTCCTTTTGTGTCAGAATGGATCGAATCAATAATTTCCTTTTGTGTCAGAATGGATCGAATCAATAATTTCCTTTTGTGTCAGAATGGATCGAATCAATAATTTCCTTTTGTGTCAGAATGGATCGAATCAATAATTTCCTTTTGTGTCAGAATGGATCGAATCAATAATTTCCTTTTGTGTCAGAATGGATCGAATCAATAATTTCCTTTTGTGTCAGAATGGATCGAATCAATAATTTCCTTTTGTGTCAGAATGGATCGAATCAATAATTTCCTTTTGTGTCAGAATGGATCGAATCAATAATTTCCTTTTGTGTCAGAATGGATCGAATCAATAATTTCCTTTTGTGTCAGAATGGATCGAATCAATAATTTCCTTTTGTGTCAGAATGGATCGAATCAATAATTTCCTTTTGTGTCAGAATGGATCGAATCAATAATTTCCTTTTGTGTCAGAATGGATCGAATCAATAATTTCCTTTTGTGTCAGAATGGATCGAATCAATAATTTCCTTTCGTGTCAGAATGGATCGAATCAATAATTTCCTTTCGTGTCAGAATGGATCGAATCAATAATTTCCTTTCGTGTCAGAATGGATCGAATCAATAATTTCCTTTCGTGTCAGAATGGATCGAATCAATAATTTCCTTTTGTGTCAGAATGGATCGAATCAATAATTTCCTTTTGTGTCAGAATGGATCGAATCAATAATTTCTTTTTGTGTCAGAATGGATCGAATCAATAATTTCCTTTTGTGTCAGAATGGATCGAATCAATAATTTCCTTTTGTGTCAGAATGGATCGAATCAATAATTTCCTTTTGTGTCAGAATGGATCGAATCAATAATTTCCTTTTGTGTCAGAATGGATCGAATCAATAATTTCCTTTTGTGTCAGAATGGATCGAATCAATAATTTCCTTTTGTGTCAGAATGGATCGAATCAATAATTTCCTTTTGTGTCAGAATGGATCGAATCAATAATTTCCTTTTGTGTCAGAATGGATCGAATCAATAATTTCCTTTTGTGTCAGAATGGATCGAATCAATAATTTCCTTTCGTGTCAGAATGGATCGAATCAATACTTTCCTTTCGTGTCAGAATGGATCGAATCAATAATTTCCTTTTGTGTCAGAATGGATCGAATCAATAATTTCCTTTTGTGTCAGAATGGATCGAATCAATAATTTCCTTTTGTGTCAGAATGGATCGAATCAATAATTTCCTTTTGTGTCAGAATGGATCGAATCAATAATTTACTTTTGTGCTAGAATGGATCGAATCAATAATTTCATTTTGTGTCAGAATGGATCGAATTAGTAATTTACTTTTGTGTCAGAATGGATCGAATCAATAATTTCCTTTCGTGTCCCCAATAGATCTTTCCGCAAGTGGCAAGGTCCTGCGCGTGTGTGTTGGTTTCCTGAAGATGGTCGCCCTTCTTCTGTTGCTGTATGTGTTCATCTGCTCCCTTGACTTCCTGAGCACAGCATTCCGTCTGGTGGGAGGCAAGCAGGCGGGCAAGGTCTTCCAAGACAGCACTTTGCTCAGGAATCCCGTCGTCGGACTCATGATCGGTGTCCTGGCCACTGTCCTCGTGCAAAGCTCGTCAACGTCGACTTCCATCGTGGTCACCATGGTCGGAACAGGGCGTAAGTAATTGTTCTTACATTAAAAGAAAAAATATTTTTTCCTTAATATTAATTTTTAAACTGAACATTTTCAAAACAGTTATTAATTTCAGCAAATGTTTTAAGATTTAAGATAACACAGCGATACACTTTAAGCTTCCATTTACATTCACCGACTATTCAGTTCACTTCAAATTCCCCAAATATAGTGCTGGCTTTGAATTTGGGTTGTTTTACCTCTGAGCGGCACTTTATTTGCACACCATGGGCTAAATGGCCAGGTCACATGGACCCCGAAGGCTCAGACCATTTACATTCACCGACTATTCAGTTCACTTCAAATTCCCCAAATATAGTGCTGGCTTTGAATTTGGGTTGGGTTGTTTTACCTCTGAGCGGCACTTTTTTTGCACACCATAGGGCTAAATGGCCAGGTCACATGGACCACGAAGGTTCAGAGAAGGTTGGGGGAGGGGACACACTGGAACAGCTGTTGGGAGACAGATGGTAGCCTCCCGTCAAAGCCATCCAGCGTGTTCTTTAACGTGCACAGGGTATGTCTCTCCCGCACACGGGGCCACGGCTTAACGTCCCATCCGACGGACGGCGGTCTTTCCAAGCCCATCGGTGTCCCCTACTGACCGTGGGCAGGGCGGGGAATTTTTGCGGAGATAAATCTCAACGCTTACCCAGCTGGGACTCGAACCTGGGAACTACAGATTACGAGCCTGGCGCGCTACCGACTGAGCCACCCCCGCCCCACTTTGAATTTGGAATTTCATTTCTTTTTTGAATGCACCATGGGTGTAACCTTAAATAAACCAATCAGAGAGAAATATCTTGAATGAACCAATCAGAAAGCATGGATTTGAATTGATCAGCCAAGTAGCATGACTTTGGGCGAACCAATTAGAGGGCACGGCCTTGAATGACTAATAATAGAGCACGACTTTGAACGAAACAATCAGAGAACACGAACTTGAAATGGCTTCTCTTTGAATACTCTCTTAACCCTCATCCCGCCTTCGGTCAGAAAGGAGATACCCGATGTTCTTGGATAGGTCGCCGCCGTCCATCGGATAGCATGTTAAGCCGTGGCACTGTACAGGAATGCCCTATCCTGTGGTCGAAAAAGAACATTCTGGATGGCCTTGCTAGAAGACTATCATCTGTCTCCTAACAGTTATCCATTGGGGTCCTTGTGATCTGGCCATTTAACCCTTACGTTAAAAAAAGTTCCGCTCAGAGATAAAATAATCCAACCCAACATTTGAAAATCTGAAAGAATGTCGCTGCCTCTTCAATTGATAAAAAAATCAAATACTTTTTCACCCGCCGCAATTTCAGTGCCACTTCATCTGACATAATTCCAATGTTACTCCAACTGATAAAATGTTCGAATACTACTTCACCTGATAAAATTCCAATCTCTCTTTACCTGATGTAAGACCAATGCCACTTCAACTGATATACACTGCTCGACATAGGAAATGCCACACCCATGAAGGAATGGTACGAAATAAAACGGAATTTACCACTCGGATGATGGTGGGGCGGGGGTGGCTCAGTCGGTAGCGCGCCAGGCTCGTAATCTGCAGTTCCCAGGTTCCAGTCCTAGCTGGGCCAGCGTTGAGATTTATCTCCGCAAAATTCCCCGCCCTGCCCACGGTCAGTAGGGGACATCGATGGGCTTGGAAAGACCGCTGTCCGTCGGATGGGACGTTAAGCCGTGGCCCCTTGTGCGGCAGAGCCATACCCTGTGCACGTTAAAGAACACGCTGGATGGCCTTGACGGGAGGTTACCCTCTGTCTCCCAACAGCTGTTCCAGTGGGTCCCCTCCCCCAACCTTCTCTGAGCCTTCGGGGTCCATGTGACCTGGCTATTTAGCCCATGGTGTGCAAAAAAGTGCCGCTCAGAGGTAAAACAACCCAACCCACTCGGATGAAATGTAGACAAATAGGTGGGAAAGAAGTGATTTAAATTCTCAGGGGTTACATGAATGTAATGGGCGAGGAGACAGCATAATGTGGCCTGGAGTCAGTAGGTCTTAGGACCTCTATACTGGACTATACATTCGATAACACAGTGGGACATCGAGTGAAAAACTGACCGGTTGTTGTGCTGAGGCATCGCAGACCATGCGTCGTTGATCTGTGTTCATAATTCATCGACTTTGTGGTGGTGGGGGGGAGGTCGTGCAGAGGCGTGAAATTGTCTGCCAATGATGTCCTACACGTTTTCTATCGGGGAGAAGTCTGGGTATCGCGCTGGCCAAGGCAGTACCTGAACACCTTGTAGGCACTGTCTGCTGACGTTTGCAATGTGCAGGCGGGCATTATCGTGTTGAAACTGGGCATCAGAGATACCATGGAGATACGGCAACGAAACTGGGCATTAGAGATACCATGGAGATACGGCAACGAAACTGGGCATCAGAGATACCATGGAGATACGGCAACGAAACTGGGCATCAGAGATACCATGGAGATACGGCAACGAAACTGGGCATCAGAGATACCATGGAGATACGGCAACGAAACTGAGCATCAGAGATACCATGGAGATACGGCAACGAAACTGGGCATCAGAGATACCATGGACATACGGCAACGAAACTGGGCATCAGAGATACCATGGAGATACGGCAATGAAACTGGGCATCAGAGATACCATGGAGATACGGCAACGAAACTGGGCATCAGAGATACCATGGAGATACGGCAACAAAACGGGCTGCAGCACCTCATCGACATATCGTTGTGTTATCATTGTACCCATTTTATGCACGAGCAGTGAACGGCTGTTGCAACTGATAGCGGCCCAAACCATGACACCAGGATGAGGAGCGATATGATGCTCACGGATGGCAGCAAGAGCAGCTCGCTGACCACTTTGTCTCCAGGTGGCGCTGAGACAGAAGCAAGGCTCGTTGCTGAATAATAATAATAATTTATTCAAATTCAACATTTGGCAGTACATATTTAAGTCAACTCACCACAAGAGCTTAATTAACTCATTAGTGGATTAATAATATTATAATTTTTTTGCTCATCACATTTGGTATATAAAAACATATGTTGGTACATTGTTGTTTGGGTTGTTTTACCTCTGAGCGGCACTTTTTTGCACACCATGGGCTAAATGGCCAGGTCACAATACCCCGAAGGCTCAGAGAAGGTTGGGGGAGGGGACTCACTGGAATAGCTGTTGGGAGACAGATGGTAGCCTCCCGTCAAGGCCATCCAGAGTGTTCTTTAACATGCACAGGGTATGGCTCTCCCGGACACGAGGCCACTGCTTAACGTCCCATCCAACGGACGGCGGCCTTTACAAGCCCATCGGTGTCCCCTACTGACCGTAGGCAGGGCGGGGTATTTTGCGGAGATAAATCTCAACGCTGACCCAGTTGGGACTCGAACCTGGGAACTACAGATTACGAGCCTGGCGCGCTACCGACTGAGCCACCCCTGCCCCTATGTTGGTACAAAGGTTTTAACAAAACAGTATATCAGTTTGATACATATAATAATTATTGCCTTAATACCAATAATTTAATATCTTTTTTAAACGTTATAATATCAGTTATATTTCTTATATCTTTTGGTAAGTTATTAAATATTTTAGGACCAGAAAAACCAAAATATTTTTTAAACAATTCGTTATTTGGTTTGGGAACAATTAGTTTTTCGTTTTCCATAGATCTAGTATTATACGGGTTTTCAATCCTATGAAACATGTGAATATTTTAATGTATAAATATTAAAAGTTTAAACATATATTTAACATTTAATAAATTTAAATCCAGAAAACTTTGACAAGAAGAATCATATTTTCTTTTAAATATCATTACTTTCAACACATATTTATGCATTTGTTTTATTGACTTCAAATGACTTTCATATGACCTTCCACAGATAATTATTCCATATTGTATTCTAGAATGAATGAATGCAAAATATACTTATTTCAAAGTACATATATCTAATAGATCTCAATATATACATTTGAGATATAATTCTTTCAATATTTCTATTTTTCTATGTGATTCTTCCAAGTCAAGTGTTTATCGAAAATAACACCAAGATATTTCATTACATCTGCAGAGTTTATTTTTTGATTGTCATACCGAAATTTGTACTGTTATTATTAGATGAAAACAAATATTTTAAAATATGATAATAGAGGTCACCAATATCAATATTAATACCTCTTTGCATATTAAAATATATGTATTTTGCCTTTTTTGTATTAACAGATAATTTATTCTTATCAAACCACATCCTTCAAAGTTTCAGATCTTCATTTATTTTTGCTTTCAGTCCATTGTCACTCTCATTAACATGACAGTCGTCTCATTAACATATAGAATTGCTATATCATCAGCAAATGAAATTATTTTTCCTTTAAAATTTAATTTTAATAGATCGTTAACATAAAGGAAAAATGATTGTGGTCCTAATACAGAACCCTGTGGTACTCCGAATTAAAATTGAACCAATTAAAATTGAAATAATACAGAACCTGTGGTACTCCGAATTTAATTGCTCTTCTTTTATTTAAAATGATTTTTACTTTTACTTATTGAGTTCTATTTGTTAAATATGACTTAAACCAATCTAATTGGATACCTATTATTCCAATATTTTCCATTTTCTTCAATAATATATTCACAATTAAAGAATCAAATGCTTAGAAATATCGCTGAATAACACTAAAACTTTTTTACTTTCATTAAGACCATTATAAATTATATTTGATAGCATGGTTAGAGCATCTTCAGTGTCCATTTTTTCTCGAAAGCCAAATTGAGAGTCAGAAATAATTTTATTTTTATTAATGAAGCTAACTAATTTTTTTAAAACTATCTTTTCTAGTAATTTCGAAAATAAAACTTGAATTGAAACTGGTCTATAATTACATACATCAGTTACTTTTCCTGATTTAAAAACTGGAGTAACTAATGAATTTTTAAAAACTGAGGGAAAAATTCCATTTGTAAAAGACAAATTTAAAATTTTTTCTAAGTCATTACAAATATATAAAATAACTCTTTTTAATGTATATACAGAAATTTTGTCCTCCCCAGCAGATTTGTTCAGTTTTAAAGAGTGTACAATAGTTACAGTTTCATATGTATTTGTAGGCAGTAAAACCATCGAATTCATTTTACAGAAGGTTGATTCATTTGGTAAGGAACAGGGTTGGGTTGTTTTACCTCTGAGAGGCACTTTTTTGCACACCATGGGCTAAATGGCCAGGTCACATGGACCCCGAAGGGTCAGAGAAGGTTGGGGGAGGGGACCCACTGGAACAGCTGTTGGGAGACAGAGGGTAGCCTCCCGTCAAGGCCATCCAGCGTGTTCTTTAACGTGCACAGGGTATGGCTCTCCCACACACGGGGCCACGGCTTAACGTACCATCCGTCGGACGACGGCCTTTCCAAGCCCATCGGTGTCCACTACTGACCGTGGGCAAGGCGGGGAATTTTGCGGAGATAAATCTCAACGCTGACCCAGCTGGGACTCGAACCTGGGAACTACAGATTACGAGCCTGGCGCGCTACCGACTGAGCCACCCCCGCCCCCGGTAAGGAACAGGATGATGAGTATGGGTAATCAGGTATTTTAGAAATTATGTCAGAAGCTATATTAAAAAAATAATCATTGAAATATTCAGCGATATCAATACATAATACATGGTTATATAATATACAATAATATATATACGATATGGAATACGACATGTTTCCATTCGTCCTACCACGCATGTCCCACCATGCACACTGCAACCTTACTCGACGATGTGCTGCGATAAATGGCAATCGTTGCAATGGCTTGTGAGAGTGCAGACCTGCTTCAGCCAATCTGCGATTCACAGTCCATGACGACACGGGGTGCCTGGACACCGCATCAGTTGTTGTCTGCTGAGTATTGTGGTGTTGCTACGTCTTGCCGTCGAACTACGTGCACCAGTCCCACTGCAGCGACGTACTTTACCTTCCTCCAACCACTGTCACCCAATTCGGCAGACAGTTGTTGCACCCCAATGCGTTTCTGCCGCGATGTGATGCAGAGACCAATCAGCCATCGACCAACCAGCTGCCTATGATGAAGCCTTTGGTAAGGTGTCCGTGTGAGGTAGGTTTCCCGATGATGTCGCCCACGTATTCCCCATTCCTTACATGTGCTTTCGCTACCGAGATCACTCGGATGAAGTGGTCCACACGCCCAGGTGAGGACGTCCAAACTTAGCTACGCTGAACCATTTTGCCCTGCTATCTCCTCCAAGTATCACGGCCAGGCTCGTTATCTGCAGTTCCCAGGTTCGAGTCCCAACTGGGTCAGCGTTGAGATTTATCTCCGCAAAATTCCCCGCCTTGCCCACGGTCAGTAGGGGATACCGATGGGCTTGGAAAGGCCGCCGTCCGTCGGATACGACGTTAAGCCGTGGCCCCGTGTGCGGGAGAGCCATACCCTGTGCACGTTAAAGAACACGCTTGATGGCCTTGACGGGAGGCTACCATCTGTCTCCCAACAGCTGTTCCAGTGGGTCCCCTCCCCCAACCTTCTCTGAGCCTTCGGGGTCCATGTGACCTGGCCATTTAGCCCATGGTGTGCAAAAAAGTGCCGCTCAGAGGTAAAACAACCCAACCCAACCTTGGAAAGGCCGCCGTCCGTCGGATGGGACGTTAAGCCGTGGCCCGTGTGCGGGAGAGACATACCCTGTGCACGTTAAAGAACACGCTGGATGGCCTTGACGGGAGGCTACCATCTGTCTCCCAACAGCTGTTCCAGTGGGTCCCCTCCCCCAACCTTCTCTGAGCCTTCGGGGTCCATGTGACCTGGCCATTTAGCCCATGGTGTGCAAAAAAGTGCCGCTCAGAGGTAAAACAACCCAACCCAACCTTGGAAAGGCCGCCGTCCGTCGGATGGGACGTTAAGCCGTGGCCCGTGTGCGGGAGAGACATACCCTGTGCACGTTAAAGAACACGCTGGATGGCCTTGACGGGAGGCTACCATCTGTCTCGCAACAGCTGTTCCAGTGGGTCTCCACCCCAACATTCTCTGAGCCTTCGGGGTCCATGTGACCTGGCCAGTTAGCCCATGGTGTGCAAAAAAGTGCTGCTCAGAGGTAAAACAACCCAACCCATGTATCCATGTTCATTTATGCATTCATTTATATAACCATTATATAATTCACTCATTTACATAACCCGACTGTAGACACATTTCCACCTATTTGCATGGTGCTCTGAGAAACACTTACTGGTGCGACATTTTCTATGTCAAGCAGTGTACTATCCCAATAGTTCTTTACCTGAAAGAATACAAATATCACTTTTCCTGATCCAATTCCAACATCTATTCAATTGGTACACAATTCCAATGCTTCTTCACTTGAAGGAATTCCAATGTTTCTTCTTCTGCCATATTCCAATGCCTCTTCAACTGAAGCAATATTGCAATACTTCTTCACTTAACAAAATTTCAATGCTTCTTGAACTAATATAATATTCCAGCACTTCACCACCTGACACAGTATTCGAATACTTCACCACCTGATGCAATATTTCAATACCTCTTCACCTGATACAGTATTCCAATACTTCTCTATCTGACACAGTATTCCAATACTTCTCTATCTGACACAGTATTCCAATACTTCTCTATCTGAAACACAGTATTCCAATACTTCTCTATCTGACACAGTATTCCAATACTTCTCTATCTGACACAGTATTCCAATACTTCTCTATCTGACACAGTACTCCAATACTTCTCTATCTGACACAGTATTCCAATACTTCTCCACCTGACACAGTATTCCAATATTTCTCCACCTGACACAGTATTCCAATATTTCTCCACCTGATACAGTATTCCAATATTTTACCACCTGACACAATATTCCAATACTTCTTCACCTAACAATTCCAATGGCTCTTCAATTGATACAGTATTACAATACTTCTTGACTTGAAAAAAATACAATGGCTCTTCAACTGATACAATATTTCAATGCCTCTTCGACTGATGTAATATTCCAAAGCTTCTTCAACTGATGCAATTCCAATACCTCTTCAACTGATGCAATGTTGCAAAACTTTTTCAACTGACACAATTGCAACGCCTCCTCAACTGAAGCACTGTTACACAGTCTTTTCAACTGACGTAATTCTGATGCCTCTTCATTTGATAAAATATTCCAGTGCCTCTTCAGCAGACATAATTATAGCGACTCTTCAAGATATTCAACATTCCAAATCCTCTTCAACTGATAGAATTCCAATAAATCTCTAATAGATACAATATCTTATGCCTCTTCAACTAATAAAATATTTCAATGCCTCTTCAAGTAATACAATATTCCAATACTTCCACCTTATACAGCATTCGAGTGCTTCTTCATCTAATACAACTTCAACGTTTCTTCAACTGATGCTGTATTACAATAATACTTCATCACCTGAAACCGTTCTCAAGGTTTCTCCAACTAGTACAATACTGAAATACTTCACCTGATACAATATTCCAAAGCTTCTTCAACTGATATAATTGCGATGCCACTTCAACTGAAACAATATTTCAAAACTTTTTCACTTGACAAAATTCCAATGCACATTCAAAGGATGCAAAATTCAAATACTTCTACACCTGACAAAATTTCAATGCCTCTTCAATTAATGCAATATTGCAGAGCTTCTTCAACTGATGCGATACTCCAATGCCTCTTCAAGGTATACAATATTCCAGTGCATCTATAGATAACACAATATTTTAATGCCTGTTCAGCTTATACAATATTCCAATATTTCTACACCTGACAAAATTTCAATGCCTTATCAACTGATACAATATTTTAATACTTCTTCAACTGATGCAATATTTCAAAGCTTCTTCAGCTGACACAATTCCTATGATGCCTCTTCATTCGATAAAATATTCCAATGTCGTTTCAGCAGACACAATTCCGATGTTTCTTCAAGTAATGCAATATTCCAATGCTCCTTCAACCGATACAATATTTCAATACTTCTTTAAATGATGCCGTCCCGTGGCAGAGTGGTTAACGCACTTGGCTGCTGCTCTAAGGACCTGGGTTCGAGCCCCGGGTAAGGCATGGATATTTGTGTTATTTTTCTGCTGAGGTCTCGCCCTCCTCATAGACCTTCTACTATGACGTATTAAACTGACAGGGTCCTGTCAGACCTCTGTGGCAATCAGCTACTTGAGGCGGTATTTATTTTTATTTATTTAATTGATAAAACATTACAATTCCTTCAACTGATACAATATTCTTATAACCGATACTGATATTCCTGATACGTATGTGGTATGAGAATTCTGATAGAGCATTTTAATGTCTCTTCAACTGCCAATGTCTCTGAAGTTGTAGCAATATTCCAAAACGTCTTCATCTGTCCGAATTTTAATGCCCCTTCACTGATACAATATTCCAATGTATATTCACTTCTGATAGAATGAAGCCGATGAAGAAGAGGTATTTTGTTCGGTGTCGTAACTTTCCGTCATGATGATCAAGGGCACTCAGCATCGCAAAGGACACACCCAGTTCATGTGAAGGTGAATGAATGGGTTCCTTTGTAAGGTATCTCGTGCACAACTGAGAGAACATTGATTAGTGTTTTTGTCCCTACTTGTTGTCGCAATTGAAAAATAAGCGTTCGCCTTAAAAAACTGCCCTACTGAATATTAGAGAATTTCTGTGTTGTGTCAGTGGGATTCCAACTTCGAAGCTCTAGGGCTTCTTCCAAATGTAGGGGCGGGGGTGGCTCAGTCGGTAGCGTGCCAGGCTCGTAATCTGTAGTTCCCAGGTTCGAGTCCCAGCTGGGTCAGCGTTGAGATTTATCTCCGCAAAATTTCCCGCCCTGCCCACGGTCAGTAGGGGACACCGATGGGCTTGGAAAGGCCGCCGTCCGTCGGATGGGACGTTAAACCGTGGTCCCGTGTGCGGGAGAGCCATACCCTGTGCACGTTAAAGAACACGCTGGATGGCCTTGACGGGAGGCTACCATCTGTCTCCCAACAGCTATTCCAGTAGGTCCCTCCCCCAACCTGCGGGAGAGCCATACCCTGTGCACGTTAAAGAACACGCTGGATGGCCTTGACGGGAGGCTACCATCTGTCTCCCAACAGCTATTCCAGTAGGTCCCTCCCCCAACCTTCTCTGAGCCTTCGGGGTCCATCTGATCTAGCCATTTAGCCCATGGTGTGCAATAAAGTGCCGCTCAGAGGTAAAACAACCCAACCCAACCTTCCAAATGTAGTTAATGGAAAATGTGACTGAAAATAAATCATAAATCAATCTATATAAATCTCGAATTTCAACAATATTCGTTAAGTATTTAACGGGATGTGAAAGCTGCAAAGTTTAACATTAAAGTTTTGTGTTTTATAAAAACAAACACTCAGAATTATCCGATATTGAATTAATACTACGCAAACTTGTAAAACGTGTATTCATTGTACTAAATGGTTTGAAAACAATGTTTATAATTTAAGTTTTAAATAATTTCTGAGATAAAATCTTATGTTGGCATTACTTGTTGTCAGCAGCTTCCATAACTTTTTAAATACTGAACTAAAGGTGTCGAAAATCGAGATTTTAACAGATTTATTATCTTTATCTTCCGTCACATTTTCCAATTAAATGGAGATTTTAGAAGTTATAGAGCTTCAAAGTCAAATTCACTTTGGTATAACGTGGAAATCCTTTAATATTTCGGTAGAACAGTATATAAAAAAATATAAATTAAAAAACAGTATCTTCCTTTATGTGCCATGAAAAATGGAAAAGTCTAAAGCATATCGATGGTCCAATCAGTCATTGCATTTGTATTCACTTAGAAGGAAGATAGCGAACCGGCAATCTTGCTTAGTAGGTAAATCTAATCTGTCTTTCTTAGAAGTGAAAGCGAATTGGGATTGATTGCACCATCAACATGCTTTAGGTTTATTTTCTACTTTTTGGAACGCATATAAGAAGATAGACATTTATCTTCTTATATGCAGAACGCATATGAGAAGATAGACATTTTGGACGCATATAAGAAGATAGACAATTATTTTTTTTTTATTCTTTGTCGTTAAAAACAACTACTTTCAGAAACTTTCACTAGATATATGACTCGTAAACATCGACCACATTTTTCCTGCCCCCTTTTCTTGAGGCGTTTTCGAATCAATCTCCACGAAATTTCCATCCCCTTTTGGGGGAAGGGAGAATGGCGGGGGGCATAATTCGTAGTAGTGTACGACAGACCTCATATGCATGGGCGTCCGCAGAAGGGGGAAAACGGGGCACTTGCCCCCCCCTCAGATCGAGTAAAAAAATCCACAAATTATAATCGTAACAATTTAAACGCAATTTATATACATTAAGTATGTGTTTTTGTATTGATGCAATACTGTATTCTATAATCTACTAGCGAAAAAAAAAACCCTAAAAAGTTAAATAATTAAATAAAAGTTTATTGAAGTAATTATTTGTCTCCAAGCTTTGCCCCCCCCCCCCCCCTGGAAAATTTTCTGCGGGCGCCCATGCTCATATGAGGTTTCATTTGACAATGTAACTGTAGTCTCTCTCATGCGTAAGATATAGCAAAAAAATTACAATTTTTCGCTTTTTAGAGGGCAAGAAAGTAAGGGGGATTATATTTTAATTGCCCACAACATTCTTCACTTCACAAGCTTTCATTTGATGTACAACTTGTTGCACTTCACCCTCGCTTTCGAAAAGTATAAGAATTCTTCGTATATTGTGCTTTTTTTTGAGGGGGGTGGTGGAGAAAGAATGGAGGAATAAATGTTTTATAGTCTATTTATTATATTATTTTCATTTGGCACATGAATCACTGAGTATGTTCATCGCCATCGAAAGATACGGGAGGATAACTGACAAAATCCACAAACCGAGAAATGCCGAGCGAAAAACATTATGAAGACAGATACAGAGAGTAGAACTGTAAGATGGTAAAGTTCAGTTAAAAATGAAATACTTCCCCTGATATTCAAACAATAGCTAGAACTTGGGCATGCAGTGTTGTACACAGAGATGAGCGAATGCGACTACATTACACGATTCACAATGTTAAGTCACACTGCTTATGAGGTTGTGGAAACACTCAGGTGACCATAGTGATCACTCTGTCGTTAGTGAAGTCGAGGTTAAGCAGTGTTAGGTTCTAGGGCGTGTTTATGTGGGCCACCTTGGGGCCCCTTGTATCTATTGAGATCACCACCACCGGAAAAGGTTGTGCTGATGTACTCACCGACCACCTATACCTTCATGGCTATCCATTTCCCAGAGCAGGATGCTTTCTTTCAACAAGGCAATGCCCTGTCTCATCACTGCCGTTTCGCGAAGGACTGCTTGAAGGAGGATTCCAGTGAGTTCACATCCGTCGAATGACCCTCTCATTCTGTCCCCACAGTATGCATCGAAATCGCATCTACTTAAATCGCAACAACTCCTCACTGGGGAATGTTATACCAGAATCTCCTCATTATCATTAGTCCTTTTGATTTGCATCAAATTTGATTTGCCTGCAAGAGTAGGTAAATCTAATCTATCTTCCTTTGAAGTGAATGCGAATTGGGATTGATTGCACCATCATCGGTCTCGATATAGCATTGCCCAGTCGACAGCTTTATTTTTAATTTTTACGTTTACAGGTTATTTTTCTCGAATTTAATGTTTTTACCTATTTGATCTTTTGATTTGTTGATTTCTTTGTATGGATACTATACACCCATTCTTGATTTTCAATTTTTCCATTTGTTCTTGATTTTAAGTGAACTGTAGTCTCTCTCATGCGTAAGATATAGTAAAAAAAAATTACAATTTTTCCCTTTTTTAGAGGGCAAGAAAGTAAGGGGGGGGGATTATATTTTTATTGCCCACCCTTTATTTTTTCCAGTGTTTTACATTTTGTGGCTTCGTTGTTTTGCCTTCTGCTTTTAACTTTGTGTGTTTTCATGACTTCCATATTTTTACTTTTCGTTTTATGCCTCGATTGGCGCAAAATGTCCCCAGCTGCCCTTGTGCCATAAAACACCAACTAACCGACCAATAGCCCCCCCCCCTCTCTCTCTCCAGTTTTGAACCCTATTGATCATCTGTAGGATGAAGTGGACCGATGCATACAAGCCCAAAACCCACCACCGGCAACTCTCGGCTCTTTATGGATGACTGCCCTGGAACCATGAGTTGCACTACAACTCGAGCGTTTCGAAGACCTGCTAGAGTCCATGTCAAGACATGTTGCTGCTGCTTTGAGAGCAAAAGGTGGATCCACACGTTTTTAAGTGGGAGTATAATAAATTGTCCCTTCAATGTTAGGGGCGGAGGTGGCTCAGTCTGCAGCGCGCCAGGCTCGTAATCTGTAGTTCCCAGATTCGAGTCCCAGCTGGGTCAGCGTTGAGATTTATCTCCGCAAAATTCCCCGCCCTGCCCACGGTCAGTAGGGGACACCGATGGGCTTGGAAAGACCGCCGTTCGTCGGATGGGACGTTAAGCCGTGGCCCCGTGTGCGGGAGAGGCATACCCTGTGCACGTTAAAGAACACGCTGGATGACCATGACGGGAGGCTACCATCTGTCTCCCAACAGTTGTTCCAGTGGGTCCCCTCCCCCAACCTTCTCTGAGCCTTCGGGGTCCATGTGGCCTGGCCATTTAGCCCATGGTGTGCAAAAAAGTGCTGCTCAGAGGTAAAACAACCCAACCCAACCCTTCAATGTTTTTGAATTCATTTCGAAAACGAGCATCTCATATTCCCCAGAAGCGATTGTTATCATTCTGGTTACGGAAATATATCACTGAAGAGAAATGAACACGTCATTCAAATCTCTCTGGGGCGAGAGTCGGCAACACGACAACTTCATAATTTGTGTTCCCAGGTTCGAGTCTTCCCTGGGCCATCATTGAGATTTATCTCCGCTAAACCTCCACTCTGCCCTCGGTCAGAAAGGGGACAGCGGCGAGTTCGCAAAAACCTCCGTCCGTCGGATAGGTTGTTTGGGTTGTTTTACCTCTGAGCGGCACTTTTTGCCCACCATGGGCTAAATGGCCAGGTCACATGGACCCCGAAGGCTCAGAGAAGGTTGGGGGATGGGACCCACTGGAACAGCTGTTGGGAGACAGATGGTAGCCTACCGTCAAGGCCATCCAGCGTGTTCTTTAACGTGCACAGGGTATGGCTCTCCCGCACACGGGGCCACGGCTTAACGTCCCATCCGACGGACGGCGACCTTTTCAGGCCCATCGTTGTCCCCTACTGACCGTGGGCAGGGCGGGGAAATTTTTGCGGAGAAAAATCTCAACGCTGACCCAGCTGGGACTCGAACCTGGAAACTACAGATTACGAGCCTGGCGCGCTACCAACTGAGCCACCCCCGCCCCCCCGTCGGATAGGAATCCATGATCTCGCGTGCGATAGAACCATACCTTCTGCACTTTAAAGAACACGCTGGATAGCCTTGACGGCCCTCTGTCTTCCAACAGCTACCCAGTGAGTTCCCTTCCCCCAACGTTTTTTGAGCCTTTGAATTCTTGTGACGTGGCCAATTTTAACCCATTGTGCAGAAAAGGGGCCGCTCAGAGATAAAACAACGAAAACGTAATTTTATCGAACGAAAGTGGGGTGTTTCTGGAGCACCTCTCTGAAGCAATACGCTTTTAAAGCATACTTATTATTAAACGTGTGAAATGGTATCTCTGTCTATACTGGAAGCTGTGTACCAATCCCCTGTCACGAGGCACGAAACTGGTCAAGCATTGCATGAAGTCCATCTTCTCGGGGTATCATCCATTTGTTCAGTTTAAAGAAGGAATGGCATTCCACTCTATTTCTCAACCTTTCTGAAATAACATTCCAGCCAATTTCTCAGAATCTTCAGTGAGTTGTTTACTTGGGGGAAAAATGGACGATGACTTTCGTAGTAAGAGATGAATATTCATGGATGACTTTTACTTTTTACTTTACGAGATATTTGCTTTGACTCAGCAATTGCAGATGCAGGCAGTGCATGGTTCTGCTCAAATGCGCGTTGCTTGTGCGTTGCTAACTGATGATTCATGGCGAATGAAGGTGGAATTTGGGTGCAGACAGCGTTCACTTGTAAAATGCGGCGTTAAAACAAAAAAAAAAAACGCTTTTGCAGCTAATATGCAACTGTTGACCCGATCACCTCTAACATACTTGAAGGAGAAGAAGGTGGAACGATATCACGTCAGAGAAATGAAAAAGGATTTGGAGGTATGGCCACACAGAAGGCCGTGAGAACTGTTTAGCTATATTAGCATTTTCAGATTTTCTGGCTTCCCAAACCAAAACTATTAGCTGTAAACTGGAGCTATTACTGGAGCTATTACTGCATACACTCCAGTTTCAAGGAGGACACTTCTGATTTTGGTTATAATTTTGATGAAGTCTCCCGAAAGTCTGAAAATGCTAATGAGGGCAAAGAACTCGAATCGCTTCTTCGTAGTCGTACCATTAAGAGGAAGAGCAAAGCAATTTCTCTCCATTCCCCAAAACAAAAACATTTCACCAACCGGTTGTTTAATAAATTGTTTCGTTGTTCTTTTTGCAAATAAAAACATTTACTAAACATGTCTAAAAGTTTTATGGTTTGGTTTGTTTTACCTCTGAGCGGCACTTTTATGCACACCATGGGCTAAATGGCCAGGTCACATGGACCCCGAAGGCTCAGAGAAGGTTGGGAGAGGGGACCCACTGGAACAGCTGTTGTGAGACAGATGGTCCCGTCAAGGCCATCCAGCGTGTTCTTTAACGTGCACAGGGTATGGCTCTCTCTCGCACACGGGGCCACGGCTTAACCTCCCATCCGACGGACGGCGGCCTTTCCAAGCCCATCGGTGTCCCCTACTGACCGTGGGCAGGGCGGGGAATTTTGCGGAGATAAATCTCAACGCTGACTCAGCTGGGACTCGAACCTGGGTAAAAGCTTTATGGCTTTTACCTATAAAGTATGTAAAAAAAGCATAGAGTCATAAAAATTTACCCATATTTCAAACTGTTATCTTTTATTGATTAATTAAGAATCAAAACTAATTGTGTGCACAAAATGTCAAGAAACCTCAAAGTTTCCTTTTTTTATGTGTGTTTTACATTTATGTATATCCGCTATGGCGCTATTTCCACTAGGTAGAGTAAGCTTTTTTATAGGGACATATCTTCGATAGTGGAGAATATCTTGATGATGTTTTAAATAAAATTACGTAGGAAAATCCTCTCAGTGTTAGAATTTTCAGATCTCAGAACTGAGTTAACTCAGGTAATGCTTATAATTCTTTAGTTTTGTTTCTAGAAAAGGGTAATCAATGTAAATTATCTGTAATTCTGTATATGTAGCGCAGTTTGTGTATTAACAGTCCTATGGGTAATTTAAATATTAATAATTATACTTCTAGCTACGCGTGCAGGTAGCAGTGCATTTATATTTGTCTAGGGCGACAGAAATTCTCAACGTGCTTCTCTGCACATTCCTATCCCAATTAATGGCCTTTATAATGTGAATCTAGTTACAGA
This sequence comes from Ryuthela nishihirai, assembly GCA_038380435.1. Taxonomy (NCBI): domain Eukaryota; kingdom Metazoa; phylum Arthropoda; class Arachnida; order Araneae; family Heptathelidae; genus Ryuthela; species Ryuthela nishihirai. The sequence goes on along the minus strand of JAWZYU010000003.1, from coordinate 88,488,303 downwards.
CTAAGCCACCTGTCCCAGTGGCCGAGTCGCGTCCCACTTGTGCCAGGATTGTGATTTTATCTCCGCTAATCACCACCCTGCCCTCTTTCAAAGTATCCGTCGGATGGGACGTTAAGCGGAACCACCACCACCACCACCATCCCCGTGCAGGAGACATACCATACGTTAAAGAATACGCAGAATGGTCCACGGGCGGCTACCATCCGTCTCCTAACATCAGTCCAGTCCTCTAGCCTTCTCTGAGCCCTTGGGATCTTCGTGGCCTGTCCATTCAGCCTATTACGTTCAAAAATAGTCGGATGGTACGTTAAGCCGTGGCTCCGTGTGTGGGAGAGCCATACCGTGTGCACATTAAAGAACACGCTGGATGGCCTTGACGAGAGGCTGCCATCTGTCTTCTAACAGCTGTTCCAGTGGGTCCCCTCCCCCAACCTTCTCAGCCTTCGGGGTCCTTGTGACCTGGCCATTTAGCCCATGGTGTGCAAAAAAGTGTCGCTTAGAGGTAAAACAACCCAACCCAACGTTCAAAAATAGGGCTACTCAGAGGTAAAGCATCCCAACCTCGTGGCTGAGTGTTTAGCTACAGATGAAAAATCTCTAGATACGAGCCCTGGATATAGTAGAGATGTTTCTTTCCTTGGGTTGTCTTATTGAAGATGTCCCGCCTTTCTTCACAGATTTTTTATGACAGGTTATTAAGCTGATAGTCTCCTATCAGACCTCTGTGCTAACGGATGCTTGAGGGATAATGGTGTATCTGTCATAGAAATATTTTAAAAAATGATTCTGAAGAATTTCATAAAATTTTACTTGTTTAAATGGAGGTCACTTAAAAACACATTTGCGTAAACCTTGAGTCGAAATATTATTGTACATGTTCGTAAAATAAAAAGTTTATCTTTCTGATGAACTTACACTTTAGGGGACCACACGTTGCATCCAACCATTGCAGATCCCTCAATAGGTAGGATTGCTAGAAAAATGAACTATGAGATGCATTCTGTTGCTGGAATAATTGAAGAATGGGTAATGTTTATTTGACCTCTAGGTTTCTGTAGGAAATGTCGTAAAACAAGGGAGTGCTCCCAACTTTATGCGAGTTCCTACAGAAAACGATCTTCTACTCATTACATCCGAAATGAAGACCACCTTAGCCTTCGGGTTCCTTGATCTTCCCAACTGATCGTATTTGCGGAAATGTCCCATTCGGTTTCGTAGTGAAATAAAATGATTACTATTACTGAATCACCGACACTGTCGTTCACGATGGCTGCATGCAGCAATCCGTTTTTTATTAGGGGATTAGAAGACCATATACATCAAGCAATATGATGCATTTTGGTAAACAACATAATTTTGAGGCTGTCGAAGTGATAGTTATCGGCTTAAGTAACTATCACTTATCATGGCATAGTGTCAGTCGATGGACTGACAGTAAAATAACTTCAGCAATGAAATCAAAAATAAATGTTTATTAATTGAAGGGTTTGGTTCTGAAAATAGTAGAGGGTCATTTTTACAAAATTGATTGCATGAAGAGTAGAGTCATTAAATAAGCAATAATATCAACTTTAAGATAAGAAATGGGAAGACAAGTGGCATAGTGGTAATCAACCAGTAAGTGAGTGGCATAGTGTGAGTCAACCAGTAAGTGAGTGGCATAGCGGGAGTGCACCTATGAGTGGCATAGTGTGAGTCACCCAGTAGGTTGTTTGGTTGTTTTACTTCTGAGCGGCACTTTTTTGCACACCATGGGCTAAATGGCCAGGTCACATGGACCCCGAAGGCTCAGAGAAGGTTGGGGGAGGGGACCCACTGGAACAGCTGTTGGGAGACAGATGATAGCCTCCCGTCAAGGCCATCCAGCGTGTTCTTTAACGTGCACAGGGTATGGCTTTCCCGCACACGGGGCCACGGCTTAACGTCCCATCCGACGGACGGCGGCCTTTCCAAGCCCATCGGTGTCCCCTACTGACCGTGGGCAGGGCGGAGAATTTTGCGGAGATAAATCTCAACGCTGACCCATCTGGGACTCGAACCTGGGAACTACAGATTACGAGCCTGGCGCGCTACCGACTGAGCCACCCCCGCCCTTGGTCACCCAGTAAGTGAGTGGCATAGCGGGAGTGCACCTATGAGTGGCATAGTGTGAGTCAACCAGTAAGTGAGTGGCGTAGCTGGAGTGCACCTGTGAATGGCATAGTGGGAGTGCACCTATGAGTGGCATAGTGTGAGTCAACCAGTTAGTGAGTGGCATAGCGGGAGTGCACCTATGAGTGGCATAGTGTGAGTCAACCAGTAAGTGAGTGGCGTAGCTGGAGTGCACCTGTGAATGGCATGGCGGGAGTGCACCTAGCGAGAGTGCACCTAGCTGGAGTGCACCTGTGAATGGCATAGCGGGAGTGCACCTATGAGTGGCATAGTGTGAGTCAACCAGTAAGTGAGTGGCGTAGCTGGAGTGCACCTGTGAATGGCATAGTGGGAGTGCACCTATGAGTGGCATAAGTAGAGTAACATAGTGATTATAGTAAGTATTTAATAGAGTTTTAAGTAGAGTAACTAAATAGAGATTAAGTAGAGTAACATAGTGATGTGTAGAGTAACATAGTGAGTCAACCAGTAAGTGAGTGGCATAGCGGGAGTGCACCTATGAGTGGCATAGTGTGAGTCAACCAGTAAGTGAGTGGCGTAGCTGAAGTGCACCTGTGAATGGCATAGTGGGAGTGCACCTATGAGTGGCATAGTGTGAGTCAACCAGTTAGTGAGTGGCATAGTGGGAGTGCACCTATGAGTGGCATAGTGTGAGTCAACCAGTAAGTGAGTGGCGTAGCTGGAGTGCACCTGTGAATGGCATGGCGGGAGTGCACCTAGCGAGAGTGCACCTAGCTGGAGTGCACCTGTGAATGGCATAGCGGGAGTGCACCTATGAGTGGCATAGTGTGAGTCAACCAGTAAGTGAGTGGCGTAGCTGGAGTGCACCTGTGAATGGCATAGTGGGAGTGCACCTATGAGTGGCATAAGTAGAGTAACATAGTGATTATAGTAAGTATTTAATAGAGTTTTAAGTAGAGTAACTAAATAGAGATTAAGTAGAGTAACATAGTGATGTGTAGAGTAACATAGTGAGTCAACCAGTAAGTGAGTGGCATAGCGGGAGTGCACCTATGAGTGGCATAGTGTGAGTCAACCAGTAAGTGAGTGGCATAGCGGGAGTGCACCTATGAGTGCACCTGTGAAGAGCATAGCGGGAGTGCACCTAGAAGTGCACCTGTGATCACTTACTGGTTGACTCACACATTGTCATGGTATAAGTCAACCCATAGCGGGAGTGCACCTATGAGTGGCATAGTGTGAGTCAACTAGTAAGTGAGTGGCGTAGCTGGGGTGCACCTGTGAATGGCATAGCGGGAGTGCACCTATGAGTGGCATAGTGTGAGTAAACCAGTAAGTGAGTGGCATAGCGGGAGTGCACCTGTGAGTGGCATAGTGTGAGTCAACCAGTAAGTGAGTGGCATAGCGGGAGTGCAAATGTGAGTGGCATAGTGGTAGTCAATCTGTAAGTGAGTGGTATAGAGTGAGTGGCATGAGTCAACCTTGAAGGAGTGGCATAACATAAGTCAACCTATTTGTAAGTCATACCATAGCAGTAGACAACCAGTGAGTGATCGTGTGAGTGGTATAGCGTGAATCATCCTGTAGGGCAGTGCATAACATTAGTCAACCTGTGAGTGACAAAGTGGGAGTCAGTTTGTGAGTAAGTAGTATAGTGGGAGTCGAGCTGTAAGGGAGTGGAATAACATGACGCAATGGGTAAGGGAGTTGTTGGTTGGTTGGTTGATTGGGGTTTATTGGCGCATTAGCAACTAAGGCTATAATGTGCCAAATGAATGTCCAAAAGGAAAAGAGATAAAAGTAATGTTAACCCTCAACCAAGTTTAAAAATATACCAAAAGTCAACAAGAACAATGTAAAACAATAAAAAGAAATTTTCAGGATAACAAAAACAAATGTATAAATATATTCAATATAAAAAATAACCCAGGTGTAAGTGCCCTGGGTTATATATACAACGCTTAAAGGTGTAAAATCAAAATCTAGTAAAATATCCAGTGTAATGTAAAAAGTTAAAGACAGAGTTAAAACAACAATCATCAGATAACAAGTGTCCAGTGTAAGGGGCTCGGACATAAAATTATGAAAGTTAAAAATAATTTGTCTTTCAAAGGTAAAAGCGGGACATTCAATTAAAATATGCTTCACAGTTAAAATGGTGTCACAAAACTCCCACTTAGGTACGTCGTCCGCCCGTAGAAGAAACGAATAATAAACGAATGACCTAAGCGGAGCCGAGCACGTACAACTTCCCCCTTGCGATTCCTGCGGTAACAAGACTGCCATGGTTTGATGATAGGTTTGATCTCAAAGAGCTTGTTCGTAAGCTGTTCTGACCAAGATCTCTGCCACTGTGCCCGGAGCTCGATGGTAAAACGCTGCCGGAAATCCAGATAGGGAACCGGCAATGGAGAGTCGGACAGGGGCGTGGCTGACCTAGCAGCAGAATCTGCCAAATCATTGCCCCTGATTCCGACGTGACCGGGAACCCAACAGAAATGGATGGTGGTGGTGGCTGCCAGACAATGTAGCTGCTGGCGGATCTTAGTAAGAACTGGGTGAGGGCGATGCCTCACCGAGATCAAAGCCTGTAGGGAGCTAAGTGAGTCGGTGTAAAGCACACACCGACGATGATGCTTAGTCGCCACGTGGTCCAAGGCGAGGCTGATAACGTGCAACTCTGCAGTGAAGATGGAACACTGCAGTGGGATCTGGTCTGCAATGATTACACCACAGCAGACCATGGCTGATCCCACTGAAGTGCCGGACTTCGAGCCATCTGTGAAGACAGGCAAGAAGTCCAGGTGCTCAGCACGATGGCTGGCAAAGAGTTGCCGGTACACACAGTCAGGTGTAAAGGCCTTCCCCGTCCTGCACAAGGAAAAATCACAGGAAGGGGAAACAGCGAGCCATGGTGGAAGTGGCTCAGCTGTCGACTGTGCAACGCTATCGAGACTGGTGTTGTTGTCTCTGAGGTAGCCTCGGATTCGCAAACCAAAAGGACGAATGGCAGTCGGCCGATTATTGTAAAGCATTTCCCACTTCGGACTGAAAACGCAGTTCCAAGTGGGATGGCCAGGAAGGGATCGCAATTTAGATGCGTATTGTAGGGACAACTGCTGACGGCGAAGAGATAAAGAAGGTTCATTGGTCTCAATGTAATGACTCTGGACCGGTGAGGTGCGGAAGGCTCCCGTGCAAACACGGAGGGCCTGGTGATGGAGGGGGTCAAGCACCTTCACCACCGAATCCCAGGCCGAGTCGTACACCTGGGATCCATAGTCCAGTTTCGATCGGACAAGTGCACAGTACAGGCGGAGCAAAGAACATCGGTCTGCCCCCCAAGAAAGGGAGGAGAGGACCTTGACGATATTCAATGCCCGTGTGCACTTGGACCTGAGATGACGTATGTGTGGTAAAAAGGTCAATTTCCGATCGAATATGAGACTGAGAAACTTGGTCTCCGCCACAACTGGAATGATGTTACCCCCGAGCCGCAGCTCGAGATCCAGGTGAAGATTACGCTTGTGGCAAAAGTGCACACAAGCGGTCTTCTGTGGGGAGAACCGAAACCCGTTTGCCGTCGCCCAAACTGAAAGATTTTTCAGGGCAATTTGCAGTTGTCTTTCAATGACCCTCATACTGGACGATGAGCAAAAGATGCTACAGTCATCAACATAGAGGGCATTGCCTACTGATGGAGGAAGTTGTCTAGTTATAGAAAGAATCTTGACAGCGAAAAGTGTAACACTCAGAACGCAGCCTTGTGGCACCCCCTGTTCTTGGGGGTACGTCCGCGACAGAGTGTTACTGACACGGACGCGAAAAGAGCGTGTCGATAAGAAGTTGGAGATGAAGATCGGCATGTGACCTCTCAAGCCGAAACTGTGGAGGTCACGAAGAATGCCGAATCTCCAAGCAGTGTCGTAAGCTTTTTCGATGTCGAAGAAAATTGACACCAAGTGCTCTCTATGTAAAAATGAGTTTCTGATAGCCGATTCGAGCGTATCAGATGGTCAAGAGTTGACCGTTGCCTGCGAAAGCCACACTGGGTGTTGGAAAGAAGGTTGTGGTGTTCTAAATACCAGATGAGTCTGGCATTTACCATTCTTTCCAACACCTTGCACACACAGCTCGTCAACGCAATGGAACGATAATTGGAAGGAATCTTGGGATCTTTGCCTGGCTTGGGGAAGGCCAAGACGATGGCCTCCCGCCAGGAGTCCGGAAACTGCTCCTCGAGAAAAATGCGATTGAAGAGATGGAGCAGCTGATCCTTACTCGATGGTGAAAGATGTTGGAGCATGGCATAATGGACATTGTCTGGCCCTACAGCAGAGGCACGAGAAGAGTGCAGAACAAGGCGAAGCTCCTCCGCTGTGAATGGCCTGTTGTAAGGCTCCAGGCCATTCGAGTGGAAAGACAGCGGAGAGCGCTCCGCCCTGCCCTTCTAAGCCAGAAACTCAGGGGAGTAAGAAGAAGTCGAAGAGATGGAGGAGAACGACTCCCCCAGAGTGTCAGCAATTGCTTTGGGATCAGCAATTGCCTTTCCATTGTGCTCCAGGATCGATAACGAGTGGGACGTGTAGTTCCCACCCATTCTTCCGGACTTTATCCCACACAACCTTAGAACTAGTCGTGCGGGTGATAGAAGACGTATACTTGATCCAAGATTCCTTCTGGCTCTAGCGTCGGACGAAACGAGCTTTCGACCTGGCGCGTTTGAACTTTTCGAGGTTGGGGGTCGTTGGATATCTCCGAAACACCCCCCAAGCCTTGTTCTGAGCCTTACGAGCTTTGGTGCAATCTGGATTCCACCACGGTTTCGGAAAGCGAGGAAACCGTGTAGACGTTTGAGGAATTGTTGATGCAGCTGCATCTACGATACAGTCTGTTTTCTCCGCTACTGCCACATTGATGGGCTCCTGGCTGACAGAGTGGTCATCGAGCTCAGAGAGGAGCTCGAAACCACCCCAGTCACCCCGATCGAGCCTCCACCGTGAGACGCATGAATGGCTGCAAGGCCCCCCACGGGAGATGGTGCACACCACGGGGAGGTGATCGCTTCCGTAAGGGTTGTCCTCGACCTCCCATGTAAAGAGTGGAAGGATCGAGGAGGAGCAGATGGCAGTGAAAGTGCAGGTTGGGGAGTGAAAGTAAGTACTGACACCGGTGTTCAACAGGGAGAGAGAAGGATCCAGGAGCCACTGCTCCAGGACCCCGCCCCTCCCGTTGGTGTCAGAACTGCCCCAAAGTCGACTGTGTCCGTTGAGGTCCCCCATAATGAGGAAGGGGGACGGCAGCTGCGAGACGAGATTATCAAGGTCTTCCGGGAAGACGATACTCCCAGGTGGAAGATGTACAGAGCAGACAGTCAGCGAGAACCCCACGAAGAGACGAATGGCTACCGCCTCCAAGTTGGTGATGAGGGGTACGACCTGGAATGGAGAATGGTTGCTCATGAGGATGGCGACACCCCCGCGAGCTGGACCATCTCCATCCCGGTCCCGGCGAACTAGTGAAAAGTACCGGATCGTGGGATCTGTGACTGGCTGCAAGTATGTCTCCTGCAGGCACACACAGATGGGCTGGTGTGTGGAGGAGGGCCTTGATGTCGTCAAGATTCCTCTGGAATCCACGACAATTCCATTGTAGGAGTGTGGCCATCTCAGGACTTAGAAGAAGAGTGGGCGGACGACGAATTCCTATTCAACTTAACCGCCGCAGAGGACGGTTTAGTAAATAGGGGGCGGTCGGTATCCATGTCCTCGGAATCGTCCGAGGGGCATGGATCGGTGACCGCCCTTTGAGGAGGAGTGATTAGTTTCTTTTTTGGGCCCGGTGGGGGCCCCTTAGGTTTGGAAGGTCTTGCTGTCTGAGGACGGGAAGGAGGAGGCCTTCCGGTGGAGGTGGAAGGCTGAGCTGCAGGAATGGAAACCGGGGTTGATGTCGAAGTCGACACCACCCTCGGTCTCGCCTGCGTGAAGAGGAACTTCGCAGCTGCCGAGAAAGACTCAGTAGGTGGTACACTGATGTCAGTCTGCACCGCAACCGAAGTCATTGGAACGATGGGCTTTCCAATGACTGCACTGGCATAGGAAACCTTGCCAGGTGGGGCGGGCTGTGCAGCAAGCTTTCTCGCCTCAGCGTAAGAGATGTTGTTAACTACTTTCAAGCGTTGCACCTCCTTTTCTTCCTTCCACTTCGGACAGTCGCGGGAGTACGCCAGATGTTCGCCATTGCAGTTCACACAGCATACCTTTTCTGCTGTGCAGTCAGGATCGAGATGATCCTGACTGCCACAGCGAGCACAGGTGGGCTTGCCCCTGCATGCTGTGCGGGCATGACCGTATATCTGACATTGAAAACAGCGCAGAGGGTTTGGGATATTCGGCCGAACCTCACAATGTAAGTAACCTGCCTTGATGTAAGAAGGCAGGCGTGGCGAATTAAAGGTGACAATCAGCACTCGGGTGGGTGTCAATTTCCCATCACGGCGTGTCGAAACCCGATGCACCGCTGTTACTCCTTGAGGTGTGAGCTCCAAGAGGATTTCCTCCTCAGTGACTTTGATGAGGCCCCACTCAGTGATCACACCCCGAAAGGAATTCAAAGTTTTATGGGGAGTGACTTCGACAGCCACCCCATCAATTTCTTTGACTTTCAGGAGTAGTCAGAATGTTTCGAACAAGCGGTCTCAACCTGCAAGTCGCCAGATCGTAAGCGCTTGACGGATTTCGGCTCTCCCGCAAGACCTTGTAAACCTTTGTTAACAAAAAAAGGGGACATGTCCCTGAGCACCTGATCACCCGTGGAGTGGATGATCAGGAACTTCGGGAACGAAGACACAGACACAGAAGACGACGGCAGAGATAACGGAGACAATGAGGAAGATGGGGGCTCATGGCGAGCCCTCTTGGCGGCATTGATCGCATTAATTTCTTCATCTACTCTCATGTTTGTTTTTGTGTGGTTCAGTGCCCGCCTGTCCCCACTCTCCACGGAGCACAACAAGGGGGCGCCCAGTCGGGCGCCAGGGCTACGCAGGCACTATACCCACACAGACAGTGAGCCTAGCCCTCACAAATAAATAGAAGGAAAATGAAAAGAGAAATGTGCAGAACATTAAACGCTCTGCACAAATGAAACAAAGCTTAAAATAACAAAATTGTGAATGGCCAACCTGGCCTCACAAAGAAAAGATAATGACAAAAGGAAAATATGTTGTGATGAAACTTGCAAACCTGTACCCGGACCGTGGGCAAAGTTACTCACCGCTCTGCACGGTTGACCCTAGCAGGACCTGCCCACCAGCCGATTGCTCCTGGGGGGGGGGGGCACCCCAGGAGCTCCCGTTTACCGGAAGCAGAGGCCAAAGCAGTGTATAGCAGAGGCCCCGGAATCCGCTGCCCAGCCCCGCGACAGACAGGCTCCCCAATGGCAAGGTGGCCAATGGGGACCCCGCCAGTCATGAGCTGAGGAGAGAAGACGGGGTCCCCCGAGCAACTACCAGGATCCTCCTTTCCCGGGATATGGGTCTCCGCGCACGGCAAACACGGGGGCGAGCGTTTAGGACCCTGCGAAGGTAACCGAGCCAGCGGAACCTTCACAGGGTGGTCCCCCTCACCGCGTACAGGCGCTCGCACCGAGGGGGTTGTTTGGTTTCAAGTCTGTCCTTAGACACCTTGGTACTCGTGAAGCATGTCCCTGAACACAGGTTCTTGTTTGTCCTTGGACACTTCGGTGCTTATTAAAGACAACTTGGTACATGCGAATTATGTCTTTGGTCACCATGGGAATCGTCAAGTATATCCTTGGACACTTAGATATTCATCGAATCAGAGATGATTAAAATATCCAGAAAAACCTGAAAATGTACACAATGCTTCGGCCATTCTTCAAAGCAATGATGTAGTAAAATTCAGTGCGCAATTTGCAGTGATTAAACATGAAACATCTTCTTGCACAGCAACCATTCTGAAATGTTGCCTTTGTTCTGCAGCACAGCACACCATACAGGGGATAACACCTGCCCTCAGTGGATTCAGGAAGAGAAAATTCTCCGATATATATATAATATCGGCAACCGATAGGCTCGGAAAGATCGCCATCTGTCAGATAGGACGTTAAGCCGTGATCTAGTAAGCAGGAGAGCCATACCCTATGTACTTGAAAGAAGACGCTGGAGAGCCTTGATGAGAGAGATGCAGAATAGCACTTGATACCATCTGTCTCCTTACAGCTGTTCAGTGAGTCACCTTTCCCAACTTTTCCTGGACCATTGGAATCCAGGGGCGGGGATGGCTCAGTCGGTAGCGCGCCAGGCTCGTAATCTGTAGTTCCCAGGTTCGAGTCCCAGCTGGGTCAACGTTGAGATTTATCTCCGCAAAATTCCCTGCCCTGCCCACGGGCTTGGAAAGGCAGCCGTCCGTCGGATGGGACGTTGAGCCGTGGTCCCGTGTTTGGAAGAGACAGACCCTGTGTACGTTAAAGAACACGCTGGATGGCCTTGACGGGAGGCTACCATCTGTCTCCCAACAGCTGTTCCAGTGGGTCCCCTTCCCCAATCTTCTCTGAGCCTTCGGGGTCCATGTGACCTGGCCATTTAGCCCATAGTGTGCAAAAAAGTGTCGCTCAGAGGTAAAACAACCCAACCCATTGGAATCCTTCTGACGTCACCATTTCGCCTATTGTTTTCAAAAAGAGAAAAAAATGGCTCTCAAAGGTAAATTAATTTAGCCTAGTCACTGGAGAGCCCAACTTACGAATCCTCCGGCTACTTAGCGCTGATATTCTTACATTGTTCATTTGGCCTACTCTTACCCTAATATATATTCAGCACTAAAAACATTTTTTACTTATCTCCTACAAAAGTTGTTTTCCACCCTCTTTGGAGTAAGGGGACAGTTCGCTGCTGTAAATGTTAGTCCCTTGACTATTACATTCTTCCACCAAAATTTCGAATTGTCTAGCATGAATGTTGATAATATTTGCTTTAAATTTTAAATTTTCCAAATCTATATCCCTCTAACGGTGGAAATTAAAATCTTTGGAAGATTCAGAAATGTGAATTCTAATATTTTGTACATTATTGTATTCACTTGTAACTATGCAACCGAAAACGGATTTTTCATTCATCTTTAAAAAAAAAAACAATGTGTATAAACGGACAGACGACAGAGTGTAAACTTTTTTGAAAATGAGCAAGAAGTGCGCTTTTCCTCACCAAATTAGAAATGGTTCCTAAAAGCAGTTCCAGCATCTTCCGAAGGAAAAGGAAAGCACTCTGAATTCAACCTGATGTTCAAATTTAGAGGAGGCTCTAATATCTGAACCAGATGAACCTACAGGATAATATTTCTGTTAAGTTGTTTCACCTCTAAGCAGCACTTTTTTTTGGTATACAGTGTACTAAGTGGACAGGTGACAAGGACACCAAGGTCTCAGAGAATGTTGGGGAAAGGGACCCACTCGCCAACTATTAGGAGATAGATCTCTTGTCAAAGCCATCCAGTGTGTTCTCTTTCGTGTACAGGACATCACTCTTTGCACACGGAGCCATGGCTTTACGTCATATCCGACGGAGGTCTTATTGTTCACCGAGAGCAGAACGGGAGTAGCGGACATAAATCAAAAAGCTGACACATTTGGGACTCGAGTCTTGGAACACCCGCCAGATGACGAGTCTAGTGCGCACCAACTGATCCTAACCATCCCCCCCCCGCCCCTTATATGATAAGAATAAACGTTTCAGATGGGTTGGGTTGTTTTACCTCTGAGCGGCACTTTTTTGCACACCATGGGCTAAATGGCCAGGTCACATGGACCCCGAAGGTTCAGAGAAGGTTGAGTGAGGGGACCCACTGAGAACAGCTGTTGGGAGACAGATGTTAGCCTCCCGTCAAGGCCATCCAGCCTGTTCTTTAACGTGCACAGGGTATGGCTCTCCCGCACACGGGGCCACGGCTTAACGTCCCATCCGACGGACGGCGACCTTTCCAAGCCCATCGGTGTCTCCTACTGACCGTGGGAAGGGAGGGGAATTTTGCGGAGATAAATCTCAACGCTGACCCAGCTGGGACTCGAACCTGGGAACTACAGATTACGAGCCTGGCGCGCTACCGACTGAGCCACCCCCGCCCCAACGTTTCAGTTAATGTTGCAAATCTCGTAACACACAACCACGGTTGTTCGAGACGCGTTTGTTTAGTAATGAAATGCATCAGTTGATGTTTGCTGAATTTGTTGCTTCTGTTTTCCAGTGATCTCAGTGAGCAATGCGATTCCCATTGTGATGGGAGCCAACATCGGCACTTCGGTCACCAACACCATCGTGTCCTTGAGCCAAGCAGCTGATAGAAATGAGTTCCGACGAGCTTTCGCTGCAGCCACCATCCACGACATGTTCAATTGGCTAACTGTCATCGTCCTTTTGCCCATTGAGGTTGCCACAGGTGAGTGTCATTCAAACCAAAGTTTTTTTTTAATTACACTTCAGAGCACGAAAACGAAGTTTGAGATTATGTGTTTTGAGTACACTGGTTTCCATAAATTAAGGAAAAATTGCGATAATTCGCCAAAACATTGTGCGATCCTTATCAAACTTGTTCATATAACCAGTAAAGTAATGCCGAGTGAGCATATCGTATGCAAATTAGTCTAGGTTGCGTCAATTTGCATAATCGGATAGCGCATAAAAACGGGTGTTTTGGAGTAGATCGTTATTTTGTGTTGTAAATGTGAGTAAAGAAATTCGAAATAGCCATTTTGTAGGAATGACCTCGAGACATTATTTGCCAAGTTAACTGCAGTGGACAGCTATTGGCTCGCTCCAAGCAGAAAAAAGTCAGTCAGACGTGGCAAGGCGGCTGAATGCGAGTCCTTCTGTGGTCCATAGACTGTGGAATCAATTTCTTAGCACGGATTCCGCTTCTTGGAGGTTTAGCCGAAGAAGTACAGCGGTCGTAATTCTAGCCCAAGACCGATATCTGAGATTAACAGCACGAAGGAGCAAAACGTCTACTCCCTCTCAGTTACGATCCTCTCTTGCAGCAGCCACTTGGAGGATTGTATCAGCTTCAACTGTGCATAGAAGTCTTCATGAGGGAGGTCTGTACACTAGAAGGCTGTATACCCCTCACGTCACGTCACAGGGAAGAGTGGTTGAATTGGACACGCACGCACGTTAACTGAACAGAAGAGCAATGGAGGTCTGTACTCTTTACAGATGAGTTCAGATATTGCTTGCAGAGTGAGTCCGGACATTGTTTGATATGGAGAGGACGTGGTACCCGCTATCATCCCAGTAACATCCGTCAAAGAGACAGTTACAATGGAAGAGACAGTTACAGTGGAAGTAGCGTGTGTGTTTGGGGTGGCATTTCTTTAGGTGGACGCATAGACCTCTTGTGTTGACGAGAGGTCTGTACTCAAAGGTATAGAGATGACATCTTGGGCCCTTATGTACGTCCTTATTACCCTGGTGCAATAGGTGAAACATTCATCTTACAAGACGATAACGCTCGTCCACACAGAGCTCGATTAGTGAAAAAATACCTTCAAGAGGAGACCATTATGCGCATGGAGTGGCCACCTCGATCTCCCGACCTAAATCCGATTGAGCATTGTGGGATGCTCTAGGGAGACATGTTGATGTCCTCAACTCGCCACCCGAAACAAAGGGGGAGCTTATTATTGCTTTAAAGGATCAATGGTCATTACTCCCTACTGATCTGATTGGCAACATGATAAACAGCATTGAACATCGCTCCGTCGTGCCTGCATTGCTGTAAGGGAACCACACTCCTTATTAAAGAATTCTACCCATTGCATTCTGACACCTCCTTTTTGGACAAGTTCCTATAAGTGTTATTTTTTTTGACGAAAAATGTTTCTGGTGTAAAATATTTTATGTCATTCTGAAACCTGCATTGCAATTTACGTTTCCATTAAATTTCATTAACAGCATTCATATAGGTTTTTGTTTATCATAATTTTTCTGAGTTTTCCTTAATTTATGGAAACCAGTGTTTATACTTATTTAAACAATGAGATTCAGATAATGTATTCTTTGACAATAAACATACAGAATAAGTGGAATCGGTTTAAATTGGAAGTTGTTTAAATAAGAAAAAATGTTAAGGAAACATTTCTGATAAACCCAGCTTCCGATTAACACGAATTCAACCAACACGTTTTTAATGTAGAGCTGGTTTTCGACTAACACGACTGGTCGTCCCAT